>CM062368.1:69682893-70388126 GCA_031216125.1 Dalbergia cochinchinensis
CAAACAATTAGTATCAACAGGGCTTCCAATGCACGAATGTAGGTTCATGGGGGGACAAGGGGAGCAACCAATCTCAAACAATGGGGATGCTAGTAACTCGGAGGATGAAGAGGATGACAATAATTATTAACCAAAATGAAGAGTTAAGTCACTAAGCAAGCCCATTGTTAAGCAAAAAGAGACAAGAACTCAATGAGGCATTTCATCAAACATATGGTGTGCATAATTGAACCCACCCACAAATCATAACAATGTGCACCCAAAATCCATCAAACAAAGGAGAAAATAGCCAAAAACCAAAATAGGGAAGTGAAAGGAGACACAAACCTGGAGGAAATCAGACGAAAAATACTAGATTAGGGAGATAGAGGAGATATCACAAGGGAAGGAGAAGGGAGTTCTGTGCGTGTGTGAGTGAAAGTGAGGAGTGTGCATGACCACCTGGGCACTAAAAGAGTGCTATGGTTTGCGGAAAATGTAACACCCTAATATTTAACTCAACACGCCTAGAACGCATTTAAGTTAATTATTAGTCATTACTCTTTTGTTCCAGTTTTTAACTCAAACTTCTTTAAAATACTTTAGTAAAAATATGGGTAAAATTTTTTTTTGAACTTAAATACCAAATCGTGAGCCGCGCATACTAAATACCTAACGTCATTACCTTACCTGTGTAAGAGAGATGTTAGAAACGAATATCAGGTAAATACAGAATACAACCATAACATAACATAACTCAAATAATGATGACATATCAATAACTGTATCATAATAGTGATGTCTTGTAATTTTAAGGACATCAATATATATCCATCAATAATATACAAACTGATAACTGAGATACAATTACTCTAAGGAAAAATATCCAAAAGGAAGTTATCTCCGTAGCTCCTCGTCCACTTTCAAGACAAATCACGAACTACACCTTCATTCATGTCTGGAGACGACACGGAAAAGAAAAGGGATGAGAAACTTATACAAGAATCTCAGTAGGGCTTCCCGACTATAACACAAGTGTCATCGTCATCGTCCCGAGGAATCTCGGGTTTAATTATGAAAATGGTGAACATATATATAAGGTTCATTTATTAAGTTCTAAATATCATTAGCCGAGACCCGTATCTTTTAGCATGAATCTTAATGTCATGAATGCAACATATTAATCATGGATGCATGTCAATATACATAATATCATAAAATTCATAAAACAATGCATATGATATAAAGAACATCATGATCATCATTCTTACAGGTGACTTAAACTTCTTTTTTCTCTTTTCCTTGGGGGGCGCGCTATAATTCTCTCTTTTCTCGAGAGTTCTAGGTTATGAGCTCATACCTCACTAGTCGTCACTAGCGTATTCTTATCCCTTTTGATAAGATAAATTCCCGACTCTTAAGGTACGGGATAGGGGGCATTAGGATCACCTTTCATAACCTTTAATTCGGGGAGTCTAAAGGATCATTTCCTATTTGAATCACCTCTCATAACCTTTAATTCAGGGAGTCTAGAGGATCATTTCCATGTGTCTTATGTCACCTTTAAACTTGGCATGTTATATAGAGATGTAAATATGAATAACTCATCATTTCAACATTTCATGCTCATAAACTTCATGGAATCATGCATCTCAATTTATCAAGCATAATTATAACATACCATAACTTAAACTACATAAACATGCATCATACTTCATTGCATATATCCATAAGCCACATAAGTTTCAACACATGAATATAGCTTTCACAAGATATCAACCGCATTCATGCCATCAAATTTATCAACATTTACGCTTAAGCCCCAAAGGGTCAAATCACAATTTCTCAAAGGTTACGGGTCAAAATGCAAATACCCCTTTGTAACACCTTCTCACAAACTAGAGATCTTTAACATTAACCAATACTTTTAATAGACATATAACTATTAGAAACCGTTATAAACTCATCGTAAAAACCTTTTAAGGCCATAAACCAAATTTCAATACATTTTAGGGGTCAAAGTGCAAAATCGCTTGTTTTTAATATTTAACGACGACCGAATTTCTAAATCTTTATATAAACTTCATAAATGGTATTTTGGACTCATGGACACATTCAACATCATTAGTAGCTTTAAATAAAATCATTTGGCTGAAATAACATAGTTGATAGTTCAAAACACAACTTTCTGCATTTTGCAAAACGGCCCAAACTAACACTTGTAACTACCCTTTTATGCATCTATGGTACCAAAAATAATTTTTACAATAACTATTAGCGATTTAAACTCATCTAGACATCCTAAATCAGTAACCTTTTTAGTTCTAAAGGATTAGATCAGAATACTAAAATTTTAGCATTTAAAATCATGAGAAAAACCGTATTCTTAATCCTTTATAATTTCTAGGTCTTTCAAAATTTCTTTGTACAAATTTAA
Organism: Dalbergia cochinchinensis; assembly: GCA_031216125.1. NCBI lineage: Eukaryota > Viridiplantae > Streptophyta > Magnoliopsida > Fabales > Fabaceae > Dalbergia > Dalbergia cochinchinensis. The sequence goes on from CM062368.1 coordinate 69,685,310, forward strand.
AGATAAGATCATACCTAAAAATAAAGTATATCAAGCTTTAAATCAGAATTATATAAGTGCCAAAAATAAATAGATGAGAAGTGTCCATGATCAAAGTTGTCATTTAAAATAAAACAAGTAAATCTTGAACTTTAGGATTTAAATGATAACTAGAATCATAAACTTGTCTTGTAACCTTATTATTATCATTATAAGGTGATAACTTGGAAATATAAATATGAAATACAAGGCTTGAAATATAAATATAAAGATGCAAATTCATTCTTAGGTATTTATGATTTAGGTGACAACTTGAAAGTAAATATGAATATGCAAGTTCATGTTATTATCTTCAAGAATTAAAGTGATAACTTGGAATATAAATATGATTATGAAAAGCTTGAAATATAAATATGATATGCAAGAACTTATAACATAAATATGGATGCAAGTTCATTTTTATGTCTTATTAAGCTTAAAACTCTAGACTTAGTAACTCCTTTAGAAATCTTTTGTCATCAAGAATTAAATCTTGGGCTTTAGAGGACATTTAAATGATGGATTCACAACCACCACCATGATTCCTCATCATCAAGCCATGGTCATTATCAAATCATAAAAATCAAAAATATAAAGGAAGAACAAAAGAAAGTACATGAAATAAAATCCCTACCAAGTTGTTTCTTTGTTAATTAGAGTAAGAGCTTGATCTTGTATGAGATATCAATGACAAAAATCTGATCTTAGTGATGGTATATATTTGGCCAAGTGAAGATGAAATGGTGGGAGGATTTTTGTTGTGTTCTTGTGTTTGGATATGGAAAGTTTAGGTGCTTAGGGGTTGGTTTACGGTATGTATGTGTTTGTTTGAGCTTGGGAACTTGGATGGATATCAAGAATGGAGTCTCTTGGAGGTGGAGAAGGAAGAAGAAGAGAGCTTTGTATTTAGAGAGAGAAGAGAGGATTTTTGGCTAATTTTTGTGAGCAAGATTACAACCAAAAATGCAAATGGTAAGAATGAATGTTTGTGTGTGAATTAGGCTTGGAAAAACACATATTTATAGGGATTTTGGGGGGTGAGGCAGCTGCATTAATGGCTATAATGGGGAGTATTTTTTCAATTTTTGTGAGTGGTAGGACATATATTTGATGGGTATTTAATTTGTAATGGTTTAGAAATGATAAATTAGTGTAAGTGGCTTAACCATCAAGAGTTTAAAATTCCTCAAGACAAGATTAAATGGCCAACACTTATAGTGGAAATTTTAGTGCTAATAATCTGAAGTAATAAAATAAAAATAAATCTAAAATATATTTTATTTTTGAGAAAAAGAAATTGTTAGTGGAAAAGAAATTGATAAACTAAAGTAAGTGCTTAATAATCAAATATTTAAGGTGCTCCACTACAAAATTAAATGGCCAACATATGTAGTGGAATTTTTAGTGCAAATAATCTGAAGTAATAAAAAATAAATAAATATAAAATATATTTTATTTTTAAGAAAATTTAATACACTAATTTCCTATTATGTGTCTTAAGAACCCCTCTTTAATTAAGAAAGAAAAATAATATTTTCTAAAATAATTTTATGCTTTAAAATTATCTCAAATAATTATTTTGACTCAAGATAAATAAATAAAATTAATTTATCTTTAATTAGAGCCTAATATTGCCTATATTTACTTAATTACGTAAATAAGCTCATTTATTGTTAATTAGGGGCAAAATGGTAATTTCGCGTAAAAATTCCCCGAAACCACCCGAACATTTTCAAATATCAAATTACACATGTAATAAACATTTTGAACTCAGGCGATGACTAGGTTGAAATTACTGAATCTCGTGTTAAATTACCACAGGGGTATTTTGGTAATTTCACTTGCGGTAAAAATTTGAAGTTGATATTTTCACATCTACAATATCCATAACACACATAATCCCCTTCAAGCATAAAACTAACCCCTTGAGGATAGCACCTGGAGTAGTCCTTGATTTCAGGGCAAAAATGACCTTAGGGGCATTTTGGTCATTTGCACACTGAAAAATTGAAAATCACGATTTTTGCACATATTGCTATTTAATCATCATATAATGTTATTCTAATATCAAAATATCCTATTGAAGATGGCCTGGACTATTTTGGCCTCAAATCTTGTGTAGAAATGACCTAGGGGTATTTTGGTCATTTTGTATAGCAGTAAAAATCAAGACGTTACAGAAAACCGCCTGGGCGATCATGCGTGTGAGTGCCTCGTTTAGTGAAATGATGTGTTTAACTCATGGCCCCGCTTCCGTGTTTTTTTTTATGTTTTTTTTTAGGGCGAGCACTGCTTGGGCGATATCCAATGACACTAGATTTTTTCATTTTACCTGTGACCACCTGGGCAGTATCCAATGAGTACAAGTTTCGCTTTAGAAGGCACCTATTTATCTGACACAAATATTTGGGCACCTCATAGTCATAATTAAAAATAAAACAAAAAAATAAAAAAAAAACAAAGAAAAGAACCACAAAATGAATGAATTGTGGGTTGCCTTCCACTCAGCACTTCACTTTAACGTCCCCAAATTGGACATGTAGGACCCTTATGCAGGGTAAACAGCCTGGACCAGCTTAATTGCCACTTCTATGGTAGCTTCATGGTACACCTTCAACCAGTGCCCATTGACTTTAAAAATTGCTTTGGACTTAGGTCTTCAATCTCTACAGCACCAAAGAGATGTACTTTTGTGACCTTGAAAGGTCCATCCCATCAAGATCTCAACTTCCCGGACATCAGTTTCAACTGGGAGTTGTAGAAGAGCACCAGTTGCCCCTCATGGAACTCTTTCCTTAGGGTGTTCTAATCATGGAACACCTTTGTTCTCTCCTCATATAAGCGAGAGTTCTCATAGGCCTCAAACCTCAGTTCCTCCAATTCTTGTAGTTGTAACTTTTGAGCTTTAATAGCTTCTCCCAAATCCATGTTGCACTGCTTGACAGCCCAATATGCTCAATGCATCATCTCCACAGGCAAGTGACACGCTTTTCCAAACACAAGCCTGAAGGGACTCATCCCAATGGGCGCTTTGTAGGCTGTGCGGTAAGCCCATAAAGCATCAACTAACCTTATACTCCTGTCTTTCTGGTTGGGCTTCACAGTTTTCTCCAAGATTCTCTTGATTTCCTGGTTAGACACTTCAGCTTGCCCATTTGTTTAGGGGTGGTAAGGAGTGGATACCTTATGAACAACCCCATCTCTACGGAGCAAAGCTTCCATGCTCCGGTTGCACAAATAGGTTCCCTAGTCACTGATAATGGCTCTAGGCATGCCAAACCTGCAGAAAATATGAGAACGGACAAAAGAGACAACTACAGAGGAATCACTAGTACAGGTAGCAATTGCCTCCACCTTCTGGGACACATAATCCACAGCCAATAGGATGTAAACATAGCCAAAAGAACTAGGGAAAGAACCCATGAAATCAATGCCCTAAACATAAAAAACTTCACAAATTGTATAGGTTGTTGGGGGATCTTATTCTTTCAAGAAATATTCCCTGTTCTTTGGCACTGTTCACAAGATTTGCAAAAATTGTAGGCATCTCTAAACAGAGTTAGCCAGTAGAAACCCGAGTCTGATACCTTTATAGCAGTGCGTTGGGGTCCAAAGTGACCTCTACTGGCATACGTATGAAAAAAATGAAGTATGGACTTGAATTCCTCCTGAGGCACACAACGTCTAACTACTTTGTCATTACAAATTTTCCAAAGGTAAGGGTCATCCCACACATAGTATTTAGCATTGCTTTTCAGCTTTGCAAACTAAGCTGGTGAGAAATGTGAAGGGCCCACTCTAGTAACCAAGTAGTTCATAATATTAGCATACCACGGGACAACAGACACACTCATCAGCTATTCATCAGGAAAATTATCATTGAGAGGTCTGTTGTCCAAGTCAACATGCTCAAGCCTGCTTAGATGGTTTGCTACTAACTTTTCAGCTCCACTTTTATCTTAAATTTCCAAATCAAATTCCTGGAGTAGTAGCATCCATTTAATGAGCCTAAGCTTGGCTTCCGGTTTTTTCAGCAAATATCTCAAGGCTGCATGGTCCGAATACACCACCACTTTAGAGCCTAACAAGTAAGAGAGAAATTTATCTAGAGCAAAAACAATGGCTAGGAGCTCTTCCTCAATAGTGGTGTAGTTGGATTGTGCAACATCCAAAGTGCAGGAAGCATAATAAATAGTATGAGGAAGTTTATCCACGCACTGTGTACGAACAGCGTTCACTGCATGGTCAGAGGCATCACACATAAGCTTAAATGGTTGATTCCAGTCAGGTGGCTGGATGACTGGAGTAATGGTCAAGGCCTTCTTTAGCCTCTCAAAAACTTCCCTGCACTTATCATAAAAAATAAACTCAACATCCTTTTGTAGCAGGGAGGTAGGAGGTTGGGTAATCTTGCTGAAGTCTTTGATGAACCTCCTGTAAGAACCTGTATGTCCAAGGAAAAAATGAATCTCCTGCATGCATGTGGGGTGAGGCAAAGAGGTAATAACTTCTATTTTAGCAGGATCAATAGCAATGCCCTTGCTAAAGACTACATGGCCTAAGACTATGCCTTGTTCTACCATAAAATGACATTTTTCAAAATTCAGAACAAGGTTGGTCTCAACACATCTTTACAGCATTCTAGCCAAACTACTCAAGCAAGAATCAAAAGAAGAACAAAAAAATAGTAAAATCATTCATAAATACCTCCATGCATTCCTCCAACAAGTAAGGAAAGATGCTCATCATGCATCGCTGAAAGGTAGCCGGTGCATTGCAGGGCCCAAAGGGCATCCGTCTGTAAGTATAAGTGCCAAAGGGGCATGTGAAGATGGTCTTCTCCTGGTCCTCCAGGGCAATGTGAATTTGAAAGTACCTCGTATAGCCATCCAAGAAATAGTAATGAAACTTCCCTACCAACCTTTCCAATATCTGATCAATGAAAGGCAGGGGGTAGTGGTCCTTCCGGGTGGCCTGGTTGAACCTCCAGTAATCAATCCAAACCTTCCAACTATTTTGCACCCTGGTCGAAATCAATTCACCCTTCACATTCTATACCACGGTGATCCCCAACTTCTTGGGAACCACCTGCAACGGGCTCACCCATTCACTGTCAGATATTAGGTAGATGATTCTGGCCTATAAGAGCCTTGTCATCTCCTTTTTAACCACATCAAGGATTAGTGGGTTGTGTCGGCACTGTGGTTTTCTAATTAGTTTAGCCCCCTCCTCTAGAAATATCCTCTGCATGCAGGTGGAGGGGCTAATCCTTGTGATATCGTCCAAAGTCCAGCCAATGGCCCTCTTGTGCCTCCTCAAAACCATAATCAAATTATCTTCTTGGGCTTTAGAGAGGCCATTGGCAATGATGACCGGCAATGTTTCACCCTCCCCCAAGAATGCAAACTTGAGGTGGTCGGGGAGGGGCTTCAATTCTGGCCATACCGGCTGAGTACCTGTTCCTATAACTTCAGACAATTCTAAAACAGCAGAATCATCATATCCAGTGGAAGAAACAGATAATATGGGCTCAAAAAATAAAACATTCCTAGAAATAGGGGTGTTGCTACTGAGTGCATCAATGACGGGGCTTGTGGCATCAGCTGCCAAAAGATTTGTAGTGTTCTCAAAATATTGCCCAGCCAATAATGCTTTAATAGTGGCACACTCCTTGCATAAACTGGTGGTACCATCACAGTTAACATATTCAAACTCTGGTACCAACCTCAACAACTCATCAAAATTTCCAGTTAAGCCAACAAAAACCTCATCAATCAAGGAATCGATAACATCAATGCTAAAAACAGAATGCTCCTCAGGTGGGTGTTTCATGGCATCAAATAGACAGAACTGAGCCTTCATATCCCCACACTCAAAAGATAAGGTACCGACGTACACATCAATCTTGGTTCTTGCAGTTTTTAGAAAAGGTCTCCCCAAGATCAATGTGTGCTCGGAAGCACTGGTGTCATCCTCCATAGTCAAAACATAAAAGTCTACTAGGAAAATTAAATTGTTTACCTGGACTAGGAGGTCCTCAAGTATCCCATCTAGACTCTGAATGCTCTAGTTGGCCAATTGAACTCTCAATCTGGTGGGTGCTAGCTCTCCCCCACCCAAGGCCTCATACACCGAACGAGGCATAATACTGATACCGGCCCCAAGATCTGCCAAAGCTTGTACAATGTGCAGGTTCTGAATAGTGTAGGGAACATTGACCGTGCATGGATCCTTATGCTTCACGGGGAGCTGACTTGGCTGAATAAGGAAGGAGGCTTTCACCCCTATAGTCACTCTCTCCACCTCATTGCCCCTCAATTTCCTCTTGTTGGTGCATAGGCCTTTCAAGAATTTGGCATACTTTGGGATTTGCATAATTGCATCCAACAGAGGAATGTTTACCTCTAATTTCCTAAAAGTCTCTAGGTGGTCCTTTTCCAACTCCAGTCCATTAGTCCTCTTAGGTCTTGTGACTTTCAGTGGGAAAGGTAATGAGATGAGTCTTGAATGCCACAAATGTCTTTTCTGATGGTGGCTGCTCTAGAAGCTGGAAAGAACTTATCCAGGAAGATACGCTTCATACCGGCCCAGCTGTCAATTGTCCCATGGGGGATGTAGAAGAACCAGTATTTTGGTAGCTCTTTCAAGGGAAAACAAAAAAGCCGTTAGCTTGATTTGCTCCTCCGTTACCCCCTAGGGCTTCATAGTCATACAGATAACATGGAACTGCTTCAGGTGTTTGTGCGGGTCCTCTCCAGACAACCTATGAAACTTGGGCAGATGGTGTAGGAGTCCTAATTTCAGCTCAAAATCACCTCCCTGTTCAGGGTAGACAATTCCCAGTGGTTGATAATTCAGGTCCTGGGCTGCAAGTTCCTTCAAGGTTCTGTTAACCTCTCCCATGTCACCAGAAACACTAGCAGTAGGATCAGAAAGTTCAGAAATATAAAAAGAAGAATTATTAGGTTCTCTGGTTGTATCAGAAGAGGAAGAGGGGTTGCCAGATAAATTGGTTCTTTCCTTCGCAGCCTTCCTAAGCCTTTTGGCGGCTTTCTCAATCTTCAAATTAATTGGGAATATGGGAAAATTAGGAAGGGAACGAGTCATAAAACTAACCTATAAGCAACAATCAATTACAACCGGAAACAAAGAAAAGATAAATAAATAAAATTAAAATAAAATAAAACTGAAATTTTTTATTTTTTTAATAAAAAAGAAAGCAGAAATTAACAACAAAGGATAAAATAAAAATTAAACAAAATAAATAAAAATAAAAATAAATAAATAAAAAATAAAGAATCAATAGCACCGCTTCCCCGGCAACGGCGCCAAAATTTGATACGGGTGTCGTCGCCCGTAACAAATTAAAAATAGTTTTTCTATTACCGAAATGCACCAAAAATGCAGTAAGGGCGCAATCCGAGTCGTCTCACGTGGAAGCAATGTAATTGATTCTAACGAAGTTGGGGTTTTTTGGAAATTGTCAACAGCTAATTAACTTAAGAAGAAATTTAATTAGATAAATTACCTGCACAAAGGTTTCTTTGGATTAGAATTGTTCAGTCATTGATTTGAAAGATAAAATTATGGTGGTGGTTGCTTCCATTAAAAATGTTAACACATAGCAATGGTACAATTCTACTTAACGGTTATATGATCGCACTCCTGCTAGGGGTTTCACTAACATATAAATTAGTAATTCAACAATGTGATTCTATGAACCTATGCCAGTTTGACTACGAATTATAGCAACCTAATTTCAATGAAAGTAATCCTAATTCCTTTCCTAACGAATAAACACCACATCAAGGGGACAATTCTAACAAAAATAAATTGCAAAAATCCATACAATTGATAATTGAAAGAATTGACAAAGGAAAGGAGGAAACCAACCACAATTAACGATAAAGGCACGAGAATCTCATGAATAATTCCAACCTTCAGTCACCCCTGTGCATGATAAGAAATTTACTCCTCCATAGGAGAAGTTTCATGATCAACGTTAAAGGAAAGCTATCCAAAATTACAATTAGAAAAGCTAAACTTAAATAGTAATGGAGAACCCTAGTATAAAGAGAGAGTAAGAGAGAGAGTTCTTCCCAAAGGAAAAAATATAAAAACTAAAATCCTTCTCTTTTTTTAAAAAACGTCCCTCCCCTTGTGTCTCGAACCTCCTGCCCTTTTTTGCGTTGCTCTGCCATTTCTTTTTCTTTTTTTCCTCATAGGAAGCCACGCGGAAGGCCCAGCGTGAACAGCCCACAAACACATGACCGCCTAGGCGGTCATGGACTGCCTGGGCAGTCCCTTAAGCGCTCCCCAAAAAAGTAGTGTTCTCTATTTACCGCCTGGGTGGTGCTTCAACCGATTGGGCGATTGTCACTGTGCATGAGTTCCTAACTTTGCTCCAATGCATCACCCGGAAGTCCCTGTTGTCAAGAAAAACTCCAAAAAGAAATTAAAAGCATAAAGAACTTCCCAAGTCTAAGAATTAACTGAAAATTATGCTGATAACTATAAAATTACTTTAAAATATATGTTGAGGACAAAATGCAAATTCACTAATTTAATATCAATTAAGAACAATTCAAATGCAAAATATTTAGAGTTAGGATATAAAATAGGTGCATAAATGTGACCCATCACCAACCATCAACACCTCCTTGAGAATGTGGCTTTCAAATCTCTTTCTAAAACTTGAGGAAGAATATGAAAGGCATGAAATGAAAAATGGAAGCGAAAATCGAAGTTAGTAAACACAAAAAAAAAAATCAAGTGCAAACCTAGAGTATGAAGTACCACAAGAAATTCTATCCAAATCCTCAGTGTAGATTAGGTCCTCAACAACATCTTCACAAATCCCTATTAACCTAAAAAACTAGAGAAAAATAGAAAATCACAAACTAACATGGATAGAACTTCAATTAATAAACATGAAACCACAAGTTCAAGGAATTAGGGGAAAATCGCATATTAACAAAGATAAGATCCCGAGGAGCTTCGAAACTCACACGTGCAAGCTCAATGAAGAAAAACATGGAGATTCTCTATCAGATTTTTAGAAAAAAAAAAAATAATGAACATTGAAACTAGAGTGTGAGATTAGCAAGAAGGATAAAATATTGAATCTTAGAGATTCAACTACAATGAAGAAAATGAGAGAGAAGCTCGTTGATACTCAAAGAAGGAGAGCACATAACTTTTTTTGAGAAAACTGATTCTGGTGGTGGCGACGTTGAAAACCGGTAACGAAGGTGGTGGATGAAGTGGTTGATGATGATGCATGAGTTTATGTGAGATCTAGAGAACGTGACTCTCTGTTGATGGCGATGGCGACAGCAGTGCAGATCTTTTGTGACGGTGGTGACAAAACTTGATGTCAATGGTGGCGACGTAGATTAGTGATTGACAACGGCGATGAAGTGGAGAGGAGGTGGAGGTGTGGAGCGAAGAAAGAGGAAAACAATAAAAAATGTCAAATGAAAAAGTGTCATAAAAAGGAATAAAATGGTTTTAAAAAGGATGTTAATTCACTAGATCTTTTGTGTGTCCCAATTGTACAAACTTTAGGCTACATTTTTAGGTGAGGTTAATTAAATTTTAAAAAAGCAACGCTGATAAAATGTAAGCTATTATATGAGTAAATGTTGCTTATTTGTTTGTGATATAGCTACACTTTACATATGTGCTCTATTATATTTAAGAGAACCATTTCCAAGTGTAGCATAAAAAATGTTGCCAAAGTCTATTAGAATGTTAGATTTTTGGAAGTGTTGTCTATGAAGACATTAGGCCATACTTTTTTGTTGTTGCTAAAGAAAAGTGTTGTCTTAAGCCAAATTTGTTGTAGTGATAACCAAGCCCAATGCCCTAGTACTATGATACCTGAGGTACATGGGTCAGCAGTAAGGTTCTGTATAGCCTCAGGGATTCCTTGGGAACCACCGTCAGGTCCTGAATTTCACTAAGTCTGGATTCTACACCTCCTTGGAGGGCTATATGATAGAATTGTATTCTTAGGATTAAAAGTCCCAGTAATTGTTCCTTGATGGAAAACAAGTTGAAAAGTGTTTTTTAATGAATTTTACAAAACTTGTAAATGTTTCGTTTGTAGCCCACAAGTTTAGAAAATCTCAAAAATTTCGATATTTGAACTAAAATCCAAAATTTGGATTTTGAATTGTTAGGATTTTGATTTTTTTAATATTTTATTTGAATCCAAATGGGGGTATTTCCTTATTTACATTTATGTTTTAAAGTTAATGAAGAATAAAATAAATGAGGACAATAAATGTAAATAAGTGAATGTTTGAGACAACTCAAATACTAGAATAACAAAAAGATACAGATGTTGGGGGTTGTTGTCACTACTACAGCAGTCCTAGACCGCTATAACAGTCACCAGGGGCAGTCTCACGTGGTGCAGCGATCTGAGGTACCGCTATAGCGGTCATAAGTATGTCTATGGGGACCATGAGACATGGTTAGATCATTATAGCGATGTCAATGAGACCCTGATCCCCTTTAAAATCCGATCCCCAAATCGGGCAGAACGAAGCAGAAATGCGATCCTTTCTTCTTCTCCATCAGTTTTCTCTATTTCTCTCAAATCCATCATTTCCAAGCTTCAAGATAAGTTTATGTTGTTAGATTATGTATTTATTCCTTCATAATCTTGGATTTGGACCAATTATTTTTCTCATTTTTGTCAAGTAGGGATATTTTTCCAATTTTGTTAGAGTTAGAATATAACTCTCTATTTAGATATTAATCTAGAGTTATGGTTACTCTATGGCAGTTGTTGGTGCCATTCCAAGCTCTCCAGGTTAAGTTGGTGGGGCTACATACTCCCAGGCTCCCGTTGGTGTCAATTCTATTTATTCTACCACTCCAAGTGAGTGGGTTCAGATCCTATGACCCTTATGTTAATCATTAGAGTTAATTTCAGTAAATTACAGCATGAAATATATGTTTTTTTTTCTAAAAACTCATGGGACCATTATTGTTAAAGTGATTTTTATTAAAGAGTTAGAGTATAGATATAATTATATTTAGCGATTTGTGAAACATTGTGATGATTTCCAGAGTAGAGAATATGTATATGATAGAGTTTCAGAGAAAATAAGTGTTTTTATGATACTCAAAAGTATGGAATTCAAAATGATTCATAACAACTGCTAGATACATATTTTGTAGGCTTGAAATCGGAATGCCTGCAAATAGGTGATCTCTTGGGCATGATTTCACAGTCACAGTTATGCTAAAGTCAGATTGTTAGAGTTATATAGACAAAAAAATTTTGAGTTTCAAGAGTTTTCATATTTAAATGATTATATGAATTTTAGAATTGTTGATTTTATATGCTAGTGCTTGTGAACACTGGGGTAGAAGACTTATGAGATACAGAGAAAAGATTTAGATTTCTGATTGAACTGGACAGTAGCTATAGAGAAACAGATTGTGAGTTAACGGCAGTTATTCTGTTAACGTTGGTACCAAGTAGTGCAGAATAGAAAATAGAGAAATTTTTGACATACTGAGGATGGCGATATGTAACACCCAGATATGATTAAAGACTTGTAATCAAGAGATTGATTGGTACACTGGAGACGGCGATACGTAATGCCCAGATGTAACCAAAAATTATTATTATATAAAGATTTATATTTCTCTATTAGAATACTGTTGACTCGTGTTATAAAGAATTGTGATTTTAATAATATGTATATGAGTACAAAATGTTTTTAAGTTTTACACTATTATTGTTATTATGAGTTATTGCATGGTTTTCTTGATGTCCCATGAGCGGGTTATGGGTAAGAGCCTACTCACTGAGTTTTAGATGAAACCCACCCCTCTCTTTTCCTCCATTACAGGTGCAGTAGACGTTGTGGGTTCTTCTCTTTCATCTCTTCCCCTGCAGTGGAGATTTCCCAGTTGGCGAGCTTCACTTTGAAGTGAAGTACTTTTGGTATTTTGTTTAGAAATAGAGTGCTTCAGTGTGCATGACGGGCAGGGTCTCGGACCATAGAGACGGGTTGCATAGATTTTCATAACTTTTTTGTATTTTCATGATTATAGTTTCTATGGTTTATTTTATATTGAGAGCAACTCATATGTTTTGTATCTAGGATATGCTTAGAGTTTGAAAATGAAATTGAAATGATTTGATTTTCGAAAGAGTTAGAGATGTATCTCAGAGATGAAATTATGTTTAAAACTGGATTTTATTATTAAAATATGCATATAGAGACTCAAAGATCACGAGGTTTATATGGAAATGAGGATTCCCCACGTGCAGGTCATGTGCCCAAGTTGGGTCGTGACAAGTACCCATTCTGGTGCTTGAGCAATCAACTCTTTCTATTTTTATTTTATTTTTCTATTTAAGTGAATTAGGAACCAATCTTTAGTAAAACCTTTTATATACTTTTGCACTGTGAGAGCCAGGATTCAAGGACCCTTTTGGGTAGCCATGGCTATTTTTATTAATGATTTCATTTTTCCATCTGTCTTCCTAAATTCTCTTATGTGTTAGGGAGATGAATTCTTAGGGAACTGTGTATATATCATTTTCATTATTGAATTTTCTTTTAATATATTTCCTTTTGTCTAGTAATCTTAGCACTAGGGAAAGTGATGATGGTTTGTTAAATCGTTAGGGAATACCACTATGACTTAATAATGATGACGATTTTCTTTAACCCTCGAGTCATGTGCCATCAATGGCCTTTTTCCTAGCAAATATATAGTGGTCATTTGTAGACTTGGATGATGAGTTTTAAAATATTTTATTTCCTTCTTTTGGATATATTTTTTTATATTTTTATTTTAACTAAATTATTAAGGGATAGAAAGGGGTTGAAAGTCAAACTGGAGATCTTTTGTAGCTCATTAAGATGTATAGGAATCTATTGATCTTTCATAGCTCATTGTTTCTTCCCTCAAGGTGCTGCATAGATATAGGGGAAAGGAAAATATATATAAGATTGATATTTTGGGTTTTGAATGATTGTGTGAGAGAATCTTAAAGAAATTGAAGGTTATGGTGGTAGTCTTTTGGGGGTTGGGAGGATATTTTTTGAGGAGGTATGCAACCATGATAGAAGTGATAGGATGGTGGTTATGGATGGTGAGTATGGTGAACCGAGATGGAGGGTTTATTGATGTTGAAAGGGGTAAATTTAATTTGTCTTTTAAAATTTATAATTTTTAACTTTAAGAATTATTATTTAGTTTTATTATCATATAATTATTAAATCTTTAAATATGAATGGCTAAAGAAACATCTAGTCGTAGAATTTGGAAAACCATGAAATGGTCCAAAACTAGCATGGAGCAAATTATCCACCGTTCTAAATTAGGAGCTCACTTGTTTTTTCTTTTCTTTCTTTTCACATTTTTAATCATAAACTTTACATAATTAATTATTTTGATGATGTATATTTGAAATAGATACTTTACTTTGTAATTATAGTTTTGATATCTGCGATAGGTTGTGATATGTTAAAAAAAAAATGATACACGATACCGACTAAACATATATTGATTATAACAGATACATTTAAATAGATTAAGATTCTCAATTTGAAAAGGCCAAAAAAAAAAAAAAATCGACGAATCTAAAATTAAGGTAGATTCCATTACTTTCATATAAAGAAACTTCTTTGTGCGCCAACTACAACGTTAATATCTTTAAACATTAGCACATGCCATCTAAACATTAATGAACCGTGCATTTCAAGCGTAGATCACTAGTTACTTATAGAGAAACCATCTTAGGGATCCACATTTATCTTGAATTGACCGCATTTTTTCTTCATCGCTTGAATAGCAGGGCAATCCTACGTACGATTGAAACCTTGAACATGCAACACCAATTTTAAATTAATTTTAAAGCGCATATAATATATATGATATTAATAGGAACTGTTCATCAAAAACAATTCATAAAATGTACAAAATGGATGTGTATATGGACTATATTGAAAAATAAGAAAGGAGAAAAAAATTAATTATTCAATTTATTATAGAGAAATATTATTTTAACTCACATTTTATAAGATATCATATCAACATATTTATATTTACTATTGAATGTTATGCGAGACTCAAACTAAGTGGGATTCATATCCAATTCAAAGATTAATGTAAGTATGTCAACATGATATCTCACAAAATATGAATCAAAATAATAATATTCTTTATTATATGTATAAATAAAAACTCTATTCTTAAACTGGTTCTCTGTGCCCATCCAAAAAAAAAAAATGTTTATCTATAATTCTATAAAGATGGGACGTTTACATGATGCATGTCAACTCCAATAGTCAAGGTCAAGTCCGAGAACATATTTAAGTGTGGGCGAACGTGTAGATTACACAAATCAGTTGTCATTTTTTACCAAAATTTCTAGAGATGCTATATATATCACATAAAAAAAAAAATTTTTATGAGAATGAAAAAAATAATTTTGATGGTTTGAATTTTATTTTAATAATTAAGATTAAAATATAAAATTATATAATTTTTTAAAATAAATATATAATTATTAATTAATATTAATTAATTTTTAATTATAATAATTCATATATAATTATACTATGAATATTTACTCCACTCACTATTCTATCAAACTGCCATTCTTCTATTACCAAAAAACAAAACTGCCATTCTTCTGTGGTACGTCCTGTATATGTATAAAAGTCGGAATCTATTTACTAAAGTTACTCCCATTGTGTCCCTCTATTTTACTTAAAATCAACGGCACTGATTTAACGTAAGTGCGTCACGTGACACTGCTTTCTAAATTCGACTCGTGTTCCCTCTTCCTTACCCAAAACCCAAAGCGCAGGCCCCAATATCCCTCCTCCCAGCAGAGAGTAATCCACACGATCCCCTGCCTTGCGTGGACCGGAGTGCACTCTGAATGCTCCTCCGTCCTTGAAGCCATCAATTTCACCTCTCTCCGTCATCCCCTTATGGTGTTGTATTGAAACACAATGAGCAATGGTCACATGAGGAATGTGAAATCGAAAGTGCCTCGAAGACTGCTATTTCTTGGCTTTTGGAAATTGACTTCCTACATTGTATTGGAGTGCAAAAACCAGAACACTGGTTAAAAAAAAAAATTTCAGTTTTCCTTCATATTCATTGCTTGATTCAGAGAAATGCAAGATACCCTTTTCCTTCATCTAGAGTGTATTCTTTTAT
This sequence comes from Dalbergia cochinchinensis, assembly GCA_031216125.1. Taxonomy (NCBI): domain Eukaryota; kingdom Viridiplantae; phylum Streptophyta; class Magnoliopsida; order Fabales; family Fabaceae; genus Dalbergia; species Dalbergia cochinchinensis. Next base: position 69,700,538 of record CM062368.1, read on the forward strand.
TCTTCATATCTTTTTTTGCGGTTTATTCAATTTCTAGTATGAGTATGACTCTGAAACTCCTGTTGAACAATAGCATTTTCCGACCTTTGTCACTTGCAAGGTGAATGTCGTTAAGGAGTGGTAATAAAAGTTAGTAGGTGCTTGTAGATGAGGAGGGGGACCGCCGTAGCATGTATCGAAAGTCACTGTGAGGTGCTGCGCTTTGGCCTAAGTAGTGTTAGGTGTAAAATAAGTTTATAACAATTGTTTTATTTTGTAGTGAAATTAAATATTGATGCCCTAAAAGATAAACATCATATAAGTATCGATGTAACATTGTTGTATACAAAACATTATTCCTCCATTTGTGGTAAGGAAGAGGGAGGACAAGAGTCGAATTCAAAAAGCAAAAACTAGTGTCACATGACACACTTAAGTGAAATCATGAGTGTCATTAATTACTAGTAAAATGAAAGGTCACGATAGGGAGTATAACTCTTTTTCAAAACTGTTCTAAGACTTTTTAAATAGGACAGTATAAAGAGATACCAAAGATTTTTTTTTTTTTTTCATTTAAGTCTCGGAAAGAATCTTTATCTAAACTCATCAGCTAAAATCAAGTTAAATCCCGAGATATTTGCACTTTTATTTTAGCTGATGAGTTTAGATAAAGATTCTTTTTGACACTTAAATGAAAAAAACATCTTCGGTATCTATTTATACTGTCCTATTTAAAAATTTTTAGAACAGTTTTGAAAAAGTTTTTTTTTAGAACATAGTCAGTCAAGAAGATAAACTAAAGAGAGTTATTTCTTCTCTTCTCTTTCTGCTAATTTTCATCTAGTCTTTTCAACTCAAAATAATAAGGGTGTTTGGGTTTAACAGAGAGATCAACCTTGTCAGTTCTACAAATCCCAATATACTGGAAGAGCCTGCTGTATCTTGGAGGAATTTCGATTACACCGAAATATTCCTTAAGCCCAGTGCTTTTGCACACCCCAGGCTTTAATATTTTTATTTATTTTATCTGTGCAGGTACATTTTCTACAACAAGTTATTCTTAGAGTAAACAAATCAGAGTCATTTGAGGGAAAGTTTTACACGTGTTGCAATGAGAATATTTTAATGCCCACATATTTTAAGAAGTTATTCATTAATTTTTAAAAAAAAGATAAAATCATAATTATTGCATATTATTAGCATATCATTGATAATCATCCATATTTAATAATAAGATTATATTACATTAATTAAATATCTTTAATTATTGCGATGCTAAAATCATGAATTATATTAATAAATTAATTTCACAATTTTAGTATTAATTTCACTTCTAAAATTTTTATATTTGTAGCGGGCGGTGATTTTCTTTTGAATACTATTATATTAAATTTATGAAATTAAGTATATAAATTATAAGAAAGATGCAAAATATATGCAGTAGGTTATATCATTTACCTTTTTTATAAACAATAAGATTATAATGAATTTAATTATTTAAAGACAGAATATTTTTTATGTCATTAGTGATGACATTATTTGATTATATATATAGACTAATTTAATGATTTGAAAACCAAAAATATGCTAATTCAATAAAAAAAATTTATATATGAACACTGGTGAAAATGAAAATCTTGGGATCACCTGAGATGGTCATAAAATTATACCTTCAATAACCTCTGAGCTCTTGCAAATAATTTTGATAGTTTTATATTTTAAAAGATTTGAATAAATTTTGAAAAAAATAATCATACAATTGATGACAATTTTAATAATTTTATACATTAAAAAATTTGAATGAATTTTGAAAAAAAAAGTTAGTGTTGAAAAAATTAAAAAAAATGAAGAAGACTTTAAAAAGCAAAAAAAAGATAGAGATTTATAAAAATCTTATTTATAATTAGAAATGATTAATTATTAATATTCGGTATAAAATTTATTAATTGTATAAATCTAATATACTAATATTTCAAATTCATTTCATGAAAACAATTACACATGTCATTTACATAGTAATTTAGATTTTACATGTCATTCATACAGTAATTTAGACCCCACTTTTCTAAATCTTTATATCTAAATATTTTTTAAAACTTAATTTATAATTTAATTATTAATTATTTTTTCATATAAAATAAAATTATATATTACAATCATTAAAGAATCAAATATTACCATCATTAAATAATATAATTTGCACTAAGAGAGAACCAATGTTAATATAATTATGATCTATAATTAAATTAAGAACCATTAATAGCCTCATATTATGAAGGTAACATAAAAAATTATAAAGAAACTATTTTCAAATTAAATAAGCTTTAAAATCAACACATTTTTTCTAAATAAAATGGGTAGGTCAAATTGTTAATGAATTGTTAATTAATTGATTTTAATATGATAGTAATTCAAAATTTAATTTATACGAACTTTATTCTTAATCAAATATTTAAGACATATTATAATACTAATATAATAATTTATTCTTAATGAAATATGATAATAATTGACATAATACTAATATTTAAGAATCATTATATAAAAAGTCTTCTATGTATTATTAATGGAAAAATTATACCTCACCTTTTTATAATCTTAACACTTAAAGTAAGTTTTTGAATTTAATTTACTTGCTAATTATCAATTATTTTTTTCAATCATACTTTCATATCTCTCTACCATTAACAAAATTAATATAAAAAATAAAAAATATCATAAACAAAATTATAATTTAATATATTATACCATAAAAATTTTATATATACAATTATATTATTAACGATAACAAACCTATTATAATTGTGTTGCATTAGTAGTATTTGTTATTATAGATATTTATATTTTAAAGTTTAAAGTATTTTTAAAATTTTTGAATAAACTCATAAATATTAATAAAGATTCAAATCTATATGTAAAATGAAAAATGGGGACCTGTGACCAGGATATGCATGAGAATTGAGGCAAAATCCTAAATGAAGATGAGATTAGGGGAAATTTTCTAATTTCAAATATAGAAGTTTTGAAAATCATAATAAAAAAATTATTTATCTATATGTATCACTGTTTAATTTTTTACAACTTAAACATTCCAATATATCAATTCTATAATTTTTTCATATTACTTTTTTTGAAAAGATGCCTTCAATTTTTTAACACTAAAATATTTAAAAAATTAATTCTATAATTTACACTTCTTTGATAATAATATCAAATATTTATTAATTTTTAAAAATAAATAATTATATTATTTTTATTAAAAAAATTATAATTGATATATTACCCTAATAATTGAGATTATATAAATTAGAATTGCAAATGATTTTTACTAATTAATGCACATTAATTATAATATATATTTTAAAATTAATATTTTAATTTATTAAAAGGATGTACAAGGAAAAGATATGTAATTAAAATCATATAAATTAAATATATATATTATTTTTATTAATTAAAATATATTTTATATTTTAAAATTAAATATTTTAATTTACTAAAAAGATATAAAGGGCTGGGAATGATTAAAAAAATTAAAAATGGGTACACACAGAAATTACCCAATGGGAAAAGGAATCGGCATATATTTCACCTTCATAGGGATGATCTATAGGGATTAAATCCCCGTATGTTGAACGGGATAGGGACATAGGTAATACATCTTTATTTTTTAATTATTTTTATTATATTTGCATTATATATATATTTTTAATTTTAATTTGGATTATGTTGTATTAATAGTATACTTATATTTCAAATTATAAAATATTTTTAAAGTTTTTTTCTTTTTAAAATTTGTTAATAAACCTTTGAATACCATTGAGATTCAAAATTCCCACGGGAAACGAGAAATATGAAATAAGGACCATAAGGAGAATGGAGATGGGGTTAAGAGACAAAATTCGAAACAGTGACGGGAGACATGAGACATCCTCTTTCTTATAGATACTCATTATCATCCCTATAAATGGCCCATGACATAGTAAAATTATCTATTTATTCTCTTTCTTTATTCAACAATTTTAACTTTCAAAATATGCAAAATTTTCATAAAAATAGGCTCTTTATTGTTAGTTATAGGTCATCTACCAAGATATGTTCAACCTTATAAACATGATATTCAATACAAGATATAAAATAGAATGACACATTTATATGTTATCCACTTATTTAATTATTTAACTATTAACTTATTTTTAAGATAAATTTATATACTCAAATTTCTATAAGATATATATAAATAAATTATTATTTATTTTTTATAATAATCAATAAACTATTTTTTATTATCTCCCCATGCATTGCACGGGTCAAATGACTAGTATATATATATATATGGACAGTTGCTTACCTACATTTAATGGTCAACATAGTCTATGCAATTGGTCATCAGGAACTAATAAAAAATTGATACTTGGATGGTGGTTCAATTAATTTTAAAATGAAGAAAACTAAATTACTAGTTTGTCCCTTCTCTATTTATCCTTCCCTACCAACCCCTCCTTCCTCCTTCCTTTCCCTCTGTCTTGTTGTTTATCTCTTTTACCAATACTTGTTGCAGAGTTCTCTTTATTGGTGTGAGCACTTTGAATGTAATAGCAATCAAACAAGAAGAACTCTTTTTGCCCATGTAACTACCTTCTTCCCCCATTGGACTCTTTAGTCGTGTAGTACCATCTCACATCTCACACATACCATCATGTTATTCCTGCACAAAAAGCATAGAAAAAACCAGAAAAAAAAAACACACACACACACACACAAAACAAAAAAAGAAAACACAAAGAAAGGCAACAACTTTCAGTAATCAAGAAATCATGTATACGATATTTTACCGTTCCATTGAGTTTAACCCTCAAAAGAAAGAATTTTGGTAGTTTACGCAATGGGTAGGTGAAAAGGATGAGATTTTCCATTGTTCTTGTTGGTGCCTTTGATGGTATATAAGTCCAAGTTCCTTTGGCCTAGCTTCATTTTCACCATGCATAAAGGTCCTTCTAGATAGATCTATTTTGAGGGTTGAGGAAATTGGGGTTGTGGAATGTCAATATGGGTTAAAGGTTCAGCAATAGCAATAATGGTTAGAATGCTGAGTTTTTCTTTCTTTTATTTATTTGGGCTCTAATTTTTCATATTTATTAATTTTCCTTGTGTGTTTTTCTAGACAAAACAAGAACAGAAAGGAAGTTTTTGTTCATGGAGAGAAGAGGATTGAGAGAGACAGGATCAAGATGGGAGAAAGGAGGAGGAGTTGGTTGGGATGGGTAAGTGAAGAGAGGGTAAGCTAGTAATTTAGTTTTTTTATTTTAAAATTAATTGAACCACCATACATGTGTCAATTTTTCATTGTTTGCTGTGGCCATCAAATATAGGTGAGCAACCACCATATATATATATATATATATATAGTGAGAGGAGTAGTTCCATATAAGAGTAAGAGGATTAAATCTAGATTTATAACCATATATGAATGATCAAAATTAACAATTATTAAAATATCATTTGATTATTTAAAAATGTCATATGACTTTATATTTAAATACTAATCATTAATATAAGATTCGACAACTTAGATTTGCTCCTTCCATCCTCATAGAAAACTATTCCTCTCGTTTGATTCTCTCCCTATATATATGATTTAAAATCAATTAATTTTAATGTAAAACTTCATACAGTTATATATTTGCTCGATAACTTCTTATAAAATGTAATATTTATCAATTACTAAGGATATAAATGGCTGATTTGATTTGCGTTTGAGAAAAAATAAATCCAATGAAATGACAAATTAAATTAGATTAGTTTGATTTGATTTTTATTTTTTTAAAAATTTGACACAACTCAATCTAATCTATCAGATTCATTTGGTTCGACTCATCAAATTCATTTAAGGAATTAATTTTTAGGTAAATTTACACTTTAATCGTTGAGAGATTTTTGTTTTAACTCTTTAATTTTTGAAAGATTAAATACAAACATTTCAATCCTCAAAAGAGTTCCATTGTAACATATTAAATTATTAATCTCCTAACAGAAAAATCGTATAAGTATTAATTCTAAAAATTTTAAAATGCATACACTGTAATTTTTTAAATATTTCATGTTATGACATATTAATTTCTAAACAGAAAAATCATATAAACATTAGTCCATAAAAATTGAATATAAAGCTGATTTCTTTAGGGGCTAAAGATTATTAAAAGTTGAATCCTTCAACGAGTGATATGTGAAAAATCAATATTTCGGGTATTTATATGTGCATGGTAAGTTTTGCTAGAAGGCATGAGTAAATTATCCGATGAAGAGTTCCTGACATATATAGGTGGCACTTCTTTTGGTGTTTGTTGACACACACACGATCACATTTAAATAAAATCAATAATTAATAATTCAAAAAAAAAGGTGTGTAACTATTATTATTGAGACCCTGCCACGTTAGTCGCGTCGGGTAGAATTTCGTGCTATATTGCAATTTTCGTGTATGGTTTTCCTGTTACATGGAAGGTGTATGATGTGAAATCTTTTGACGGATTACAATGAAGATCTTTCAAGGATCGAAATGTAAATTTCCTTTGGTTTCTATATATTGTCAATCTACCCATCACTTTATACTGTCAATTAATAGAATTTAAGAAAAATACTAACTCATGATGATTAGTCACACACCATGATAATTACCTACCATAATTTTACATTTTCTTAAATTCTTTTAGCTTACAATATAGTGCATAAATTTTAATCATTTCTTTGAATTTAATTTAACATTAATTTGGTCCTAACAATATTTTTTAAATCAATTAAGTCCTAACATTTTAAATCTTGGCATCAATTAAGTCATTTTATTGGATTTCTACTTAAATAAATGAGTAGATTAATTAATGTTGAATCTAAAAATGTTTGAACTAAATTAATGCCAAAACTTTTGTTATAATCAAATTGATGTCAAATTGAGATTAATGTTAGGATTAAATGGGTTATTTACTCTTATTAATACATTATTTGGCGAAATTACTCAAAAAAAAGCAACAGAATATTCCTTTCATGTTGAAGCCCCTAATATTATCTGCGACCAAAATTAATGTTGAATGTGATTATGTTGCTTTGTTTTTCTATTTTATTTCTTGTAAAAGTATTTTTTATACATCCATTGATGGGGTTATATATTTTGAGAGTAGGCAAGATTTGGAATGCATTCAAATAGGCAAATGTGAACAGTTTGGTTTTGCTTGCATTTTCCTTGATATTTTGAAGTTTGTCAACCTATGGGGCATGTTTAAAATAAAGTATAATTTCGGGTTGAATTTTATGCTTCCGTGCATTGTACAAACTATATAAATCCTTTATTAGTAGCTCACACCTACCTAATTTCTTTTATTACTATTGCGTTAATTTAGATGTATAATTTTTTTCATGGTTAGTTTACATTTAATTTGTGGGGGCATACTCTATCAGGAAAAATACCTTTAGTTGCGGCTTTTTTTACCTTTAGCTGCGGTTCCCAAACCGCCACCAAATCAACTATCACCAACCCTTATTGTGGTGGTCAGCGCCAAATGCTGGAATAACCATCGCTAAGTGCCATCTTCCTTTAACTGTCAAGTGGAAAATGACACTTTAAACATTGCGGCGGTTGCTAACTGCCATAAAAAGTTCAAAAAAACAATATGATGAAAACATTGCAGCGATTCAAACCACCATAAAAGGCTTCATTTAAAATTATAATGGCAGTTAGGACCCGCCGCAGATAAATAGGCTCTTAATTATTTGAATAATTTAACGGCGGTGTTTAACTGCCGCAAAATAGGAAAAATGAACATTTGCTTCTGTAATTGCAGCGGTTTAACATTTCTTCCCTTTCTGTATTCTTTCTTATAAATCCGGTCACAATAGCTTTCTTTCCATTACAAATTCTTTCAAGCATCCACAAAATTCAAATTTTTATAATTATTTATTACTTATAATAGAAAGTATCTCATAATTGATAACATATCATAATGTCTTATATGTCTCAAATATTTTTAAACTTCTTACAAAATCATAAAATAAAACAACAAGTACTTATAATCATGCAACGTCATAGAAGGTGAAGTTCCATAATTCTAAGATTGATGAACAAAGACAATCAATAATATGCTAATTTTTGGACGGTCCCTCATTTGCTGGTCATGGCTGAAAGCAGAATTAAACAGATGAGTTGGGCAAACCCCGAATCTTATACTTAGCACACTACCAATTTTTAGTAGAATCTGAGCCATGATTGCATGAAGACATCCCTGCACAATGGCTAGAAGCAAAACTAAATAGCTTCTATCTACAAGCCACAATTTCAAGCTATCTGCAGCAGGTTTTGTAGCCTCTTATTTCAAAGAAAATATGATATATATATATATATATTATATTATATTATATTCAAAAGCTATCCTAGGAAGCTTTTGAGTATAAACTGTAATGAACCTAAAATAAGGTAATCCGAACACACAAACTTGGTTCTTGAATAATTCACAAATTGGACATAAAATACTTTTTCACCCTCTAACAAATAATAAAGTAAATCATCTCATACTTTGGTAACTTACTATGCCAAAATACTTTTTTCCTATGATCCAAACAAAACATATAATCTTACAATCACTTTTCAGAGAACATATCTAAACACAAAAAGGATTTTATAACAACTAAGTTTTTAAAAATTAGTTACTATACACATAATTGGGCGTCAAATAATCTTTTTTTTTTCATAGCTAATCCAAACATATACTAACAATTTTAGAAAGCAAACACTTGACTACTTGATTTGAAAGTTCATGATGATTACTTTAAGAAGGATTATAGTTCAGGGGTGTTTCTACTTTCTACATTGTTCTCAATAAACAACTATATTGTTTATTGCAGATTTTGGCATTTATATTGTCAACAACAAATAATTGACAATTTTCTTGTGCAGGAGGCCAAATTGCGCTAAACCAGGCGTATATCGACAAGCTACTGGAGTTTGGATGACAGCCTTTGCTTTTTCGGATCTCAATTCGAGGAGCGAAAAGCTATTTCTGTTGGGTTCTTACCAAGAAATCGAGTGTCAAACTTATTTTTATGGAATGAGGATGGAATGTCAAGTGATTTGTGTGTGTTATGAATGCAATGTAAAATTGACAGATCAAAAGAAGAAGAAGAAGAAGAAGAAATACAAATTAATTGACAAACTGAAGATAACGTACAGAAATTGTAAAGAAATGTAAAGAACTTAAACAAAATCTAATCCTAGGAAAGCATAGAGGGTTGAGAACATTACTCATTTAACTCTGGACTCTGTGTAGCCATTGGAGGCGTTTTAGAGTGAGTGTGTTGAGTGAAAATTCCCAGCCTTTACAATATGAACAAATCTAGTATTTATAGACAACCTAAGTCTCTAGGATTTTGACACTTGTCCTTGGCTATCTTTAGATGTTGTCCACGTGGCTTTGACAGTTTTCTATTTTGTCATTCGCTCTTGATCACCACTTTATCACATCTTTATCAATCTTCTGTCAGTAATTGCTAAAAACCGTCAATAACTGTCCTTTGACGAACACTCGCATGACAATCATCATGATAGTATCTTCAATCATCTTCAAAATTTTCTAAGTCTTCAAGTGACAAACTACCATTTCGACCTGTCGAATCTCGAGGATGAGAACTACTTTGTCATGCGCCTTTATCATCGACCAATTACCACTTTAACTGACGAATTCTCATTTCGACTTGTCGAACCTCTATAGTGAGGATTGATCATTCTTAACCTTTAATTGATCTTAAGATATCTCAAAGTCCTAAGTAACAAACTATGACTTCGACTTGTCAACAGTCAAATAGAAGAATGACAAACTGTAATTTTGACTTGTCGAACATCAAGTAGAATTTCCAAAGTTGAATTGTCGAACTGGGTACTAGTTGTCAACTAGCCTCGATATAATTTTGACAAATAGTGAGTTTGTCAATTTTATAGCTTTACCAATCCTTGTCAGGCTTTTATCTAATCTTCTAACTTGTCATAGTCGAATATGAATTCGACAATTTAACACTTGGTGAAATTTGATGCCAACATGATGCCCCCACAACTCCCACTTCGAAGAACATCTTTGTCGATGAGAAGTTGGGAAGTTGTAATTTTTAATTTTAAATATTTCTGATAAAGGATAAATGATGACCTCCAGTTATCATAAATGCGGCACATCAATCGGAACCATCACACCAATCCCATCACATCTCATAAATGGCCCCGAGTTTCTAGGCCCATCAGTTTTGTTTCTTAGCCTATTAGTAGAACTATAAATACTTCAAGGATACAAGCTTTCGCACTTATTTCCTGGATTCACAACTGTTCATCGTTCCAGAACCTTTATTCTTCTCCCAAAGCTCTCGAAACATTTTCCTTTCTTTTCTTGCTCGTGCTTGTGTGTGCTTATGGCTTCTCCATTTAAATCTGTCTCCTCCAAGGACGTTCCCGCTGGATCATCTCCCAATGATCCCAAGAACCTTTAGCTAGTGGTTTCTGCCTAGGAACCAATGATTAATCAAGATGAGGGTTTTGCAATGAGCCCTGATATGAAGAATTCCCCCAAATTAGCTTCCCAGGTACTTCTCCTTTTCTCTATAGGTTCAAATATTCATGCCTATATAGGTCCTGTTTTAACCTCTAGGCAAGCAACTAAAATAGGGACCCATTATCTTTCTTCCAAGCCACAAGAAATTTTAGCTAGTCGCCCTCAAGTTTACTGCAAGTACTTTAGCTATGCGAGGTTGTTTAGAAATCAACCCAAGAATTCTAAACCCTTTCTTGAATGGCTTCAAAGAATAGAACCAACAAAAGCTTCTTTCTGGAGAAGTTTATGCATTTATGACTTTCTCCAGCTATCCAAGTATCCTATTAAATTCAACAATCGCATGTTAGGTTCTGCAATTTATTTCTGGAATTCGACTGCCAACTATTTTCACCTTCCCTATGGTATGGTTAGTCCGACTCTTTTTGAAGTGGCTGCCATTGCAGGCCTTCGTCCTACGGGAGTCGATATTCTCCCTAATATGGAACCTCAAGACCCTTCCAAATATACCATAAATATTTCTGACATGTCATGCACGTCTTTTATTGAGAATAATAGGTGGACTGGTTCTGTAAGCAATAGTGAGCATGCCACTTTTCTTTATTACTGGTTAAATTTTATTGTCTTCGGTTCCCAAGGTTTGAAGATGCAAGTAATGTATTTTCCTTTGGCAATGTTGTTACATCAAGGTAACAAGCTTTGTCTTGCCAAATTACTTTTGGCTAACCTTTACGATGAACTTCATTACTTCGTTTCGAGAATCGGGAATAATGAATCCCTTAATCCTGGAGGTCCAATCTGGTTACTTCAACTTTGGCTAAATGCTGTCTTCGAGCCTCAATTAAACTATTCTCCCCCGACTGTCATCCATCGAGGTTGTGAAGGACCTCGACTATGTTTTTTACTTCATACCAAACCCAAAAATTCCAAACCCTTTGATGAGTTTTGGCACTTTTTCAAACTTTTGCATGAAGCTTCTTTCTCTAGTTCTGACCAAATAAATCTAACTTCTTTTATCAATCGCCGCCTTGGTCCACCATGGTTTACCCATTCTATGATCCGAGACACTGAGGTAGGGCAAAATCGAAGCGACGACATTTGGTCAAACTTCCTTTGTACGCAAGTTATTCCTTCGGGACTACCAGGATCAAATGCTTTAGGAGTTGTCTTACACGCTCCTAATCTCATGGTGCAACAATTCGGCTTTTCTCAAGCAATTCCTGCACCGTTGACACTTGATCCCGAAGAGCAGCTTTGTCATTCAGAAGCCTTGTCTTTCACAAAATTGAACTACTGGTTATCAGATAATGAGTCGAGAAGGGACATTTATTCTCCCATGGCCATAGAACCCAGCACTTATCCGAGTGTATCATTTGTCAACTGGTGGAGTGAATATTATGATGCCTTCCACATTGATTTAGAAACCATCAAACAACATTTTTTGACACATTCTTCTGGTGTCTTGCAGACTGGCCAAGAAGATGAAGCAGAACAAGGTAATGTTTTCATACTTGTCATATATCTTGACTTACTTATATTAACTTCTGACTAATTAAGTTCTCCTCTTTTGTTTTAGAAAATGATAACACAGGCATTCAAAGTCGAAAGTGTAAAGCACTTATTTCCAAACCTAGAAAGCCTAAAACGACTGAAGCATCGACTAAGGTTGGTCCTTCGACCAAAAAGGGGGAAACAACCAAAGCTTCCAAATCTTCTAAGGTGTCTAGGTCAACGCTTCCTGCCAAATCATCAACTCCTTCGCTTACATTGTTTGACAGGGTAACATCTTTATATCTATAAATGCATGTATACATGGTCTCTAATTTTGACCCCCCTTTTTTTGCCAAACATTTTAGTCTGCTGGTGATCAACTAAGGGAATCTCCCTCAGTCAAAGATCGAGTTCATAATTTAGTCAACATTGAGGATGACGAAGAGGGTGACTCATCAAACTCCCCTATTCAGAAGGTAATCTTAATCACCTCGCTTTTTATTTATTAACCATCAAACATCATTGTGATCATTGTCAAATAACATTCTTTTTGACAGCGTGCTCGCTCGAATTAGGATACAACAATTAATCTTGAAGAGACTATGGGTGAAGTCATAATGAATAAAGGGGTTTTGTCAGTTGACGATTATGTTGTCGATGATGTCACCAATTCTCCTCATGTCGAACACCAGGCTAGTCATGATCTAACACCGGTATCTGCTCCCGTCAATCCTCTTATTCGGATGACTATTATTCAAGCTGTTGTGCCTCTCACAACCATCCTACCACCACCACCTTAGAACAAAGATGAAGACAAGGATGATGAGGATGAGGAATTTGATATGGAATTTCTCAATACCTTAAACCAGGCTTTGTCAGATTCTATCGTTGCCAAAGACACTCCCTCTATTTCTGAAGCTCGAAGTGTCAAGACTATTGCCACTGAGACTTTGAAAAGTCCTACTCCAACATCAAGCATCCCTTCGACCACTGATTTGCCAGTTGAGCTTCTCTCCATTATCATGAACCTCCTTAACCATTCTCTTGACTATTTGGTCAGTGATGATGACTTCAAGCACAAATTAGTTAAAGCCATTTCTTCTCTCTCCCAAACTGCTCTTCCTGACCAGCATCAGTACTTGGTGAGTTCTCTCAGAAACTTCATCACCCAATCTTTTGATGCTTCTGCTATGATACAAACTACTTCTGAACAAAAGCATAAGAGTTTGGAGAACATTGATTCGATTCATAAGAATATTGAGAAGATCAGCGGTCAAAAAGCCAAAGTTTTCAATAGTCTACAACAAGGAAAACACTGTGAGATCGCGATAGTCGAAGAGATTCAAATTCTTTAAACTCGGATTCAAGAATTGACTACTAAAAAAGACAATCTCGTCAAACTTGTAGCAGAAGGAAAACAGCATCTGGGAAAGTTTGACAAAAGACTTGAAAAGCTGACCAAGGAGGAAAAGATTGCTCAAGATAAACTCAAAGAAGCTAATTCGACTTTGGAGAAAGCAGAATTGAATAAAGAAACAGTTCTTCAACATCAACAGGATTTGAAGTTAAAACTCCGCAGCCTTCTTCCTTGATCTGATCCTCACTTTCTCGTTGCATCGAGCTTTATTTTAGATTTGTGAAATTTGAATTTGTTGAGTTTTATTTTCTGCTTCTTGACAATCACTCGCTTTGGTCGAGTTTAAGTATGTTGAAATTTTACTTTGTTGGTAGTTACTTGCTCCAGTCCAGTTTAACTTTTATACTTTGTCATGATAGCATGTCAAATATCTTACCCAACTCATTTCTCTTTTGACAAATGCATGTCTGATTAAGCCTTTTCTTTTTATTTGACAAATATTTACTTGGCCAAACATACGGGCTACTTTATGATCAACATATGCATATTGTCAACTATTTACTTGAACTTCATGCACTACTGGTTTGTATGCTTTCAAATATTTGCCATTGATCGACGATATCTTCTGTCCACTATCAACATCGATTAGGCCATAAGCATTACCAGAAAATGTTTTATCAACTCGAAAAGGTCCTTCCCAACTTGAGGACCATTTGCCAAATATTCTTGATTTCTTTTCAAATGGCAATATAGCTTTCCAAAATAAATCTCCAATGTCAAAACTTTTGATTTTCACATGACGATTATAAAATTTAGTCATAGTTTCTTTTTGTCGCATCATATTTTCCAATGCAACGATTCGTTCTTGTTCTAAGTTATTTAGTTCGTTGAACATAGAGCACTAATAATCATCAATAGGTAATTTGTTTTGTTTTGACACCCTTATGGATTGCAAATTAATTTCAACGGGAAGAACTGCATCATGTCCATAGACAAGTTTATAAGGACTTGTCCCTGTTGATCCTTTGGGCGAATTGCAATATGCCCACAAAATTTGTTTAAGTGTATTGTGCCAATTTCGAGGTTGTCGACCTACATGCTTTTTAATTAGAGCAATGATGCTTTTATTGGCAGCTTCGACTTGGCCATTAGCCTGTGCATAATAAGGTGTCGATGTGACCATTTTAATTGATCTCGTACTAGCATACTCAAGCACTCTTCTACCTGTGAACATAGTTCCTTGGTCCGTGGTCAAAGTTTTGGGAATCCCAAAACGATAAATAATTCTTTCTTCAATGAAATCAATTATTTCATTTTGAGTTACATCTTTTAACGCAACTGCTTCGACCCATTTAGTAAAGTAATCGACAAAATATAGAAACTTAACCATCCAAGAATTTATTCCTGCACCTGAACTTGATCCTTTGTTGTTCACAGTAAGTTCAGCCTCTGAAGGCTTTTCTGTGAATGGGACAAGATGATCATTTAAGGCGCCCATTTGATGCAGCTTCTTACAAGCTTGTAAGCAAACAAGATGCCTTGCCAAACGAACATCTTTTCCTGAGGGACCAACTATTGTTTGGAAATCTGCATTAGGTGGTAATGTTAATTTACACCTGTGACACCCTTCCATAGGTAGGAACTCAAAAGTGGGCTTTGCACGGGAGTACCTAAGAGAAAAAAAAATTCAAATTGCATTCAGAAGTTGTTTGTCAACACTATGCTTCAAGAAATTAAAAGGCAGATGGGCACAACAGGATATGCCCTTACTCATCACATGGTAGCTTCTCACAATATTGATTTAAAAGGCTAACACTGGAGTCCGAAGTCACAGATGCTCCAGTAGACCACATAGTATGCATCTGTTTTCCCTTGTGTAATCGCCCTTAAACTAGAAGCCTCATGTTCTTTATGAATATAGATGTCATTCAAAATGAAGAGCATAAAAAGTAAAGGGCATTCTCCAAATTCCAAAAGCAAGCATATAATCAATCCCGGAGTCACAAAAGAAGGAGGAAGGAAAGGTGACATACACCACAAGCAAATAGCAAAAAACCAAAGTGGATGAAAAATGCGAAATTGAAAGCAGAAAAGTTGAATACGAGTAACAGGTTGCAAAGGATGTATGCTAATTGTATCCATAATTGACAAAATAGTTAGGCGTTGGTGGGAATAAGAAACAGACTTTGGAGCGAGCAATGGTGAAAATAGTGTGGGCAGTGTTCTTATAACTGGGGAGATGAGAGACTCGACTTTCGTTAACTGCAAAAGAAAAATAATCCTTAAGAAAAAATTGAACCTTGAAATCTCTACATAAGGGAATTATAAACATTAATGAAGGCGCAATGGTGAAAATTGTGAGAGTTCTGCTGTCGCTGAGATAGGAGGTGAGAAAGGAGCTACCTTCATGCCACTGAGCTAGGAGGTGAGGAAGGAGCAACCTTCACGCCGCTAAGCTGAGAGGTGAGGAAGGCAGCAACGTTGAGCGACCTTGAGTGACAGAGAGAACAACGATCAAGAGATTGGGGATTTGAGGGATTTCCTCGCACCAAGATTTGGGATTTGGGGCTCGAACCAATATCGTGACTGAGGCGTATCAGGAAACACAGATTGAGCGATTGAGTGGAAAACTCCACTTGCGAGAACTGGGAAGCTCAAATTGAAAAAGACGAGGCGGTGGGTGGGAACGGAACGGCGCGGCGGCAGTTCTACCGTGGCAGTGGCTTGGTGGTTCTTCTTCAGTCTTCTTCTTTGTCTCTAGAATAGGGGCTGCAAGCTTGCAAACAAAAGCCCTCTTCTAGTCTCTGAAACTCTGAAATTAGGGACATGCAAAAGAGAGAGGCTAAAAACATTGAGAAAAGATTAACGCGGGAGAGGTTGAGTGATTAAGCGCCAAATTTCATGAGGAGTGAGAGCGGGCAAGTGGCGGCGGTTCCTCCAACCACAGGAAATTGCTCCAGTTTATGGTCACCGATGAGCCTTCTATGAAACCGCCTCCAAGTGACTGTCGTGTTATTCCATATTTGTGGCAGTGATAGTAGGCCAAAAATCATTTCATTCCTTTTGACCTATTAATTAATTAATAATATGGTCACATGGAATAAATTGTTTAATAAGATCAGATGTACTTCATATACGCAGCAGCACCTGCATAAGCATTAAAATGATGGTTGGGTTGTAGATTGCATTACAAATCTGCAGTTCTCCTTTTACCAATTAAATAACATGGTCACATTTAATAATATAAGATTAGATCTACTAAGTATCCATCTTCTATATAATAAGGCCGCTAACACTCAAGTTGATCACAATTTACATCACAGCAACTAGCATCACAACATTTTTCTCACAAGAATGGATACTCCATCCACCCTTCATTTCCTCCTCCTCTCACTTCCTCCTCTTCTTTCACTCCTCTCACCATCACTTGCTCTTAAGCCCCCAAAACCCCATGCCTTCATTCTCCCAATTGAGAAAGACCCAAAAACCCTTCAGTACTCAACTTCCATCAACATGGGAACTCCCCCAGTCACCGTGGGCCTAGTCATCGACATAAGGGAACGCTTCCTGTGGTTCGAATGCGACAACAACTACAACTCCTCAACATACCATCCTATCCACTGCGGCACAAAGACATGCAAGCAAGCCAGAAGCACAGATTGCATTGACTGCACCAACCACCCTCTCAAAACAGGTTGCACAAACCACACGTGCGGTGTTCAACCATACAACCCCTTCGGCGAGTTCTTCGTAAGTGGTGACTTGGGTGAGGACACGTTATTACTGACCAAAACACACGTGCCACGCTTTGTTTCTTCTTGCGTGTACCCTGAGAAATTCGGTGTTGAAGGGCTTCTTCTAGGACTTTCCGAAGGCAAGAAAGGTGTGCTAGGCCTTGCAAGGACTGCAATTTCATTGCCAACCCAGCTTGCAGCTAAGTACAAAATTGACAAGAAATTTGCACTTTGTTTGCCTTCAAGTTCAAAGGAGAATGGGCTTGGGGATCTCTTTGTTGGTGGGGGGCCTCATTACATGCCACCTTTTAACTATGCTTCCAAACTTTTTGTCTACACACCACTTATTGTGAATCGCCATAGTACTGGCCCAATATTCGATGACCATCCTTCCTCTGAGTACTTCATTGGTGTGGAGTCAATTAAAGTTGATGGCAAAGTTGTCAACTTCAACACATCCCTGCTTAAAATTGACAAGCAGGGGAATGGGGGCACAAAACTCAGTACCGTAATTTCTTACACGAAATTGCACTCTCTTATTTACCGGCCACTTGTTAGCGAATTTGTGAGGGCGGCTCTGGGGAGGAAGATTAAAGGAGTGGCGGCTGTGGAACCGTTTGGGGCGTGCTTCGATTCGAGAACAATTGGGAATACCAGCACTGGGCCTGATGTGCCGAGTATTGATCTTGTGCTTAAGAAGGGGGTGCAGTGGAAAATCTTTGGGGCCAATTCGATGGTCAAGGCTGCTGAAAATGTTCTGTGTCTTGGGTTTGTGGATGGGGGCTTGGAGCTAGGGAGTCCCTTAGCGACTTCGATTGTTATTGGTGGGCTTCAGTTGGAGGACAATCTCTTGGAGTTTGATTTGGTTTCCTCGAGACTTGGTTTTACCTCCTCCCTTCTACTCCACAATTCTACCTGTTCCCACTCTAGAGTCTTTTAAGATTGTTGAGAAATACTTACATATTATTATATCCATCAAAAGTTAAATATATCTCGCATCCAATAATAAAGTAGTCAGATGCATTTCATATCATAATAAAGTGATATTTTCGTTGGATCCAATTTTAACTTTTAATTTTAGGTGGAATACTACTTTATTATTAGATATAAATTAAAGCACGTACAAATGGTACTCCAGCGGAGGATAGTATAGTATTTCTCTCTAGGTTTCCCTTTACTTCCATTCAGAAAAAAGAAATATTTGTTGTATAATAAAATTATACAATAACCTCACACTTTATCATTATTGGATATGATAAGTGAGTTCGATGAATAGGGATCACACATCACATCCAATATTAATAAGATATGTGTGTGTATTTATCGTATAATTTTATTGTACACCAAATATTATTCTTCATAAAACTACAAATTTGGTTTCCTAATGAGTAGATTTTATTTGTGCTTGTTCATCAGTTGCAACTGTAATTGTGGAATAAGTGTTCATTGCAGTACCCTCCGTAAGTCGTTGTAAACAAACTGAGGGTTTGATTTGTGTATTTCGATATAAAAAATAATCAATACTAAGCATTTTAATTTATTTCTACGTACTGAGAATTTTTTATTCATCATATGGACGGCATGTGTTGGTCAAGGCAGCTTCTCATTTGTACTGATTAAAGGGGGCACCGGATTGGAAGCCAGTTCAAGAAAACTTATTTAGGGATGAAAAAATTCTGATTTATAGTGATTAATTATCATGTGTCAAGGAGAAATTCTTTGATAGTCATAAAATGTTAATTGAATTATTATTATAATTATTATTTTTTATAGAGCGCTGATTGAATTATATTCTACTTCATAATAATGGATTCACATTTTAGATGAAAATGTAAGTTAGTAGTAAATAATTAAATTTTATTTCAAAATATATTTTATTATTGAATATGAAGAGAATGCTGCTGTTGCTCCATAAACATTAAATGACTTCCCTCTGCTTGCTTAGTACAATATCGACAACATCATAAAACCATTCAGCGTCCGCTACAAGTATGAGTCACATGAGTCGTAAGTCGTAACAATAAAACCGTATGCGATAAGTATTGTGTTATATTGAAGTTCATTCCAAGGAGCATTGCTGTTAGCTTTACATGCAACAATGTTTTATTGGAAAATCTTTACTTAACCTTGCATGACTAAACGTTTATTAGGATCTATTATTGGGTTTTGAGAACTTTCCATTGTCATTGTGACTGCAAAATTTTAAGGGCGTGGGTTTATGTATAACAATTCTCAGTTTCTACGCATGTCATTATTTTTTATATATAGAAAAAATACATTATTAGTGTATGCATTTTGGTTCCTAAAAATATATATATGACATCAACTTAATTTTTTTAATTTTTTGACATCAAATTCAGTTTTAATTTTTTTTTATATTAAGAGGTTATTAAAAGTTAAAATTTGACATCGTTTTACTCCTTCCAAAATTGTTTAATATCAAATAGGTCATGGCAAATTCATACTTAGGAAAATCAAATAAATATCATATGTATATTTTACGAACTATATTTAGTTTTTAAGGACCAATTTGATATTAAAATCTTTCGGAATCTATGAGATATTATAATTTGATCTCAATTTTTTTTTCAAGCCCAAATTATTGTAACCTATATTTTTTAGGATCAATATACATGTAGACTTTTTCTTTTTTTTGGTCGAACCCAAGTTCACATCATGAGAGGCAAACAGGTTTGCCATATGCTCCACCCCTCTTGTGCCATCTAGACGTTATTTTGATTGCTATAGTAGCAAAACTAGTTGACTTTCATAAACATTGCACGATATGGATCCGACTTCCCATAACCTATGCTGCTTTCGAGGAGGCAGCAAGCACAAGGAAGCTTAACAACCCAACCTTCGCTATACATTTCAGAATGGGGAAAAGGACAATGAACAAATCCCATGTGCAATACGGCCTATTCATGAATGATAAGTGTAAAATGGTATCGAACCAATAAATAACAAATAACGGAGAAAGAAAAACAGGAATTGTGAGAGAGAGAGAGAGAGAGAGAGAGAGAGAGAGGGAGGGAGGGAGGGAGAGAGAATGAAAGATGATTTCTAAAATGATTTAGTTGATTAAACAAAATGTAAATATGATCTTTTTATACCAAGTGAAAGAGAAGCTAACTGTGACAATCATGGTGCAACGCAATCTGGAGTATAGGTATTGCGGATAACCAGCTTGAAGTGGATGGAAAAGAGGTCCAAGGGCTAATGGTTTGGTTAAAATGTCATCCACAGATGAGAGGTAGAAAGAGTAATGAGGTGAATGACACCATTTTTTAACTTCTCCCAAACCACGTGGCAATCAACTTCAATGTATTTGTATGTTCGTGGAACACCAAATTGACAGTTGTATGGATGGTTGATTGATTGTCACAATAGAGAGCATTTGGTAGAGGAGATGCATGGAATCTAAAAGTTGAGCAAGGGATATTGCAACCATTGAGCATCACATGTGACTTGAGCCAAGGCACAATATTTTGCCTCCAAGGAAGATTTAGTCATGGTGCTTTGCTTCTTACTCTTCCATGATACCAAAGCTGAGCCAAGGAAGAAGCATAAGCCAAAAACCAATTTTCTAGTCTCAACACAAGTTCCCCAATCTGAATATGAAAATCCTTTGTGATAGTATCCGATCACTAGAGAAAAAGTGTTTGAATCAAGTGATCTTTAAAAATTTTCTATACATTTAGCAAACTATAAAAAAAATATTCACTCAAAAATCTATTAAGTATTTAGGAGATATTCGTGTAATAGTTTATAAGCTTTTTGACCAAAGACTTAGTTACAATATTGCACATGTACCTTTACCTTAAAATTCGGTTTCAGCAATTTGAAAGTATATATGTCAGTTAAACAAAACCTGAGACTGTTTAGAGTAATTCAAGATAATGAGACGGAGTTTAAGAGAGTGCATCAAGAGATTTTATACTGGTTCAACTTGAACAAGAAGTCTACTCCAGTCCCTACCAAGGATGGTGAGAGTTTCACTAATTTTCAAGTTCAAATTTAGATTGCAAACCACAATATATACAAACCTAGATGGTGACCTGATTTTAATCCAAATTACTCTCTTACAAACACTAATTAAAGATTCCAAGCAAGATCAAGACAAATTACAATATGCTAAGCTTTTCCTTTTCACATAATATTCTCTCAAAGATGATCACTCAAGGAAGGCTCAAGTATGGCTTTTTCAAAACAAGTCTTCGGTATATGACTTCAGCCTTTTTCAAAATTATATATAGAGCCACACATTTAATACTCAAAATACAAAGAATAATAATAAACATAGGGTTTGAAGTAAAAGAACATTGGTGCAGTAAAGGATGCTGGGAAGAAGAGAAAGACAACTTTTTCTTTTTAGAATCATAGTCAAGAAAGGTCTTCTTTTAATGTAGAAAAGTCTCAGCATAATGTATCCTTAAATGGAGCATGATTATGACCATTATATTTCTCATGACCTGATACTATGCCTTTGTTGTTGTCTTTCTTGCTATATGCTGAGACATGTCAGGGATAGGTGGATGTGTTTTCGTCTTTTAACCATTGTCCTCATCGCTTGTGCCTTCTAGTTTACTTTGTTAAACCCTCTTCTTCCTTTGTTTGAAATGTGGGCCTATCTTCCTTATAGGCTCTGTGATTCTTCAGAGAATATATCTTTACTTATGCAGTAATGGATTTTGTCTTTTAACAAGATTATGCGTGTCATCTCAGCTTTCGTAATATAATCCATGTTTTAAGACTAATGCATATCTCCTCTTTAATCAGGAGATATTTGTTGTTAGTATAAAATATATTTTCATATTTTAGTCTGGAATACTAACAAACACATTAAAATTGTTAATATCATTATATTTGTCATCATTCAAGAGTTCTCAAGCCAACAATATCCCTCTTCATGACAAACACATTTAGAGGAAATGAGGATGAATAATTAGAAATAATACTCCCCCTTTATATGAGCTCCCTCTTGAAATTTTAAATATTTTCCACATGATATTCTTATATTTCCATTGTTTGGAAATCAAGACTAACTTTAGGAATATTTCTTATGGATTTAATTTTTAATTCATTCCATTTGGAGAGATCGAAGAACATGACTTAGAAATTTGAAATTTTTCTTATGCTTGTTCTCCTTCTTTCATAATAAAGAACGATTAAGCGTAGGCATATACATATGCAATCATGCATCAGAGACAGGGAAAAGCATGCAACAAGCAAATGAGATCCTTATAAGTCCAAGCAAGTCAATCAATCACATAAGAAACACAATGACTTGTGGTAATCCCAACACACATACACACACACACACACACACACACACACATATAGAGTGAGGATCCGTTTACTCTAAGAGTAAATTTTGCACATTCATCCACATTGAATTAAATTAATCCGACCGTTGATTTATGTTATATTATATTAATAATCAAGCATACCAAATTTTAGAAAAATTGGATAACAATAGCCATGTAATCTATTAATAGATATTCACTTGTATTTTTAAAAACATGTAATTTATCAAAATAAAATGTAATGATGAACTATCAGATCATTTTCAAACTATATGAAATTTCATACACTTGATCTACTTGGTATGAACTTTAAATTCAACGGTTGGATTGATGAAATTTTATGCCTAAGAAAAGTTATTAGATGAAGTAAGTATGTCAAGGCTTACTCCTAGAGTAAACGAATCCTCACTCATATATATATATAGGGATTTTGAAAATAAATTTCCAGAGATAAGGTGATCATGTTTCATCAAGCAAATGGATTGTAAGAGCAAATTTAAGATGTACAGAAATAGAGCAACACAAATATAGCATGTTAACAAGCTAAGCAAGATAGTATTGTGTAAGTTTAAGTCATTTTACCAAGCTATGCGTGACTATTGTGCACTGAATCTTCAAGTGTCTTCTTCTTATTATCATTTCCTTTTCTTATATCTTCTCCCCCTTTTGTCATCATGGGGGATGCATAGACCTGCAAGTGTACTACTACCACACAAAAAAAAAAGTTCAGTTGTGAGGATAGATCAGTTTAAGTTTAAGGTATTACAGTTATCCAACATACTAAGTAGAAGTTTTGCAGAATAAATGAAAGGAAAGCACACCAAAAAAAGAATTTGAAGTTTTCTAAAAATTTTCAAAATATAAAGAGACTTTCTAGGCATTGGAAGGTGGGTGGCCGTCGTCGGTGTTCACAGCTTTGTCGGAATCAGATAATGAAGGGACATTGTTAATGCACTTCTGAAGCATGCTCCACCACTCTCTAAAATGCCCGCTTCAGGCTCTTTTTAGTAGCTGCACTTTCCCTTGAACTTAATAAGAGGAGACTTCTTTGAAGTTCAGTGAATGAGATTAGCTCATTCACTAACTTACGTGGTACCTCAAACTCATAGACTTCTTTGAAATCCTTCAAATGTTGGATACTAGAATAATCGAAACAGATCAACGTAGCTAAAAATAGAGTTGAGGAAATTGGAACTAGCATAAAATATTTACGTGAAAACCCCCTAATGATGAGGGAAAAACCACGGGCAAGAACCGAAAAAGATTTTCACTATGTGGAAGATAAAATTATATCTCTCTCTAAAATATAAGGAGAGAACAATAACACCCTCTCTTATATTAGGAGAATACACCTCTCTCTATAAAATAGGAAAAACTCTCAAAACACACTATATATCATTTTCTCTCTGGGATTGAATGAATAAAACTGATGGAGGAAGTCTCTATTTATAGGAGAGAACTTCCTCCTCCGTGTCTCAAAATTCTTGCACCAAACACATGCACAGTAAATTTTACTATGTAAATTTGAAAATTTTGCCTCTAAACACGCCTTTATTCATGTGCACAGTAGAAATTCTACTGTGCGCTCTTTGAAAATTCAAAGGTGACTTTATGTCATTCACAATCTCCCACTTAAAGTTATCTTTGGTGAGTTTTCAAAACCTTTTGTCATCTTGCTAGTTCTCTGCTATTTACATTTCTGATAGGCCATAGGAAGATCTACACCATTTAAACTTGTCAGTGTTGATTGGCTTTGTCATGACATCTGCTAGGTTGTCTTTAGTATGAATCTTCTGCATATCCACATTTCCTTCTTCTACTACTTCTCAAACCAAATGATATTAAACTCCCATGTGCTTTGTCCTGGAATGAAAGGCTAGATTCCTTGCAATGTGCAAGGTACTCTGACTGTCACAATACACAATAATCTTTGACTGCTTGTGCTCGAGTTCCTCCATTAACCTTTGAATCCAAATAGCTTCCTTGCAAGCTTATGTAGCTGCCATATATTTAGCTTCTGTAGTAGACAGAGCTACAATGGTCTATAACTTGGATAACCAGCTCATAACTCCACTTGCAAGAGTGAACACTTAACCTATGGTAGACTTTCTTTTATCAAGATCACCTAAAAAATCTGAATTAACATATCCTCTAATAATAAACTTCAATCCTCCAAAACATAGTGCAACACCTGAAGTTCCTTTAATCTATCTTAGGATCCTCTTCACAGCATTCCAATGCTCATTTTCTGGATCTTCCATAAACCGACTGACCAAACCAACTACTTGAGCAATATTGGGCCTAGTACAAATCATGGCGTACATAAGGCTTCCCATCGCTGATGCATACAGTACTCGAGACATTTCCATCCTCTCCACTTCACTGCTAGGACACATACTTGAGAATAATTTATAAATCACAGGAAGTGGGGTTGAAACTGGCTTACAATCTTGTATATTGAAGATCACAAGATTATCATTAAATAATTCTTTTGAGATAGCCAGATCTTCCTGTTCTTTTTATCTCGGTGAATTTGTATCCCTAAAATCTTGTTTGCGGGTCCCAAGTTCTTCATATCAAACTCCCTAGCCAACAGTGCCTTCATTTCTTAGATTCGATCTTTATTGCGGTCTACCACCAACATGTCATCCACATACAATAATAGAATGATGAAAACATTGTTATCAAACCTCTTATAGTATGTACAATGGTCTGAACTCAGTTTATTGTATCCAAGGCTAATTATGAAGGAATCAAATCTCCTGTACCAATACCTTGGCGCCTGCTTTAAACTGTACAAAGAATTGGTCAACCCATAAACCAAGCTTTCTTTTCCTTTTTCCTCAAAGCCTTTTGGTTGGAGCATATATATCTCCTCTTCAAGTTCTCCGTGAAGAAAAGTAGTTTTTACATCTAACTGCTCAAGATGTAAATCAAATGCAGCACACATAGCTAGCACTACTCTGATAGTGGTAAGTTTGACAACTGGAGAAAATATCTCATTGAAATCAATACCTTTCTTCTAAACAAACTATTTTACCACCAGTCTTGCACGATATCGTTACACTCGGTCATTGCCATCTCGTTTGATCTTATAGACCCATTTGTTGCCAATGGCTTTTCGACCTTTTGGAAGTGCAACAAGTTCCCATGTTTTGCTCCTATGCAAAGCCTCCATTTCTTCTTGCATTGCTGCCATTTACAGAGGTGCATCTGGACTACT
The DNA here is from genome assembly GCA_031216125.1 of Dalbergia cochinchinensis. Lineage (NCBI taxonomy): Eukaryota > Viridiplantae > Streptophyta > Magnoliopsida > Fabales > Fabaceae > Dalbergia > Dalbergia cochinchinensis. The sequence goes on from CM062368.1 coordinate 69,726,205, forward strand.
CAAAGCTTCCTGAAAGATTAATGGCTCTGCTTCTTCTGTTAGAAGATAGAATGCATCATGAGTTGCCATAACAGAGTTTGAATGTCATGCTGGTGTGGCTACTTCTGGTACTTGTTCATCATGTTCTGGTTCTGCTTCAGAATCTTTTTTCCCAGATTTCTCATCTATCCGAGTCGTAGTTGGCTTCTTAACAGTGCTGTCATTTCTTTCTTCACTTTGCAGTTCATTTTCTGTGAATATAACATCCCTACTGATAATAACCTTGTGGGCAGTGGGATCCTACAAGCGATACCTCTTTACACAGTCAGCATAACCCAAGAATATACATTTCCTAGATTTTGGATCCAACTTTGTTCTTTCTTGGGTGTTGTACATCACATATGTTGGACATCCAAACACTTACAGAGAAGAATAATCTATCGGCCTGTCATTCCACATCTCCATTGGAATCTTTAAATCAATGGCGATTGATGGCGATCGATTAATCACGTAACAAGCAGTTTTGATTGCTTCTGCCCAGAAAGACTTGGCTAAACCTATTGTTCTCAGCATTGCTCTTGTTCTTTCTAGGAGAATCATGTTCATCTGCTCTGCTACACCATTTTGCTGAGGTGTAAGTGCAATAGTGAATTGCCTTTGAATACCCTCATGCTTGCAAAATGCTAGAAAATCTCCATCTGTATATTCTCCTCCATTTTCTGTCCTCAAACATTTGATCCTCTTCCCAGATTCAAGTTCTACTCTTGTTTTCAAGTCTTTGAATATTGGAAACACATCTGACTTCTTCTTGATTAGGTACACCCATAGTCTCCTAGAGTAATCATCAATGAAGGATACAAAATATTTTGCTCCTCCTAGGGACATTTCTGGTGACTCCCACACATCAAAATGAATCAAGTCTAGAATGTGCTTACTCTGAGCAGTTGATCTACCAAATTTCAATCTATGTTGCTTGCTTGTAACACAGTGCTCACAAAATGGTAAGTTCACCTATTTGAGCCCAGGAATGAGATTACGTTCTACAAGAACCTTCAAACCACATTTCGACATGTGGCCTAATTTGCAATGCCACATCATTGTCGTTTCTTCTTGACTTGCAGATGCAACTAATGCATCTGCCTCCTGCAACGTATCTCCTTGAAGCTTGTATAGATTTGCCATGGTTTTTTCTACTTTCATCACCACAAGAGCATCTTTAACAACTTTCAAGATCCCACCTTCAATATGGGTCTTGTACCCGAGGTCATCCAGTTACCCAATAGACAACATATTCTTCTTCAAGCCCTTCACGTGTTACATTCCTTGAATTATACAAATGACACTATCAAACATTTTTATTTTGATAGTACCAACACAGCAATTTCTAAGCCATGATCAACTCCCATGAACATAGATCCTTTCGAAACAGGTTCATAATTGTAAAACTAGTCACAGTGTGGAGTCATGTGCTATGTTGCTCTTGAATCCATGATCCAAATATTAGTGTACAGTTTACCACCTTTAAAACTAATTGCTGCTTTACTGCACAAGATTTCTCCACCCTCAGAAGTATTCGCAACACATCCTGAGAGGTTGATGCTTCTGGAGCTTTATCTGCATTCTTCTTATTATTCCGACAATCTCTCTTCAAGTGCCCTCTCATGCCACATTGGTAGCATTTGAAGTTCTTCCTTCTTCTTGACTTTGATATACTCTGACCATGACTCCCACTGGACTCACGGTCCATTGATCTCCCTCTCGTCACCAATAATGCCTAATAATGCCTCTGCTTGCTTTGAGCTTTCCAATCTATCTTCCTTATTCTTATGCCTGGACTCTTTTTCAAGAATAGCACCGGCGACATCAGCAAAGGATAGATAGTTGGCAGTATTATTATTTGTGATGTTGATGATGAGTTAATCATATGAATCAAGTAGACTTTGAAGTAGAAGCTCTGCACGTTCATTCTCCAGTATTTTATAATCTAATGCTGTGAGCTGGGAGAATAAGGTGGTCAGATTGTTGATGTGGTCTGTTACTGATGTGGACTCACTCTTCCGAAGAGTATACAACCTCCTCTTTAGAAATATTCTATTGTGAAGTGACTTGACCTCGTACAGTTTGACAAGAGCATCCCAGATTTCCTTTGCTGTCTTCTTTTCTGCAACACTGGACAATATTGAATCTGCTATTGCAAGATACAGATTGGCAACAGCATTATCATCCATCTCTTTTCACTTTTCATTAGCAATATCAACAGGTTTGCCTTTAATTGCTGGTAAGCAATTGTCTTTTCTCAAGATTGCCTTCATCTTCAATTTTCATAGGGAAAATTACTCCCATTGAACTTCTCAATCTCAAATTTTGCTGTCATAGTGTTTATCGAGATCTGTTTCTGAACTAGACTGGTCACTTTTTTTTACTATGAATAGTGCCGTATATGTGAACAGTGTCATATACGTGAATAGTACCACATAAGTGAACACACCGTATATTTATATCGTATATGGAACAAATCCAATATATGTTAATAATACTATAAAAGTATACAACTACATGTATAAACAGTGACCAAGAGTAGTAACCCGTAGCATAGACTGTAACCAATAGCTATGATAAGCACTAGGGAAAGATTCTTTTCTGATGTGGAAGATCAGACTAAACTACAACCACAAAGCATGCTAAGAATAAATCCCACCGAACCAAAGTTCTAATACCACTGTTAGGTACTAAAGTAATGGAAACAGATCAATGCAACTAAAAATAGATTTGAGGGAATTGGAACTGACACAAAATATTTACGTGGAAAACCCCCTAATGATGAGGGAAAAACCACGGGCAAGAACCGAGAAAGATTTTCACTATATGGAAAATAAAATTACACGTCTCTCTAAAATATAAGGAGAGAACAATAACACCCTCTCTTATATTAGGAGAATACACCTCTCTCTATAAAATAGGAGAAACTCTCAGAACACACTATATATTATTTTCTCTCTAGGATTGAATGAATAAAACTAATGGAGGAGGCCCCTATTTATAGGAGAGAACCTCCTAGGTGTGCCAAACACATGCATAGCAAATTTTACTGTGCAAGTTTGAAAGTTTTGCCTTTGAACACGCCTTTATTCATGTGTGCACAGTAGAAATTCTACTGTACATCCTTTGAAAATTCAAAGGTGGCTTTACCCCACCACATCAAACTCAAAGGTCAAGTGTATAAAGATACAAGCTAGGAGCCCAATACAAATTAACTGTGTATTGAGTAACTTGCACAAAAAGCCTAAAAGTTTGCATTCTACAATTTAAACTAACATGTCAAAAATATAAAAGGGAAAATTGCATTTTATCCTCCTAAACCTAAATTATAGGCATTATGAATTTTACCACAAAACTTTAAAAATATGTAAATAGTGTCATAAAATTATCTCTCCTAAAAGTTTAAGTTATTGAGTTGAGGCACATAAATAATTTTATATGTAATGCGCCTATCACGCGAATGTGGCTTTCTGGTTTAAAGTGTGAATATTACACAGACCCACCTTTATCTATGTTGAAATTTAATTATTATTTAGAAGAATGGAAGCAGCAAGGATCAAACTTTAGACTTTTTAGTCATGAATGCTCTAATATCATGTCATAAAATCATCTCTCCCAAAAATTTAAGTTGTATTGGGTTGAGACACATGAATGATTTTATATTTAATAAATGATCCCCACCAATGTTATTTGAATGTGTCCTTCGCCATCCTGTTAAATTCTCGTTTATTGTTAATGAAAAATAGGCGGAGTATTACCCTCAAACTTTAGTTCAAGTGTAACTCGATATCCTAAATTAATAAAGAGTGTGCAACTTAATATCCTAATCTTTCTTGAATGTGTGATATTTTTGTTAATAATAGATGATAAAGTTAACAAAATATAGTCGATTTTTACCATTAAGAAACGTGGGAAGGTCAATTTGCACGATTTTATAGTCTTCGATAAAATACACAATAACTATTCTTCAAGGATAGAGTGCAACTTTTCCCATGTATAAAAAATGAACGAATGTTATTACGTGGATACAACGAAGAACTTTTGTCAATGTGATCTAAATGAACACAACGATACTTTATTCTCTAGTCACTTGTAAGTTATAGCTGGATGGCCGAAAAGAAAAGTAGGGAACACCACCGCCTTCATTTTCTTTATTTTTCTTTTCCTTTTAAAAATTTTCTCAACAAGTAAAAACAAAACATAGCTAAAGTTGCAGCACCAGTTTTCAACCGGACGATCCGCTTCCATCCAACGGTTCAACGAAGGCCCGAGAAATCAATCCTACGGTTTGGAAGAATCCGACCCACCGGAGTTCTTACGAATAATAGCCCGCGTACCGAAAACCAAGAACCCAATGACGTGGCCGCCAATTGCGGCGAGAAACACGCCCCCGTTAAACGACATGACGGCCAGCATCACCAAGTAAGAGAGCCCGGAACGCACGCCGTACAGGCCCGTCTTCAGTAGCCCCGAAACGACGTCGTTTGATCCCCCGGGCTTGAGTTTCACTATGTTGGTGAAGGAGAGCCACTCCACCAGCACCGCCACGGCGAACACCAGCAGCAGTGCCACCGCGTACATGGCGGCGCTGTCTCCGGGCCAGCAAGGGAACACTATGTCCACCTTGTGGCCCCAGTAGAAGGTGGTGTGTATCGGGATTCTCCGGCGGCCTAGCCGAGTCGCCACCGTGGAGTTGTACGGGGCCGGCACGCTGTCTACGGTGGTGGTTGCTGACATGCCGTAGTGTTAGAGCTATGACTAACAAGGTGTTTATCAGATTTTGTCCACCAAGACCTCCATATATATAATGTAACGTTGGAGTGAACGTGAATTATAATGTCGGTTGAGGCTTGACAGAGCACAACATGAAGATATGATTCTTGATCATAAAAATTGTTCCAAAATTCATATGCAAGCAAGAAAGGCCGAAATACGTACTATAAAATGTAATTTTTGATGATGAAGACAACCAAAAGGGAAATTAAAGGAAAAGAAGGCTGGCAAGAAGTAGCACTTTAGTTCTAGCCATGTAGGATTTTCAGCGGAATGGACCCCCAGTCAATTTACTTTTCCTTTTCATTTTATATTTAGGGCGTATTAAGAAATTTAAAAATATCAGTATAGAATTGTTTATGTACTATACTAGAAACATAAGCAAGAAACTTTGCCAAATCCTTAGGAAGCTTAAATAGAGAGCCTCACAAGTCAACCATGTGATACAAAGCCATTGCATAGGTCCTCCACTGATTTAGCCTAGGATATTTTTAAAATTAGCTTAAAGATAAGATAGGATTCTTATTATCTTGTCATTTCTTCTATTATCTTATAACATTTAATATATTGGATCATATCTCTTGCTAATTTATCAAGATATCACTTTTCACTATATAAGAGGCTCAACGCTTGTAGTTATAATAATCTTACACTTTTATCACTATATGCCTCATTCTAACTTGAGTGTGAGAATGCCTTTGCAATACCTCACTCTTGCCAGACCACCTCATTCTAACTTAGTGTTAGAATCCCTTTGCAATACCTCACTCTTGCCAGACCACAAACAATTACCACATCAAGGAAGAAATCCTTTTGAGCATGTCTTTTACTGTCGGATAAATTGATTCCTAGGTGATATCTCACCGTGACTCTCTTGCGGTCAAAAGCAAATTCCCAAGTTATGTTGCTCTAACCTTTTCTTTTTACGGGGACACTGGACATATAATCATATTTGCACATTCACTTAATGCAATAATACATGATACTATCGTTTGTTCACCCGATTCCAACGTGGTTGCTTTTTCTAACACCACCACACACAGTTTCTTTATCCAGAAAATTCTCCAGCCGTGGTTAATTAAAGGAAAAAGGGGACAAAGGCATATACCATGGTTTTCATCACGATTAACAACAGTTGCAACAATTAAAAACTGTGTTTGAGGAATTTACACTGTCCATAACTGATTCCCTAGAAATGGTTACACGATCTCCTTTGCCAACGTCGTCTTGTTTACCATCTGCCACGAGACCCATCACGTGCTAAAGCACATGCAAAAATGAGAAGCGAGAAAGCCGCACCATTTTCCTCTCTAGCAAAACCAGCGGCGATACCCGCTGCAATTCAATGGGCCCGCGTCGTTGTCCCGCCATGAAAAGAAAGGTGTACGCTACGCCGTCTCGTCCCCACTCAGCCTGCCATGGAAAGAGCAGACGCCTTCCTCCATGGATTCCCGTCGCTGTGTCTAGCTGAGACGAAGGCAAGAACATCGCTTCATCTTCTTCTTCTCCGGCAAACCACCAACATGCTCCGATCTGGCCCCACTAGACCACGACACCAGACTTGTGTCCCCGCCAGCCTCGTCTCCACAACCGACCTTGACAGCACATGGCTTCGCGGCGGCACTCCCCTCGCCATATTGGGGAAGCTATTAGGGATTCTAAACAAATTGGGCCACTCGTTCATTAGTTTAAACCAGACAAAAAAAGAAAACGGGTAACCAGCTGCATAAAAATGTTTTAAAGGCAGAAAGCAAGGTTCAAGCCAATGCCCATGTGCATGCTCACGTAGCACATCACTATTGCACCACAAGTTTGGTTTGAGTATCAATTGCCTCATGAATATATAATATGATCCATAGATGACCATTATTTGACATGAAAGCCCATCACTCTTAGTATTATATGCCTTCAGGGCATCATTATTTCTATATGGCATCCATGCTCATCATGAACTAAAATCTCAAAATTTATTGATTTGTTAAGTCTAAATACTAGACATATCTCATTCTCTAAAAATAAAATATTCTTTATATGCTAGACCCCTCATTCGCAGAATCAATCAATTTTAATCTAGCGATTTATTGCGTGCTTGACATATCTTATAATCAAACAATAACTTGTTCTCGCAATCAATTAATACGAAGAAGATTTTTTTGGAGTTTGAGCATACCTCCTCTTTCTCGAAACTATTTTTGATCCAAAAAATTTTGGATGTTGAGCGTATTACTCTCATTACTACCATGCCTTTTTGGATCTGAAGATCTTTATTAAGAATCAACATGTTTTAATCTGAAGATTTTTTATGATGTTAGGATGTTATATATCTTGACATATTACTATCATGCTTCCAACATATTACTGTCATAACCGCAAGAAGAAGGTCATAGATTGTAACGCAGTTTTCTGTAAACCTTAGCATTTCTCCATAAATGCATTGTACATAATTCTCTAATTTCCTATCATGAGCATATTACTATATTGGCTTAATTTCCAGCATCAAATCAACAGACATTAAACCCTAAGTTGGCAATTCAACTAGGTGCTCCATCATTCCCTGTAGAGTCTCAATTTAGAACCTAAGTCGGCAACCTGACCAGACACTATGCTGTCATTGCCTCCCGACCGAACCACTCTACCACCTCCGAATATATGTCTTTATTATTCTTAAAATCATCTTATTTACAATATGAAGATTTTTTATATGCAAGACATATCCTCTTATATCTCATAAAGATTCTATTTATGCAAGACATATCCTATTGTATGTTGGATTCAATACAGTTATGGTCTAAATATTTTTCACATACAAGACAAATCTATATCATTTTCTATGTTTCATACATCAGGCCTTTGCTAGCACTCACTACTATAGCTAGAAGGCACTCGGAAGCACAATGAAAGACCGATGGTCCTCAAGCCCATTTCCATAAGCTGATGACGAGCCCATCCTAAGCGAATGATGACTTGCCAAGATTAGGGTGCTAATGAACCATCAGTTAAACACCATCCAAAAGCCCTAAGCCAAAAAATCGACTAAGTGTTCCATTATTTCTGTAACATCCCCTACTGCTTTATGGATTGACGACTGTTCCCACAAACCAACACGGGTCTTTTCAGCGTGCTTTGTCCTCACTCGCACGCTTCCTAGGAAAACTTCCCAGGAGGTCACCCATCCCAAAATTGCTCTAAGTCAAGCACGCTTAACTGTGGAGTTCTTTCAGTTTGGGCTACCGAAAAGAATATGCATCTTGTTGGTATAGGTAGTACAAATCAATTCATATAAGCCCTCCTCAACTGTATAGTCCCATACCTATACAGTCTTAGGATCCCTCTCATTCGGGTGTGTAATCGGTTCATTCATGTACCCCTCCGCTTTCGAAGTCTGCCAGGAGCCGCTCCTTGTCCGTGCCTCCTTGCACCGGTGATCACTCCCCGACTTCGCAATCCCCGGGCGTTACAATTTCCAGCCGAGTCTCAACTAAACCACAGGTCAATAAGTCAATTGATGCTTTACTATACCTGGATAAACTCAAGACATGAATCCTAAGTCCATGAGTCGGCCAAGAAATTGAAGCCCTAAGCCCACATTCGACTAGGCATCTCAAGCTTCACAAGTCTAGAGTTGTAATCCCAACTAGGTACCACGCCATTTCTAGTCAATTTCTTGTCGACATAAGTGCTGAGTTAGCATTCCAACCAGGTACTTTGCCTTTTTAGGGAGAGTCTTTAGACATGGCAGACACCGACTAGTTACTTCATTTTCTCAATTTGCTCCAATACGACCAAAACGAGTCAAAGCTAGCTACTACGACCTTAGTTCTCTCATGATTAGGTCTTGAAGGAATCAAAATTTAAAAAAATGGGAACCTCACATCCCTAATTAATGATTACTCAAACTAAGCCGAGCCCTGGCTCGCACTAAAGTGACCAAACCAAGACACGACACACTATAGGCTAGCATCAAAGCAGATTGAACATAAGACATCCCGGACCAAGTCCTAAGACGATAACCTTACTAGGAACTCCGTCGTTTCTGGCCGACTACTAAAAACATAAACTAGCATCCTGGCTAGGCATCTTGTACATCCTAGGCTAACCCTATTGATCTCCTTAGTCAACAGCTGGACTTAAAACTCCACAGCCCTCATCGAATCCCCAAGTTGACAACTCAACTAGACGATTCACCATGATAATTGAGTTACAAGAACACAAGGACCGGGTTGACAACTAACTTAACGTAAGCACTAAAACTGCATTATTGTCAAGGCTAACAACAAGATCTCATTTCCAAAAGGATCGACCACTCCACTTCCAGCTTCACCAAAAGATTGGGAGGCAGGAAAGTGACCTTTTTCCATTCATGGTGTAATTGTATAAACTTGCATGGAGAAATGATTTGGAAGATCTTCAAGCATGCAAGCTGAAAAAAGGAAACAAGCTCAAGCAACGAAAGGTTTAGATATTAAGCTCAAAATACTATGAATCCTGAACAAGAACGTCGTCATTGTCGGCTGAGTTTCCAGATAAGACCTAAGTCGACATCCTGACTAGGCACCTCGTTGATCCCAAGTGAGTTCCCAGATTGGCCATATGTCACCAACCCGACCAAGCACTCTACCTTTTTAGGATGAGTTCTAAAGAAACAAAGATGACCAACTAACTAGACAACTCTTCAACCTTGACCAAATTCAACTATAGGGCTTAACTTCATACTTAAATGGCTAGATCTCGTCAATCAAGAGAACTTGACAACATCTCTAAGCTTACAAGCGAAGATAAGAAGGAACAAAAGACTCTGCTTTTGAAACCTTGGAGTAATCAATTAATCAGGGGCTTTAATTGCTCATTGACATAAGCGAGAATCTGCCACATGATTGAATAGTCATCTAATGCACACCATATAAACATTCATGACTAATGCCACTTCATAGTTGAAGACATACATTTGAGAGACCTCTATGGACTCAACACATAGTTCGTATTGAATTACCAAACTTAAGATCTGCACAAATCATACTGAATCTATAAGCCAACAAGTTGCCCCAAGTATAAGCTTGGCCCTTGGCTCACTCAAGTAGTCTCCAACAACTGGAAGACCATTTGAAATAGACCTAGAAATTGCTTCAACTAAGAGAGCAACACAGACACGATTGCAAAATAGACAGCCCACCTAATCAATGGCTGGGGGGTTCATTTCTTTAATCTAATGGCTCACTGCAGTCCAAAAATGCATCATGACCGTACTTACACTATCGGGAAACTCTAGCTTGACCCATACTCATTATCACCCGACTTATGACCAAAACCAAAGGAATCACCTACCTCATCCAACTACTAGGGGCTGTCACTTTAATCCAAGGTGATAACCAATCGGTAAGTGCACCGAATCATTCAAGTAGTGAAACACGATGAGTGAGTATCGGTCCCACGAGGATTGAGTTTACCAAGCAATAGTTCACCAATTTAATTCCTAATTAGAATATTGTAAATTTTTTTATAACAAAGAATGCTAAATGTAAGAATCAAAAAAATAAGAAATGAATGTAGTCAGGGGTCAGATTTCACTTGATTCTTCTAATGAAACTTTAGCTTCTTATTTAACCAAGTTCTAAATTCTCACTTGATAGTTGAATTTCCAATTTGATCAATAACTAATTTTTTAGCTTATTAATCCTCCTTTATCTTTGTGGAATTCCCTAATTCCTTAGATTAATTCTAAAAAGTAAAAGGGCATACAATAAACATAATGAAATTCTCAACAACCACACTATCAATAGCACTTATTCCTAGATAGATATCAATAATGGTGTTCATCACATGAGCCAGCACAGATGAATCTCCCAATTCAATACATGAACCCTAAATCAAGGTATGAGTTTCTATTTCATACAAATCATAAAACCAGTGATAATCACTCAAATTAGAAAAAAAAACTTGAATCAAGCAAAGAAACAAAGATAAAATCATCCAAGTCAAGTTACATCATTACCCCAATAGAAAAGTTTAACTATACATGATAGCAAAGAAAACAAAATAGAAAATAAAGAGAAGAGTACACCGAAAACCCAAGATTTAGAGTGATGATTCCTTAATCTCTCCTCCTCTAGCTTTTCCTTGTGTCCTCTCTGGAGTTGCAGAGTCTTTTTCCCTAATTCTCCAACCTAAAAACCTTATCTACAACCTTTTTATAATCCAACAGACACAAAACACAAGGAAAGCACGGGTTGCGGGTGCTGTAATGCTAGAACTGGGCGTTGTGACACTAGGACTCATCTGACAAAATTAGTTGTGTGGACCTGTGGGCATTGCGACACCGGGTTTGGGCATTATGATGCCAAGACACATCTGAAGATCTTTTCCAATGGGTGCTAGGATGCCAAGTTCTGGCGTTGGAACGCCAAGTTTGGATTCTTCACTCCCTTTCAGTGATTTTCTTATAAACCTGAAAATAAAATGACAAATTATGCAAAAACCAAGATAAGTTCTAAACTATGCTAACTAGTCACAAAACATGATAAAACTCCAACAAAAGATAATCATCAAAGGTTAATTTGGGTGCTTAAAACGCTTTAAATATCAACAAATTGATGGAATATCACAAGGCCGGCATATAAGCAATTATTGCCACTGAAAAGTAGAGGTGATTACCTTCCATTCAAAGTGTGCCATGTGTCATAAAATGATCTCCCATAGACCGTCACTATATGTAATATCTCGAGTACACATGTCCGTAGACAAGTCTGGTATGGTTCTGGGCCTCTCGAGATCCATTTGTGTAGCCGAGATGGCCTTGAATACTGAAACCATGTTGCAGTAGTAGGTTCTGCATAATTATGGAAAATAGCTTCACTACATCGAGCTTCACTGGCTGCCATAAGTTATGATTTCAGCAGGCTCGCTGCAACGAGAACCCTAATGTCAGTACAGTGCTAGAATGACACAGTTTTGATAAATGAGCTTAGCCCCTTTTAAAAACCCCTTCCCCTTCAGGTTCTTCATTCAAAATCGAAACCCTTCCCACAAAATTTCCTTTCCTCCTATCCATTCTTAACCCCACTCAAATATATTTTCCTAAATCTTCAAGGTGAGTAAATATTGTTAGATTATGTCATCCTTCTCTCCATTTTTTCATGTTCTTGGGTTGAGCTTTGTTTATTTCCCTTATTATTGTCAAGCAGGGGTGCTCCCCTAATATTGTTAGAGTTGATTTAGAGCAATCTAGAGTACGCATAGATCATTGATGAGTTTTATGGTTGTCATAGTAGAAATTGGTGCCATCTCTACTCCCTAGAGCTCTTATGGAGTTGGTCCTTCACATTTCACCCTTCAAGGTAAGTGGGTTTGATCTCATGGTCATATGTTGGTCATTATATCATTATTTTCTAGCAACATAAATTGTTTGGAAATTAGAACTGGAACCTTTCATATGATATGGGATTATATGCCTATTGCTTTAAAAATTAGAAAATATGCTTTTGAAGCTTGTTATGAAAATTATTGAACTTTCAAAGTGCAAAAGCGAGAAATGCTCTCTTTGAACTTATACATGAAAATCTATGATTTTAGAAAATGCCTGAGACCATATTTGCTTTATAAATGCTTTATATGATTGAATTCACCATTTTAGACTTGACTATGATGATGGAAATTATTTGTGTTGATGAAAAGAAAATGTGAAGTTTATTTTTATTTGTGAGAATCGAGAAATATTGAACCTAGAAATTATAGAACCCCATTTTATGACTTCGGTTTGATTTTAGACTAGAGAATTACTTAGAGGAACAGAGTTGGGAGTTAATGGTAGTCATTCCATTAACTTTGGTATACCAAGGCCTTCAAAAGGCAATTATCCACATGTTAAATCAATCCATGAGGGACGCGGTTTACAAGGGATTATTAAGATCTCAGCTAAGTGCTCTTATTCATGAGAGACTGAGTATCACCCTCAGTTTATAGATAGTCTAATATGCAAATTCATGATTTTATAGCTAATATGCAAATTAAATAGAAAAGGTTTATGAATATTCTATTATTATTTATGTATATTTCCTTCTTATCCCATGTATGGTTATAAGTGTGGATCCACTCACTAAGTTTTGTAATAAAACTCACCCCTCTTCTCTTTCTTTTTCTCACAGATATAACATTAGATTTGGGTCCTTCAGCTCCTCCTCCTCAACAATAGTAACCTTTATTTTTGGGTGAGCTTCATGTTGGTGTAAAGTGATATGTTTTGATAGAGTGCTCCATTGACATTGCAGCAAGGTCTTGGACTGCATATATACATGTTTTGCATTTTGTTTTACCATAATTCTCTTAGCATTCATGGTTTTCTTGTAAAAGAGCAGCTCAATATATTTTGTATCTCAGCTACAATTTTAACCTGATTTATGAAGAAAAGGTTATTTATAATTATTATGGTCAGGGTGTGCCAATTTAATTAACAATTTGAAATGGATTTTATGAATAAAATGTGCATATAGTATGACTCAATAATCATGAGGCTTATGTGGGGATCAGATTCCTCATGTGCCGGTCACAATCCAAATCAGGTCGCAACACTATAGCAACTAAAAAGGCACACCAAGTTGTACACAACAGGTCAACTCATTTTCACCTCGGCACGTAGTCCTCGGCACTAGCTACTCAGCCTATGATGAAAGCTCAAGGACTATGTATTGGACTAGAAATATAGGCTAGAAACCTTGGTCAATCCCTAGGGAGCTCGAACAGAGGGCCCCTCAAGTCAACCATGTGGCATAGAAACCTCCCATGGATCCTCCACCAGTTTAGCCTAGGATATCTCCTAAATTAGCTGTGAGATAACATAGGATCCACTATTATCTTGCTATTTCTTCTATTATCTTACAACATTTACTATATTGGATCATATCTCTTGTTAAGTACGGAGTATCCGATAACTACTAAATCCTAGAATATCCTTTATATTCAGGGAAAATTATTTCTTGATTTATCATGGTGTCACCTCTCCTTATATTATAGGGCTCAACGTCCCCAAGTATAACGATCTTACACTTTTACCACTATATGCCTCATTTATTCACTGACTTGAGCATCATAGTGTCTTTGCAGGTACCTCACCCTTTGCTCACTAAGACAATTGGAGGAGACCTGTGCCCTTATTGAAATTCCAAGTAAGAACAATGTATAATAAGATGAATACAATAGTGTTTTTTTTTCTCAGCGTACCAACCACCCGATGTAGTAGCTAATTGGTAGCTAGCCATTATTAACATAGGTTTAAAAAGGAATTTGAGTTCCCCAAACCAAGTTATACAAGCACCTAGATAGTGGTGTACAACCTAGGTCCTTTCACAAGGAAGCTGAACTAATTAGTTGGACGTAAAAAAGGGGGGGTTTTATTGCATAAGTAAATGAGATAACAAGTAATTAAATTAACGATAATAAATGAGAGCTAGCCTAGGGAATTCTTAAGTTAGGGAGTGCTAATCATTAATATAAACAAAAGATCAAACACATGGTGAGGGACTATGTGTTAATCATGTAATCACATAATTACTGGCAATTCTCCTTAAAGTCTATCAACTAGAGGATAAAACTAAGCGCATACACCTAAATAATTACAATCACAATATATTAATGTATGAACCACATAAAATGCTAATTGTCATGATCCAATTCTCAATCAAGAATTATCTCTACTCTCTTGGTTAACCAAATGCCTACCAATTAATCAATTAGTATGCATTCAATCAACAAGTTAGACACGTATGCTTACAAATCATGCTTTCACACACATATCAGTACTCTACTTAACATGTAAATAAATCATAAACATGAAAAGAGAAGAAAAATACAAAGAGAAGGGAACAATACCGAGGATTGCATTAAAATCAACAACTTTTCATAACATAACCCTATCTGTTGAATTCCTTGACCTAGAAAGATCATTACTTCTCTTTGAAGGAGATTATAAGCAGAAAAGGAAGAGACATAAAGAAATCAAAAATGGAAATCTGCATAAAAATAGCTCCAATTATGTGTGTCAATGTGTTCTTGAAGGAGAAGAGGAAAAAGAAGAAGAAGAAGAAAAAGAAGAAGAAGAAGAGAAGAGGAAAGCTCTCTAAACCTAGTTGTATTTCCTAATTTGGCAAAGAATGCCTCAGACATCGTGCCTCAGACACTTACATCATCATTAAAATTGCTAGAAAGAGGCCTAAGTAGGTAAAAATTGCAATTTAAAACTTTCAATCTCGGCCTGCAAAACTCACTGTAGCGAGTAGACTCCAAAAATTCCACTGGTGACACTTCTCAGACTCGCTGTAACGACTGATCCTCGCTGCAACGAAGCTATCCGGGAAAAACTTCCATCCACCTTTTTCTCTTTCTTCCGTGTACACTCCAAGCTCTACTCCATAATGCACTTTCAAAGGTGACCCTTCAAATGACCACGATTTACTCTGTAAGAAAAAGAGGACTAGTAAGAAATAAAACCAAAATTGTGCTCAAGCTACTAAATAGAAGTCACAAAGAAAAATTAAGTGTAGTGAAGATTAGATTCAAAAACTAACAAATTCATGGAGATTAAGCTCAAGAAAAATGCAAAAGCATTAAGTGTAAGAGAGAAAATATTTACAAAAAGCGTATTTATCACTAATCCCTTCGCTTCGTGTACTATATGGCAAGCTGCTCCATTTCCAAGGATGGTGAGAACTGAATACTCAACATTTGGTTAAGGAAGGACAAAAATTAACTTATATACAATGATATCATAAGATTATTTTACGCTGTTAATTAACAAAGTTTCACCAAAATGATAAATCGTAGAAAATAATTACCTACTATCACCATTTGTCCCAATGATTTGTCATTTTAGTAGGGGTGTAATTAAGTAGATCGGGTCACTCAAAGAGCCTGACCAAACCAAATCACCAACCAATTATATGGACCGATTACGTGGCTGAAAAATACAAGAAGTGTACCCGTGTTAACATTTTTTTTTTTTTTACAAAGATAGGCAAGCTTTTGTTAATGAATAAAACATACAGTAGGTCCCATAGGACACAAGCAAACAAGAAGTGGAGAATTCCCAAGATCACTACTAAAAGTAGGAAAACAAAATATCATTAATCTAAAGAAAAGAAAGAGATAATGCTGAATGAACTTCATCTAAGAGTTGAAGCGCAAATTGTGAAGATTCTTAGGCTAAGATGGTGAGATTCTCAAAGGTCTTCTTATTTCTATCTTTCCATATTATCCAACAAGTAATAGCCAGTAAATTTGTGATCCTTTTGCTTTTATTTTGTCTATGAACATCAATCATAGCTAAGATCCACTAGTCCCCAAAGTGCTAATGAGTATGGTTCACACTGATTTGGTCTAGTAAAGGTGCTTTCTAGACTTTAACAGCTTGATTATAGTGGAGGAGACAATGAACTACTGATTCTAATTGTGCATTATATCTAGGGCAAACATTCACAATATTAGGAATTCTCCTCTTGATAACCCCGTTTATTAGGATACCTTCATGTACTACCTTCCAAATAAAAAATTTAATCTTATGCGGCACCTTCAGTCCCCATACAGCCCTCCAAATGCCTTTGATTCTAAAATGGACTGGGTATGCGTTCAAAAAGGGATGGAAAAAATCACATGCTATTTTTTATCCTAAAGCAACAATATACTTACCCCCTTTGTGATGTTTCCAATAAGGGCTATCTGATGTTCCTAAAGGGGAAATTGCCAAAATGGCATTGGCTATAGAAGCAAGGAATTTATCCCCTATCAGCTACTTATTCAAGTTTTATTAGGTAGGAGGAGGTTTTGCACCAGAAAAATTTGATCATCTGCAAGATTCTCTCTAGGTATTATGAAAGGGAATGATTGAAAGGGGATGATATCATCTGCAAGATCATCTGCAAGATTCTCTCTGTGTAGACTTTGATTTTAGAACCATCACTAACCTTTCAATAGAGTCCCATTTCTAACACCTTCCTTCCAAGAGACTTCGCCATGCCCATGATGGGTTAGAGCCAGGTTCAGCTGTCATGAAATCCCCTATTCTGAAGTATTTGCCTTTAAACACTTTGAAGAAAAAGAGGTTTGAGCAGTCATCAGCCTCTATCCTTGTTTTGCTAACAAGGTTAAATTCACTGCGCACAAGTCTTTGAAACCCACACCAATGTTAACATTTACTTGTACTTATCAAATCACTTTTTATTAAATATATTATTTCATTTTGTACCTTGAGTCCTTGACCCTATATAAGTGGTAAACTTCCACTCTGCAGCTCTGCTCATTGGCGTGGTTGCAGCCATTGTGTCTATGATGTGAAGCTTACATTATCATTATTGATTTTAATTTATTTTTGTAATAAAAATTAGATTTAATTTTGACTCAATATTGTGAAATAAAATTTAAACAGTTAAGTTAATGCCATATCAATATATGGTTAACTTCATCCATACAATTTGAAAAATCATTTAAATAGAGAAATTTAATTAGATGACAATATAAAATTATTTTACATTATCAATGCATCGAAATTAAAGTCATAAAAATGTGAACACAGCGTCAATTAATTAAAAAATTGTAAGGTTAAATATGTTTTTGTCTTTTGAATAACAAGTATATTTTGGTTTTGATCTTTTAAAAATTTGCTGTTTAGTTTTGATCCAAACACTTTTTAAAATTGTTTAATTTTAATTCTTGTCTCGTATGATTGCGGACTATTATATAGAATTGAATGATGTAATACCCCAATTTTTCTCGTGTACAAATGACCAAAATGCCCTTGAGGTCATTTTACTAGGAAATAAGGATCGCCGACCCCGGCTATCCACCAGGGGACGTTTTGATATTAAAAGGGATTATGTGTGATATGTATGTTAATAGAGCAGAAGAATCTCATTTTTGAGTTTCGATGCGCTAAATGACCAAAACGCCCTTATGGCAGTTTAACACCGAATGATGAGCCGTTTGAGCCTGAACTTCACCTAAAGGTTTTAAATGATATTTTTAACTAATGTTTAACATTTGGTTAAGCCCGGATGGTTCCAGGAGGTTTTTGTGAAAAATTACCATTTTGTCCCTGATTAAGCACCTAATGATCTTAATCATACAATTAACGAAACCTAAGCAATATTAGGTTCTAATTAAATATTAGTAAATTCTAATTACTAATCTAGAGTCAAAATAATTAATTAAGAATAATTAGAACCTAAGATTGCTTAGAAAGAACTCAAAATCATTTTCTTAAAATCAAGACATTATGTCATGGATCAATGAATAGTGGTCTTCCTTTCAATTCCAATGATTTAAGAAACCTTAGAAGTGATTGAGAATCTTGATTAAATATGGTTTGACTATCCTAATGGTCAAGAATGCTCATTAACCATGTCTTGAATAACCTTAATTATCCATTTTCTCCTTCAAACACTTAACCACAAACTCCTAATCAAACCTATCCCCTAAACCACACCATAACACAAAAGAAATGAGAAAAATCTCCTCCCCCAAGGCCATTAAACCTCACAGCTGCCCTTCCTCCATTTCATCACATGATGATTCATTTTAATAACAATTTACACTCAAAGAACCATACCTTCAACCATACCTAGCCTTACCTTGAAATGACATAAACAAAGAGACATTTTCCTTTCTTTTTCTCCCCCCATAACTGGCCACTCCTCCTCCTCTCATCCCCCCTCATAATGATTTTCTATAAATAAGAGAAGCCTCCAAGAAAATCACTTGCTTATTCTCTTACACGTCCAAGCTTTCTTTCTCTCAATTTCAAAGAGTTACTCTTCTCTTTCTTCTTCTTCTCTATTTTTCCAAGAGCAAACTCTCTCTCAATCAAGGATCATATCTTAGATAGGGAGTTGTGTGAAGAATGCTACTCTTTTCTTTGTTTAACTCTTGGTTTGTAAAAACACAATATTGATTCTTCCTTCTTTCTCCACTTTCTTCTTTGGTTCTTGCTCTTCCTTTTCCTTCTCTTTGCTTTCAGTCAAATGGCCTACATTTGGAAGAAACCATGGCTTGATGATGAGAATCTTGGGTGTTGGTTGCAAAACCATCACTTATTGGACCTCAAAAGCTTGAAGGTTTCACTTTTAAAAAAGGTTTTTAGCAGATAAAGGAGCCATGTTGTTGCAAAGAGTAATCTTGAGCCTAGGACCCAAAGAGATAATAAATGGATTGCATTCATATTTATATGTCCTTGCTATCACCTAAATAATTAATCTCAAAGCCTACCTATTTCAACCTTAAAGTTGATTATTGATTTAGAGTGAATACTCTAAGGAGCCTAGAGCACTAAAATAAAGAATTGGACTTGCATAGGATATTTATTTTCAAAGTCATTACCTAAAAGCTCAAAGATAAGAAATGAACTTGCATATCATGTTTACATTTCTTGTCTTGCATATTTATATTTCAAGCCATCACCTAAACTCAAAGATTAAGAATGAACTTGCATTTTCATGTTTAATTTCAAGCCTTGCATATTTTCTTTTCCTTGCCATCACTTTATAATGCTAAGATTAAAATAAAACTTGCATGCATGTTTATGTTTATATCATCACCTAAATATCTAAGACTCAAGACCTAACTCTTTCAACTTAATCTTGAAACTATGGGAATTTACCTTTACAAAAATGTTTTGATTTCAAAGTAAGTGTTGGAATAAGGTTCAAAATGGTTTAAGTAGGAAGGAATAGTTAAGGTGTTTTAAACTTAAAATTTTGCATTTTGAAAGTGCTGGTAATCGATTACGAGATTCATGTAATCGATTACCAGAGAGCTTTTCCATACTCAGATATGAACTTTTAGCCTGAGTAATCGATTACAACATCATATAATTGATTACACGTGTTGGAACTCTAGTAATCGATTACCATTCTATGTAATCGATTACTCAGATGTTCTTAGGGCCCAAGTCAGTTGTAATCGATTACAAGACTCATGTAATCGATTACCAGAGCCCTCAACTTTCCTATTTTGAAAACTTGAAGCTATGTAATCAATTACAAAGTTCATGTAATCGATTACCAGAGCCCTCAACTTTCCTGTTTTGAAAACTCGAAGCTGTGTAATCGATTACAAGGCTCATGTAATCGATTACCAGAACCCAAAGTATGCAATAAATATTTTCCTACTTGAATGACATGAAACCATGGTCTTATATTACTAAAATATATGATTTTGTATGGCATGAATATATGATTCTGTATGATATGAATCCATGATCTTGTTTAACATAAATCTACGAATTTGCATAACATAAACTGATAAGACTAGTGTGATTATTCTTGGATCATGAGCATGTTTAATTTAGGAAGTGATTGGTTCATATGTGATGAATATGTTGCATACTTGGCTATCAATTACATAATTTATTATGGCATGTTATGATTACACTTGGACTATTTGAGATGCATATGATGAGTAATATGGAAGCATGTGATATGATATGTTATGTTTGCACTTTTATAACATGCTAAAGATAAAGTGACATAAAATACGTTTCTCCCTAGTAAAAGGAAGAAACAAAACCTTGCGCCCCTAGCAAAAGGGCAAAGAGGACAACATCTACTTTTTGGTAGACATGGATCTCCCTAGCAAAAGGAGATGATATAAGCCCCTAACCCGCACTCCAAAAGTCGGGATTTAACTTATCAAAAGGGATAAGATTACGCTAGTGACAACTAGTGAGGTATGAGCTCATAACCTAGAAACTCTCAAAAGAGAAGAGTTATTAGGGTGGCCCCATGAGGAAGAGAATGATGAACCTAATGTCACTTAAAAAGAAAAATAAAAAGAATTTATTTAGAAATATCATGTTTCTAAAGAGAATGATGTAATCATGTTTCTTTATGTTATGCTAAAGTAATGGTTGCATCTGACATTGCCATGCATCCATGATATGATATGTTGCATCCATAACATCAAGATTCATACTAAAAGACACGGGCGTTGGATAATTATATTTACGAACCTAATAATGAACCTTATGCATGCTCACTCTTTTTATAATAAACCCAAGGTTCTTGAGGAGTAGATGATGACACTATTATAGGAGGATTTTCTTACTGAGATTCTTTAGAAAGTTTCTCACTCCCTTTATTTTTTCTTTCTGTCACGTCTTCAGAGGACGATGGCATCCTTCGTGATATACGTTGACGCACCGACATGGGAGCTACATTTTGACGCTACGCACTAGTCCTATCATTTTGTAGGCCGTTGTTCAGTCTGTATGTCTGTGTTCCTTGATCGCCCTTTTGCTCAGCCAGTCACGAGTTTCCAGTTCACACCGACTTCGCCCTTCACCGACAACCTACTTTTCGAGCGCACACGCCCTGAGGAGAGCGCATCCGTCGTACCTTCGATGCTACTTCCACCATCCACGCCTATCCGAAGTACATCCCCCGTTCACCCTCGGCCTTCTCCGAGACTAACCCCTTCGAGACGGACATCTCGTCCATGGGTTCCTCCCCCACCATACCCATGGAGATGGGTAGTCAGGACACAGTGATGCAGCCGCTTCAAGGAGGTAGAATGAGGATGGTACCCCGTCACGGAGTACACACCCGACCAAATCACCGCTTGGCCACCTCGGCCGAGTTGGCCCAGTGGGTTGGATATGTACCCCCCCCCCGGTCGACAAGCAGGAGTAGGAGCTGGTAGCTGACTCTAGCGTAAACACACCTTCATGATTAGGATAGCCTTCTTTTGTTTTAGAGGTTATCTATTTTTAGATGCACTGTTGTGGATGAGAGATCCAGATGTACTTTCTTTATTTTTTCCTTATGATGCACAGATGACTATATTAACTCTACTACTACAATTCTGGTGTATGGTATGACTATTTATGTATCTAAATCATGATGTGGTTTCTTTTATGGTATTATGTTCCTTTTGATATGACATGTTTCTGTCTAGATTTCCTGCAAGGCGACGAGGTAGTTTACTTCACGCATGCATATGGCTCACGTTTTGTTTTTCCTTCCAAAAGAAAAATTTTACCCATATTTTCCTAAGTATTTTTCTAAAACCAAGACGAAGGACTAACAAAAGAGTAATTAATTAATAGTTAACTTGAATACATCCTAGGTATATTAGGTTAAATATTAGGATGTTACCAATGATTTGGTCCTCTGTTGGTTAATTCAGCATTTAATATGGATAACCTAACGATAGTAACTAAAACCAAACAATTTTTGAAATTTTAGTTTGAAACCAAATAAAAAAAATTAGGGGCCAAAATCAAATTTGTATATTTTCAAGAAATATAAACATATTTAAACCAAAATGATATAACTTCTAAAGTTAGTATTATTTCGAAAGTAAAAATATTTTAAAATTTTGGCTTAAATATATTTTCAATAATCTCTAAATGTTGGTTATATTTTATATTTTTTTGACTTTTGGTCACTCTTATATATATATATATATAATTTTTGGTCCTTGTAATCTAAATTTAAGTCTCTATAGATATCATCTTAGAAATTGTATTTAATTTCATGAATATTTAAAAAAATTATTTTTGATTCTTGTAAATAAAAATTTGATTTTGATGAACTAATAGTAAATTTTTTATATATTATTAAATCAAATTATTTCATTTGCATAATCTTTCAAGTTTATGAGAATAAAAGTTAACTATATTTACTATTATAACAATGCATAATAATTAGATAATAGTGTAAAACCACTAAAATGAGCGTGTCACACGTGTTTCACCATACTAGTAATAACATTGTTCTCTTAATAATTAGTAGAAACTGTTATACAATTACGCATATTGTCATATTAGGACCTGTTTGACACATCAGATAGGATAAGAGCTGATAGTATAAGACCTGATAGTATAAGGCATGATAATTTTTAATATTATACAGTGTTTGGTATAGTACTATATAAAATATTATATTGTATTTTATAATATTATAATTTATTTATAGATAATTTTAATATTATAAGTAAATATTAGAAAATAAGAAAATCTTAAGAAATTTTTATTGATGACTTGAATATAATTTTCAAATTATGTAAATATTTATTTATTAAAATTTAATTTAAATTAAATATTATTATTTATTTTAATATTTTACAATTATTTATTATTTCAATAAATTATATAAATATAAAATATGCTCCTTTATTTATTTTAATAATAATTATTTAAATTTTAATTTAAAAATAAATATTACCTCAACATATTTTTAATTCTTATTTTTATATATTACATATTATTTCATATTTATTTATATATTTTACTAGTTAATAATTTTTAACTTTTATATTAATACATTTATTATTTATTTTAAATATTTATTTGTTATTACCTATTTATTATTTCATTTTATTTATTATTTATTAATTATAATTAATTTTATTTTAATAATGAATAGCTAACTTGATATCATATATTATTTTTAACAGTATTTATTCACTACCAGAGAAATGCTGCTTAGCGGTGGTTTTTACTGGCAGTTCAATAATTACTGCTATATTCTGTGTTTCCCTGCGGTTTAAAGTGACCGCCTCAAATTGAATTATTTAGCAGCAGTTTGTTTTGGAATTGAGGCAGTTTAATAATTCACGACGGTTTTAATTTTCTCTAATTGCCAAGGATTGGAAAAAAAAAAGTGAAAAATTAAAATTTTGAGTTTAAATCTAATTGGAAACAGCTTCCCTCTCTCACTCTTTGACTCGCAAAGTCCCCTTTCTCGTTTTCCCTCTCTCTCGGTCACGGATTCTCAGTAGTGTTTGCTCTTAGCTGGTTGGTTCTGCCGCCAACCTATAGGCACCGTATTCCTTCTAGATTCCGTCAGCCCTCCATTCAGCGACGTGGCCTCTCCGTCCCTATCCAGTAATGTGGCCACACCGTCTCCTCCATCTATCTGTCGTCCCCTTTTAATTATCTATCTTTTCATTAAGCAACGAGGCCACAACGGTGATGGTGCTGCTAGCGCAGTGGCGTTGCGATAAATCTTGCGGTGGTGCGGCGGTGATGAAGGG
Organism: Dalbergia cochinchinensis; assembly: GCA_031216125.1. Lineage (NCBI taxonomy): Eukaryota > Viridiplantae > Streptophyta > Magnoliopsida > Fabales > Fabaceae > Dalbergia > Dalbergia cochinchinensis. Next base: position 69,750,004 of record CM062368.1, read on the forward strand.
CAGCCCCACTTCTCACTCATCGTCGCTTGTTTCCTGCTCCTGCCAAGGTAACCTACTCCTTCTAGAGCTTTTTGCGCACGCATGTGTATGTGTGTGTTTTGTGTTTGGTTTAGTTTTGTTTTGGGTAAATGGTTCTTGAGTTGATTATCTGATATCTATTTTGGTTTGTCTGCCTATGGTTGATTCCTCTATCTGATCTCAGAGTTGTAGAAAAAAAAAGAAAGATTTTGTTGCAAATGTGGTTTTGTTTTTGTTGCTGATAAAGATTCTTACAAAGTGAGATTATGCTATTTTTATGCTAGACTGGAATAATGTTATGTTTTGATGTTGAAGGGAGTGCACCAATTTCACTAGGTGTAAGACCGTCTTCCTCAGCTAGTCATGATGATCATTCCAACTGAAGTTCAAAATGAATGCATCATAGCTCAGGCTACTGCTTTATTTAGCTTTCTCTTGGGACACTTTTTTTGTTATTGTTGTTGTTATGCTCTTTTAGCTTTCACTTTTTTGAGACATTTGAATCTGTTTAACTATTAGTCAATATTATGTTATGATATTTGATATATACGTTGTTTGTTTAAAAGTTTAAGAATTTGTATGGTAACTTTCTTTTATGTTCATAATTGTTGATTACTACCATTGTACAGGTTTTTGACTTGTGTGCTTCAAATAAAATATTGAAAAGCAAATTGAAAAAAATAGCGATTAACACAAAGCTTATTTGTGATGGTTTAAAACCACTAGTAATTGTCACTTGTGGTGGTTCAAAACCACCACTAAATACAATAATTTGGCACCAACCATGTATAGAGAAAACCGTCGCAAAAAAATTGTGAGCCCAACCGATAGAAGGATTTTTCAGTGATTTTAAACTACCACCAAATTCATGACACCGCCGCCAAATAAATCGCTGGAAGAATGGCAAGGAAACCTACTTTGGCGGTGGTCATTCCAGCAGTTGCTCCAAACCACTGCTAAATGGTTTAAGAACGCCATCATCCACGACGGTTCAACCGCCAATAAACAATTGTGGTAAATCTCAAAAAAATGGCCGCTAAATACTATTTTTCTTGTGGTGATTTATCATGAAATAATTTTATTAAGAATTATTTTTATTTACTATTGTTTAATTAAAAATTATTTTATTTCAAGTAAATATTAAAAATAAAAGCAACATTATATGTTAAAAGCTAATCAGACCTAATCCGGCCTCCAATACTGTATTAAGTTATACAATATTTTGTCATATAAGAGATGTCATAATGTATAACTTATATAATATATTGTCTATATCAAATGGCGAATAAGAGCATAACGTGTAGCATAAGTTTATACTATCATGCCTAAAACATTATATCAAACACACTCTTAGTAAATATTGTGAATTTTTACACCACTAGTTGAAATGTCTGAAAAGTTAAATGATTTGATTTAATAATAATATAAAAAATTGTTATCAGCACATCAAAATTCAACTTTATTTTAAAGGATCGAAAATGAATTTTTAAATATTCATAAAGATTAAATAAAAATTCTAAAATATTTATAGAGACTCAAATATAGTTCGCAGGGACAAAAGTTATAATATAAATAAAAAAAAGTGACTAAAAGTCAAAAATAGAGAATTAAAATAAAAGCGATCAATATTTAGAGAGATTAAAAATACAACTCAAGCCAAAAATTTTAACATCATCAGTCATTTATATTTTATCACATTCATAAAATTATTAGCTTCAAAAGTTACAAATAATTTTGACTTAAATACATTTTTGCTCCTTAAAAAAAAAAAATTTTGATCTTCATCCTTGAAATTTTTTTGTTCAACATTTCTAAACCTGTTTGTATTTAGTACCTGTCGTGAAACTGTCTACGTTAAATGCTTAATTAACAAAAAAAATGTTAGATAATTCAATTCTATATAATAGTTAGTAGTCATAAGAGACATAAACTAAAATCAAATAAATTTCAAAAAAATTTAATTCAATTCTATATAATAGTTAGTAGTCATAAGAGACATAAACTAAAATCAAATAAATTTCAAAAAATTTCGTATAAGACCAAACAACGAATTTTAAAAGACTAAAACAAAAATTTACTTATTATTAAAAAAGTTGTTTAATCTTATAATTTTTAATTAATTGATGTGGTGTATAAATATTTATTATGAAAAGATATCACAATCAACGTTTACCTTGTGAGCAGGGCGGGGAGAGTGGCACAATGCCGCACAAAGGCTGCAATCCTGCAACCGCAGCAACATGCAAAGGTGCAAAATGAAGTGATATATTTAATGGAAACATATTCGGTAAGCGCAAGCAGACGTTAACCTGCGTACACTTATGTTTTTCAGTCCATTGTAACGCTACTCCAATTAAATTGGTTTGGGTTATCTGATCACATTAGACAGAAAACAATCAAAGTTAATAATAATCAATTTGGTTATCAGATTTTAATCCATAAATTTGAACCAGCTGATCCGACCAATCACATATCATATATTATATTTTTCTAATTCTTTGGCTAGATCTAATGTGTATGTTATTAAGATATATATATATATATATATATATGAAATTTTAAAAAATTAGGAGATTTAACATACGTGATTTATTTTTACATTTTAATTGAGTTGAAAATAAAAGAGTAATAACCAAGTTACCTAATCACCAGAATCAAACCAAATCGAACATAATTTATTGATTTTGTTTAGGTTTGATCACAAAAAATCCGTAAACCATAATGAAATCAAACCAATAAAAAATTATTGTTTCGGACATTTCCTCTCAAAGCCAAACAAATCCGACTCAATTACATCTCTATATGTTAGTGAAATTTTATTAGTTAACTAACAGTACAACAATTTTTTAAGTTGTCAATACAAACAAATTAAACTTCTATTTATTTAGATGTTGAGATATGTTTTGATCGAGAAAACTCTCCATCCGACACCAGTTTGATATCTTGTCAATCAATTATTAATTTTTTTGTTTAATTTTTTAAATATAAAATAAATTTTATTCCTTGAACTTTATGTCATATACAATTTATAGCATAACTTTTAAAATATGTATTGCAATACCTTAAACTTTTCAAACGGTGCAAAAGACTTTCAAGTGTAGTTTTGGTAACTCGTGAAAATATGATTTATGTGTACTTAACCTCTTGATATTTCTAGTTTGTATAATTTGAAATCTTGTTTGTAAACTATGATGTGCACTTAATTCCCTTGATTTTTTATAGTGTACAACTTGACGTACACCATGCTGTAACCTAAAGTTCTGCATTGTTAGGAAAGTCAAGGGAATTTTTTGCATTGTTTGGAATATTCAAGATGTCACGATTCATATTTAAATTATATATGATCTAAAGGTCAAAGGGTAAAATGCATTTATTTATTTATTTTCATCTCTCGCTGCAAATTCAACTGGAATTGAAAGTAGATGTTAATAAAGCATGGTACAAAAACCATTTCCCTTATTTTCAAATGTCTGGGTAATTATTATCTCATTAAAATATTGCTTTTAGAAGTGAGAAACCTATTTTGAAAAAGTTCTTGATAATTATACACATGTATGAATTTTGGTTTTAGGGGCATTGGGGCTTGGAGTTGTGTTTTCTAATTTCGATACATTAATAATTAAACTCAATTAAACTAATGTTTTTGGAAGTGTAAAAATAAATTCTGGAGCCTTATTCCTAAGGTTGGATTTTCAGCCATGTTGGAAACAAAGGAGTTTTCGGTTGTCTTTGTTGTTCTTATGTTTTGCGCATGGGATCATAACTGCAATGATGTATGGGGTAAAAAAATTAGTTTTCGAATCCCAATGTGGGCTCTGTGTGTGTGTGTGTGACTTTGGTGCTGAGACCTGTAGTTATTAGCCACAATGATGTACTGTTTTGGTCATGTACAGTTGGTATTTGTAATCGTGAGGCTTTGAAAAGTGTTCTAAATAAGGAATCAGGGTCTTCGGAAATAATTTGGACCATGTGCATGTGGGTTTTAGAAATTTAGTGTTGTTCTGTGCCTCTTAAATTTCTACTTGAGAATTTTTTTGGCTTGTTTATTGATTGAATAGAAGTGAATTGGGTGAGACTAACAAAATTTAAGTTAAATTGGAAATCTCATGTGTTGAGCTTATGTGACTTATGTTTTGTTGAGGGTAACTGAAAAGTCATTAGTTGGGGAACGCAACAAGGATTGCAAGAAATATGTTTGACGTAGCCCATTACAAAGTAAGGAGAAGAGCAATTATATAAGCTAAGGATTTGTCTTCTAGACCTTGCGGCATGAATCTTGATCGAAAACGGACAAGTATATGTGGTATTATGGTTACTTTATGTTGGAACTCGAATTATGCATGACGTGTATCTATCTTATGTTAGTTGTTGGTTAATTTGAAATTGAGAATGAGACTTGATACAGTAATCCTTATTAGTTAAATTAAAAGTGACAAGAATTCTTCCAATGAAACTGCATTTGTATTACGTGACTTTACTTTTGATGCACTTTCTTATATTGATTTGAGGAGGAAGCAATTTTAGAGGAGTTTTGTTTACAACCATTATGCCGTCAGAATTCCACCAAAATTGTGGACTTAAAAGAATTATTACATGAAAGGTAGTGAAAATGATGTGTTATGCTTCATGATATGTACATGTGCATTCAAACTAAAGTAATCTTTGATGACATTTAAGACACTGGATGTGATCCTTTAATCACTAGTCACAGTTGGGAAGGGAAGTTGGCTCCCCAGTCATGAGCTAGGATGGATGGGAAGGTGATCCAAATACACCATCATCTACCCTATTCATTTATTTTAAACTAACAATGACTTGAAGGTATGTGCTCGTAGTCTAGGGGAAAATAGAGAAGATAGAAGAGAAGAAAGATCGAGGGTGGTGATCCAAATATAAGTTTAAGTCACCTGATAGAAGAGAAAAGAGAAAGTTAACTGAGAATGTGTGCCACAGCGTGCTTTATGTTTTAAATCGTTAACTACACGAGCATGTCATTCATTTTATTTATGTTGCATGGTGACATAAGGGCCATACTTTAAAAGGAATGTCCACTTCAAGTTCTATTTTTCCAAACGTATAAAATGATATTATCGATACTCACCATTTTATAAAATAAATTAAACTGAAGTGGTTGAGGATGACAATGATGGTATATGTTATGTTTTATAGTCCCCTACTGGGAAATCAGAGATTTCTACCCCCTTTTTCTTGTGTCATCTTCAGACTTATCCAATGGCTTCTTTTTCCATGTTTCTTCAAGCCTATTTTAGTTTTGCTATTTCAACATCCTATTTTTTTAAACACCTAAACACCTCACTCACAATACACATAAGTCCCACCATTTACTTTTTTTCCCAACTTATTCTCTCTTTATCATTTCTCTGATATTATATGGGACCATACGGGTGGATGTCAAAATATCAAATCTCCCCATTCTTCGACCCCTCAGCACTGCTCGCAAAGGATCTATTAACTCCGCTCCACCCTCTGGTGCCCGGCCCAAGGCTCACATAAAGTTTCCCACTAACACTTCTATTCAGGCCAACTATTGTCCTTGATCTTATTCCAGTGAGTCTCCTTACCGTCAGTTCTCCCTTGGCACCTCACCTTACGTCGAGGTTTGTCTAGTAGTTATGTTTATATTATTTGTTGAGTGAATATCTTATTTAGTCCCTTAAATTTTTTACGTCGAACTATTTCATTCTTTAAGAAATAAAATTAATCCCGTGATTCTTCAAGATTGAAAATGATAAACATATTAATCTTTCTATTAGTTTTTTATTTGTAGACTTACGTATATGGTACAATACAATGATGATGTGTTATTAAAATGTTACAGACAATCTAAATGAAACTATTTTAAAATATATTATACTTATTTTAGTATCTAAAATTGTATAAAATAAATCACTTTATAATTTATAATAGAGATTTAAGTACCTTATTTTGTAAATTTCAACCACCAAAATAAGTCATTTTAAACTTTATTCAACTTCAAATGATATATTTATCACTTAACATTATAGCAGCAGATCACTAAATATTTTCTGTATATTCTCTTTTGAAAAAATGTTAAACTCTGGCACAAAGTGTATCAACCGAGAATTTACCATAACATGGCTTAAATGTGTTGGGCAAATTCTCGGGGTGTTACATAAATGATATATATTAAATTTGACTTTTGCTACAATATCAATCATCCAATAAGGTATTTTCAATTTGTATGAGTTATTAAGAGTCAATTATATTTTATAATAGTATATGATTTAATAACAATTAATATAAAGGGCAGCCCAATGCAGAGGTTTTAATTTTGTGGGATCTAGGAAGGGTATATATTATAATTAAATCATTTTATACTGGACCTAATTTTGAGAATTATTAAAATTGTAGTAAAACTTATTCTAAAATTAATATTTATTAACCATCTTCTTACTTTAAACCAAATTGCTCAAATTTTCTTACCAAAAAAAAATTACTCAAATTTTTACTAATAAGAATTTACATAGTTTTTTAAATTTAATTATTCAATTAAATAAATTTTTATAATTAATATATTTACAAAAAGAAAGTTTATCCCCAGCATTTGCACGGCTGAAAAAAAGGAAAAAAAATTATTCTTGTAAATGAAAAATATTGGGATAATTAAAACACCAAAATCAAACTTGATGTGTGCCAATTCATATTTCACACCATGGAATTGTTTAAAGAGGGTAATCCCTCAAACTCCACTTATTGATCCAATACATTGATCAGTTGACAAGATGCAAAAGCAAATGACGAAGAACTCCAATTATTTATCCATCTAGCTAGTACCTTATGTTTTACAAATATTACAACAACTTAGTTCCTCTTCATCAAATCCGACACGGTATATATATATATATATATATATATATATATAGATATATATATTTCTTTCAATTCATTCAGGCCAACAAAAGGTTCAGCGCTCAGAAACGTTAATGGTCCTGACATTACGGTTCACGGCTCTACTAAGCTTGGGAACCGTAATAGTGAGCACTCCTTTTTCCATACTACCCTTCACATGTTCAACGTTGGCGTTCTCAGGCAGCATGATGCGGTGAACGTAGTGGCCACTGGACATCTCCACAAGGTGCCACCCTCCTCTTTGCTCTTGCTTCTCCACACTCTTCTCACAAATGATTGAGAGCACCCTATCCTCATCCACTTCCACCCTCACATCACTGCGCTTGAGGCCCGGAAGGTGTGCGGTGTACACGTGTAATTCTGGGGTCTCGTTCCACTCTATCTGTGGATTCACTGAATTGAGAATTGGTGCTTGTTCCCTTGGGAAAGCCATGTAGGGTGGTGGGCTGCTAACAGGCCCGTAACCATGGTGATCTTGGTAAGGGTCCCTGTTATTAACGGATCCATAATCATGGTCTTGGTAAGGGTCTCGTCTTTGATGGTGGGGTGGTGGTTCATGTCTTCGACCAAAGAGGGTGTTGGAAATCATAGACATCTTTTTCTTCGTTGTGAATTTGGTGTTTGGTACTGTATGGCGATAAATTGATGGAGGCTGAGCTGGCTATGTTGTTGCTACTTGTATGCAAGGTGTATGAAGAAGCATTTATTTATAGGACAACAAAGGGATCAATAACAAGACCAACCAAAAAAAAAAGAGGGATCAATGATATGGTGTATCATATTTAATTAGAGCTAATTTTCTATGGTTGTTGTGGTGGTGGATCAAATTGAGTTTCGTCAATTCCAAAGAGAGAATCCACTTTCTGCTCATATGGAATGGTAGAGCAATTATAAAGGCATATCAATTTAAAATTAAAATGCTGCAGAATATATGGCAATATATATGGTTGATAGCATTGAGGAGGTTCCTTTATAAGGTCCACCGGTCAGGTAGTTTCTGCTCAAAATTCCAGCATTTAATCATTTACTGTAATAGATCCTTGAGCAGATATAATTTTAACATCTTATATTTAGACATTCATGATGAAAATAAGCCTTGTTAATTTCATTCAAAGTACGCTCATGCATTTTTAAATTTTATTAATTATTTATGAGTGTATATGAATATAATGATGTTGAATTTGCTTCTATCCAAGCATCTTTCAATTTGATAGTGTTTCTTTGCCAAAGGAGGATATAGCTGTAAGTGCACGAAGTCCTTGTCAGAATAGGAACAAGGTTCTTTGTAATCTAAAAGCATAAATCCCTTTTGGATCTCGTTTGATTAAAAAAGCACAATTTGCAGGGATCGATAAAGGAAATTGGCATGTAGATGGGTTCTTCTTATGATATGACCATTGATTTTAAAAATGTCTAATTTTATGCATCATTCTTACTTGATCGTTTTCTTTGTATTAGAGAGCTACCACGGCAATAGTTGTTTTTCCAAATATCTTAATTTACGGGTTATCCAACATTTATTAACTTCAGCATATACACAGTGGATTCAGCTATTTATTGTGAAAAATAGTAAGAAACCTATATAAAAGGAAAAATAAACAAAGGCAAAGAACTGAATAAAATGATAGTAAATGTGGAGTTTCTGCTTGCATGATGAAGAAACATCCACGAGTACTAGATTTTGACCTACGCAATTGCATGGATAATTGAATTAAATTGATATAGAATTTTGAATTATATATATGATAAACAATAGTTTAGATAGTAAAAATAAATTATTTATAAACTTTATATGAATCATTGATCAACTTGTAATGGTATTCAACTTACTTTTCTAAACACTTCCTTATGCAAACATTATTGATTATCTTTGAATCATCATAGCATATAAAACTCTTCAATCATCTCTGTTGGTTTATGTATTCTAAATATGATGACAAAACACTTTGTTAAATTACATTACCCCTAATGTGTTTTAATTTAATTAATCTTGCTGAATTTTCTGATTAGTTATTTGAGTATTTCAGATTTATTCTTCACAAAATTTGATGATTTTGGTGTTGAGAATATCAATACATTGAGCTGGAATTATTGGTATATTTGTGATAAAGGCAGAAAAAGGAAATGGGATACAGGAAAGTGTTTGCCAAAAATGGCAAACCTTGAGTCCAGTGACACTTTGCTTGTTGAAGTGTATATGAAATGTGTGCTGATATTAACACTATGGTATCAGACTTGCTAAAAAGAAAAAACAAGTCAAAGGCTTTCTCTCTCACATGAAGCAATGGATATTTCCCTTCTTGCTTCACTCTGCTACTTTACAAGAACAAAGACAAAAAGGAGAAGTACCTCATTTCATCAGAAAAGAAAAGTTACATCAGAAAGGGATGTGTCACAGCTCTTCAAGTTTCACCAACGGACATACTCTCACCCTCCTATAAAAGGTGACCTTGGAAGACATTCAAAACAAGAGGAAGAAATTAGAAACCAAGACATATTCTTTTGCAACATTCACATTTGAAACTGAAGCTAGAAGCACATTCCTCTTCTCTCAGATTCTTTCATTATTGCTATTATATTGTTCTGAGAAATATTTTCTGAAAGCTGTTGTATTGAGAGTATTATTTTCTTGAGAGTAAAACAGCAAAACCTTAATTAGAAACTGTTGTTGTAAAGGAATATCTTGAGAGATATAAGCTGGTTGATTAAGCTCAAAGAGGCTCATTGTAAATACTACTTGGGTTGAGCTTGGAAAGGCTCTTTGAAAAAGACTACTTGAGTAAGAGCTTGGAGAGGGTTTGAAAAGAACACTCAGTGTTTGTACTTATTGTGCAAATTGATAGTGGATATACTCACCTAGAAGGTAGGGACTGGATGTGGGATCTAAGTTAGAGATCCGAACCAGTATAAATACTTGTGTTCAATCCTTTTAACCTTCTCTCTTATATTGTATTTCTGTCATTTGTTTTTCCGCATAAATTTTCTGATAAGCTGAAGCTAAAATTTGTTGGGTATTTATCATAAACTTTGGTGTTAAAAGTATTTGCATTGTTCAATCTGTTTTATACTTCTTTGATTCATAAAATATAAACTTTATTCAAGCTTAAGAAATTTGTTTTTAGTAAACCATTTCTAACTTGCTCTTTATAAAAGGAGTATTCTGTTTCTCATACATCAATATCAAGCTTTTCACATCACTTTTCTGTAAGCATTCAAACTTCATTCGTGAGAAAATCTCCTGCATTAATAGGAGACATTTGAATGAATATTCTGACTTGTTTATTAAGTGTGTAGGAAATTTTTAAGGATTACTTAATCCAACCCCCCTTCTTAAGTATTCTGATACCATCAATTGGTATCAGAGCTTGGTTTCGAGGGCTCAAGCTTAGCCACTTGGAGTAACATGGTTCCTTACACCTTTACTGAAGGACAATCAACTACAAAGCCTCCATTTTTCAATGGAGTCAACTATCCTTACTGGAAAGAAAGAATGAGAATCTTCATTCAATCTACTGATTATGACCTGTGGAAGATAATAATTAAAGGAGCTGAAGTACCCATGAACACCAATGAACAAGGACAAAGTGTTGTCAAAAGCAATAAAGAATGGACAATTGAGGAGAAAAAGAAAGTGGAAATGCAAGCTAGAAATGTGAACATACTTCATTGTGCTATCAGCTTTGAAAAATATAGGAAAGTTTCCAAATGTAAAAATGCCAAAGAAATTTGGGAAAAGCATCAAATAACTCATGAAGGGACAAAACATATCAAGTAAACCAAAGCTAATATGGTCATGAGAGATTATGAGCTCTTCAGCATGAAAAAAGAGGAAAACATTGATCAAATGTTTGAACGCTTTGCTGTAATCATTAATGGACTTGACATAATGGGAAAAATGCTTTGAGGATGAAGAACTCGTGAGAAAAATACTAAGGAGTCTAACTCCTCCATGGCTTTTGAAGATTACAGCCATCCAAGAAGGTAGAGATATCAATGCCTTGACATATGATGAACTCAGAGGCAATTTGATTGCTTATGAAGCCACTCACTTCAAGAATAAAAGAAAGAAAAAAGGGCTGGCTTTAAAATCCAAAATCGAAGAAAATTCTGACTTTGATAAAGAAATAGATGAAGATGATGAGTTCAGTCTCTTTGCTAAAAGAATATGAAGCTTTGAAAAAAGAGAGGCAAAGGGAAAAAGATCTTTTCCAAGAAAGAAAGAACTGAAACAAGCAAAAGGGATGGCAACTTTCATCATTGCAAGCAACCTGGACATTTCAAGAATGAATGTCCTTTGCTTCAAAAGAAAGACAACATAAAGAAATCAAAGAGAAAAGGATTGGTGACCACATGCGAGGATGATGACAGTAGTTCTAGTAGTGAGGATGATGATGATCAAGCCAACCTATGTCTAATGGCTAATGAGGACGACAATGAGGTAGAATTTTCTAATCTAACTACTGATGAGTTGCATGTTATTATTGATGATCTTTTGATTAACTCCAAAAATATTCTCTCAAAATATACTAGCATAAAGAAAGAAAAAGAGCTTATTGAAGTAGAAAACTCCTCTCTAAAGAAGTGCTATAAGCAGTCATGTAACAGCAACTTAAAATCTAAAAATGATTTACCAAAGCAAAAGGTTGAATCACTAACTGTTGACTTAAGTAAATTTGTCCAAGGCACAAAGAACCTGAAAAATTTACTAGGACAACAAAGATGTGCCATAAACAAAGCTGGTTTGGGCTACTATGAAGATGATCAAAATTGCTTTTACAAAAACCTTTTTGAAATTCAAAATGGCACATCAACTAGGCATGCTGTTCCAAAAAGAAAAACTTACATGAAACACTTTGTTAGAGCTTCAAGAAAAGAAAACAAAGTCTCTTTACCTAAAGTATGCTATAATTGCAACTAAAAAGGACATTCTTCCAATGAATGCTTTATTTGGTGGAGAAGTGATGGAAAAAGATTACTGCCTATACTTGTGGAAAGAAATGCTGCAGAGAATATAGAAATGATGATTCAAAGCATAAGCCACTAAAACAAGTATGGGTGCGTAAACTTGTTGATTGATTCAGAAACCACCTCCAACAAACAAAGAAAATAAAGAGTTGTGGTACATTGATAGTGGATGTTCAAGACACATTACAGGAGATGCTAACATATTCAAAGTCTCAAAAATAAAAAAGGAGGTAGTGTTACTTTCGGAGACAACAAGAAGGGAAAGATTATTGGAATAGGCAAGATTGGTAAAAGTTCCTCTAACACTATTGATCATGTTTATCTTATTGATGGTTTAAAACATAGCTTGATTAGTGTTAGTTAATTATGTGATAGTGATCATCGAGTCATCTTTGATAAGAATGAGTGTATTGTGATTGAGAAAAACACTAACCACACCTTTTTTGTTGGGCAAAGATATGGAAACATCTATGGTATCACTTTGAATGATCTAAAAGCACAAGATGTAAAATGTTTTGCTTCTTTTGAAAATGACAAATGGATTTGGCACAAAAGATTGGGACATGCAAGCATGTACCAAATATCCAAATTGCTAAAAAAGGACTGATAAAAGGCATCCCAAAAATTAAGTTTGAAAAGAACTTAGTTTGTGATGCTTGTCAAATGGGCAAACAAGCTAAAACATCTGTTAAATCTAAGGATACTGTCTCCACATCAAGACCCTTGGAACTATTACATCTTGATCTTTTTGGTCCCACATAAACACAAAGCCTAAATGGGAAAAAGTATGGTATGGTTATTGTTGATGGTTTCTCTAGATTTGGTTGGGTCCTATTCCTAGCTCATAAGGATGAAGCTTTTGATCTTTTTGAAAAATTTTGTAAAATGGTTCAAAATGAGAAAGGAACAACAATTGTCTCAATTAGAAATGGCCATGGAAAAGAATTTGAAAATCATCATTTTGAATCTTTTTGCAATAAACATGGAATAACTCACAACTTCTCTTGTCCTAGGACTCCCTAACAAAATGGGGTTGTTGAAAGAAGAAATAGGTCCTTGCAAGAGATGGCTAGAGCTATGCTTTGTGAAAATGGTTCTCCAAAATTCTTATGGGCTGAAGCTGTAAACATAGCATGTTATATTTTAAATAGAACTCTCATAAGATCTATTTTAAAGAAAACCCCTATGAGCTATGGAGTGGAATTAAACTAACTTTGCACTACTTTCATATATTTGGTTGCAAGTGTTAGGTCCTAAACAACAAGGATAATCTTGGGAAATTTGATCCTAGGACATATGATGGCATATTTGTTGGATATTCCACTAGAAGCAAGGCATATAGAGTTCTTATTAATAACACTAGAACTATGGAAGAAACCATGCATGTTGTTTTCTGTGAATCTAACCCTGCCATTGCAGAAGAAAGTCCAGAAAATGAAATCTCTTACACTACATAGACAAAGAACACAGAGACAGAACTAGATATCACAATTTTTGATGAACTCTCAAAAAGATCTCCTGTCACGGTAGGAGACATTCCAGCTGCAGAACAGGAACCTGAGACAGATAATAATCCTGATGAGCAGCAAACATTGTCAAAGAAGAATATTTCTAGAGAATGGAGATTATCTAACAATTATCCAAATAATTCATCATTGGAGAACCCTCTCAAGGAAGACAAACAGGATCATCTTTCAAGAAAAATCATTTGGCATTTATTTCTAAAATAGAACCAAGTTGCATTAAGGAGGCACTAAGTGATGAAGCATGGATAAAAGCAATGAAGGAAGAACTTCAACAATTTGAGAAAAATGAAGTATGGAAACTTGTTCCTAGACCTAAACTCACATATATTATTGGAACTAGATGGGTCCTTAGAAACAAACTTGATGAACAGGCAACATCGTTCGAAACAAAGCTAGGTTGGTTGCTCAAGGATACAACCAACAAGAAGGTATAGACTTTGATGAGATTTATGCACCAGTAGTAAGAATGGAAGCTCTTCGTATGCTACGAGCATTTGTATCTCACAAAGGCTTCAAACTCTTTCAAATGGATGTTAAAAGTGCATTTTTAAATGGTGTAATTAAGGAAGAAGTTTATGTCAAACAACCCCCCGGTTTTGAAAATGAAAAACATCCTCATTATGTGCTTAAGTTGTCCAAAGCCTTATATGGTTTAAAACAAGCTTCTAGAGCTTGATATGAAAGACTAAGTAAATTTCTTGAGGACAACAAATTTCAAAGAGGAAAAGTTGATTCAACTCTCTTCATTAAAAGCCAAAATGATGACATTTTATTAGTTCAAATTTATGTGGGTGATATCATTTTTGGTTCTACTAATGATTGTTTATGTGAAGAGTTCTCTAAGCTCATGGCAAATGAATTTGATGAGTATGATGGGTGAACTGACATTATTCCTTAGTCTACAAATAACGCAAACACCTAGAGGAATATTTCTTAATCAAGAGAAATACACCAAAGAGTTGTTGAAGAAATTTAAGATGAACCATGCTAAACCTATGGCAACTCCAATACATCCATCCTCAAGGATAAACAAAGATGAAAAAGGAAAAGATGTAGATGAAACAATGTACAGAGGAATGATTGGATCTCTAATGTCCTTAGCATCATCAAGGCCAGACATTGCCTTTAGTGTTGGGTGATGTTCTCAGTTCCAATCTTGTCCTAAAGAGTCACATCTTATTGCTGTGAAAAGAACTCTCAGATAGCTTATTGGAACACTCTTACTTGGTTTATGGTATCCTAAAACTAACTCTTTCACTTTTAAAGGATTCTGTGATGCAGACTTTGCAAGTGATAGAGTGGATAGGAAAAGTACAAGTAGCTGCCTCACTTTCCTTGGAGACTCTCTTGTATTATAGAGTAGCAAGAAACAAAACACTGTGACTCTCTCAACTGCAGAAGCAGAATATATGGCTGCCTCAAGTTGCTGCACTCAACTGATATGGATGAAGCATCAACTGCTAGATTACAATTTCGAGTTTGATAATATCCCTTTATTCTGTGACAATATAAGTGCTATTAACTTGTCTAAAAATCCTGTTTTACACTCCAGAACTAAGCACATTGAAATTAGACATCACTATATTAGAGAACATGTGAAAAATGGAAACATTAAAGTTAAGTTCATTGTATCTGAAGAATAATTGGTTGATATTTTCACAAAACCCTTTTTGGAGGAAAGATTTGTTTCATTAAGAGAGATGATAAGCATGATAAATTCTTCTGACATATAACTTGCATTACTACATATCATAATTATGTTTTATTCCAAGAGCACATAGCAAAATTTTCTTTTGCACTGTGTCCATAAGAGAACTGAGATATACTAGTATGTCTCCTGAGATAAGAGGAGATTTTCGAAATAATGAGTATTTGAGCTCAAAAGAGATATCCTTGAATTCTGAATTGGCAACTGGGCTTATCACAACGATGATTTGGACTCAGTAAGTTGAGATAAGAATATTTTGTTCTTATTTAAATCATGGGCTTCACCTCTTATGGGATATTTATGGTCATTTGGAAATTACTGAAATACATAGCCCATAACCGTGAGAAAGTTTATTAGTTTGAATGGGATGATAAAGAAGTTTGGATTTCAATGCTTTTGGGCCTCAAGATACATTCAGATTATTTGGTAGCTTGAAGATATTATCCAGAAATGTATTGATCTATCTTTACCTGGACCTTACCTGATTAATGGACCTATCACATTGATATTTCAAAATCAAAGAACAAAGTTCACATGGGCTTACAAACCTTGAGAAAGTCCATTTGAATTGTTGGGCTGATAAGACTCTATTGGTCCTTTATCATCATTCATCCCATCCATTACTGTAACCCATCCTTTTTCTTAAATCCATTTTATTCTTCTTCCATAGCTGTCAACCTACTTCCTTTTTACTATTGTGTTTTTTCAAATCAATCACCGTCTCCTCCTCTTCCTTATAACTCTCATTTATTTCCCACTAAAAACACATCTTCACACATGCCACTCACCACCTTCACTTTTGTGGTCTGCAATGCCATAACTCCCCACTTTCTTTACACTTCTATAACTCTGCTATCATCATTTCTTCACGACACATCTCTCTACAAAAAACACCCCTCTCTCAATTTCTCTTCACTTTCTTTCTCTGAAACGTCACCCCGCTCCATCTTCATCATCTTCCCTCTTTGTAACCATTGCTTTTCTTCTTAAACTCATATCATCACCTTTTCTTTGATCATCACTCTTTATTACCATTCTTTGAAAACCTTCACCATTATCTTATTTCCTTCATCATCCCTATCTAAAGTAACATTTTTTTTTACAAACCCTTTCTCTTGCATTTCTTTCATGTCATGCCCAGAATAAAAACCACAACCAACAAACGTCCTTCTTCTGAACGAATCAAACAAAGGCTAACTACAAAATGAGAAATAGCACAGACAAAAGCCTCTATCCTAAAGGAAAAGGAACAAGTTGAGACGATCTCCTCTGATGAAGAAATACTAGAAGTCATTGGAAGAAGTCGTACACGAAAGACTGAAGCTAGCTCCTCATCTCTAAAAGCCAAAGGCAAAGGACTCAGCTCCAAAGACGATAAAAATCATCTTCTTCCTGCAAAACATTTCATTTCTGGTGCACCATATGGTTTTTATCTAAATGCCATTGTTGATAGACCCATTACTCCAAGTTTTTGAGTTAATTTAAATGGCTTTAAAGAAAAAGGCCTTGATTTTTTCTATATTTTTGAACGATGTGGCTGGCTCCCTCTGTTTGACATAAATGAAAAGGTCTATCCAGAGCTTGTTAAAATTTTCTACTCTAACATGAACTAGCTCGACATTGAAGGAGCCATAGTTTCACATGTTAAGAATAGATGAATTTTAATAAGTCCCGAAACCATAGAAACCGTGCTGCATGTTCCTAACACTGGACAAAGCTTTTCTATTTAGCAAACTAGCTGGAAAATGAAGATGATTTGAACCTATCCTACAATGAGGAGGTGGTCACTATTTGTGAAAATATTCATAAACTAAAGAAAAATAACCCAACTCATGCCGCTCTAGGATATACATGGGCCCAACTTCATCACATTGTCTCTCATTACATTTTTCCTGAAAATGGTAGCTTTGAAAAGGTTTCATTCATGGACACTGTTATCTTTTACTACTTGATCACTAACTGGCCTATTAACTTTGGCTATATATTGGTCAAGGTCATGTATGAAATAGTTGTAACTGCTAGGGACTCCTCTCTGCCATTTGCTATTTTTTTACTTATTTTTTCAAGAATTTTAAAGTTGATTTGGACAATGAAGCGTTTGAGCCCGTGAACCATGTCATCCTGGGAAGAAGAAAATCACACCACAAAGCTGCTGACTCATCTGGCAAAGGATAGGCCAAAAAGACTCCAAGTGATGATAATAGTGATGTTGAATTCAAACCTTCTACTCACACTACTTATCACTACCCAAAAGCCTTCACAGAGCCCAAAACCTTCAAGCCAAAAGATGTCATGAAAGAGCTTGTCATTGAGCACATTTCATTTACTGAAATGTAGCAGTTTATCTTCTCATTCATTTCAAGGGAGCGCAACACCTTTGGCCCCAAAATGCAAGAGGCCTTCGACAAATGGAGGATGATTGAATCTCACCTAAAATAAGTTCCCTCGGATGATGAACAGGCCCGTGATGCTGATGATGACATCTTCTCGGACCCATGATGATCTTTCTGGCTATATTTCAGACTCCCTTTGGACTTTTTATCTTTATTTTGTTTGGACAATCTATTTCTGCTTTTACTTTTGCTCTTACTTGGATGACTATAGCACTTATATATATTTTATCCAGTTTCTATTATATTTGCCTTGGATATTTCCTCTGCTCTGAGTCTCCTTGTAGTTGTCCTTGTTCCACCCTTTGATGACAAAAGGGGGAGTAAACTAAGATGAATGATAATAGGGCACAATAAGGTACAAAGAAGCAGAAGCAAGAAGTAGAAAAAGGCATCCTAACAAAGATCAAAAAGAAGCAAAAGCAAGAAGCAGAAGAAGGCATTCGTACTGGGGTAAAATTTTAAGTCACTATTCCTAAGGTAAAATCTTTAACCTTCATTTTATATATTCTAATACATTGCTATAATTACTTGATGTATTGATTCTGAGGTGTTGACTTGCTTTGATATTAATTTGAGACTCTGATATCTTGTTGTAATTGATTCTAGTTCATACTAAAAAAAATAACTTGGCTGGTTTTAACTCTATTATTTGCTCTGATACATAATGTGATACATATCTGATGCACACAAATGCACACACTATATAGTGATATAATCTATTTATTTGGCATGATAATCAGATACATTGTCTGGATTGTTGTTCTGAAAAATTATGAATATGTGTATTGTGCTTGAATTATAATACAAGTCACCGATTGCTTAACATGCTATTTGAAATGTATGGACTTGTATTCTTCCTAATCATGTACTGCATGACTTCCCTCCTATGCATGACCGCATGTCTATGTGGCCCTATATTGTATCATTCTTCTCTATAAAAGAAGGAGATCAAATTCGGGAAAAATTTCAAAATTTCATGCATTTCAATCCTTCAAGTGCAGAAATTGAAAATCTATTTCTTTTCAAATCAAAATCCCCTAATGTGTATTTGTATTTCAAAAGAAGTGAAAATGCAAATCTCATCTATGGACATATATGCAAATCTTGAGGGGGGAGCTTATTTATTAAAATGCTTTCTATTTTTTGCTCTTCCCCTATTATGTGTGTTTGTCATCAACAAGGAGATTGTTGGTTTATGTATCCTAAATATGATGACAAAACACTTTGTTAAATTATATTACCCCTGATGTGTTTTAATTTAATTAATCTTGCTGAATTTTCTGATTAGTTATTTGAGTATTTCAGATTTATTCTTCACAAAAGTTGATGATTCTGGTGTTGAGAATATCAATACATTGAGCTGGAATTATAGGTATATTTGTGATAAAGGCAAAAAAAAAGAAATGGGATACAGGAAAGTGTTTGCCAAAAAATGCCAAACCTTGAGTCTAGTGACACTTTGCTTGTTGAAATGTATATGAAATGTGTGCTGATATTAACACTATGGTATTAGACTTGCTGAAAAGAAAAACAAATCAAAGACTTTCTCTTTCACATGCACCAAGGGATATTTCCTTTCTTGCTTCACTCTGCTGCTGCACAAGAACAAAGGCAAAAAGGAGAAGCAGCTCATTTCATCATTAAAGAAAAGCTACAACAGAAAGGGATGTGTCACAGCTCCCTAAGCTTCACCAACAGACATACTATCACCCTCCTATAAAAGGTGACCATGGAAGACATTCAAAACAAAAGGAAGAAATTAGAAACCAAGACATATTCTTCTGCAATATTCACATTTGAAACTGAAGCCAGAAGCACATTCCTCTTATCTCGGATTCTTTCATTATTGCTATTATATTGTTCTGAGCAATATTTTCTGAAAGCTGTTGTATTGAGAGTATTATTTTCTTGAGAGTGAAACAGCAAAACCCTACTTAGAAACTGTTGTTGTAAAGCAATATCTTGAGAGATATAAGCTGGTTGATTGAGCTTGAAGAGACTCATTGAAAATACTACTTGGTTTGAGCTTGGAGAGGCTCTTTGAAAAAGACTACTTGGGTAAGAGCTTGGAGAGGCTTTGAAAAGAACACTCAGTGTTTGTACTTATTATGCAAATTGATAGTGGATACACTCATCTAGAAGGTGGGGACTGGATGTAGGATCTAAGTTAGAGATCCGAACCAGTATAAATACTTGTGTTGAATCCTCTTAACCCTTCTCTTTTATATTGTATTTCTATCATTTGTTTTTTTGCATAAATTTCTAATAAGCTGAAGCTAAAATTAGTTGGGTATTTATCATAAACCTTGGTGTTAAAAGCATTTGCATTGTTCAATCTGTTTTATACTTCTTTAATTCATAAGATATAAACTTCATTCAAGCTTAAGAAATCTGTTTATAGTAAACCATTTCTGACTTGCTCTTTATAAAAAGGAGTATTTTGTTTCTCATACATCAATATCAAGCTTTTCACATCACTTTTCTGTAAGCATTCAAACTTCACTCATGAAAAAATCTCCTGCCTTAATAGGAGACATTTGAATGAACATTCTAACTTGTTTGTTAAGTATATAGGAAATTTTTAAGGAATACTTAATTCAGTCCCATTCCTTAAGTATTCTAATACCATCAATCTCTTTTCTTTTTTTAAGCTCTTCAATCATCTCTAATTGATAACTTCAAAAATTGTAACATACAATTGACCTTGACTAAAATAAAAAATAGATATTTCCAAAATCAAGTCAATCTTCTCAAGTGTGGAACCCATGTGATGCATGAGAAAAATTAATCATGTCTTATCTAATCATATAAGATGAAAAAATAGACTTTTATTTCTATACAGTGATAGTGTCATCCAAGTATATATTGTCACAATAGTAAAAGTAGTTGAATCTCACATCCACTATTTGAAAAGTAATCCAGATGAGATGATTTGATTGAGTGATAATGTAAAAAAGTTGTATATTGTTATGGCATCAAAATTAAACTCATATGAATGTAATAAATCTCTATAATTCACTTTAGTAACATATCCATAAAAGGTTTTCGTAAAAAGTTATTAAAAACTAATAAATAAAATGATCATCTCTCCCCATTTCTTCTTCCCTATTTTTTACTGATAAAAAAATATATATTCAGACAACAAATTTATTTGTTAAATATGTTCTTAAAAATGTTTTGCTCAAAATTAATGAACAAAATAAATGAATACAATTAGAAAAAAAAAAGTGTGCAACCCATCCCATATGTTTTTTCTTTTCTTATTCTTGTTGAGAAAAAAAATGTGACTAAAAAAATTGCAATAAATAAAATGAAAGCTTTAAAATTAAAGATTTTATATATTACTAAGTATAATTCGATTTATTAGAATGTGGTTAAACTGTATTAGTTCAATCTTATCAATATATCAATGTACAATATTTTGATAGATCAATATAAATCTAAGTTAAACTTGAATTGATCAGAGGTTTTATAACAAAAAAAAAATTTGTTGAAGTCTATAAATAAAAAAAATTGTAGAAGAGATAAGATTTGAAATTTTAATTTTGTAATTAATATAATTATTTATCATAAATATAAGAAAAATTAATATAAATCATATATCCAAGTCAAGATGCAACATTCGTTAAAAATAATACTACATTAGATAGTACAATTTTGGAAGAAAATTTGGTATTAAATGATTAATACATGGCATGATTTGAGAGAGCTATCCAACTTTTTTTTATATATAGAATCTAGCGTCTACAATTACAAATCATCATCGAATCGTGCAAAATCTTCCTATAGCAAAAATGGGTGCTGAGTCATGAGATTTCCTAAAATAAACAATCTGTGAGAAATGACTCAGCATAATGAAATGAGTTTCTAGAAGAAAGAATAAAAGAATCTTGTGGGGGAATGATGCATATTGGTTGGAGCAAGGCACGATCAGTTTGATAGCAAATGGGCCTCCTCAAATGTTCTAAGTGAATGAGAGCCATCTACTTGGTTTTGGGCCTTATATTCCTCTAGTCATTGTTAGGAAGCAACCTCATAACTTCAACTTGAGTTTTCTCAGGAACAATATGGCAATCAATGTCAGGGTGTTTAATGTGCTCATGAAAAACTAGATTTGTAGCAATATAAAGGGCACTTTGATTATCACAATATAATATAAGAGATCAGATACAGGTAATCTTAAGATCTTGAAGCAAATAGAGTAACCATTAGAGTTCAACAAGTGGTGAAGGCTAAGGCTTTGTATTCAGCCATTGAAGAAGAGCAGGAGATAGTATGCTGCTTCTTTGTCTTCCATGAAATAAGAGATTCTTCAATGAAAAAGCAGTAGCCAATAACAGACCTCCTTGTATCAGAACACCTTCCCTAATACGCATCACTAAAACCAGAAAGCTGCACGGAAGTGATTATAGGAAAAAGTAGACAATTGCCTGGGTAATTTTTAAGATATATAACACAAAACCCGTTTGGCAGCATGAAAATGATACTGAGTTGGAAAGGCCATGAACTGGCTTAGTTATTGAGTGGCAAATGTGATATATGGGCGTGTATGAGTGAGATACAGAAGGCGACCAACAAGTGTTTGATAGGAAAACACATAAGAAAAAGGGGCACTAGAGTCCTGATGAAGGCGAACATAAGGATCCATAGGCGTAGAACACGGTTTTGAACCATTCAGACCAAAATCAACCAGTAGATCAAGGTAATATTTTCTTTGACATAAAGAAATTCCCTTGGAAGAATATGCAACCTCTAGGCCCAAAAAAAAGTATTTTAATAGAGCAAGATCCTTTATATGAAAAGTAGAATAAAGGTTATTCTTAGTAGAAACCATTTCAGATTCTGAGTTTCTACTCAACACAATATCATCCACATAAACAATTAGTGTTGTAAATTCAAGTTCCATGGATTTAATAAATAGGCCATGATTAGCCAAGCTTGCTAATATTCATTAGGCAGCAACAAAAGAGAGACTTTTTTGTACCCCTTGCGACTTGCTTGCTTCATACCATTGAAGGATTCTGTAGCTTGCAGCACTTGTTTGGCCAAGGAGAAGAAACACCAGGAGGCAAGGTCATGTAAATTTCTTTGTTCAGATCCCCATGAAGAAAAGCATTATTGATGTCAAGTTTGTATAGATGCCAACCCTGGAGGAAGACAATGTAGGAATGACACAAATTGTGGTCATTTTAACTGCGGGGAAGAAGGTATCGAAGTAATCAATGCCCTCTATCTGAGCATGCCTTGTACCTATCAACAGTGCCATCAAGAAGACGCTTGATTTAATAGACTCACTTGCAACCAATGGGTTTGACATTAGGAGGAATGTTCACTATAACCCAAGTATGATTTGACTCTAGCGCCTCAATTTTAGCTTCCATAGCCCTTTGCCAGCAGGGACAAGTGTTGGCTTCCTTGAAATTAAAGTAGTAGCTCATGTTCAACGGACAAAGAAAAAACAAAATTTTGGTGTTGAGGAGAGACAATAGAATATGAGAAAACGAGGAAAGAGGATATAAACACCTAGAAGAAATTGGAGTGGACGAGCTAAGGGTTGTATTGCATTGATAATCAACAAGACAATGAGGTGGATAAGAGTGTATTGATGATCAAAGTGGTGGAAGTAGTAAGGGGGACAAGTGAAATGAAGGGTTGGGTAAGGAAGGTGAGTAGTGTAAGGGAGACAATGAAGGGTTAGAAGATGATGGTGACATCAGGTTTGGGCTTGTTGGAGTTAAGTAGTTTATATTGGGCTTCAGAGTGAAATTGGGCCTTGGATATGTATGATGGGAATGAGTTGCGGATGTAGCTTCTACATGGAGATAGTAGGAAGATTTTTGGATTAAAGTGGGCTCTAGGGAGAATGGTTTAATTGGATGTGTCTCGGGTAAAGAAGATAGGCTGACTATGTTAATGGGTTTGAAATGGAATGCCATTTCTTGCAAAACTAAATGCCTAGAGATAAATATTTCTCTAGTATTCAAATCCATAACAATGTAACCCTTTATTTCTAATTGGTAACCCAACAACATTCCTTGGCATAACCTTGGATCAAATTTAGTTCTATGAACTCCGAAAGTAGAAGCATGGCAGACGCATCCAAAAACTTTGATTTCTTGAAAATTAGGCAATTTATTATGCAAAATTTCAAAAGAAGTTTTGAGTTTATTTAGTGGTGATGGTACCTATAATCAACATAAGACCAAAATTTAGTTGGTAAATGAGATCGAAACATTAAGGCCCTTGTGACATTTAAAATGTGCTTATGTTTACGTTCAACCCTCTCATTTTGTTGAGGAGTTTCAATGTAACTCTTTTGGTGTAAAATTCATTTTGAAGCATGGAACTCTTAGAGGATAAATTATGGCTCATTCACTATACGTATAATTTTAATTTCAGTTCCAAATTGATTTTCAACAAGATTGAAAATTTTTTGGATGCTTAATTTAACATTAGCTTTTGATTTGAGGAGAATTAGCCAAGTCTAGCAACTAAATTCATCAAGGATAGTTGAGAAATATCTGTGCCCGTGAACAAAAGTAGTAGAGAAGGGACCCCATATGTCCAAATGTATTAATTCAAAGATTTTGGATGCTCTACTAGTACTCAAATTAAAAGACAATTTTCATTGCATTAGATAAATGAAAAATGTCGCCCACTTCTTAGGAATGAAAAGGAAATTGCGATGAAGTACATTTAATTGATTTCCAAACAAGTGTCCTAAGCAGAAATGCCAAATGTTATAGTTGGTAACTGGTGTAAAACAGTGGTATTAATGTGAGCTTAAGGTTGAGGTGATGAGGGTGCTATCTTGCTGAGTAACATGTAATGGAGATTCCCCTTTAGCTCAGGCAAACCATTTGTCTTCAAGGTCAATAAATCCTAAATGAAATAATGTTGTCGAACAAAGAAAAAGGAATAATTAAAACTAGATATAATTTTGGATATGGAAATGAGATTGAATTTAAAGGCAAAGACATCAAGAACATGGTGCAAAACTAAAGTGGAGGTCAGTTTAACAATGCCAGAGTGTGTTAGTAAGTATGAGAATTGCAGTTGCAGTTTTCCTAATTTCCGGATTAAGCAGAAGTATAGGAAAATTAGGAAGAGAACAGGTCATAAAATTAAATTATTACAACAATCAAATAGAAACAAAGGATCAACAAAATTAAAACAAAATATTTTTTGAAATAAATAAAAATAAAAAGGAAAAAATAGAATAAGTAAAAATAAATAATAATAATAATAATAATAATAATAATAAATAATAAAAAGAAAATACTAATAAAATAAAATAAAATAAAAAAGAAAGAAAGAATCAACTAGCACCACTTCTTGGTAATGGCAATAAAATTTGATGCGAGTTGTCTCTGCCCACAACAAGTTAAATATATTTTAATTACTAAATTACATCAAAAATGCAATTAGGGTGTCTTACGTGGAAGTGTTCTGATTGATTCAAGAAATTTGGGGGCTTTTAGAGTTGTTGAAAGCAAAATTAATTTGAGAAAATAATATAAGAAGAATTACATACATAATGAGTCCTTTAGATTAAGAATCATTCAATCATTAGTCAAAAGATAGATTCATAATGGCAGTTACATTCATTAATTATATTTTCACACAACAACGATGCAATTCTACTTAATAGTCACACAATCGCACTCCTAACTAACACATATACTAGTAATCCATAATCATGGTTCTATGAGCCTATGCCAGTTTAATTATCAATTACAGCAAACTAATCTCCCAATAGAAATGATTTCAATCCCTTATCAAATGGACGTAATTTAATCAATTGACTAAATACCCGAATAAAATCCTAATTATGTATATAACTCACAACGTGGATGAATGCACAATTAGGTTGCTCTCAAAAACACAATTGCAATAATTTATACAATCAATATTAAAAAGAGATGACAAAAGGGAGAGAAAAATCAATCATAAATTGTAAATAAAAAAGAAACCTCAAGAACAATCTTAATTTTTAGTGATCCTTGCACAAAGTAAAAGGATTACTCCTCCAAAGGTGGAGGATCACAATTAATGTTGGGAAAAAGTACAATTGCAATCCCAAATATGAGTCAAAACAAGAATTTGACGTTTCCAAAACCGATAAAGAGAGTAGAGAGAAAAAGTGTTTGACGGCTGAAATAAAATAATGAGTCAAAAGGTGTCTACAATTATTGATTTACTCCTATTTATAATGTAGAAGGATGGTCATTGACCGCAATCAATTAAAAATCTTGTGACCGCGCTTCCTCTATCCACTACTCAGGTGGTCCTTAACCGATGGGGCCGTCAACAGCGTGCCTAAGTCCCTTTTTCTGCTCTAATGCACTAACCTAGAAGTCTCTATTACCAAACAGCTCTCACACAAAGAGATTAAAAGCATATAGTACTTCCAAAATATGATTATTCACTAAAAATGATGCTAATAGCTAAGAAATTATTCAATGACGATGCATAATGAGGACAAAGTACAAATTCGCCAATTATACATCAATTAAATACATTTAAAATGCAAAGTCTTTAGAATTAAGATAGAGAATGTGTGCATAAATGCAACCCATCAGTACTGCCTGAATTTGATTAATGATTTGAAGAATTTATATATGTGTGTGTGTATGTGTGTTGATTTATTTTTATTTGTTTTAAAGTTAAAACTTTATTGGAAAAATTAATATATGATTTTTTTTACTTTAGTTCTTAAATGATTTTCTCACTTTCTAATAATTTTCATATTAACTATTAATAATGAAATTTAAAATTTTGTCTCTTATAATTTCTAGGCTATCATCTAGATTTTTTTTTATGATGATCATCCAAATTTTACTCACATCAACATCATACATATTTATTTATATGATAATATAATATATTATACTATATATATTGATATAACAATTTATTGATTTTGTATCTTTTAGTAGAATAATATAATATACATCATTTGCATTGTGTTAATATGAATAATTACATACATAAAATCATTTGAAAATAACATACATGCATAAATCAAATTTATACAATATATATTACTTCTAAAATAGAAGAAATAACATATGAAATTTTACACACGTAGCAACTGAATGAATTTTACATTAAATGGGTTCATTTGAAAAGAAAATATAGATACAAAGTTTTAAAAAAAGACCAAAAAAAATTGATGCATTGTTTTATTTTTTTCAATGAAGCAAACCAACAATAATGAATTAAGCCAAAATTTTAAAATTCATTTCTCAATTTAAATCATTGGGAAGTTTCTTCAATATGCTACTTTTAAAAATTATTCATTTTTCTTAAGTTAATTTTATCATTCGTAATTCCCTTAAAAAATAGCATTTGAAAAGTAATTATTTAGATTTTTAAACAGCAATTTTAACAGCTTTCACGATATTCTTCGATGCATATTTTTTTTCCTAATCTACCATAACAAATAAGGAATGTTATTTAAAGATTTTGTATTTCATTTTTTCCTCTTTCTATAAAAGATCTAAATTAAAACTAGAGCTTAAAAAAAATTAAAAAATTCTATCAATACCTATTATAATATAGAATTGTTTCTTGAAAACTTTTCACCAAATGTCCCTCAATCAAAAGAATCTTAAAAAAAATAAAGATACATTATATTTAAAAAGATTGATTTCAATTCTTTTTTAAAATTTCAAATAAAGATTTTCTTAACTAATTACGATTGATGATAGATGATATCCAATTGACTAGGAATGCTAAATTTAATCAATTATTATTGATTTTATATTAAATTTATTGATTTAGAAAATAAAATTTATATATTGTTAAATTCAATAATTATTATCAATTAAAATAATTTTTAAACATATAGATAACAAAATCTAAACAATTTAAATTTTTATTAATTATTTTTTAATCATACATCACTCAAAAGATACATAATCCCGTATTAGTTTTAGAAAGTGATCATATTTACTTATAATAAAACAAATACTAATTTAATAACTCTATCAATTAATTGATCTGTGTAGTGCACGAGTAGTAATACACTAGTAATAGGGGGTGTTCGTGATTCGGTTTAAGGTAAAAATCAGCCGATCTAATTAATAAATTTTATTTTTATTTGGTTTTTCAAATTTTACTAAAATTTTTATAAAACATAAAAAAGTAACTATAAATAACATTAAATTATACTGATTGTTATTATAAAACTATATAATTATAAAATCTAATATAATTTTAAAAGTTGTGCTAATATGTCATACTACTAACAAATAAGATAAACAAATAATAAAAGATTTGGACAAAAAATATGTTTGAATTAAAGGAATTAATGTATAACTGGGAATCCAAAATATTAAGTTAAAATATTATACAAATTTAAATATCGATAGAAAATTTTAATAAGTAATATATCTAATTAATATATATAATTATTGATTATTGATGTGATATGCTACCAATTCGGTTTTGTTTAATTTGGTTTTGAAAATAAGAACTGAAAATCGATCGATTTCGTTTGATTTTTACAAATTAAGAACTAATTCAAACTAATTTATTTTGATTTTGATCTGTTTTTAGTTTTTTTAGATTGATTTTCGATTTTAATTCGGTTTAGATAAGTTTTGATCACCCCTAACTATTAATAAAACAAACACACCCTTAATTTTGAATAGATACTGCTATAGATAACTTCTATGCAGAGTGATTGTTTTAGTTGAAAAAATTATTTCTCTATCAAAAAAACTTAAAACAAACACACCTTTAATTTTCCTAAAAGTAATAGTGAGGTAAAATGATTTAAATTTAGCAGTTTAATCTAAGAAATGAATTTGATAAAAATTAGGAAAGTATAAACCTAGAAGCAACAATTTTTCACCTCTATCTGGAATTGGTTTTGAACTTACAATTGATTATAGAAAGGAACCCAGCACAAAATCAAATACTAGGAAAACTGTAAAATTAATTCTACGATCCCAAATTCAATTCTAGAAGCTCCTAATAAAAAAACCAAATGCGCACGAATACATGGATAAGTTGAAATTAAAGGATGCAAAAGCATAGGACGTAGATTTCTAATTAATTATTTATCCGTGTAGGAGACGAAAACTTATTTATCTGCCTACGACATAATTTCGATGCATTGTCACGTTAAAAGAAAGAGAAATATTATTTTGACTCATATTTTATAGGATATCGTGCCAATATACTCGTATTTATCATTTGATAGGTTATGGAATCCAAACTAAGTAGAGTCTATATCAAATTCAAAAGTTAATAAGTGTGTTGGTACGGTATCCTATAAAAAATAAGTCAAAATAACACTATTTAAAAGAAAAGATCTTAAGCTGTCATTCCATTATAGTTTTTTTATTTTTACAACTTTCAAAGTAGTAAGTATTGATTCAAATATGGTAATACATAACTAAATTTATTTGTAAATTTTGTTTACACTGTCCTTCTATTACAATTAAAGTTCCTCCCATGTCGGTTCGCGAATCTGTTGACCTTGGGAACCGTAACAGTAATCACCCCATTTTCCATATGAGCCCTGACTTGTCCCGTGTTGGAATCATCAGGCAACATGAGACGATGAACATCCTGAACGTGGTAGCCACTGAACTCCTCCACACCCTTGTAACATTTGATGAGCATAATCCTGTCATCCTCTACTTCCACTCCCACATCACTGGGCTTGGCACCTGGAAGATGTGCTGTGTACACATGTGCTTCTGGGGTCTCGTGCCACTCTACTGAATCGGAATCCGGTGATTGTTCCCTTCGGAAAGGCATGTAGGGTGGTGGGTTGTTTATAACCGACCCATAACCATGGTCGCGGTAAGGTCTCCTATTAACAGACCCATGACCATGGCCTTGGCAAGGGTCCCTGTTAACAGTCCCATAACCATAGCCTTGATATTGGTAAGGGTCTCTGTTAACAGACCCATAACCACGTTCTTGGTATGGGTCGTTGTTAGCAGTCCCATAACCATGATCTTGGTATTGGTAAGGGTCTCTGTTATCAACAGACCCATAACCATCGTCTTGGTATTGGTAAGGTTCTTGTATTTGATGACGAGGTGGTTCATGTCTTCGGCCAATATTGGAGACAGTGTAACTGACAGCAGGCATTGTTCTTTCTGTTGTTAATTTTGTGCTGATATGATGTTAAATTGATGGGGCTGAAGCTGCAGTGTTGGTGTTACATGTGTGCAAGGTTTGAAGATGCACTTATTTATAGGAAAGCAAAGGGGTCAATATAATAATATAATAATATAGTTTAGGTTTTTACTTCGGTACCCTAAAGGTGCTAGTACCTTTTTAAATCCAAGGATTGTGATTTAATTATGAGCATTTAAAATATTAATTAATTTAGTTAGTGAAACACGTGACAAACTTTCGATCATAAATTATCTAAAAAGTATCGATATCCATGAATTTTATAGGATAGCGGAGTAATCCCTATTAGTTTATCATATGTAGAACAAATTTTCTACGGTTGTTATGGCTCATCAAATCAAGTTTCATCAATTCCATAGAAAGAATTTACTTTGTGCTTATATGGAATAATAGAACAATCACAAAGGCATATTGGAAATTAAAATGCTGTAGGATCTATGGCAATATATGGTTGGTAGCCTTAAGGAGGTCAAAGGTTGATTCGCCAAGTTGTTTCTATTCAAAATTCTAGCATTTAGCCTCTTACTGGGAGGGGATTCTTCTACAGATAAAATTCTAACAATTTATATTGAGATATATTCACCACAAAAATAAGTTTTATTAATTTTATTTAAAAATATATTTACATTTTTTTAGTTTTACTGATTTTTATAATTGTATCTAAATATGAATTAGATTTCTATATCTATTTAAGAATATTTTTTCATTTAATAATATTTCTTTGCCGAAGAAGTACATGTGTACCAAGTCCTAGTCAGAACACAAACCTGGTTCTTGTGTTGTAATCTTGAAGCATAAATACCTTTTGGATCCCATTTGGTAGAGAAACACAATTTGCTGCGGATCAATAGAGAGAATTGACATGTGGAGGGTTCTCCTTATTAAGGTGTGACCAGGGCATCTTAAAATGTCTAATTTAATGTAGAGGAATAATATATGTACTCACCATAATTAGGGATTCATTAGGAGAGAGATAGATATAAAAATGGTGACTTCATAATCTTTTCTCTTTCCATCCACTCAACTTTGTATCTACCTCTTTCTTAGTAAGTCCCAAATGAGTCCATATTATAAGTACATTTCGTTTCTCTTTAATTTATCATGCATAATTGATCATTTTGTGTGTTTGGCATATTGCACTAAGTATGATAGGATGACCTAATTAATTTATTGTGCCTTCATCTATTATTTTGTGCAAGCAAATGTATTGTATAAATTTATTTATCATCATGACCTGTTTATACATCAAAATGATTTATTATTTAATCTAGTGCTAGGAAAATCAAATTATTAGCTTTTATTGATTCTTGTGCATCAAATGGGTCGTTATTGTGGAGAATCCCCTTTATATATGTATAGCTATAGATTAGATTTAGAATGAACTACTATTTTGGCCTTTGAAAAGTTACATTTCTGACAAAATAATTGTCAAAAGAAATTAAATTTGTTTGTGACCCTTCCAAAAATACGTCTGATTTGACAAATTTTTCTAAACATCAATTGATCTCTATTATTAATTCATTAATAAAAGTGAGCACGTACCATGTTTTGTGTCAAATTGCCATCACAGACACCACTTTTGTCTTAAAAGATAACATTTTATATAAAATATCCTTCTTTATGCCAAGTTATCACTATATACCCACCACTTTAGCCTCCAAAAAATTATATATTTGATAAAATAGCCCCTAAAACTAATGAAAATGAACGTCATATGACATTTGGATGGATTTATCAAACTAGATAGATCTTTGTACGCAGAAAAGTATGGCTTCTTTCAGAACTATTTTACCAATAATATAATTTTTCGAGAATTAAAATGACCATTCTCCCTTATATATACGTCTTTATTAAAATTTTGTCATTTAGTAGTGGATGGTAGAAAGAGGATGATATAGCTGTAAGTGCACCGAGTCCTTGTCGGAATACGAACCTGACTCGTGTGTTGTAATCTTGAAGCATAAATCCCTTCTAGATCACATTTGATTAAACAAAGGAAAAAAAAATGCACAACTTGCTGCGAATTCATCATTTTAGAGACTTGGCACGTGGTGGGTTTGGATCATGCTCAATTCATCATTTTCTCTGTATTAGAGAGCTACTATTGTAATGGCCGTTTTTCCGGATACTTTTAGTTTACAAGTCATCCAGCATTTATTGACATCAATATATATATACTTAGTAGTGAAAACAGTAAGCAACAAAGCAACTCCACTGTCATAGATTATAATAAAGATGAAAATTCCAAATGAAAAGTAGTAGGTAATCAATCTTTCTTTTGATGCGATGCGTATGAAATCTAAAACATGACAACCGTAAAAACACAAGAAGCTACTCCAATAAACAAACACCAGCTGCATGTCTAGAGAATTGATTAACCAATAATGAAAATCTTACGTTGAATTGATTAAATAGATTCACAATTATTTCTCTTAATCAAAATTTCGAATCCGACTGGTATAAATGAAAACACAAAATCTAACATTAAAATAAGTCAATTAACACTCAATAATAATAACAATATCAATACCATTATTATTATATTATATATGTAAAATTCACTTTACGTAGCATTTATTACTGTGTAATCAAAGTGAAAATGTACCAAAAATAGATAGATTCAATTATATTTATATTGATATAACTAATTATGACTATGATGTATTATTTTCTAATATTATATATCTAATCAACGTGAGATGCATAAAACAATATTTATATTTATATAATAATATTTACTTCGAAGTTGGCACTGACTATTTTCTAATAAAAAATAGTTTATTGATCATTATTCAAAATAAATAATAATTCATTTAATATACCTTATAGAAAATTGAGTATATAAACTTATTTTGAAAATAAGTTAACAGTTAAATAATTAAATAAATAAAAAAAATTTAAATGAATATAGATCTTAAATGAGTCATTCTATTTTATATCTTATTTTGAATATCATGTTTATAAGGTTGATAATATCTTGATGGATGACCTTTAACTAACAATAAAAAAACCTATTTTATGAAAAAATTTGTATGTTTTGACCATTGAAATTAATGAATAATAAAATAATATAAGTGAATATATTTATATTATCATATACCATTAATATAGATGACAATGGGTATCCATAAGAGAGGGAATATGGCTTCTGCACCCTGTCCCGTTTAGAATTTTGTCCTGCATTCCTATGCTCATCCCCGTCACGATTTCATATTCCCTATTTCTCACGAGGATTGAATTCGTGCAGGATATTTACAGCTTTATTAAAATAATTTCAAAAAAAATTTAATATTCGAAACATAAATATGCATAATACTCATTCCTTTTTAGAATATCTATCCACCATCAAATAATTTTATATTTCAAAATATCTATCAATTTTACATTTTAATAAAGCATTAATTTTTTTCTTCGAATACTACCTCTAATTAATTTCATATTTTCAAAGCACTCCATTTAATATTGGTGTCCTATATTAATTAATATGTAGTGATATATTAGTATATTTACTATATTTTACTCAATTATCAATATCATTTATTATATTTCTTAATATCTGTGTCTCTTTAAAATTGATAGATATTTTGAAAAGAATGAAGTAACAATTACTACTGATGCAATATAATCCAAATTAAAAATAAAAATACATCCATAATTTAAATTCAATAAAGATAATTAAAAAATAAATATGTGCTAAGATTTTCTTATATATACATGGGGAATTATCAGATCTTCATGGGGCAAATACCTCATTCATTGTTCTTATCCTGTTTAAATGTGTTTCCATCTTGTCCTTTTTTCAGGTAATCCTTGCGGGTATCCACCTTGATGATTTTTTTAATCATCTTACCCATTTACATATTTTTAGTAAATCAAAATATTTAATTTATAAAAACATAAAATATATTTTCTAATTAATAAAAAATAATGAATAAATTTAATTTACATGATTTCTATTACACCTTATTTCCTTCTATATCATTTTAGTAAATATTATTCAAATAAATATTTTTCATATTCCTCCATGTAACCCTATACAAAATTAAAATCTTATTTCTTAGTGATTATTGAGTCCATTATATTATCATTAATTATTCTTTGAACTTTATTAATTGAAGATAAATATTCTTTAAAATCATCAGACAATTGCTCTATGTCATATTCTAGCTCTCTAACTAAGGATTAATGACTTTGAAATTAATTAAGTGGAGAATCATTTGGGCATAACATGGACTTAAACTCTTTCAAAGACCTTTCATTTGAATTAATTAAATTTTTAATTTCAATTAAAGATAAATTCTTTAGCTATGAACTTAGGATAGAAAGATATATAAAAAATAAAAGTTTTTTTAATAACAATATGAAACTTCTAACTTATTCTAAAATTTGCAACATTTATCTTTAAAATTTGGAAATATAAAATAAAAATTATTGATAAAAAATTTAAATTACAATTTAAAACCTACATTAATTCTTTAATATACTTCTCCCATCATATAAAATTTTATCTTCTTAAAATTTCCACACATGCTCCCATACAAATTGCGACATGCTTATTGTGTTTATCACTATTAATATAACAATGAGTTTTCTTAAGTGATTTTCAAGTGCTAACTCAATAATTTCCTTTATACCTTCAATAAATTCATTGTTTAGGAAATGTATGAGAAATTTTTGATAAATTCTATTCACATATTAAGGTTCCAAAATGAAAAAGATAGTTTTCAATAACCTTAGCACATGAATTCATTATTTTTTTAATGAGAATTTGAAAAAAACATAAATCATATTAGCTTGATAAATAAGGATCAATTTTATATTAAATACAGAAATTATAATTTCACAAACTTTTTGATCTCAATCATTTTGAATTTAGCCCTATATAAATATATTAAATATGTATTTAACCTTTATGAATATTAAAAATTTAGTTTTTATATTTTAAATATTTTTAAAATTCTCTTTTGGTTTTTTATAAATGTCATTATGTAAAGTGATAGTTAACTGTGAGACTATAAATATAATACTTAAAAAAGCTAAAATAAAAAAAAAACTAAAACAAAAATAACCAATAAAGATAATAAAAGAGTTATGAGATAAAACTGATAAACAATCATAGTGAATACTCTTATTATATAATGAATCATTTACCTTATTTTAATATATCAAGATTAAATTTCTAGTTTATAACAAATATTATAAACTAACGAATATATTGATTTAAATATAATGGATTATACACACACACACGTGTGTGTGTAATCATTTTATCAATAGGTACAAAAATCATATAATAACTAATCAATATTATATATTAATTAATTAATTGATAATTATGAGTATATAAATAAAGTAACATAACTTATCTGATTTAAACTTTTTTCAAACATTTATATTTTAAAAAATAAACTATATAATTTAAAATTAATTTTGATTATTTATATCTTTTATTTATCACTAATTATTTTAAATAACTCTAATATATGTGGTTATCAAAATAATACACAACATTTTTTGTCATATAGATTTCAACATAGATTGCCTAGATATTAAAAATAATTATTATAAATATTGAAATTATATAAATTAATGATAACTAATTATATGTAATAATTATGATTATAATTTTTTTTAAAAATAATTATTAAAGTTATGAAATTTGTAGACTCTAAATTACTTTGGAAGCTACACCTAGAAATTCAAAGGAGTGTTGAATATTAATATTATAGATTTAATTAAATGTCAATAAGTTTTAAATATGTTTAATTTTGACAGTTCAATTCTACTATTAAATACTAATGATTGTCGATGATATTGTAATAATATGTCATAATTACAATTTTATTTTTTCAACAAAATAATTAATGATTAACTTCTTAAAAATTGTGGGCCCTAAATCATTCTCGTTGCGACACCTGGAAAACTTTCCTTCAAAGGAGTCTGAAATATTAGTATTATAGATTATAGATTATAGATTTAATCAATGTAAAATTCACTTTACTTAGCATTTATTACTATGTGTAATCAAAGTGAAAATGTGCCAAAAATAGGTAGATTCAATTATATTTATATTGATATAACTAATTATGACTATGATGAATTATTTTCTAATATTATATATCTAATCAACGTGAGATGCATAGAACAATATTTATATTTATATAATAATATTTATTTTTAGTGAGTCTAAAAAGTAAATGACAAATTACACTCTAGGAGTATCAACTCCTAACATCTCAGTTAGAATATTATTTAAAAGTCATAATGATGTAAAATATTAATTCTATTATTTAAATTTAACCTAATGAAATTTAAAGGTATAAAATTAAAATTTACTATGTTTTACTATATAAAGTGTCAAATTCTTGAAACGGGTTGCATTAGTGTATTTTGATGCCATAAAAATCATATGCATATCAAAAGTCAGAACTAAATCATTAAGTTATTTAGCTTCCCAATATATAATGAACACAAATTTACTGGAATTTTTTATCTTTTAAAATATGGTTTTTTAAAATTTAATTTCGAGAATGTTTCTATTAAAAATTTAAAAAATTATATTTATTTTTAAAGTTAAATCTACGACAAAAATTGGGTATTGGAGAATGATTGTACTAAAGATTTTAAAAATTATATTAATTTCTAAACCTTAAATCTAACATTCTATTCTTCCCTCTGAGGAATATAAGAAATTGTGTTAATTATTTTCACTCTTTTTGCCATGGCTAATGGCATGATATTACCAACCTACTATTA
This sequence comes from Dalbergia cochinchinensis, assembly GCA_031216125.1. NCBI lineage: Eukaryota > Viridiplantae > Streptophyta > Magnoliopsida > Fabales > Fabaceae > Dalbergia > Dalbergia cochinchinensis. The sequence goes on from CM062368.1 coordinate 69,786,423, forward strand.
ATTAGTCTACTTAATTTTCATAGATTCTAAACTGTCTTTTAAAATTTTGCAACTCCCTATTTATTTGATGGAAACCCCCCTATTTATGTATATATTGAAATTGTGCTGATTATTTGTACTTGTGTTCGTTGATATATTTTGTAGAGTTTTTAATCTACTTTGGTAACGATTGATTACAATTATCAATCAATATTATTATTATTATTATTATTATTATTATTATTATTATTATTATTATTATTATATATGTAAACTTCACTATTAAAAGTATTTATTGTATTAATATTTCATCTATTCTAAAATATAAACTATATATATGTATGTGTGTGTGAGAAATCATGTTGGCTGAACATAGCATTTATTACACATATAAGAATTAGTTAGCAATTGTATGTTTATTCTAAACATTTCATTTTATTAAATTTAAATTATTATAAAGTTATATGCGTTAACAATCATGAAATTTTACTGATGCGGAATACAAAGAAACAGGATTGTTAAGTATGGAGTTACAATTTAATAATATTTTTAACTAATTTTTTTTTTATAAAGCTAGATAAAATGTGTTAATAATCATGAATTTTACTGATGCAGAATACAAAGAAACAAGATTGTTAGACTTATAATTTAAAAGTATGGAGTTACAATTTAATAATAACTAGCAAGGAGATTACTAAACAGATTTATAGCAATTATTTGTAGCAGATTGGTTTTGGACCTTCATTGTAAAAATTCATAGTTCATCCCTAGAAATGTTCGCAATGAGTCTAAATTCTCAACCATCCTTTCTAGCTGTATAAACACCATTATATGAAGGGTCCACATAACTCCATTACATATATTATGCTATAACAGCCAAACACTATACACAACCTATTGATGGGGCTGCCCTCATCACCATGCGTAATCCTCCTCTTAATGCCTTGGCTATTCCAAGTGAGACTAGAATTCACCTATTTCTTCAATCTTCATTAATTGTATCTATATATTTTATTTAATTTTCAATTTATGTGATGCTTTGCTTATTTTGTTATTCTTTTCAGTTGAATTAGTTATCATTGGGTTGAAAGATAGATTTGAAGAGGTAGCTGGGAGAAATGATGTGAAAGTATTGAGATTGAGGGAATATCTCTCCCAATATTGCCTGACTTGATACTTTGGGATGACTTTCTTGTAATGTATATATTGGTTACGATATTATTATACCTTACTTTAGGAAACAATTAGCATGTTATTTGTAAAGGTGATTTGTAAAGATTATGTTCTAGTAATAGTCACCATGTGATTAGCGTAGGATTGAGGGAACTTTGTTTGTATATATATTCCATTAAATGTATTCCTAGAGAAGACATTACATAAATATTTTTTCTTTATATGGTACCAGAGCTACATCTGGTAAACCTGCCATTGCTGTTATGGCTAACAAGGACAGCAAGAATAAACACGTCACTGCTGACGATGTGAAGCTAAGGAAGACAATCTCTCCTTATGATATTACTGCAAATGACAATCCAGGAATTCTCTTAACACATGTTCAACTGAGAGGAGAGAATTGTGATGAATGGGCTCGCTCTCTGAGGACAGCATTGAGTGCAAGAAAGAAGTTTTCATTCATAGATGGAACAATTAAATGACCGGTAGAAAAATCAACCTATATTGAAGATTGGTGGACAAACAATTTTTTGTTGGTGTCATGGATAATGAACACGATTGAGCTCAATCTTCGTTCAACCATATCACACATGGAAGTCACGCAGGACCTGTGGCTAGATATTGAAGAGTGCTTCTCTATAGTAAATGGGCCACGTATATAATAACTCAAAGTAGAGCTGGCTGAATGCAAGCAGAAAGGTGCGACTATTGCTAATTATTACGAAAAGATGAAGAAGTTGTGGGAAGAATTGGCAAACCATGAGCAAACACCTTCATGCACATGTGGTGGGCACACTTGTAACCTCGCATCCAAGATGGAGAAGAAGCACAAAGAAAAGAAAATTCATCAGTTTCTCATGGGACTTGATGGGTCTATTTATGGGACTGAGATCAAATTTTCTTACTCAAGACCCTTTGCCAAGTCTGAATAAAATTTATTCAGCCTTGCTACAAGAAGAATGTGTAAGAACTATCACTCATGAGCAAGAAGAACATAATGAGGTGATGAGTTTTGCTGTCTAAACTGCAAGAAAACCTTACAACAAAGCTGATGGAAAGAATTGAAACATAATCTGCATCAACTACAATCGTTTTGGGCAGGCCTTTGAAGACTATTTTTAGGTGATTGGATATCCAGAATGGTAGAACAACCAAGAGAAGCTGGATGAGGAGGTGGTCACGGCAAAACAAAATAACAAGGAATGGCCTCCAATATGAAAGGATGTGTTGCAATGGCTAAAACAAATGTAGCGCAAGCCTCTGCACAGGAATCAGAATCAACTAGCAAGATGACAGATGATGATAAATCTACTATTACTGGACTCAGTGGTGAGCAGTGGAAAATACTAGTGAATCTTTTAATAATGTCAAATTAGGAGCAATAGAAAAGTTGACTAGTAAGCTTATTTTTTTGCAATAGATTATAGATTCTGGTGCATCTCATCATATGACAACTGAGCTAATATGTTTGATTGATGTAAGAGATAATTTGGAATGTCTAGTAGTGCTTCCTAATGGAAGCTGAGTTCTTGCTGCCAAGGAAGGAAGGGTGGTACTTAGTGATGCTCTGAAACTAAGCAAAGTTCTTTATGTGCCCAACTTGAAATGCAATCTAATTTCAGTATCATAGCTTGTTGATGAATTGATGTGCACGATTCTATTCACTAATAAATTTTGTGTTATACAGGACCGTATATCAAGGATGGTGATTGGAGCAGGTGAACGAAGAGATGGGCTCTACTATCTTGGAGGAATGACTATTACGACTATTGTGAAATGTGATGATGGAAATATTTTTAATTTATGGCACAAGCGATTGGGACACCCACCTCTTAAGGTTCTAGAGTTGATTCCAAATATTGGTTCTAAGAGAAGCAATACATTATGTATTGAAACGTGTGATGTTTGTCTTAGAGCTAAACAATGTAGAGAAAGTTTTCCTATTAGTATTAATAAAATAGTGGACAATTTTCAGTTGATGCATAGTGACTTGTGGGGGCCTTACAGAACTGTGTCACATTGTGGTATTAGAAATTTTTTAACCATAGTAGATGATTACTTACGAGCTGTGTGGATTTATTTGTTGAAAGAAAAGAAAGAAGTTTTCACACGCATATGTTAATTCTTTGCTATGGTGGAATGATAATTTGGAAAACTAGTGAAAGTTGTACGTAGTGACAATGGTACAAAATTAACATGCATGAGTGACTATTTTCAAGATACTGGGATTGTTCATGAAACATCTTGTCCAGGGACTCTTCAGTAAAATGGACGGGTGGAGCAGAAATATAGGCATATTCTCAATGTTGCCCATGCACTCTGCTTTGAATCTCATCTTCCTATTGAGTTTTGGGAAGAATCCATCTTAGCTATTGGGTACTTAGTCAATCGTATATCTTCGGTCTTGTTGAATGAGAAAACTCTTTATGAGATGCTTTACAACAAACCACCACCTCTCAATCATCTCTGTGTTTTTGGGAGCTTGTGCGATGTTCATAATCGAGACACCAAAAGGGATAAGTTTGCAAGCCGTAGTCGACGATGTGTTGTCTTGGGATATCCTTATAGTAAAAAAGGTTGGAAAATATATGATTTGGAAGAAAGAGAGTTCTTGGCATCCTGAGATGTGGTGTTTTGTGAAAATTAATTTCCCTATGCTTACTCTCAATCCTTGGCATCTGACTGTACGGATCTAAGCAATATTTTGCCTTGGGGCAACATTGATGTTGATCATGAAATAGAGATTACACAATCTAATTCAGATAATAGCATTAACACCGAAAATATGCGTAATTCTAAGGGGAATGAAGGTGAAGTGTTTTTGCCTGAGAGTGGTGCAATTGAAAGGGAAGGCTTGAGTATTGATGAGTAGTCCTGGGTCGTGGACACCGTGTCAAGATACCATCCACTAAGCTAAAAGATTTTGTGATAAACACAATCAACAAAGTAGACCCCTCTCTAAGTTCACCTATTACCTCTCACTCCTTAGGTACACCTTATCCTCTAGCACATTATGTGAATTATTATAGCTTTTCTATACAACGCAGGCATTTTTTGGTAGCTGTTAGTGCAGGCATTGAACCTTGATCGTTTGCTAAGGCCATGAAAAATGAAAGATGGCAACATGCCATGTAGACTGAAGTTGAAGCATTAGAGAATAATAGGACTTGGACTTTGGAGTCACTGCCACCTGGAAAGAAAGTTATTGAGTGTAAATGGGTTTATCAAATCAAGTATAACTCGAATGGTTCATTTGAACAGTTCAAAGCTCGACTTGTGATACTAGGAAATAATCAAGTTAAAGGGGTTGATTGCCATGAAACTTTTGCCCTCATTGCAAAGATAGGGATAGTGCGGACATTTCTTGCTGTTGCAGCTGGTAGAAATTGGGAGCTTCATCAAATGGACGTTCATAATGCCTTTTTACATGGGATCTTGAAGAGAAGTGTATATGAAACTTCCCCTAAGATTTAGATCTCAAACCAACAAAGTTTGTAGACTACGCAAGTCATTGTATGAATTGAAACAAGCTCCTTGATACTGGTTATCCAAATTGGCAGGTGCTTTGAAACAGTATGGATTTATACAATCCTCCTCTGATCACTTTCTCTTTGTCCTACAACGTGAAAATGTAAAGCTTCATGTGTTAGTTTATGTGGATGATCTCGTGATTTCAAGTAATAATGGTGAAGCTATTGCAACTTTTAAAACAAATTTGAGTGAATGCTTTCATATGAAAGATCTTAGAGTGTTGAAATATTTTGTGGGTATTGAGGTGGCACATAACTCCACTGGAATTTTCTTATGTCAATGCAAATATGCATTGGATATATCTCTAAAGTCGATATTATTGGGGGGCCAAGCTTGCTGACTTTCCTATGGATCCACATCATCACCTATCTTTGGCTACTGGTGACCTCCATACATATCCAGAATGCTATCACTGGCTAATAGGCAGATTAATCTACTTCTATTACCAAGCCCGATCTTTCTTATTGTGTGCATACACTTGTTCAATTCATGCAACAACCAAGACAAGACTACTAGGATACTACTCTTCATGTGGTGCGTTACTTGAAAGGTAATCCTAGCCAAGGAATTTTACTGTGGGCAGATTATGATGTTCAGCTCCATGTTTGGTATGATTCAGATTGGGCTAGTTGCCTTTTGACTCGAAGATCTCTTAATGGCTATTTTATTCTTCTTAGTGAATTCCTTATCTCTTAGAAAACTAAAAAACAACACACGGTGTCTTGCTCTTCCATGGAAGCAGAATATCGCTCTATGGCATCTACTGTTTGTGATCTCAAATGGCTAAAGGAACTTTTATCATACTTTGACATTGTTCATCCTCAACCTATCAAACTTTATTACAACAATCAAGCTACTTTACACATTGTTGTCAGTCGTGTGTTTCATGAACATACCAAACATATTGAAATAGATTGTCATTTTGATCATGATGAATTGCAACGAGGAGTTATTACTACATGTCATGTGCCTTTTAATGCTCAACTGGCAGATGTCTTGACCAAGGCTTTAGGCAAAATCCATTTTGATGCTATGTTTTCCAAGTTGGGCGTCTGCAGTCCATCTGCTCCAACTTGAGGGAAGGTATTGAGATTGAGGAAATATCTTTCCTAGTATTGCCTGACTTGATACTTTGGGATGACTATCTTGTAATATATATATTGGTTATGATATTATTATAGCTTACTTCAGGAAACAATTAGCACGTTATTTGTATAGGTGATTTGTAAAGATTATGTTCCAGTAATAGTCACTGTGTGATTAGTGTAGGATTGAGGGAACTTTGTGTGTATATATATTCCACTAAGTGTATTCCCAAACAAGACATTACACAAATATTTCTTCTTTATAGAAAGCTAAAGTTTTGATAGGTAAAGTTTTCTTTTTTAAGTTTTAATTACACATATATTTTATTTATTATTATTATTATTATTTGCATGTGATTAGCAGCTTTGACTTTGAATGTAGAAGTAAGAAAATTTGCAATTGTCATATTTCTAATTTTTAACTAATGATCTGGCAAAGGTGGAAGATTTTCTGATGGGTTTGACATCAGTGTTATATAGAAAGTTCACCAAACTAGTGAGTTTTGATTATGTATATGTGTATTATGATTGAATTAGATGCAAATTTTTCAATTCAAGTATGATTTTGTTTTAGGACCATTGAAGGCACTATTTTTGCTGCAATGAGTGGGTAGTACATGGTGCATATAGATGATGTATGTTATACATGGTTTGCATTTATATTTGGCATGAGGCTTAGAGGGCATGAAGTTGGATGAATATAGGACTAAAATGAAACTATAGTGATAGTCCCAAAACAATTATTATATGGCAATCTTATATGAATACTATAGTTCTTGATAGTCTTTTTCATTTTTCTTCTCTACTAGCTATGTTGTATTTTTATTGATTACGTTTGAGTAGAAACTTTCTATTTTTCTCTATTGTTCCCTTTTCTTTGAGTGGCTGAGTAAGTTTATTACTTAACAAAAAAAAAAAATAGTTTCCTCACCTTTAGCACTTACTTTTATATTTTATTGGTTTTATTTTTTGTAATGTTACATATTTTTTATTTTGTATTAATTAAATCAACTATGTATGATAAGGAAATTTTTTTAATTATTGATAAAATAAAATAAGAAATTTTATTTATTTTTTTATTTAGGATATAAAATTTGTAGTTCATTAAAATAAAATTAATTTTCAATTCACTTTAATTTTACCAAACATTTTATATATAACATGCATATTGGTTTATATTTTTAATTCACTGTACAAATATGGTGGTAAATATCAAAAATTATTTTTAATATTTTTTTCACTTAAATTCAATTTAATTTTATTATTGTTGTCAAACTTTCTGATGATGAATCATTATAGTTTCTAGATCTAATTAATAATAACTAGATGATGAAGACAACTTAGAGAGTTCAAGTATTACAACAAGAAAAAACACCCTTACAAATAACTAGCTCCTCAAATGAATCTTCAAATTTAAAAAATTAAAAAATTCAAGAAAATTAAGATATTATTAGTTTATAAACAATTTTTAAGAAATATGTTAAATCTTATAAAATATTGTACTTTCTATCTTTTCAGGCTACTATATGAAAAAAGAGCCCTTGCAAAATTTAGATAATTGAAGAATTAAATTGTAATGGTGTTTCTATGATTGGTTCATCACTAAATCTAATGTGATGATTTCAAATTTATGAAAACAATTATATTATCTCATTTAAGTTAGCATCACTTTTTTATGTCACACATTACTTTTTATTTTTTTCATATTCAAATTCTCATATAGAATTGATATTAAATTATAAAACTTTTAAAAGAAATATTTGATGATTATACCCAACTAACTTTAGTAAATACAATAATTTAGTTAATATTAGATTATGTTTTTAAGTTTTAACATTTTATACATTTGCTTTTTGTTAATTAAAAGTTCTTATTTTATTTTTATTCTATAATAAAATAATATAGTTTATCAGCAAATCAAAATCAAGCACCACAATATAAGAATAATAAATATAACAGTAATGATTAAAATTTAATTTTATTATTATATTTTTTTTCTATTTTATAAATGAGTTTTATTAATATCGTTTATTAGTATAGTATTTAAAATTTTATATTTTCTTATTTATTTAATGTAAACATGTTTTCATTGAGATTACACAAAGACACACACACACACACACATATATATATAGTTTTATTTATTTAGTTTTTATTTTATGAATATTTTTTAGTTAAAAAATTTTATTTTATTTCTAATTATAGAATTAAAATTATAATTGATGAGTTAGAAAATCAAAATTAAGCATGGCATTATAATAGTTGATTACAAAAAGTGGCCTTTCATATTGAGAAAGAAACAATTCATCATAGAAGTCTACTACACAATGGCAATAAACAAATGTCAATATCAATCATTGAACCATATGGGTTTATAGTTGAGAGAAATGACAAATATGTAGACTATAACTAAAAATGTATAGTCTATAATTAAATGTTCAATGAATTCCCTCAATGTAATTATTACTAATCCAATTTATTGTCCATGATAAATAAAGAAATAATCAGCATATTCTCACCTTATGTAATTGTTATTCATTAGAATAATTTTCTTTCAAGATTTATTAAAAATTTAATCAATAACATAAAATAAAAACTTATAAACCCATGCAACATACGAGCTTAATTTCTAGTATATGTGTAAAATAGACTGCAAATTGCAAGTATTATACTAATACAATTAATTATAATTAGCAGCGAAAAAATACAATTAATTATAATGCAACTAGAGGACCTAGAGTTTATGAATATGTTTGTGAGTTTGGATTTTGAATTTTAGAGGGAAGAGGGGGTCTTGTGGTATAAAATTGTATTACAAGTCCTCTCCTCCCCTCCCATTTCTTCTCTTCCAAACTCAAACTCACAAACATATCATATATGAATCGGAGGGCTTAAAATTATTTTAGGTTTTCAGTTGAATTGATTAGCCATTAATCCATCATTTCACATTTCATATTGGAATAAGCATTTGAAGCCAATTTTTTTGTGGATAATAAATTTGAAAATTTGTTAAATTTTCAATTCCAAATTTTTTGTTAATTTTTTCTCTTAACTTTTGAGTGATTATCTGTCAAAGCTCAAAATGAACATCTGCAATAAAAATTAAACTAATTAAAAAATAATTTATTTATAATGATTTTATTCTTAGCAAATCTAGCTTTGAAAGAAATCAAGAAAATAATCTTAAAAAGTTAAATAATTAAACAAGAACAAACATTTTATCTAAAACAAACATATATAATTCTCAAAAAATAATAGATATTTTTAGTTACACTATTCATGAATTATCTTCTAGCGTAGAAATCATTTTTTTATTCAAAAATATTATTTTTTTTTGTAATCAAACAATGGAAGACTTATCCATATCGAAATGTATTTAGAAAAATAAAATTGATTGAATATTATGTTTCATGTGATAATTGAATATCCATTAATCCATTATTTCACATTTCATGTCATCAATATTGCAATGAGCATTTGCAATCGAAATACATTTTGAGAGAGCTCTTGGATCTGACATCTCTACCTTTATTTATCTTTGTTTTGTGTATCAAGAAGGTCAACCATTTTTCAGGTTTGCTTGATTTCAATACACTTAATTTGTTCCTCTTTATGTGTTAGTCTTTATTCTATTCTCTTGAAACTTAATTCCTGTATTGGACAAATATATTTAGCATAGGGTAAATTGCATGATGAATGCTGGATTACTCAATGAAGTCTATGAAATTTATTATTTGAACACATATTCTATTTTTATTTTAATAAAAGATTTTGTTTCAATTTTTTTTCTTGATGTGCCAGGTGTAATATGAAAACTCAAATACAAAAGGTGACGTGTAAAAACATTCTGGAGGAAACCAAATGCAACCTCATCTATCACATTCTCTGGTTCTCCCCTTCAAAGGTTGTAACTTGCAAACTCTAGAAGCTTCCAATGTCCAACACTAGAATCCAAGCTTTGACGTGCTCTCTTTCTTGATATGCATATGGGTATCCTATTAAACCAACCATTTTCATGTTCTTTTCCAGCTTTAATTAATAATACAACTTCTAATAAGTCTATTGTGCCAAAGGAATTATAATTTTGTCTGTCTATTGAACATTTTTCAAATGTTGAAAAAGTATTAGAGTCTAGTCTTTTAGATGTCTTTTTCACATACATTTGAATTTTATAAGTGGATCATTCAATGGGGATTGGAGATCTCAAATATTATCATGAGAGGATTTTTTTTTCTTTTCCTATATGCATTTAAATGTGAATTATAATGTGATCTTGGTTAGGGGTAATTTTTTTTTCTTTCTTAAACTACCCCTAAAAAAATGTTAAAAAATAAAATAATTATTTTAATGTGTTTTATGCATATATATTATAAATTTGTTGTTTGTTAAATTGAATTTTAAATACATTTTAATTAATATACTATTTACTATTTAATATGATCATAAATATTTAAAAATTATTTCCAATATCTCTTCACTTAACTAACTTAAATATTTACATATGTTCAGATCAAATGATCAATCTCACAAAATAAGCCACAACTATTAAAATAATTAGTATGGTTTTTTCTATGCATCTAGCTATAATTGTGCCAAAAACTCAAATCATGATCCTTCACTGAATTTGTTCCAATACAATCACAAGCATTATAAATCATATGGTAGGACAGTGATTACTTGAGATGAGATATGAGCATGGCTTGCTTTTTCTATCAACTTTTGATAGTGCATTTATTGCAACGGATATGACTTGTTTCTTCCTATCAACTTTTAGTCACAAATGTCAAGTAATGCATTTATTGCAATAGAGGGTTTTAATTATATCTTCCATTCTAGTCAAAAGCCATTAAATGCTCACTTTGACTTTGTCCTTCCAGACCTCTATATATAGTTTCACTTGCAGCAATGGAACAGACATAGCAACCACATGAGAAGAAAAGAAAAATAATAGTGAACAAAATTTTCTCCTTATTTTGTAATAGAGTAGAATTATTTGTTCCATATAAATTCTTCTCTTTTGTGAGTTGAGAGCATACACCAGTGTGAAAAAAATATTATGAGGTACTCTGGATGTATTTGGGTTTTGGGTTGAATTGAGTGTGTTTATCTTTTGTATTTCCATCATATTTCTATAGTGAAATATTTGGTTGCCTTTGCCCGTGGACATAGGTTTTAAGCTGAACCATGTAAATTTCTAGTGTCAATTTATTTTAAGATTCCACATATTTAATTTTATGCTACTCTGATCCCACTATTTTACAACAAAGTGGTATCAGAGCTCTTATAGAGTTCTGGGCTAATTTGTACAAAAATGTCTACCGCAAAATTTGATATTCAGTAGTTTGATAGGCACATTAATTTCGGAATGTGGAAGGTCCATATGATGGCTATTCTTGTACAATAAGGTGTAAAAGTAGCACTTTCTGACAAGGAAAAGATGCCCGAGACAATGAAGGAACATGAATGGGAAGATGCTAATCAAAAAGCTCTTTCTATTATTCAGTTATGTATTACAGATGATGTGCTACAGGAGGTCTTTCGGAGAAAACAACAAAATTGTTATGGACCAAGTTAGAGTCATTATATATGACTAAGATGGTGGCCAACTGTCTCGGTGTTTTGCAACGTCTGTACATGCTTTGTATAATAGAAAGGACATCAATTCAGTCTCACATAACTGAGTTCACATCACTCATAATAGATTTGAGAAATATAGATGAGACATTTTCAAGTGAGCAACAGGCAATGATGTTGCTTTGTTCCTTACCTCCTTCATACAAGCATTTTCATAAGATGCTCATATATGGTCGTGAAAGCCTCAAAATTGATGAGGTGAAATCCACACTTTTAAATCACGATAAAATGGAGCATGATACTGGCGGTCGTGATGATACTGCATCTGGCCTGGTTGCCAGATGGAGGTCAAAGGAGATTGGATTGAGTAGTAGCAAAAGAAGGTCTAGATCTAAGTCTAAACATCATAAAGGTAGATGTAGATATTATGAGAAGGAAGGGCATTGGAGAGCAGAATGTCCAAGACTCAAAGACAAAAGGGAGAAAGATTCAAATGATGCAACCAGTGTAGCTAAAAGTACTGATAATGTTCTCTCAGTATCAACCAGTCCAATTGGTGATACTTGGATGCTTGATTCAGGTTATTCCTACTACATGTGTCAGAATCGGGATTGGTTTACAACTTATCAGTCAATTAATAGTGGTGTTGTCCTTATGCGAAATGATGTGCCCTCTAAGGTCATTGGCATTAGAACAATCCAAATCAAGATGCATGAAGGAGTTGTAAGAATGCTAACTGATGTTCGGTACATACTAGACTTGAAGAAAAATCTTATATCCTTGGGCGTTTTTGATTCTCAAGGTTATAAGTATTCTGCTGAAGGTGGAGTTTTAAAAATCTCCAAGGGTGCTCTTATTGTGATAAAAGGCAAATTGGTCAACAGCCTTTATTTACTTCAAGGAAGTACAGTTGTTAGTGCTGCCTCAGTATCATTTGATTTTGATTCGAAAACTACTTGTTTGTGGCATATGCATCTGGGGCATATGAGTAAAACAAGAATGTCAATTTTGAGCAGGCGCGGCTTGCTGGGTGATCACAAAATTGGAAAGCTTGACTTTTGTGAACACTGTGTCTATGGAAAGTAGACCAGAGTCAAGTTTAGCACTGCTATCCACAGGACTAAGGGCATAATGGATTACATCCACTCTAACTTGTAGGGCCCTGCACATGTTTCGTCAAAAGGTGGTGCTAGATACCTATTGATGTTCATCGATGATTTCTTAAGAAAGGTATGTATTTATTTTCTGAAACACAAGAATAATGTGTTCCCTACTTTTAAGAAATAGAAAACGCTTGTTGAGAACTAGACTGGCAGGAAGATCAAGCGTCTTCGAACAGATAATGGTTTGGAGTTTTGTGGAAGTCAGTTCAACGAGTTCTGTAAAAATGAAGGCAAAGTAAGGCATTGTACTGTGCAAAAGACTCCTCAACAAAATGGAGTAGCTGAACTTATGAACAGAACTCTCTTGGAGAGAGCTCGTTGTATGCTCTCTAATGCTGGTTTGCCTAAAGAATTTTGAGCTGAAGCTGTCAATATGGCTTGCTATTTGGTGAATCGATCTCCGTCAACTGCAATCGATTTGAAGACTCCTATTGAGGTATGGTCCCGTGCTCTACTAATTATTCGAATCTGAGAATTTTCAGTTCTCTTGCCTATGCTCATATTGATAATGGAAAGCTTGAGCGAAGGGTACTAAAATATATATTTCTTGGATATGAAACTAGGGTGAAAAGTTATAGATTATGGTGCATAGAACCTAAGTCATCCAAATTTATAATCAATAGAGATATCAAGTTCAATGAATCATCCATGCTTCATCCAAAAAAGGAGGTTGGCGATGCAGAAAAAGACCAAGATATTCGCAAGCAGGTGGAGTTTGATGTTGAACCACTAAAGCAGACGCAAGAAAATGCCTTTGGTCAGCCCATTCAAGAAGAAAAACAAGATAATGTTGATGCTGTAAACGCAAGACAACAGTTGTAGTATTATAGTTTCACTAGAGACAGAGAAAAGAGGCAAGCAAAACCACCATAGAGGCATGGTCATGCAGACATAGTCTTATTTGCATTAGCAGTGGCAAAGGATGTGGAATCAAAAGATCCTACCACATACCATGAGGCTATCACGAGTGAAGAGTCTGCACAATGGATTGCTGCAATAAATGAAGAGATGGAGTCTCTTCATAAGAATCGGACTTGAGAGTTGGTGAAACCACCTAAAGGATATAAAGTCATTGGCTACAAATGGATCTTCAAGAAAAAGGAAGGATCCCCAGGAGTTAAACCGGCTAGATACAAAGCACGTTTAGTTGTAAAAGGTTTTAGCCGAAGGGAAGGAATAGATTTCAATAAAGTATTCTCTCCTATTGTGAGACATGGCTCCATTCATGTGTTGCTTGCTATGGTTGCATTGTTTGACTTAGAGCTTGAACAACTCGATGTCAAGATAGCTTTTCTTCATGGTGAGCTTGAAAAATAGATCTACATGCAGTAACCTAAAGGTTTCACTATTCAAGGCAAGGAGGATCATGTATGTCTCCTAAAGAAGTCATTATATTGCTTAAAGCAATCTCCTCGCCAGTGGTATAAGAGATTTGACACTTTCATGTTAGGTCATGGTTATTCAAGGAGTGACTATGACTGTTGTGTTTACCACAAGAAACTCTCAGATGATTCGTTTGTCTATTTGTTGCTCTATATTGATGATATGCTCATTGCTGCTAAGAGTAATTCTGAAATCAAGAAGCTGAAAGAGCAATTGAGTGGTGAATTTGAAATGAAAGATCTAGGTGCAGCTAAGAAGATTTTGGGCATGGAAATTCACAGGGATTGATATGCTGGTAAATTATATTTATCTCAGAAGAAGTATATTGAGAAAGTACTTGAGCACTTTGGAATGCAATATACAAAGCCTGTGAGTGCTCCGTTGGTGGCCCATTTCAGATTATCAGCTGCACATTCACTACAGTTCATTGAAGAGGAATAACAAATTTCACATGTTCCCTATGCAATTGCAGTTGGAAGCATAATGTATGCTTGGTATGCACTCGTCTAGATATTTTGCATGCCATTAGTGTTGTTAGCAGATATATGGGACATCCTAGCAAGATGCATTGGCAGGCAGTGAAATGGATACTTCGATATCTTCGAGGTATGACAGATGTTGGTTTAGTATATGATAAGAGTTCTAATATTGGTGGTAAAGTTATTGGTTACGTTGACTCTGATTATGCTGCTGGAGATGTTGACAAAAGAAGATCTTTGACAGGGTACATCTTCACGCTCTCAGGTGGTGCAATTAGTTGGAAAGCGACTTTCCAATCTACTATTGTGCTATCCACTGCAGAAGCTGAATACATGGCAGCAATAGAAGCAGTTAAGGAAGCCATTTGGCTCATAAGTTTGGTAAGCAATTTAAGCTTGAAACAAAATATTACAATTATTTATTGCAATAGACAAAGTGTCATACATTTGATCAAAAATCAAATGTATCATGAGATAACCAAATATATTGATGTCAGATATAATTTTATTCAGGAGATTATTACTCAAGGTGTCATTGCAATGAATAAAATTAGTACCTCAGATAATCTAGCTGATATGTTGACATAGTCAATCACTGTTGCTAAGTTCAAGCATTGCTTGGACTTAGTTGGTATTCAAAATATGTGAGTTTACCCTTATGGGCATATTGGAGAAGGTGACTTCATAAACTTGATGAAAATCAAGCCAAGGTAGAGATTTGTGATAAGATATGAACATGGCTTGCTTTTTCTATCAACTTTTGGTAGTGTATTTATTGCAACGAATATGGCTTGTTTTTTCTATCAACTTTTGGTCACAAATGTCAAGGAGTGCATTTATTGCAATGGAAGGTATTAATTATATCTTGCATTCTAGTCAAAAGCCATTAATTGCTCACTTTGACTTTGTCCTTCCAAACCTCAAGAAAAGAAAAATAACGGTGAACATAATCTTCTCCTCATTTTGTAATAAAGTAGAATTATTTATTCCATATAAATTCTTCTCTTTCATGAGTTGAGAGCATACGCCAATGAGAAAAAATATTGTGAGGTACTCTAGGTGTATTTGGGATTTGGGTTGAGTTGAGTGTGTTCATCTTTTGTATCTCGATCATATTTCTATGGTAAAATATTTGGTTGCCTTTGCCCATGGGCATAGGCTTTAAGCTGAACCACATAAATTTCTGGTGTCAATTTATTTTACGCTTCCACATATTTAATTTTGTGCTACTCTAATCCCACCATTTTACAACATTATTCAATATTAAATTACAATAAAAAAATAAATAAAGCATCTAAAAGATAAAACAAAACCACATCAAACTTGGAGCAATTTTGCTATCAATCAAGTTGATAAAAAAAAAATAGAAATATCAAGGTTCCAACAGCTTTGCTACCTATACTATGCACTCCATCATCAACCCAATTATAGGAGGGTTGATGAGTTACTACTTTCGCTTACCAAGAGATAAAAATGGAAGGATAAGGATCTCAAAAAGCTCAAACCTTGTAGTGTAGGCATTAAATATGTATCTAGTTTTATTGGTTTAATAAATAAATAATAAAATTAATAGAAGGGAAGTTATTAAGGTGGTTACCAACTTGATGAAATTTGGCTTCTGAAAGTTTTATATCTCACTAACTGATCTTATTCCTACCATTGAAGTCTCTTCTCATTTTTCTACCATCACTAATGAAAAAAGAGAGTAAAGAGAATGTCAAAGAGTAGGACATTAATGACTACTTTAACAAGCATGAAATTTGATGGTTCTTGTAGCATACATGAGCATGTCATTGAAATGACAAACATTGCGGCAAGACTTAAGTCATTGGGAATGGTAGAGGATTGTGAAATTCATTTTGAACACATTACCGTCTGAGTATGGTTTTTTCCAAGTAACTCCAACACCATGAAGGATAAATGGAATATGCACGAACTGCACAGTATGTTAGTTCAAGAGGAAACTAAACTTAAGAATTAGGGAAACTACTCCATTCATTATATGAACCATCAGGGAGCTGGAAAGAAAGTTAAAAAGAAACATAAATAGGGAAAGGGGCTACCAAAGACTGCCGAGTCCTCTTCCAAGACCCAGAAAAAAGAATCAAAGAACAAATGTCATTTCTATGGGATATCTAGACACTTCTAGAATGATTGTCCAAAGAGAAAAGCTTTGTTTCAAAAGAAAGGCAATAAGCTTAATGCTTATGTATGTTTCAAATCAAATTTAATAGATATAATTCCTTCCATGTACTACAAGGTTAGTCTTATAACATGATCTATAATTAGGAAGCACATAATATAAATGGGCCAACAATACTGTCTTTATCAAAGACAAAACCCATTATCATTATTTCGACTCTATCATGTATACAAACTCAAAAATAGGTAACACAGAAACATCTATTCATAAGCTCATAGAGTCAAAATACATAAAACACAAACAACATGATAATATGTACAATAATGCCTTTTAGCAACAATGCCTATTCTTTCAATATGTGCACTGAATGTTTTGGGCAGCAACCCTTTTGTTAATGGATCAACACCCATAAGATAGGTACTAATGTGTTATATTGATGCTCTACGTTTCTGTACTTCTTATGTAATGACAAAGTATTTCAATTCCATATGCTTAGCACCCTTAGAATACTTTTCATTTTTAGAGAAGAAGATTGTTGTAGAACTATCACAATAAATTTGCAGTGGCCTAACAATACTGTTGACTATTCCAAGCCTTCAAATAAAGTTTCGCAGCCACTTAGCCTGAACCATGGCTTCAAAGTATGCCATGAATTCAATTTCCATGGTGGAAGTAGCAATGATTGACTACTTCGCACTCTTCCATGATATCGATCCTCTGGCTAAAAGATATAAATAGCCAAATGTGGACTTTCTTGTATCTACACAACAACCAAAATCTGAATCTGAATATCCAATCACCTTAAGATGATTAGATCTCCTATAAGTAAGCATGTGATCTTTTGTCCGTTGCAAGTAGCTTAAGACTTTTTTTGTAGCTTTCCAATGATCCAATCCAAGGTTACTCTGGTATCTGCCAAGCATGCCAACTGCAAAGCTGATATCTGGCCGAGTACATGTTTGAGCATACATCAAGCTCCCAACAATAGATACATACAGAATTTCTTCCATCTGTTTTTGTTCCAAATCATTTTTTGGACATTGCATAAGACTAAATTTGTCTCCTTTTTGAATTGGAACGGGTGATGCTGATCACTTTCTTATTCTGAATCTCTCTAAAATTTTATTGATATATGCCTTCTGAGACAAGCCTAACAGTCTCTATGGATTATCTCGAAATATTTCTATTCCAATCACATAACTTTCCTCACCCATATCTTTTATTTCAAAGCTATTAAAGAGAAACTTCTTAGTCTCACTTAATAGACCAAGGTCATTAGATACAAGTAAGTTGTCATTAACATACAAGACCAAAAATATGAACTTACTCTCACTAATCTTTAGACATATAAACTGAACAACAGTGTTTACCTTAAATCCAAAGGACATGACAATATCATTAAACTTGAGATACTATTGGCGGGAAGCCTATTTAAGTCCATATATTGATTTATTAAGTCCTTGACTGAAAACCCCATTGGCTGATCTATATAAACATCTTCCTCTAAATTCCCATTTAGACGGTTAGTCTTCACATCCATTTGATGTAGCTCTAAGTCATAATGAGCTACCAAAGCCATGATAATCCTGAAAGAATCTTTCTTGAAAACTAGTAAGAATGTCTCATTATAATCAATGTCATCTTTTTGAGTAAAACCCTTGGCAACAAGATGGGCCTTGTAGTGTTCAAGGTTACCATGAGTGTCGTATTTAGTCTTGAAGACCCATTTACACCCAACTTTCTTGCACCCTTCAGGTAATTTCATAAGGTCCTCTACACAATTATATTCCATTGATTTAAGCTCATTTTTCATGGCATCTAACCATTTTTCAACATTATCACAATCCAAAGAAACTGGATCATCATTAACACTTAAGTCATCTTCGAAGTCATGTAGATAAATCACATAATCATCCAGAATAGCAGATCTTCTTTCTCTTTGAGATCTTCTTAATGCAATTTCCTGTGGTTGTTCTATTATTGGCTCATTGTTAACCATGGGATCAATAACTTGTTGTTCTTCTTGATTGTTATGCGATTCAACAACATGAGGAACAACAAATCTAGAGCTAGAAGCACAAGGAAGAGAAACTTATACTCTAATTTCCTTAATCTCCATATTTTATGGAGCTTCACTCCTATTGGTCTCACTATTTTCAATGAACCGAGCATTTTCAGTTTTAACAATTCTTGTACTATGGATAGGACAATAAAATCTACACCCTTTAGATTTTTCTGGATAACCAATAAAATATCCACTAATTGTTCTTGCATCTAGTTTCTTTTCTTGTGGATTATAAACCCTTATTTTTGCCTGGCATCCCCAAACATGCAGGTGCCTTAAACTGGGTTTCCTACTAGTCTATAACTCAAAAGGAGTTTTTAGAACTGCCTTAATAGGAACCCAATTCAACAAGTACATGTAGTTTTTAAAGCATAGATCCACAATGATAAGGGTAAAGATGCACTACTCATCATGCTCCTAACCATATCTATTAATGTTCTGTTACATCTTTCTAATACACTATTCTATTTTGGTGTACCTGGAATTGTATATTGAGCACATATGCCATGCTTTTCTAGGAATTTAGCAAGTGGACTTGGGTGTTGTTCAGTTTCATCATATTTTCTAAAATAGTCACCACCTTTATCAGACTTGACAATTTTCACCTTTTTGTCTAACTGCCTTTGAACTTCATTCAAATAAATATCCAAGGCATTAACTGCTTGAGATTTATAATGCAGTAAATAGACATAACCATAACATAAATAATCATCAATAAAAGTGATGAAGTATTTTTCTTTATGGAAAGAATTTGAATTAAATGGTCTACATATATCAGTGTGTATAATTTCAAGAAGCTGGGTACTTCTTGTGGCTCCTTTCTTTGTGTTTTTTATTTGTTTTCCTTTGATACAATCCACACAAATATTGTATCAGTAAAATCCAAATTTGGAAGGATGTCATTCTTTATCAACGTTTCCAATCTTTCTTTTGAAATGTGACCCAATCATTTATGCCACAAGTGAGCAGAACATTCATTCACCAAACTATGTTTACTGCCAACAGTATGATGCAGGGTCATAAGCGTTTCAGCATACAAACTATCTAATTTCAATTTATATCAATGATCAAAAAGTATACCGGATCCAATCATACAAGTATGCTTAAACAAACTAAAACAACCATTACCAAATTTAAAAGAGTATCCAACTACAAGTTTAGATAAAGAAATCAAATTTCTAGAAATGGTAGGTACATAAAAGGTTTCAAACAAATCTAAATGATGTCTAGTGTCTAGGATTAAACGATAAATCTTGACAGCTTCCGCTAGAACTTTCTCTCCATTGTCCATGTAGACAAACTTTTCATTTTGCTTATGGTTCAGGTTCTAAGAAATCCCTGCATCGTATTAGAAATATGAGTTGTACATCCAGAATCAAAATTTAACTGTAGTTCCCCATAATAGATGGTGGTGGAATGTGTGGTATGAGAGCATTGTTGTGAAATTTATGATTCTCCATGAATAATTGTTGTCTCCCTAACTTCCATGAACTTAGTTTCAAAACAATTTTTACTCTTCTGAATTTGCAACTTTTTCATCTTCATTATGGATCAAAGTATGTTCTTGAACTCCATGAATTATTGTATATGAGAATCATGAGTTTCAAGATCCTTTTATTTTGATATAATGATAGTTTCTAAATTAAGAACTTTAGAAACTATAGCTTCCATCACTATCTCAAACCATAAAGCCCGCATATCACCACTATTTTAGGCTCTTCGGTTCAACATCTCGGCCGATTATGGACTAAGACCTTGTTCCGTGACTAATGTTTAGAAATCAAAAGGAAGAAAACAAGAATGATTTGCGAGCTTCTAAAATGAGGGCAAGGGCTTGTAATTTAAGGAAGGCAAAGCTTCCAAAATATGAGATGAATAAAGCGAGGAGATGGCAAGAGTGAGAGAGAAATAGAGGGATAGCATCCACAGGGAAGGGAATGCTTCTAATGAGAGGGAGTGAAGTGAAAAGAGAAATGTTACAGAGTGGGAGAGAAAAAGAAGGTTAAGCAACAACGCCGTGAAGGTGAAGTTGCTGAATTTTCATTTTTTTCAAATGTTACAAAATGGGGAAAATTTTAGTTTTTCCATCCAAAGTATTATACCTTTGCACTTAACCCCTACCTAGTTTGTCCTCTTGCTCCCTTGCTTCTACAATGGAACCATATGTGACTATTGGTTTACATATATCATTTTTCATTCAAAGAAAAAAGGTGCATATACCTTGATGTAGAAGTTAATGACAACGATTCACCTACTAAAGAGGAAAGCATATCATATAGCATTGCACAAAATGTACAAGATGTATACTTGCTTGAGCTTCATGCACCAATCTCGAGTAAACATTTTACTGAAGGGTTCATTTCTTCTTCAGCCTGAGAAGGTCCGAGAAGGGTTCATTCCTTTAAAACTACGGTTTGGACAAGAGAGAACTCAATTATCTTCCTCTTTAGTATTTTGGACTTGAAGTTGGCCCAAGATTTGCTTGGAGAGAGAGCTGTGTAAACATTGTCAAATGCGTTTTGTGCTGTAACTTTTGAAGTAATACATGATCCTTTGAACAAAATAAAAAAAAAAAAAGAAAATTACAAATGATCCTAATATTAAAACATACTGCAGGATTACCCTAGATTGAAGTCTGAAAATAGAGGAAATATATTTGAACTCCACTTCTAAGATATGATACTAGACACTAGACACCCTTGAAACTTAATTTTTAGAATTGAAAGAGTCGAAAAAGGAGCATTGCTATTTCAATACTCAAAAGTGGATGCCTAAGTGAGACATCATTGGATCTAATAGATGAGTGAAAATAGTAAGGGCCACCATCTCATCTAATGGTGATAGAGTGAATGTCTCTATCATTAATGGTTGGAAAAGTATATAATGAGATAATAATAAAATAGTCATTTCCTGCCTTATTTTGTATAGGTGTCTATGGATGTTTTTAGATTGGAATGTATAAATAATAAAACTCGTAGAAATAACCAACAGAAATTAGGGATAAAGATATTTTAACATCTAAATAGTAATCCACAACCAACGCCTAAGGATATGTTTGTGAGTTTGAATTGTGGAGGAGAAAGGAGGGGAGAGAAGGACTTATAATATAATTTTACACTACAAGTCCTCCCCTTCCCTCTTTTCCTCTCCAAAATCCAAACTCACAAACATACCATAAAGAAAAATAAAAAAAGAAAAGATGACGAGAGAGAATAAATAGAGAATAAAATGTAATGTGGATCTGATAGTTATTGTGAGAGAGATGTCTAGACTATTTAAAAATTTAGATGTTAAAAAAATATTGATGCAGAAATTAGATGTACCTCCAGGACATGTCAAGCAATAGCTTGATGCGGAACATACTGCGATTTAGCGGCCATAGATAATTCAGGCTTGTTTTGTCCTCTTGCTTGTTTGTGACTTATCCAAACCATAGTCCTAAAGAAACATCCCAACTCAACTTCAGATCCACTGAAGAAGACACAAATGCATATACAAGTATCCTCTCTTTCGCCAAAAGATGGATATGCAGCAAGCTTCCGGTTGTGTTTTTATAAAGGCATGCTTGTACTGCACATTAGTACAGAAACTTCCTTCATTTAATGAAAAATAAATGAATAGTTTGTACTGCGCGCTTTGAACGTCTGTACTACTTGTGATGGAACGTACGCCACCTGTACTAACGATCCTCAATGAATTTCCTTTATTAATTCAATGAGGACAATGATTGGTGAGTGCTTTTTTTTTTTTAACCATTTGCACAAAATGATTGTTGAGTTACCATCGAATAAAAGCTTCCTACCCATCCATAATAATTGATAAATTCCGCCGTACCAGCTGTAAAATTAATACGAAAAAAAGAAAGACTGATAAGTTCTCCAATCCTAAGCGAAGGTGTAAAAGTAAGATGTAAAATTAAATTTCACGTATAAGCCCCTTTACCGTACTTAATCTCAACAATTATTTTTTTTTATGAATATAATTTTTAGTTATATACTAAATTTTTTTGGTGTATTCTCTAACAAAGTTATATACTAAGAGTAATTATATTTTGACACCTAAAATTTGGCATCTATTCAGACATCTATTTTATAACTATTGGATATAATGGATGTTAAGGAAAAGTGAAGACCATCATCACATCTAATAGTTAAAAAGTGGGTGTTTGAATAGACATCAACTTTTCAAGTGTCAAAATATTATTACTTTGTATACTAATCTAAACAATTGTGAAATTGTCATAAGTGAGATATAATTTACGATAATAGAAGTTATTAAAATGTACATGGATAATTTTTTAAAGAAGATTAAGAGAAAATTTATGACAAAATGATTACAATTGTTTAATACATTTGTACCAACAAATTTAAATTAATCAAGATTATATATATATATATGTGTGTAAACCAAGCATGATGTAAGACCTAACACAGTTAACCGCCAGTAAGTATACGTCTGTGAGATTTATATCTCAAGGAGGTTAGTCACTATCACCAACAAACAAACCAAGCATGATCTGTACCAAAAACAGATCTGGCTACTACCTGGATGTGATCGAAACTTTGTTTTCGTCATAGAGACCTGGCTACGGCCAATGTTGCAAGAAAACTTCATCAGGTCCAAGACTTGTTTTGTTGAGACTATAGGATATTTTTGGTCACAAAGATGAACAGGATAGATGAATGCCACAATTGGGTAGTGGGGTTGTACATTCTTGCTGCCTGTGGCCATGAAAAGAACATGGGCCCAGCCCAATAGAGTACAAACGCGACCCAAAAGAGTTCTGTTGTGCATACAAACGGATTTCCATTAGGACGATGTGGCAGCAACATTTTGTTCTCTTCATTCGAAATTCTTAGGTGGTAGGCCAGCATCCCGCAACTGTTAAAATTGTATGCATGGCTTTGGACCACCACCCCACTTCTGAAGGTTTCTGCAATTCAAATGTCACTCTCAACAATGATTTGTTCTACGGTAAAAATTTTTAGTTACTCTCGGAAAAAGAAAAAAAAAATCATGTCATATTCTATTCATCACTTAATATCTCAATATTAAAAATATAGTGAAAATTAATAAACAAATAATACATACAACCCACAATAACTAAGGTATTGAATGATGAATAAAATAGAAAACACAAGTTTCTGATTACTCTAAAAGGAGCTGAAATTTTCACATTCTACAATTTGCTATGTACCCTCTGCTTGATTGGGAACTCAGACGTCAAATTTTCTTGCTTGCAATGAGAAAGATATCACAGCACCAATAATAATAATAATAATAATAAGAAGAAGAAGAAGAAGAAGAAAGATATATGTGGCATGAAAAGCAATTCATACCTGATCTCATTGCATGGTCGGACTTTTTCCTATGTAGAGACCTGACAACATGCAATTTATTTATTTTTTTAATAAATGATTGCATTTTTAGCTTCGGTCTAAAATACTAAAATTTCATTTGCCTACCATATTTCTTTATTTCTTCCACTTGTTTGCTAGGTTGTTCGTGTATTGGACTTTTGGATGGAGACAAAATTTCATGATTAGTTCCCCCAGTCAACTATGAGCAGATACAAAGTCATGATATAATTCAACACTGGTCCACTTAATTTTTTATTAAGAAAATTAGAATACGATTGAAAAGGAGATCGATGGCTTATGATTACCATTCGTTAGGATTAATCTACATTCTAATCAATTGATTACGATGCCAAACTAAATATTATATCGGGAAACATTAGACCTATTTCACTATTTGACTGTAATGAACTGTTTCCTGCCTTCCACAATATATAGAATGATTTTTTTTTTTTTTTTGATGCTATATGGAATGGTGGTTATTATTTCAAGCGGAAGGTGAAAAAAAATATAGTTTATTGTTAATGTAGTTAGGTTAGAAGATTGTTTGGGTAACCTTGTTGCACTTTTTTTTGCTTTTAATAAACCCTAAGTTGGTCTCTGACAACAACTTCATTATTAAACAAATCGATCTCTAATAATTGAAAAATCCATACTAAGTTCATGACAATATCAATTGTCAAACACTAAGTGGTTTTTGACATTAAGGCTTTGTTTAGGTGTTTGGAGGGAAAGGAAAGGAAAGATATTGGAGGGGAAGGAAAGGTGAGGGAAGAAAGGAGTTTAGAGAATTGATACTCAATTTGTTTGGAAATATAAAATATATAGATGGAAGAAAATTGGGGGATTTATGGTCTATTTTTACAATTTTACCCTTTCTTACAATATTTAATTATTTTGGAAAAAAATGTAAACTATTGGTCCATCATCACTGAACTCGAAGGTACTACCTCATGCTGATCAAAACGGCATCGTATCAGGCAGCAAAGAGGAGGCCCAACCTCCGCGTGACTCTTTGGAAATTTTCCAGCCGCTCGACCACGACGCCATGGAGCCAACCTCCTCCAAGGCCACTGGCCACAAACGGCATCGGCGGTGGCGACGATGATGTGGCCAGCAACCTAAGCTCCGACCTGTTCGAGATTGAGAGCTTCTCCACCGCTAGTGAACCACCGACTCCCCCACCACAATCACAGGAAAGACCTTATATATGTTGTTTCAGAGAGGAAGATCGAGAAAGTGTTTCAAAAAAGAATGCCCAACCGAAGAGGAGAGGCATGGCGAAAGGAAGGATCGATGCAAGCTGTGGCGGCGACAGAGCGATGCGGCTCACCATGGCTGAGCTTGCGGGGGCGGCATCAATATCATATGTCCAATCGCGTAGGAGGAGCGCGGATGAAGGTTCGATGGTGACGAAGTGCTACGCACTGAGCAAGTTGAGCGTGGAGTGGAGCGTGATGATGGCGGAGGGGTACTGCTACAAAGAGAGCATTGGGGATGACGGTGGAGTTGTGGCAGCGACGGCAGAGAAGTGGAGGAGGAAAGTGTTGCTGTCGCTTTCAAGAAATGGGCTGCTTCGGGAAAGTATGGTCCAGTTATTTTAGAAATTGACAAAAACAAATAAGGGTAAAATGGTATTTTTAATTCATATCTAACTAAAAACCCCCCAAAATGGGGGAACTGAAAATAAGGGTGAATGGAGGATTCGGGAGGGTTTTATAAATCCTTCAAACACCTTCTTCCTCGATTGGAAAAACTCACAAACACAATCTTAACACCTCAAAGCCTTCCCCTCCCTTCCCCTTTCCTCCTAAACCCATCTCACAAACAGGCCCTAAGTCTAATGGAGTTAGTAATATGGGATGTCAATGAATACCCAAAATTTCTCAAATTAGTTCGAGCCTCCACCCACCTTACCACACCTCCTCATCCTAACTACATCCGTTAGGAAGTTGCATAATAATTTACTAAAGCTGTCAAATATAAATTAATTTTATGAGCGATTCATATAAATTAATTTAAACCAACAAAAGTTGCTCAAGATAGCAAAATAGTGTTGGTAACTAGCTAATACTCTTGAAGCTCTAAATAAAGAATAAAAAAATTAATTAAAAATATGTTTTGAAAAAATCATTTCTTTTTGCACAAATTGATGATTGATACCCGTGCAAGTTGCATCCACTTTCCATTTCTTCGCATTATAGGGTAGGTATTTCACTTTTGATTTGTAATGCCGTGTGCATGTGAGCAATGATCATGAGATTTCAAAGATTTATAAGAAGATTAAATAGTAGCAAAATGCGAGCATTTTCCTATGAGAAAAATATTGGTTGTAAAAAAACTATATACTGAAAAGTTGTTAGTCTTAATTGAAATAAACTGTAAAACGAACATTAATTAGCTACAACATGCATGTTTTTCGATGCACTACAATATGCATGTTTGGAAACTTAGCTTATTTTTCAAAAATATTTTTTCAAAAAGAAAAATGTTTTCAATATAATATACTCAATCCCTTATAAAATATATGTTAAATTTGAACAAATATCTGTGTTAAAAAATGTGATAAATAATATGGTAATATAGTACTCTTATGCAAAATTATGGTGTATGAACTAATATACCTTAATGATCAATAATTGAAGAGCATATCAAAGGGTTAGAAATAAAAGGTTACATTGCAATCATTAATTACTTATGGGTAGTATTAGAACAAAAAAAAATTATATCTTATTAGAATATGAAATTGGCAAATACTACCTCTACTCCCAAGGAAGTGTCCACTTTGAAGATTTTTCTTTTTAACAAATAAGTGTCGACTTTAGAAATCAAGGCCATATTAATTTATTTCTTTCAACTATACCTCTATTAATGGAGAAGAGAAAGAAGTGGAGGGGGGAGAGTAATAAAGAAAAAGAGAGAAAAATAGTAATAGCAATTCAGTAAAATATACTTAAATTATCCTAACATTAAGGCTATGCCAATTATTTCCTTAATATATATGCACATTTATAAATGAGCCCTTATTGATGAATGAGGGGAGTATTTTCAAAGACAAGTTTGTGTGAAAATGAAAAGATATTCTTAAAAGGAGGAAGTAGTATGTTTGGTAAACATAAATTAAATTGATTATAATCTTTGTTTTATAAAAATAATTTTTTAAAATTTTTTGTTATAAATAGAAGCTAATTTTTTTTTCTTATCTTATCATATTTGTATCAAATTGACCTAATTATCAAATATGATATAATGTAAATAAATTATCTCCTACCTTTTTATAGTAATTACTACGTACATAAAAGTAATTTTTTCATACAATTTAAACAAAATACACTAAATTTAAATTTATTTTAAATTAAAGTTTCTTTTAAATTTATATTTTTGTAATTGATTATTGAAATGATTTTAATTTCGACATACCTCACATATGTCAAGGGTTCAAATTTTGGAGTCACCATTTTGAAGATGACTCTAGACCCATTTAGGTAAATAATTTATTTAAATTTATATATAAAAGTAATTTTTGAAAAATAACTTGTGAATAAATTATTTTATATTTAGATATTGTTGATGTTGACTAAAATAAAATAGAGTAAACTACAATTACCTCCCTTGAGATATCAAGAAATGACACTTCATTCCATTTATTTATAAACTCTACACTACAAGGGAACTATCAACACAACAAGGGCTAAAACTCATAAAAATGGTAAGTTATATGTCACGACAATTAAAACAAATGAAAAGAACACTACAAGGGAGCTATCTCTGAGCATAGATACGAATTTATGATGCTTCTAATAAGTCACTCATTCATAAAACCAGTAAGGAAATTGTTGAAAAGAGCAGAATCAAGTAGGCAGAGGTCTGTCTCTATTTTAAAATGGCTAGCCAATTTGCACAGTAAGACAAAATTATTGTCTTCGCAATAGGTGGGTGGGATTTTAATCTCCCCTTCTTGTTGCGGCCACTTTTTTTTTAATCAAAATGCTCCAAGCTTGTGCTTTCAAAAGGGAGAACAAATGCCAAAATTGTGCTTAAAACCTGAAAGCTATTATATTGTCAGGATATTACTGCAGTCTCATTTTTTAATATCAGAGTATTTATATTGATTGTCAAATATTTTGTGTATTTATTGTCACAATCAACACTTTATGCAAATGAGTTTTTTTAGCTGTGAATCCATGTTCCCGCAAAATTTGTGTCCTTTCTAAAGAGAAATATATCATGTCGTAATCCAAGAATATAAATTGGTCAAGAGAACTTTATTAGACGAAAGACTGGACCACAGGTCCATAGCTTGGAGGAGAAAAGCGAATGTTTTACGGAATAAAAGGATTATTGCGGGATAAATAAAGTTGTGGTATATATTAATGTATTTTAAAATAAGAATAATTTGCATGTGTTAATAATGTAAATTAATTATATATTATTATTCAATAAAAATATAAAAAAAAATAGAAATGTGTTTTATAATGATATTTGAGTGAGTTATGTACTGAAATATGAGATTGTGAAAAAATTTGGATAGATAGGTATGATGTTGTAACTGAAATAGCCCATGTCAATTTTGGCTTAAAAATTCCCATTCGTGATTGCTACATCATAAAACCATTTAACTTAATTGACATTCCACCCTTCGGAATAAATATCTAACTATTTTTTGTTTTAGCTAGCTCGCCATTGGTTATTTCAGTTTCTAATACTTTGCCTAATCACTTTATCGTTTCTCATATTTTTGTAATTTTTTCAAACAACATATTTTACTATATGTAGGCTTTAATATCCAAATGTAAAATAACCGAAAATTGTATATCCTCTTGAGTAGTTGTATAAAGTTAATCTTAAAAATATGCCATAGCATTTAATTTTGCATTTTTTGTTAGATGATAGAAATTGTTCTCTTTAAAAATTAGTACATGTCATATAATTTTGATGAGCACATTGGGATTAAATAACTCAAAGATTTCAATAATTTTATCATGACATGTTGAATAAATGGCTGGTTTTTGTCAATTTTAGTATACAGGAGGAGTGAAGCCCCTAGACCCCTAGGAAGCAGTGTGATTTTTCTCATATTAACTCACTTAACAATTGCTTGCATATTTTCGTTAAGAATTTCATAAAGTAATTTTGACAGTTTATTTTTTAAAAATTAATACTATTTCATTAATATTATTTTTTAAAAAGTTTGTACTGCCCGCTTTGAACATCGGTACTCTACAATGCTTGTGATGGAACGTAACCTGTACTAACGCTCCTCGATGAATTTCCTTTATTAATTCAATGAGGACAATGATTGGTGAGTGCTTTTTTTTTTTTTTCTTTTAACCTTTGCACAAAATGATTGATGAGTCACCATTGAATAAAAGTTGAGAAAGATATAAGTTGACCAATATGCTTATACCCAATACTTATATTACGATACATGATAAAATAAGTGTATGAGTACGGAGAGATAAAGTGGGGAGACAAAAAAAAAGAAAAACAAAGTCCCAGACTTGTGCATCATGCTCTCTCTTTTTTTATTTTCTTTTTCTCATCAACCAAAGCTTTTATTTTCTCTCTTTTTTTATCACGTTTCTCTCTCTAGTTCTTCATCTCTCACAGAGGGGGAAGAAGAAGGAGAATCAAGATCTGTGAGTAGTGCACAAAATTTATCCTCATGCATAAGGCTTAGCTTATTCTCTTTAATTTTTCATGTGTTTGTGGTTTATGTCTTAAGAAATGGATGATTTTTTTTTTCAATTTTTTCAGCAACAAAATGAATTGAGAGTGACTCTGCTAGAAGCTGAGATTTGCTGTTATTGTTGAAAACTGGAGTTGAAAAATTGTAAATGCATGTTACAAAAATTGTAAACCAATAGCAAAATATTGTAAACCATTGCACAAAAAGTTGTAAACCAGTAGCAAAATATTGTAAACCAATTGAAAACACATACTAACCAGGTTATTGAAAACTGAAGTTAAAAAATTATAAATACATGTTACGAAATATTGTAAACTAGTATGTAAAAAGTTGTAAACCATTGAGCAAAAAATTGTAAACCAGTAGTAAAATACTTAAAACCAATTGAGGACACATACTAACCAGGTTGTTGGAAACTGGAGTTGAAAAATTGTAAATACGTATTACGAAATATTGTAAATTAGTATGTAAAATTTTGCAAACCATTGCACAAAAGGTTATAAATCAGTAGCAAAATATTATAAATCGATTGAGGACACATACTAACTAGGTTGTTGAAAATTGAAGTTGAAAAATTATAAATGCATGTTACGAAATGTTGTAAACCAATACGCAAAAAATTGTAAAATATGGCACAAAAAGTTGTAAACCAGTATCAAAATATTATAAATCAATTGAGGACTCTATGTTTTTATTATTTTATAAATATAAAATAGACCTAAATATAATAACAAAATTAACTTTTAGTCATTAGCAATATATTTATTAGTCTTATGTGGTGCTTAATTTGATTTGTTGTGAAAAAAAAGTAAGATCATTTATATATATTCACACATACATATAACGTCATTCTTAAAGACATAATCTAAGTTTAAAGATTTTAAAATTAGATCAAATAGAAAATTTTAAAATTTTAAAACTATACTAATAATGTTGTATTAATAAAATTCATAATTGTATGAATATAAAATAGAACTAAATAATATACTAGTAAAATTTAATTTTTATTTATTTAAAAAATTTAATTTTAATCAAGAGTGTTATGTTAATTAGTCTAATAATGACAATTATGTTTATTTATTTAGTAATAAGATTGTTGTGTTTACTAAATTTAGTTTGGTTTACATAATCAAATATTTTTTTAAAATTTTTGTAGTTTAATATAAATACTATTTAAGAGGTTGAATAGATGAAAACATAGAGTCCTCAATTGATTTATAATATTTTGCTACTGATTTATAATTTTTTGTGCAATGATTTATAACTTTTTATATACTGCTTTATAATATTTCGTAATACGCATTTATAATTTTTCAACTCTAGTTTTCAACAACCAAGTTAGTATGTGTCTTCAATTGATTTACAACATTTTGCTACTGGTTTATAACATTTTGTGCAATGGTGTATAACTTTTTACATATTAGTTTATAACATTTCATAACACGCATTTATAATTTTTCAACTCCAGTTTTCAATAACCTAGTTAGTATGTGTCCTCAATTGGTTTACAACATTTTGCTACTGATTTACAACTTTTCATAATACGCATTTACAATTTTTCAACTCTAGTTTTCAACAATAGTAGCAAATCTCAGCTTCTAGCAGAGCCACTCTCAGTTCATTTTGTTGTTGAAAAAACTGAAAAAAAAATCATTCATTTCTTAGGACATAAACCACAAACACATAAAAAATCAAATGGAATGAGCTAAGCCTTCATGCACCAGGATAAGTTTTGTGCACTACTCACAGATCTTATTTCTCCTTCTTCTTCCTCCTCCTATGAATGATGAAGAACTAGAGAGAGAAATATGATAAACAAAGAGAGAGAGAATGAAAACTTTGATGCGTGAGAGAAAAAGAAACAAGAAAGAGAAAGTGATGAACAGGTAGGGGACGTTGTTTTTTTTTTTTTTTGTCTTCTCACTTTGTCCCTTCGTACCCATACACTTACTTTATCATGTAGCATGGTGTAAATATTGGGTGTAGGTATATTGATGAACTGTATCGTTTCTCTTAAAAGTATCCTACCTATCCATAGTAATTGATAAGTTCTCACCCTACCTGCTGGTATAGGGGTGTCTCCTTTCATTGGCATTTTTAATACAAAAAAAAGACTGATAAGTTCTCCAATCCTAAGTGACGGTGTAAAAGTGAGATGTAAAATTAAATTTCATGTATAAGCCTCTTTACCCTACTTGATTTCAACAATTATTAATTTTTTTATGAATATAATTACTAGTTATTTACTAATTTTTTTTCTATGTATTCTCTAAGAAAGTTATATACTAATCTAAGCAATTGTAAAGTTCTCATAAGTGAGGTATAATTAAAGATAATAGAAATTATTAAAATGTACATGAATAACTTTTTTAAAAAGATTAAGAGAAAATTTATGGCAAAATGATTAACAATTGTTTAAAACATTTGTACTATCAAATTTAAATTTAAATCAAGATTATATATGTGTGTGTGTGTGTAGTAGCTAGCAAATCTATGCCTATGAGGTATACACTTTGAGTGGATTAGTTACTACTTTTCACAATAAGTATCATGGGTTCACCAACAAATAAATCAAGCATGATCCGTACAAAAAACAACCAAATATGATCCAAAAACAGAGAGAAACAGACCTGGCTACGACCAAGGTTGCAATAAAACTTTCTCAGGTCCAATACGTATTTTATTGAGCCTGTAAGGTGTTTTTGGTCATAAAGTTGAACCGGAGAGATGAATGCCACAATTTAGTAGTTGGGTTACATATTATTCTTCTCTGTCGCTACGATAAGAACATGGGCATGGCCCAATAGAGTCCAAAAGTGACCCCAAAGATTTCTGCGGCGCATACATACTAGAATTCCATGAGGACGATGTGGCAGCAACATTTTATTCTCCTCATTAGAAATTCTTAGGTAGTAGGCCAGCTTCCAGTAACTGTTAAAATTGTATGCATGGCTTGACCACCACCCCCACATCTGAAGGTTTCTGCAATTCAAATGTCACTCTCAACAATGATTTGTTCTACAATAAAATTTTTTAGTTACTCTCGGAAAAAAAATATATCATGCCATATTGTATTCATCACTTAACATCTTAGTATTAAAAATATAGTGAAATTAATAATAAACAAATAATACATACAACCCACGATAACTAAGGTATTGAATGATTAATAAAATAGAAAACACAAGTTTCTTATTTCTCTAAAAAGGAGCTGAAATTTTCTCATTCTACAATTTGCTATGTACGTACCCTCTGTCCCTCTCCCTCTGCTTGATTGGGAACATAGACGTTAAATTTTCTTGCTTGCAGTAAGAAAGATATCAGAACACCAAAATAATAATAATAAGAAGAAGAAGAAGAAGAAGATATCGGTGGCATGCAAAGCAATTCATACCAGATCTCATTTCCTGGTCCGACTTTTTCCTATGTAGACCTAACAACATGCGCAATTTATTTATTTATTTTTTAATAAATGATTGCATTTTTAGCTTTGGTCTAAAATAGTAAAATTTCATTTGCCTACCATAGTTCTTTATTTCTTCCACTTGTTTGCTAGGTTGTTCGTTTGTTAGACTTTTGGATGGATGATTTGTTCCCCAATCAACTATGAGCAGATACAAAGTCATGACTCATGAAATAATTCAACACTGGTCCACTTAATTTTTTATTAAGAAAATTAGAATACTATTGAAAAGGAGATCGATCGCTTATGATTACCATTCGTTAGCATTAATCTACATCCTAATCAATTGATTACGATGCCAAACTAAATATTATATCGGGAAATATTAGACATATTTCACTATTTGGCAGTAATGAACTGTTTCCTGCCTGCCACAATATATGGAATGTTTTTTTTTTTTTGGGATGCTACATGGAATGGTAGTTATTATTTCAAGCAGAAGGTGAAAAAAATATATAGTTTATTGTTAATGTAGCACTTTTTTTCTTTTTACTAAACTTCAAATTAGTCCCTGACAATTTTAGTATCAAGCAAATCAGTCTCTAATAATTGAAAATTATATACTAAGTTTGTGACAATATCAATTGTCAAACACTAGGTAATTCTTGACGTTAAATATAATGGAGACAGTGATATGGTATGTTAGTGGATACCCAAAACCTCTCAAATTAGTTCACGCCTCCACCCATGTCACCACACTTCCTCATCCCAACTACATTCGTTAGAAAGTTGCACGATCATTTACTAAATTCGTCAACTATAAATTAATTTTATGAGCGATTCATATAAAATAATTTAAACCAACAAAAGTAGCTCAAGATAGCAAAATAGTCTAGGTAACTAGCTAATACTCTTGAAGCTCTAAATAAAGACTACAAAAATTAATTAAAAACATATTTTAAAAAAATCATTTCCTTTTGCACAAATTGATGATTGATACCCGTGCAAGTTGCATTCACTTTCCATTTCTTCGCATTATGGGGTAGGTATTTCACTTTTGATTTGTAATGCCGTGTGCATGTGAGCAATGATCATGAGATTTCAAAGATTTATAAGAAGATTAAATAGTAGCAAAATGCGAGCATTTTCCTATGAGAAAAATATTGGTTGTTAAAAAACTATATACTCAAAGGTTGTTAGTCTTAATAGAAATAAACTGTAAAAAGAACATTAATTAGCTACAATGTGCATGTTTTTTTATGCACTACAATCAGCATGTTTGGAAACTTAGCTTATTTTTCAAAAATATTTTTTCAAAATAAAATATTTTCAATATAATATACGCAATCCCTTACAAAATATTTGTCAAATTTAAACAAACATATATGTTAAAAAATATGATAAATAATATGATAATGGAGTACTCAATTATACAAAATTATGGTGTATAAACTAATATACCTTAATAATCATTAATTGGGGAGCATATCAAAAGGTTAGAAATGAAAGGTTACACCATAGTCATGAATTATTTTTCGGTAGTATTAGAACCAAAAAAAAAAATATGTATATACCTTATTAGAATGTGAAATTAATAGATACTACTCTATTCCCAAGTAAGTGTCCACTTTGAAGATTTTTCTTTTTCACAAATAAGTGTCCACTTCAGAAATCAAGGCAATATTAATTAATTTCTTCCAACTATACCTCTATTAATGGAGATCAAACACACTTTAAGATTTTTCTTCTTTTCTCTGTATTATTGCTTTAAAATATTATGAGATGTAGTTTAAATATTTGCTTAAAAAGTGTGGGTGTATTAGACCATGGGGTGTGTGATAAGAAAGTCTATGTATTGTAAAAATTTTCACATAATATTATCTTCTGATTGTCATTTGGTAGCATGTGCTGTTAAATGACATATGTTTCCCAACAAATGTATAGTCACAAAAGGGATGTATCTATTGAGAGTAGTGGTTTTATATGAGAATGAAGGTATTAAATTTACGTCATATAATCATATATGAATGATCATGATTAAAAATTATTAAAGGGTCATATAATCACTTAAAAAGCCACATAACTTTATATTTTAATCATAACCATTAATATAAAATCCGATGGCCCAGGTTTGTTCTCCTCACTCTCATATAAAATCACTTCTCACACTTGATCCTCCTCATAACAAAAGTATATTTATTTTAGAGATAAATGTATTTTACTCCTCTAAATTTTAGATTATATGCAATTTACACCATGACTTCTCAAAATATGCATCGCGATACCTTGAACTTTTCAAACTATGCAAAACACCTCTTAGTATATTTTTGGCAACTAATAAAGGTAAGATTTATGTGCACTTAACTCCCTGATATTTCTAATTTGTGCAACCCGACACCTTGTTCATGAATACTATATATAATTAACCTATTTTTTATTGTATGTAACCTGGCATCCTACTATGACTTAAATTTTTTAGGGGATTTTTTGTACAGTTTAAAAAGTTCAGGGTGTCATAATATACTGTTTGAAAAATAAAATTTTTTGCACAGTTTGAAAAGTTCATGACGTCGTAATGCACGTCTTGAGAAGTCAGGATTTAAATTGCATGTAACCTAAAATTCAGGAGATAAAATGTATTTAACCTTTTATTTTAATTAAGTGTTTAAAAAGTACTTATTGAAAAGTTAGATATTTTAATTTTTAAACACAATAATAAACTATATAATCAAACATGACAAATGTGACTTTTGTCCTCCAAAACCTTAACAAAAGTCATAAGCATCGCTATTCAAAAGGGCTCTTTATATTATTCAAGTTAAAACTAGGTGAGCAATTCTTAATTCAAAAAAAGGAAAAATAATATTTATAAATTTGAAAATACATCAAATCTTAAAATAAAAATAAATAACCGTAATTTATACTACGTCTTCTACTAAAGAAGAATTAGGAGATGTAGAATTATTCGCTGCTTGCAAGGCCCTAAAGCAAAAATGATCATAGAGATAGACAAAAGGCGTCATAAAAAGAAGAGGAAAAAAAAATCAAAACCTTTATAAAAGAAATAACAAATATATATAATCTATCCAAGAGAAAAATATATATAAACAAATTAACTCATGATCTGAAAATCTGATCACTTTATTAGAGAAAAATATAAAAAAAATAAAAAAATTAGTAAGCTGCAATACTAAAATTGGATGACAATCCTCCCTTCTTACTCACGAAAAATCAGCACATAAAGAAAACTACAAGGGAACTATCAAAACAACAAGGGCTAAAACTTATAAAAATGGTAAGTTATATGTCATGACAATCAAAACAAATTCTGAGCATAGATACGAATTTGTGATGCTTCTAATAAGTCACTCATTCATGAATCATAAAAGCCAGAAAGGAAATTGTTGAAAAGAGCATAATCAAGCAGGCAGAGACCTATCTATATTTTAAAATGGCTAGCCAATTTGTACAGTAAGACAAAATTATTTCCTTCACAATTGGTGGGTGGGATTTTAATCTCCCCTTCTTCTTGTGACCACTTTTTTTATTCAAAATGCTCCAAGCTTGTGCTTTCAAAAGGGAGAACAAATGCCAAAATTGTGCTTAAAACCTGAAAGCTATTGTCAGGATATTACTCCAGTCTCATTTTTTAATATCACATTATTTATATTGATTGTCAAATACTTTGTGTATTTATTGTCACAGTCAACACTTACGCAAATGAGCTTTTTTAGCTGTGAATCCATGTTCCCGCAAAATTTGTGTCCTTTCTAAAGAGAAAATATATCATGTCGTAAACCAAGAATATATATTGGTCAAGAGAACTTGATTAGACGAAAGACGGTCCATAGCTTGGAGGAGAAAAGCGAATGCTATAGGGAATAAAAGGATTATTGCGGGATAAACAAAATTGTGGTATATATTAATATATTTAAAAATAAGAATGATTTTCATGTGTTAATAATGTAAAGTAACTATATATTATTATTCAATAAAAATATTAAAAATTAGAAAATTGTTTTATAATGATATTTGAGTGAGTTATGTACAGAAATAGAAGATTGTGAAAAAATCTGGATAGGTATGATGTTGTAACCAAAATGGGCCAGGTCAATTTTGGGTTAAAAATTGCCAATCGTGATTTTTACATGATATAACAATCTAACTTAATTGGCATTCCACCTTCGCAATAAATATCTAACTATTTTTGGTTTTAGCTAATTCGCCATTGGCTATTTCAGTTTCTAATACTTTGCCTAATCACTTTATCGTTTCTCATATTTTTGTGAATTTTTTAAACGACATATTTTACTAGGGTTAAATATTGTGCCGAAAATTGTATATCCCCGTGAGTACTTATATAAAGTTAATCTTAAAAATATGTTATTGACTTATTTAAGAGTTAAATATTGTGTCTTTTTTAAAAAATTGAATAAATTACATTGATTTTTTCTGAATTTATAAAATAATTATATTGGTCTCTTCTGTATCATATAATGAACAATACATTTAAAGGAGGTTAATGTATAAAATAATTATATTAATCTCTTTTCTATCATATAATGAACAATATATCTGAATGAGGTCAATGTTAACCAAACAAAAAGAAAAGAATTGGGGTGAACTTCATTAAATCTTGTCAGAACTTGACTAAAAATTTTACAATCAAAGAGACCTTCAAATAGGTTTGCAGGCCAAACATTCTAAAAAGACTAGACTAAGACTATGGAAAAAGGCCTATATTAAATAACAGATTCAAACTCAAGCTATCTTTTGTTAATACATCTCAAGTCTATTTAAGTCAAAGTCTAGCCTACTTCCACCCTTACATATGATAATTAGCTATCATTAATAACTTTTAATTTTAACTATTTAAATATAATTATATATTTCAGATTTAATCATCTCACTCTCAAAATAAATTATTTATCTTATTTGAGTCCTTCCTATATATACTAAATAAAATTTGACTGCCCCCAGCACCAAAACATAGACCATCGTGAAAGGGATTTATGTTTCGCGTGGTGCCCACATGGTGGACCGGCTACAACCAGGCACACGTTATCTCATTCTCAAGTCTTAATCTCACACACAGGTCCCACATAGACCCTCTCTACACATGACATTTTTTTTTTTGACCAGAAAACAATTATTATGTTTTTGGAAAATTATTTTAACAATTTTATAATCATATAAATTTAATTTAGTAATATTATATTTCTAATTCAACTAATCATATATATAAGTTAAATTAATTTGTATGTTTCTATATACTTCAAAAATTTTAATTACATCTCTATATTTTAAAAGCTTACAATTAATTCTCTAATTTATAAAATGTTTGTAATTAGTTACATTGAACCCAAATATTTATAAAAAATTTTCAATAAAAACAAAATATTCTAAAATGCCATGCTGTATGTTATATTTCTGTTGAATTGATACCTAAGAGTATTTTATTTTCACTGATCAATGAATATTTGTATCCAAACATTTAATTATAAATGCTTTGTAAATTTAATAATTCAATTACAAATTTTTGAAGTATAAAAACAAATTTAAAATTTTTAGAAAAAACCAAAGGCTAATAGAGTAATTTAACCAATTATATAACAATAACAATATATGTATTTTTTACTGGGAAGAATGACATCAAGCTCACATCAAAGTTATTTATTTATTTATTTTTTATTTACAGCCCGCAGCAAAGTTATTATAGCAATTATAAAAGTGCATATATGTTTAGGTAAATTTGATTAATCTAACGTTAATACTCGTTCACTTAAATGAAGTGAATGTTTTAATTTTGTTACAATTATCTTGAAAGAGGATATAATGGTTTATTTGCTTTAAAATGGGCATTGGATATAAAGTGGTCAGAGAGGATAAAATTTCTTTTGAAACAATCGTCTCAGAGGTCACAAAATTCCATTTTGGAGCCAATCAACCAAGGGATTACCATATCATTTATCATATTCCAAAGTCATTGAATGAGGGACATGAGTCACTAAATATAAATCATATGATTCATTTTTATTTCGATTTGTAAGCACAAGAAGTGATAAATATAGATTTTTCGTATCAATATTAATATATATATATGTATGTATGTATTAGTAATTAGTCTTGCATTGAATATTTGAAGATAACCTTAACTTGTATTACAAGTCACGACATGACTCGTTACTTGTACGTATAGATTCACCCCTTCAGTATATCATTATGTTTGTTCATTATGTTTGTTCTTAACGTACAAATAACGAAATTGCGTATATAATTACATATGATATTACTATATTGTACATTTTATTTTAATTAAAAATAATATCTTGAAATATATAAAATTTTCTCTTGCAATGTTAGTCATTAGATCCCTTCTCCACCAAAAAAAAAAAGATATCTTTTAGGGTAAAGTATTTTACACTATGAATGAATTATGTTTTATTTTTTAAATGATCTTTCAGATAATTATGATAAAAATTGAATATTTTAAATAACATAATAATATTTAACTAAATAATACTTGTATGAAAAATACTTTATGTTAATAATATATCAAAATCTTTAATCTAATTCACATTTAGCTTATTTAAATAGTTCCACGTTTGTTTTACTCAAGCGAATTTTTAAGTTAATATACTTGCATATAGAAAAAAAATAATGAATGTTCATTATCATCCCTAAAATTGTAAGGATAAATTGCTTTGGCCATGAAATTATAAAATTGCCAAAAACAAATCAAGGTAGTTTTTGAAAGATAAATAAATTAAATTAGTCTCTCAAATTTTAAATTGAGTCAAAGTAGTCTCTAAAACTAACAATATTGCTTTAATTTGAATTTGAAGGACTAATTTGATATGACCTTAATTTGATCGATGAAGTGTATTTGAGGGACTAATTTCATTCATTTGTATTTCAAGAATTAATTTGACTCATATTTTGTAATTATAAGCATTAAAATATTAATTTTTAAGATATAATTGAGAGAATGAAAATGGAGGGAGTAATTAGCGCTAAACTAATAGGTGACCATTATTTGAAAGTAATTTTAGTGAATGGAATGACATGAATAATTAATTAGAGATAATGTCTTCCTCCTCTTGCCACTCAAAATCGTGTTTTGTTGACTTTCCAAATTGGGAGATCAAGGATGAAATGAGTGTAATATCTAAATAAGAGTATAAGATAGTTTCTTCTACTTAACTCCTCACCTTACTCTTCTACTATATATTATTAGCCACCCCTTTTTTCATGTACAAAATTTCCAAACATAGCCTAAAATTTTGAGATTAAAGTGACACACATGTATATGTAATTTCTGGGTTCAAAGTGGGCATTCATTAAAAAAAAAAATAAACTAATGCAAGCAGAGCTCTACCTAGTTATTGCTAGATTGAAAAATTAGTATTGGTGTTGTATACTAATATATGCTAAATCTAAAGTTATTGCTATTGTTATTGTTGTTGTTGTTGTTTTTCTAGAATATTCTATCACAAAAGGCAATCTTATTCGAGGACCGTGGGGATACTTAAATATGAGTGAGTCTCCCAACTTATATTTAATCACACTTCCTTGTTGTGTTAAACTAGTCCCTTATCGCTTGAATAAACCTCACTTAGTGGCTTCATTTTTAACCCCAAAAAAAACATCCATTTCTATTCTTGACTAATTAAAAGATAAATTAGTTTCTTCGAATATGAAAATCTTTGTCTACCTCAATCCTTAAAAAGGGACACATTAGTCTATCTATTAGCTCAAGGTTTCACCATTTTAATGGAGAAGTACACATGAACTGATAAATTATCTATCTAGCTCCATTAAGCTTCACAATGACATTATTAATCCCTCTTTTTAAAACGATCACATTTTTTTTCTTCTTTTCATTCACCACACATATGCATCCTCAAGTCTTAACTTCCCTTTTTACCTAATTCCTTCCTCATCTTCACATATCTTAAACCAAAGAAAAATTGTGCACTAGTACTGTAACGCCCCAATATTTCCCTTTTGTACAAATGACCAAAATGCCCATGAGGTCATTTTTATCCAGGAATCGAGGAAAGCCAGTCTAGGCAAACCTCGAGTGGATGTTTTAATGTTTGAAGGGGATTAATTGTGTTATGCATAATGTTAGAGATGAAAATCTCAATTTTTGGTTTGTTCACGCGAAATTACTAAAATACCTATGTGGCAAATTAACGCAGAATTAATTACCGATTGAACCTAGACTTTACCCGGAAGTTTGGGATGATGTTTTTAAGGGATGTATTATGTCTATTTAAGCCCGAGTGGTTCCTGGGAGTTTTATATAAAATTACCATTTTACCCCTAATTAAGGGCATAATGAGCTTAATTGTGTGATTAAGGAAACATAAGTAATATTAGACTATAATTAAAGATTAATTAATTTTAATTATTAATCTTGAGTCAAAATAATTAATTGAGGTTAATTAGGGCCTAAGATTACTTAGAAAAATTCAAAATCTCTTCCTTTATCTAAGACTTTGTGTCATGTTATATGAAATAGTATTTTCTTTCTCCAATTCCTTAAATCATGGAACACATGATGTGATGAGATTTCTAGCTAATAATAGTGGTTGTACTCTAATTGAGCAAGACAACTTCCTAATCTTGTCTTGCATGGCTTTAATTATTTACTTACTAGCCCAAACACTCTATTAACAATTCCTAACCAAATGCCAAATCAAGTTTATCTCTAAACACAACTCCTAAACACAAAAGAAAGAAAATATTTCCTCCTCTCATGCTTTTCTCATGGCAAGCCATCCCCCTCCCCATACGTCTACATGGCTACTCCTCCATCACACTCTCACATGTGTCTTTTTATACACTTACACAAGGAAGCACACACTTTACCATTCAAATTTTTGGTATCACAACTTGTCCAAAAAAGTAGTCTTACAATTCTCTTTTCTCTCACTTCTCAAAGACTCTCTTTTCTTCCTCTATCTCCACAAGAACCACCATCTACACAAGAACCACCACCACCTCTCAATCTCAAACCACCACAAACCACCCTCAAGAAACACAACCTTTCCATCCCTAAGCATCAAAGCTCAAGAAAAATCCTTCTTCTCTTTTCTTTCCCTGAAATTGTTCTTGCCTTTAGAGGAGATTTATTCTTCTCATTTCTTCTCAAAGATCAAGGCTTTCTTTTGCTCAAACAAGAAACTACCTTTAGTAGGGATTTTTACTTTGAGTCTTTCTCTTTTTCTTTGATTATTTAGAGTTTGAATGAATGTTGAAGTGTTGGTTCTCTCCATTTCTTTCTTTTTTTTGGTTTCAAGTTTCCTTTTTCTTTCTTTTCCTTTTTCGGCCTTGATGGCCCTGATGTTCAAGAATGATGGCTTGATAGTAAGGATCTTTGATGTTGGTTGCGAAACCATCATTTGTTTAACCTCTAAAGCTTAAGATTTCATTTATTTTGTTTTAAGAGTTCCTAGCAAGTGAAAATGTTATTTGGTTTTCTTTGTTGGTTTTTCCTTTAAGCTTGATGATGAGTCCAAACAAAAATAAGGTTCTTGGAACCATTGTGTTTGTGGACTCTAAAGCTCATGCTCATCTTGTAAGATTGACCGGTGTTTTAGAGCTATTACTCTAAATAGGAGTCTTGAGCTTAGGACCTAAAGAAATAACAAATGGAAATGTATTCATATTTATCTTCCAAGTCTTTGCATTTCATATTTATATTTGAGCCTTGCATATTATGTTTATTTCCAAGTTATCACCTAAATCTTGAAGATAAAAAAATGAACTTGCATTTCATGTTTGTACTTCTTGTCTAGCATATTTATGTTTCAAGCCTTCACCTAAACCTTAAAGATTAAAAATGAGCTTGCATTTTCATGTTTATATTCAAGTTTTGCATCTCATGTTTATATTTTCATTGCCATCACCTTATAATATCAAAATTAAAATGAGACTTGCATTAGTATGTTTAAGTTTATGTCATCACTTAAATGTCTACAGCTCAAGACTTACCCCTTTCAACTTACATAGGAATTTCGATTCCATGGGCATTTACCTTTATAAATATGTTTTGGTTTCAAGAGGAAAAAGTTTCTAGAGTTTAGTGTATCATTGCTTTGAGGTTTCAAAACTTGCACTTTGCGGTTTCTCTTAAAAAGGGATTAATAACTCCTAAAGCATTGAAGTAAGGTCTTATGATTAAAATTTTAGTAATGAAAATTTTAATTCTTTGCTACTGCCCTAAGGGTTATTATGCACATTTTCAAAGGGATAAATTAGTTTTAAGTGTTTTCTTTAACTTAGAATAAATTTAGAGGAGAACTAGTTACTAAGAATGATTAATGTTGCAACTTTCGATGCTATTAGAAATCTAAATACTTGGCTACTGATTGAACTGTTTTATTTATGTATGGTGCTGTTTGGGATTGTTTATATATGTAAAAGTGGCTAAAAAATTAGTGTAATAATTATTTTTGGCGCTTAAGGAAAGACTAGTAATTAGAAAGGATCAAAACGTGATTTCTAGAACTCTTAAGGATCAAACTATTCCAGAATGTGTAATTTCTGTAAAAAAAGATGTTTAATATTGTGTATATGTGTAAGAATCACTAATAATTAATTTAGGAATTAATTTTAACATCTTAGGAAAAGCCGGTAATGAGAATGGGTCAAAAATGTAACTTCTAGAATATTGAAACTGCTCAATTTCAATTCTGCCCAAACCTGTCCAGCATTGCATAATGATGTTCTTAGAGTCATTAATTAGTGGAAGTCATTAGAATTAATCCCTTAGATGCATAAAAAAATAAATACAAAAGTTAGGTTTACCTGATTTAGAGGTTAACTATTTAAGGGATAATGAAAGTGCTTATTTTATGAGATAATGGGTTTATGATATATTTGAGAATTTATGTGGTGATTATGTTTGCATACTTGGTTACTAGTTACAAAATTTATTGTGGCATGTTATGATTACACTTGGACTGTTTAAGATGCACATGTTGAAGTAATATAAAAGCATGTGACATTATATGATATGTTTGTGTTCTTGCATCTCAATATAACATGCTAAGGTTAATGTGACATAAAACATATGGAAATGATCCTCTAGACCCCCTGAATTAAAGCTTATGAGAGGTGATCCAATAAGGAAGTGATCCTTTAGACTCCCGGAATTAAAGGTTATGAAAGGTGATCCTTACCCCCTATTCGTACTTTAAGAGTCGAGTATTAGCTTATCATGAGGATAAGAAAGTTAAATTAAGACAAGAAAGTGATGTGTTTACCCCTCTTTTACCTCATGTGAAATCTAGCAGGGGTTAGTTAGGTTGAACTCATCTTAGGTGATAAGTGTGGTGAAGTTTTGGTGTTGTTTGTATAAAATTCACCGGTGGAGGTA
Source organism: Dalbergia cochinchinensis (assembly GCA_031216125.1). Lineage (NCBI taxonomy): Eukaryota > Viridiplantae > Streptophyta > Magnoliopsida > Fabales > Fabaceae > Dalbergia > Dalbergia cochinchinensis. The sequence goes on from CM062368.1 coordinate 69,830,836, forward strand.
TGATGGTTGGTTTATGAAATTCATCGATGGAGGTATGTTGGTTGGACTATAAAGTTCCCGTAAGAGGATGGTTAGTAAAAAAAAAAAAGGAATTTGAAGGAATTATCATGGGTTCTCCTGCATGCATATTGAATGTGTTCCTTATACTTCTACTTTATGTCATTGTATAGGTGTAGTGTTGCATACGGTATTGACATGCATTCATGACTTAGTATGCTGCATTCATAACATTAAGATGCATGCTAAAAGACACAGGTCTCGGCAAATGGTATTTTTAACTTAATAAATGAACCTTATATATGTCAACTACTTTCATAATGAAATCCAAGGTTCCTGAGGACGATGATGATGACACGTGTATGGAGACGGAATACCCTACTGAGATTCTTATTTAAGTTTCTCACTCCCTCTCTTCCTTCCATCTTTGTCTCTAAACAAGATCAATGGCGATGTCCGTGGACTACCCTGAGATGCCGGCGTAGGAGTTGCACCATGGTCTAGATCAGAGTGGCATAGCGAAAGCGGAGATAAGGGCCTTCCTATTTTCAGCACTTAGAAGTTGTCTCGTCTTCGCATATGCTCATGACTTAGTTCTAGTAAATGTGCACTCACTAGGAGTTAGTTACTTTTTAATCATGTTTGGCTTTTGTATTAGCGTATGTTCAGCCTCTACGGGTGGACTCAATATATTTTGTTGTGGTACTATAATTGTGGGATATGTCCGCATTATTATTATTACTATTTGACATGATATTCGAAGTAAATGTTATGATGTGATGATGTTCGCAGTGTATGTTGCACCTTGTTGTGGTTTGCATGAAATGCTACGCGATGAATAATTATACACTATAACATATATGCGAACGGCCCATAGTTTGGTTTTTCAAAAAAAATGGGTTGTATTTTCCATAGACTTATTTTCGAAGCTCAAAATTAAGTAAAATTCTGAGACAAAAGAGTAATAACTAACAATTAACCATTATGCGTCCTAGGCATATTGTGTTGAAAGTTAGGGTGTTACAGGTACCATTGAATTTAATGAATCCACGTCGTGAATTTAATGAGCCATGTGTACTTTTTGTTTAAGTGTTAGAATGATAAATTAAAGGTGATTGCTTAGATACCTAGTGCAGTCAATGCCTATGGTGCCATTGATATTTAACATATTTCTAAAATGAGGCTAAACCCTTCCCCCAAAACACTTTCACCTACACACACAATACTCACCAATTCCCCTCGCTCACCTTGTTCACCCTCACATATCCATCACTTCCTGATCGCATTCACTTCCCTTCTCTTTCCAACCTTTCACCCTGCGAAGACATCCTCTATTGCTGCCTCTTCATGGTGAGATTGGGATATAAATTGCCTTAAACTACCATAGGATCGATATTTGAAAAAAAAAATGAAAAATTTAAAGCAGCCCTATTCACCTTTTAGTTTTTGATCCCCTCTCAAACTAAAGTACCAAATATTGAGATCCAAAACCTTCCCTATGTTGACTATGTTTTCATTTTTTGACAACAGGCAGCATAAACACCCAGTAGAAATTGAACATTTAGGAACAATTATCAAATAATCTTTTAAACCCATGAAGAATAATGTACACCCAGGCAATAATTACAAAGCACTATAGAACAATGAAGCATGAATTAAAAATGAAACCTTGATGGTGTCAAAGAGGTGGCCAATGGCAACAGTGGGAATGCCAGCAAGCAAGCTTGTCACATATTCCTTGCACCCTAAAGTCCAACTTGAACTCTCCTCCTCCATCTCCCCACTCTCACTGTCGCTCCACTTTGTGTCACTAGAATCGAATTTGACAGATAAATGCGAACCATTTAAATGTATCCTCGTCTTCATGAGAATCCCTCGAAACCAAAGCTCTCGCTCAGCGACCTCGTCTTCACAGTGTCCATTTCCACCGCTAAGTCCAGCATCTGTGTTGTATCAAAACCTTGCAACTCACTGGTCGTGGATCCTCTCGGTGTGTTCTGGTTTAATGTCGGTGTCCATGGCAATGATGCCACGTTAAGGGAGGGCGTGGAGGAGGTAAGGATCACATGGAATGTGGTATTAAAAAGGTGGAGAGGGGTTTTCACCATGATGGATTGCGAGGGGAAGGTGGGTTTTGTGCCGGGTGGAGAAGAGTAATTCTCGCAGGAGCTACTGGTGCAGGAATGTTGCTCAAATGCGGTGGTGAGCATGGTGCTGGCAGACTTGAAGGTAGGGATGTGCGGTGGTCAGGAAAGGAGTGATGGGGATGTGAGGGGGAACAAGATGAGCATGGGGAATTGGTGAGTGTTGTGTGTGTATAGTTGAGAGTATTTTGGGAAGGGTCGTTTAGCCACATTATTTTTCCATTTAGCCACACTTTTGAAATGTGATTAAATGCCAATGATATCATAGAGATTGACTGTACTAGCCACCTGAGCAATCACTTAAATTAAAATCGAGTTCAAGTGCTTCCCTTTTGAACAGTAAAGCAGCACCACAAGAGACTTTTATATTTTGAGGGCTGTAGTTATAGTTTATTCTTGTAACTTAAAAAGACGATATATTACCAATTGAAAAGAAAATAAAAAACCAAACTTGGTTGGAATTAGCATATATCAAAAAGAATTAAATCGTGAAATTAATCTCTGATCTCTATATTGTCTTGCCCTTTGTCCTTGTCCCCCGATCCAAGAAAACAAAACGCTCACATCTATATTTTCCACCAACATCACGAAGAAGAACCATGATGATGATGTAAGATGATGAATGACAACGAAGAAGAATGATTGTGTAGCACACACACACACTCACACACTCAACACAGAGAAACTGCTGCCACCACCACTGATTTGCATTCCTTTGCTTCGCTTCCAATCAACCTCCTCCACAACATTAATTTTCTTAACATTCCCACAATAACACAAGCCACCCCCAACCACCTTTCGGATCTTCCTTGGGATCTCCGAAACCTGTTACCACCACCACACACACTCTCTCTCTCTCTCTCACTTTGCTGCCATAGCATACATACCTACGTGGATGTGCCTCCACCCCTTCCTATTTTCTTTTTCATGTTTCTTTTTTCTTTTTTGTTTTGTTTTCTGGGCTGGTAAGTTCCCCTCTTGATTCTTCTGAAACTTTGAGGTTCCTCTGGATGCTGCATTTTTTTTTCCCATTACCTTCTTCTTCTGGGTACTTTTTTGTTTTAACCAAAATATCAATATTGGATTACTTCGAAGGAACCGTTTTGATCATTGTTTTTTGGCATAACTTTGTTTTCATTAGAATTTTGAAATGTGGACCTTGTTGCTTTTCTTTCTTGTAGATTGTTTGTTATTACAGTTTTTTCTCTCTCAGCTCAGCAGCCAAACAGGAATAACCTTTTTTTTTTTTTCTCTTCCGAAGTTATTTATAAATTCGTGTTCTGTTTCCAATTGTTAAGCACTTGGTTGGCATTAGAAATCCATCGTTGTGCACATTTAATCACCTCTCGCAGATGTCACAGTCCATGTGTTGCACGAGTGTGCTAGCCCTTCAGTAGTTGCGTATGGTTATCTGTTTTGTGCTTTTGTCCTGTTTTGGGCTCTGGGCAGAGATTATTATGCTATGAATACTGTGAAATTATGTATGATATAATCTCATTTTTCCAGAATTAAACTAGTCTGATTGGAGTCTAATTACTATTCCAGGCCACATGGTGTTTGGTTGGCTGTTTAGTGAAACGGAGTCCACACCACTTTTGTCTGTGTTGTTGTTGGCTTGAGGAGTAGATATCCATCATTTTTGCACACTGAGTAGATATTTGCACGCTGAATTACAACGTGGCGGGTGTGATTGGACAAGTCTAGATGCATTTCCTTTTCTATGCTTAATACCAATCACTTCCCTTTCACGTGGCTTTCTGCCATAAAGTCATTCAGGATCGATTTACCGTTTGTATTCGAACTTAGGCGCCGTTGAATTCCAAAAATGTAATTTTGCCATTTTGTGTGATGAATTTCCTCCTCCCCCCAAAAAGATGTTCATTCCATTGTTTGGTACAAAAACAGTAAAGTCTTTTCTTAATTAGGTAAGGTGGATCCCATATCAAAACAACGTTTTTGTGTGCTGTAATAAATGCTATTTTTTATTACTGCTGAAGTATATCTTGCTCCTATGCCTTGTTTTGTTGAGTTGCTTTGGATGCCAGTACATCTGCACAACTTTTCTTTTTTTTTTTTTAAATTATATGAATTGTAATATGCTCACCGTATTCTTGGATTGATTTTGTTTTCATACCTTGTTTCTTTTCTTTTGTTGGGACTGAATTGAGTGTGAATATTTGCAGGTAGATAGTTGAGGATGAGACTCGACGCAACTGTAAGGTTGATGTCATGTGATCCCTAAGTAACGAGTTCAAATTTTGAAGACAACCTCTCTGCTTACGGCTGTACTGGGCCGCTCTTTTTATTTGCAGGTAGATAATTGCCTTAGCAAGGACAAAAGAATCCTCTCCAGAGTGAAATTTGAGTATTTATTATGTCATGGCATAATATTCAATGTGCTGCCAATTAATGTGTCACTGAAACCCTCTGACGACATGGGGTTTAGTTTACACCTCAGAAAGATCAGCTCAAAAAAGCAAAGCAGCTCAAAGACACTTAAGGAGAGTTCTCCTTTACACCAATCCAATCCATGTCCAAAGGATCCGGATAAGTCGAAACCAAAATCTAGTTCTGGTCCAGAGTGCAGTGATCCTTGTCATAAAGCAAGGTCTGATGCAGTAAGAAAGACTCAGAACCGGGAGAAGAGTGTAAAAGGAAGCTCAAATCAAAGTGATGAGCTTGTCAAGTACATGTCTAATTTGCCAGGTTATCTCCAGCGTCCTGATAAAGGAGAAAACATTCAAGAGAAGGCTTTGAATTTTGGGGTTCTAGATTGGAAGCGGCTCGAGAAATGGAACAAGAGGCAGACACATATAACGGCACTGTATAGCAGTTTCACATCACTCAAGAGCAGTGAAGAATCATCATCAAGAGCCGCCACCACATCATCTAACATTGCTGGTGGCAGTAAAAAGCTTTATGACAGAAAAGGCTTGCAGTCTTCAGGTGTCAAGGCATCTTATAAGGAAGGCCTTCCTGAAAGTTCAAAAGTGTCTTCCCGGGAATTCGAGTCATTTGGCAAAACTCAGTCATACACTTCATTTCTGAAGGAGAAGAGGAATGGCTATGATAAACAAACTTCACTGGCTGCAAGTGCTGCATCAAAGTCCAGGCATCATGGGTTCTCACTAGTTCATAATGAGAATGCAAATACTGGTAGGAATGTTGAAGCTAAGAAGAGCTTGGAGGGTTTGCAACAGCATGGCCTCAGGAAAAAGGAGAGAAATCATAAGCCAAGTTCTCCTAGGAGGCTTACATCATTAAAATCAAAAAACAAAGGAGTCTCATTCAGTTCTCAGAAGAAAATCAGTTCCATTAGCAATGAGGCCAAGAGAATGATGGATCAGTTTCAGAAGTCAGATATTGTTGATGATCATAAGCAACGCCATAGCAAGCCAAGCAATATTGTGCTGCTTCGCCCCCGCCGAGATCAGCAATCAAGTTCAGGTTATTCTGAGCTTTCTCAACTAAGAACCTCATATGATGAAAATGTTTCAGATTCAAGCCAGAGTAGTTCTTTCACTTTCATTCCTGAAGAGGTTTACACTCAAGATGTGAGTTCCGAAATCCCACATTCAAGCACACTTCATTCTGTGACTAAGCCTTCTTCTTCAGAAACAATGCAACAGTGTGTTAATACTGATGTGGATAATGATCCTTCTACTGTTGCATCCGAAAAATCTGCTTGCTTAGGTAAGATATCTAGTCTGCATTCTGAAGATAATCTAAGAAATCAGTGTGTCCCTAGTAATATGAAGGAATCACAGGACCCAGAGACTGCTGAGATGACAGATCAGAGTGGCAGGAATGCCTCATCAAATCATCAGCTTAACTCCAGCTTCGATCAGATTAGAAGAAGTTTCAGTTTGAAGGAGCGGCCTACCCTTCCACAACTTAGCTCCATGTATGCTGGTGCAAAGTCTGGTCCACTAACATCTGAATCTTCTGCTTGTTTGAACAATTCTAGCAAAGAGAAGGCAAAGGGTCATAAGAGAACCAGGTCCAGCCCCTTTGTGAGGTTATTAGACCCTATACTGAAGCATAAGGCATCAAGCACACACTGTTCGGAAGAAAACAGTCTGCCATCAAAAGGAAGCATGAATTCAATCAGCTCCAGTACATTAAATCTGCAGGCTGAAAAGAGCAAAGGATCTTCAGTTCAAGCCCTTTTGCAGCTGACAGTAAAGAATGGACTTCCCTTGTTTAAATTTGTGGTCAACAACAATGAAAGAAAGGTTCTTGCAGCCACCATGAGAAGTTTAGCATCACCAGAGAAAGATGATGCAGGCTGCTATTTTGGATTCTACCTTGTTAATGAAATTAAGAAAAAGAGTGGTGGATGGATGAGTCATGTAAGTAAAGAAAAAAGCTGTGGATATGTATACAATATGGTTGGTCAGATGAAGTTTTCTAGCAGTAAAATCAATGAAACGAGTCATCCGAACTTCAAGAGACAGTGTATGGTGAAAGAGTATGTCCTATTGGGTGTTGAAATCGACCCCATAGATCAAGGGCCATCAGTATTCAGCAGGACGAGGGACCTGGCAGCTGTTGTTATTGAGATCCCTTGTGAAAACTCAAGTCATGAAGGACTGCATAAAGATAATTTGCTGAAGAAGGGATGCTTAAAGTGCTTGGCAGATGAAAGATGCTTTTGCATCTCAGGAGAAAATGATATCTGTGGTATCACTACAGTTATACTTCCAGGTGGTGTGCATAGTTCACCAATCAAAGGAGAGCCTTCACCATTGATCCACCGATGGAAATCTGGCGGGACATGTGATTGTGGAGGTTGGGATGTTGGCTGCAAACTGCTTGTTCTCTCTAACCAGAAGCCAAATTCAAATGTTCCAAGAAGTACATCTCACCTTGAGAGATTTCAACTCTTTGTCAAGGTATGCACTTATATTTGAACCTGAGGCTTTGCTTAAGCATACAATTACATTCTGTATAGACTAGACCATCAAACACCCCCCGTGTCATTATTTTCAGGAAGGAGCTGAGCAAAACACACCCGTTTTCAGCTTGGCACCATTGAAGGACGGATTCTACTCAGTTGGATTCAGTTCAACAATTGATCATTTGCAGGCATTCTTCATATCTGTTGCTGTCTTAAGCAGCCAGAAACTACCAAGCACCTTGGAATTGAGTAACATGCATGACGATATCACTAAGGAGCTCAGTTCCAAGCACAAGAATGAACTTCAGGGGAAAGCATCACTAAATTATAATCCAATTCCACCCCTCTCCCCAGTTGGCAGAGTTTAATTTTTGAAACTGAAGGCTTTTGTCACTGTTCATAGTTAGCTGTAATATATACATACATATATATATATGTCCCAGTAGCTGAGAAGTAGAAAGTTAATGCACTGAAATACTTCATTCACCTCCTTTTCCCTTTCATTCATGCAATCCCCCAGTCCTTCCCACTATAGAACCTGTTATAGCAGAAAATATATGTTCATAATACTCTTGTATTCATTTGTACAAAAGAACCACTGCACTCTAAAATCATCTTTATACAACATGCCACATGAATGAATAAAACCAGTAGGGTTATACACACCGCACAAGTTGGCCATGTAAATTAGAAACAGCTAAAATATGCTCCAAAGTATCCGGGGCCTCATTGCAATATCTCATATTTCAGATGTATATGCTTTCTACTTTGCTCTCAAGCATTTTGATAGATTCAATTGTGTAAATAGTTGTTGTTTGACTTGTTTCATTGTGGAGATTCCAATACGATTATGTAAATCAAAGACTGTTACTCGAAATTAAGTGTGTTTAGTTGTTACAGACTTGAGAGAGAGAAACTGAATGGCATAAGTTATTTCCTAGCTCAAAAATCGTTTCTTGCATGTGTCTAGAAAATGAATACCGTGACCACCACAAGTAATTTAGTTGCATTGAGATGGACTCCTAATTTTAACTATATAATGTTAGGATTTTAACAGAATTGTATCTTAGAACTCAAAATTGCATAAACAATTTGCTATACCAAAATGAAAAATAATACCACGTCCTTGCAATGGTTGAGATTTGTACTGCAGTTTGCAACACAGCTCAATTCGCGTGTGAATGTTTTTAATTTTGCAACAATGATACCCAAAAACTTTTGAGTCAAACAGAAATTACTCAAATGTAACAAAACAATTTACCACTACACCACAACAATGTCTTATTAGTTTATGCATACTTTATATCTTTAAAAATCGTTCAACGATATAAATGAAGAATAAGCACTCAAGTCTTGCAACACCCCGGTTTTTCCCCCTGTGTACAAAATGACCGAATCTTCCCGGCGCTATTTTTACCCTGAAATCGATAAAGTTCGGCCTAAACAAATCTTGAGTGGATGTTTGATGGTATATGGGGATTACATGTGTTATGTGTGCTAATAGAGTAGAAGCATCTCATTTTTAGTTTCGATGTGCAAAATAACCAAAACGCCCTTGTGTCTAATTAACACAGAATTAAGTGCTGATTGAGCCCGGACTTCACCCAAAAGTCTGAAGTGATATTTTTACGTGATGTTTGGCCTCTGGTTGAGCCCGGGTAGCCCCGGGAGATTTGTGTAAAAAATTACTGTTTTGCCCCTGGCTAATGCATTTTGGGCCTAATGATATGATTAACGAAACATAAGCAATATTAGGCTCTAATTAAAGATTAGTAAATTCTAATTACTAATCTAGGGTCAAAATAATTAATTGTGATTAATTAGAATCTAAGATTGCTTAGAGAAACTCTAAATCCCTTTCTTAAAATCAAGACATCATGTCATGAATCATTGAATAGTATTCTTCCTTTCAATTTCCTTAAATCAAGGAACCAATGGATGTGGTTGGGAATCTTGGTTTGAATGGAGTTTGGATCCTCTAATGAGCAAGACCACTCTTTAAATCTTTCCTTAGATAACCTTAATTACTCACTTTCTCACCCAGACACCTAAATTACAACTCCTAATAATTACCTAATCAAACCTATTCCCTAAACCATCTCATAACACAAAAGAAATGAGATAATTTTCCTCCCCCATTCCCTTAATACAACTGGCCACCCTTCCATTCATCTCATCTCATTTTATTTTGTTTCATAAAATCAAAAGACACCATGCCTTGAACCATGTCTAGGACCATACCTTGTCATACATTCACCACTCCATGACATGATGTGCACAAGAGATATTTTTCCTTCCTTTTCGCTCCATGTTGGCCAGCCACATCCTTCCCCTCACTCACCTCATGTTGAAAATTTTCTATAAATACAAGGGAGCTCCACAAGAGGCCTTTTGCTCATTTCTCTTACACCTCCAAAGCTTTCTTTCTTTCATCTCAAAGAGTTCTTCTTCTCCTTCTTTTTCCTCTACTCCTTTTCCAAGATCAAACTCTCTTTCAATCAAGAAATACATCCTAGATAGGGAGTTGTTTTAAAGATTGTTATTCTTTGCTTTTGTTTTACTCTTAGTTTGAAATGTTACAATGTTGATTCTTCCTTCCCCTTTCTCTTTTTTTCGGTTCTTTATTTTCCTTTTCTTTCTTCTTTGTTTTTCGGCCTTAATGGCCTACATAATGAAGAAACCATGGCTTGATGATGAGGATCTTGGGTGTTGGATCCAAAACCATCATTTATTTGATCTCTAAAGCTTGAAGGTTTCACTTTTTTTTAAAAAAAAGATTTTAGCAAATAAAGATACTATATTATTTTAAAGACTGAAATGGTGGACTTGAGCCTAGGACTCAGAGAGATAATAAATGAATTGCATTCATATTTATAATTCAAGTCCCTGCATTGCATATTTATATTTAAGCCTTGCATTCATGTTTACATTTTTTCTCTCATGACCTAAATAATTAATCTCAAAACCTACCTATTTGAACCTTAAAGTTGATTGTTGATTTATAGTGAATACTCTAAGGGGTCTAGAGCACTAAAATAAAGAATTAAACTTGCACATCATATCTATTTCCAAGTTATCACCTAAGGCTTTAAGATAAGAAATTAACTTGCATTTCATGTTTATATTTCTTGTCTAGCACGTTTATATTTCAAGTCATCACCTAAATCTTGAAGATTAAAAATGAAACTTGCATTCTCATGTTTACTTTCAAGCCTTGCATATCATATTTATATTTCCTTGCCATCACCTTATAATGCTAAGATTAAAATGATGCTTGCATTAGCATGTTTATATTTATGTCATCACCTAAATATTTAAGGCTCAAGACTTGTCCCTTTCAACTTACATAATGATCTTGAATTTCATTGGCATTTACCTTGACAAAGATGTTTTGGATTCAAAGTAAAAGTTAGAATGAGATTCAAAATGGTCTTAGAAGGAAGGAATAACTTAGAGAATGTTTTAAACTTGAAATTTTGTATTTTGAAGGTACTGGTAATCGATTACAAGGCCCATGTAATCGATTACCAGAGAGCTTTGCCATACTCAGATATGAACTTTAGGCCCGAGTAATCAATTACAACGTCATATAATTGATTACACGTTTTGGACTCTAGTAATCGATTGCCATTCCATGTAATCGATTACTCAGATGTTCTTGGGGCCCAAGTCAGTGGTAATCGATTACAAGGCTCATGTAATTGATTACCAGAGCCCTCAACTATCCTGTTTTAAAAACTCGTGCTGTGTAATCGATTACAAGGCTCATATAATCGATTACTAGAACCCAAAATGTGCAAATAAGTATTTTCCTTACTTGTATAACATGAATCTATGATCTTGTATCACATGAACTTATGATATTGCATGACTATTCTTGGATCATGAGTATACTTATTTGAATTGGAAATTTATTAGAAGGCATTTGCAATAAATGTTGAACATGCTTATACGAGTAATTGAGATGCATGATTATGAGGGTGACATGTTAATAAATAAGGTTATGATTTACTTTGCATCTATATAACATGCCAAAATTTAAGGTGATATAAGACACATGGAAATGATCCTCTAGAATCCCCTATTAAAGGTTATGAGAGGTGATCCAAATAGGAAGTGATCCTTTGGACTTCCTGAATTAAAGGTTATGAGAGGTGATCCTAATGCCCCCTACCCCGTACTTTAAGAGTCAGGGATTTAATTTATCAAAAAGGATAAGATTACGCTAGTGACGACTAATGAGGTATGAGCTCATAAGCTAGAACTCTCAAAAAGGAGAGTAGTAGGGTGGCCCTAATGAGTGAAAGAATAAGCTTAAGTCACCAAAGGAATAAGAATGTGGAATTCATGCTATATCCATCTTATTTTATATGCATTACTTATGTTCCATGTTGCATAAACATGCATGGCATAATAAGATATGTTGCATTCAAAACATTCAAGATACATACTAAAATGAATGGGCCTCGGTAAATAGCATTTTAGAACTTTAAAATTAAAACTTATGCATGTTCACCCTTTTTATAAAAAAATCCGAGGTTCCTGAGGACGTAAACGATGACACCAAGATAGGAGAATACCTTACTGAGATTCTTTAGAAAGTTTCTCACTCCCTCTATCTTTTCTTTCCGTCGCATCTTCAGAGAACGATGGCAGCCTTCGTGATTTATGTTGATGCACCGACATGGGAGCTGCTTTTTGACGCCACTCACCGATCCTACCACTTTGTTGGCCGTTGTTTAGTCCGCCTGTTTGTGTTCCTGAATCGCCCTTTTGCTCAGCCAATTACTAGCTTCTGGTTCTCACTGACTTCGCCTTTCACCCAGGACCTACTATTCGAGCACACACGCCCCCAAGGAGAGCGTATCCGTCGTACCCTCGATGCTGCCTCCGCCGCCCGAGACTACCCAGATTATGTTCTTCGTTCACCCTCAGCTTTCTCTGAGACCGACTCCTCCGAGACGGGCATCCCATCCATGGGTTCCTCTTCCACCGTACCCATGGAGTTAGGTAGCGAGGATACTATGGCGCAGCCACTTCGAGGAGGCAAGGTGAGGATGGTACCTCGCCACGGAGCACATGCCTAACCCTCTCACCGCTTGGCCACCCCGACCGAGTTGGCCTAGTGGGTTGGATATGTACCTTCTTTCGATGAGCAGGAGTAGAAGTTGGCAGCTGACTTTAGTGCACCTACACGTACATGTTTAGGATAGCCTTCTTTTGCTTTTAGAGGTTATCTATTTTAGATACACTATAGTAGTTAGGGGATCCAGATGTATTTTCTTCATTTTTCTTCATGGATGACTGTACTAACGCTACTACTACTTGTCTGGCGTATGGTATAACTACTAATGTACCTAAATCATGATGTGGTTTCTTTTATGGTATTGTGTTCCTTTTGATATGTCGTGTTTCCCCTATTGATTTCTTGCAAGGCGACGATGTAGTTTACTTTACACATGCGTATGACTCACGCTTTGTTTTTCCTTCCAAAAGGAAAAATTTTACCCATATTTTCCTAAGTATTTTCTAAAACCAGAATTAAGGACTGAACACAAAAGAGTAATAACTAATAGTTAACTTGAATACATCCTGGGTATATTGAGTTAAATATTAGAGTGTTACAAGTCTCACATATTTAGACTTAATTCTTTTTAAATCTTAAAATGATTAAAAAAATAGAGAATAAGCACTCAAATCTCACATATTTAATTAGACTTAAAAAAAATTAATCTCAAAATAATTATAAGTACCTACGTGTTACATTGTTTTATATTTATTTCCTCCATATTATTTTTAAAAGAATAAGAGATTAAGTAGTCCTTGACTTAGCCAATTAAGATATATCTTTGGTCATCTCTTACCATACTAGATTATTAAAAAATGAAAACTATTTTTCCATACTAGGATTGTTGACTAAATGTATCTAAATGTAAAAAAAAAAAAGGAAAAAAAATGTTTCCACCCCTATCTACTAACACTCAGCTCAACTAAAATATAGATAAAAGCAATGGATTAGGAGGCTCATCCCCGTTGATCCACTCAACTCGCAAAAGGAGAACAAGCTGGAGGAAAAAAAAAGGCAATATATATATATATATTATTTTTGTTTTTTATTTTGCTCCCTAAATAATCTTTTCTTCTTTTTGGTCCTCTAACTTTTTTTTTTATTTTGGCCCCCTAACTAATTTTCTATTCTTTTTGGTCCACTAACTTATTTTTGTTTTTTATTTTGATCCTCCAAGTTATTTTTGTTTTTCATTTTGGCTCCCTATCTAATTTTTTATTCCTTTTTCATTTATTTTATTTTATTTCCTATTCTGACGGTATGACATAGTAAATTAAAATAAAAGAAACTTAAAAAAAAAAACTGAACAAGACATTTACCATTTTTATCTGTAAAATAAAATAGAAATTAAAAGTAAACTAAAAATCTAACAAATAAAAGAAAAGAATAAGAATCTGAACAACGTAAACTGAACAAAAGTTAACTAAAGGGAAAGTAGACTGGATTTTTTTCTTTTTATGAAAAAATAGGAAATTAAACAAAATAGAAAACAAAAAATAGAATCTGAAACAACATAAAGCAAAAAAAATAAAATAAATCCAAAAAAATAGGGTACCAAAATGAAAATCATATAGGGAACCAAAAAAAATAGAAAATTTGTTAGGGAACCAAAGCGATAAACAAAAATAAGTTAGACTACTAAAAAAGTAGAAAATTAATTAGTGGACCAAAATGAAAAACAAAAATAAGTTAGGTGACAAAAGATGTATTTTGCAAGAAAAAAATAATAATAACTAGATGATTAAGTTTGCTGAGTCATAGAGGGTTAGTTAATCCACTTATGAAAATGAATGACATAATACAATCAAACTCATTAGAGCAGTACGTTTGGTTTATGTATTTTCATTTTCAGTGAAAATGACAAAAAAACACAATTAAAAATATGTCTGGTTACACCTATAACATAGGTGGGTTCTTAAATGGTCATTGATATGTTTGGGACCACATGGTTCTTGTGAATAAAAGATAATTGTGGGGTGAAATCATAAATTTATTAGGTATAATAAATAGTTAAATACATATTTTGCTTTGTCTTGAACCTTTGTCTCTCCCTCTTATAGGTTCATGGTCCTTCGCTACCATACCCATAACTCCTCCAAGCAGGCAAGCAGCACCACTCCGCCTACAACGCCACTATCGTATTTAAACACCAACTTCATTATTTTCTTCTTCGTGAAAGTTTTGTTTCAAACTCTTTCTTTAATCTTCATGTTCTAACAAAGAAGCGTTTCAAGCTCCTTGCCTCTTATCACTACCCATGAGGAGCCCCTCACTTCCACATCTCCATTTTTTCATTAATTTTTGAAATTTATTTCATCCAAGGGTAACCTATCAAAGGCAACCACTTCCATGGGTCCACTGAAGTTTTTAGTTCACAACCATAAACGGAATCTAACCATTATTTTGCAATCCCAAATTAAGTGTGTGTCTTTCACACAATAAAGTAATTTACATATTCATCTAACTCAAATCTCCACGTTTCTTCCTAGTTCAATGTGCAAAGAGCTAGTCTAAAACTCCCTTGCTTTTAGAATATTTGTTCATTTTCAGACAAAATTATCTTTTAAAATATCTGTCAATTTTACATTCCAATAAAGTTTGATTTTTTTTTGTTTCAATAGTATTCTTGAGTAATTAATAACCATTATTGTAACATTTCATTTCCAGACTTTTGATATGTTCCACAATTAATGATTATAAGGATCTATTAGTCTATACACTATATTTTGCATAAAAGTACTATATTATCATATTATTTATTACTTTTCGTAATAATCATATTTGCCTAAATTTAATAGATATTTTGCAAGGGAGGGAGTATCAAGAAACTCGAGCCAATTACTTGAAGGAAATCAATACTAGGCTATAAATAAGATTTATGGGCAATCAAAGCCCCTAGTGCTTGTAATTGAGCACTGTAGCTTGCAGAACAAAACCATTAGAAGATCTATCATATGGATATGAAGTTTGCCTTTTTGAATGGTAACCTCATGGAAGAAGTTTATATTGAATAACCTTTAGGTTTTGTTCTTGAAGGTTGTGAACATGAGATGTTAAGTCTTAAAAAGGCCATACATGGATTGAAGTAAGCTCTAAGAGCTTGGAATAATCATCTTGATAATTACTTCAAGAGAATGGCTTCACGAGATGCATTCATGAATATGCATTCTATGTGAAAAAGGAAAATGTTGATATGTTATTTGTTTGTATATATATGGATGATCTTATATTCATAGGTAATAATCAAATCATATTTGAAGATTTCAAGAAGGCGATGGTGTTATACAAGTGGCCTCAATTAACTCAAGAAGGGGGTGAATTGAGTTCTCAATTTTTTTCTTTATTATCCCACTCTAATCCCTTATTCAATGATACTTATGAAAAAGTATTGAAGACTTGATTAAATAGATAAAATGCAAGTGATTTATATTTTTAACTATATAGATGAACAAGATAATGAAAAGTAAACTTGCAATAAGCTTAAAGAGATAAGGGAAGAGAGAATGCAAACTTAGTTTATACTGATTAAATCGCCTCTTGTGGCCTACATCTAGTCCCCTAAGCAATCCGCTTAAGAGCTTCACTAACTTTAAATTCCCTACAACTGAAAAGCATGCTTACACCTTGGGATCCCTGACCCTTTGTGTTTGAGTCTCTCAAGAACCAAGAGATACCACACTCTTATTCTTACAAGGGATGCCTCACCTTTTACACAAACTCAATAATAGAGTACAAAAATTCACTCTCCGAATAGAGGCAATATTATAAATTGAAGCACTAGAAGGTTTCTCAAGAATAAGTGTATTTGGCCAAGTTTTCGATAAATGATTGATAAATGAGAGTGATTGTTAAAATAATCTTTGCAATCTGTTTTTTGTGTGTTAAAATATGTTAAAGAATGGGTATTTATAGAAAATAATTTATATAGCCATTAGGGATTTATCCCAAAATATGTCTCTTCAAAACACAGCCAATTGCACATTTCTGGGTGTGGTAATCGATCACATGAACTAGTAATCGATTATACAGTTCAAATTTTTAAAACTGGCAATGGTCAAGTTTCTGGTAATCAATTATAATGATCAAATTTCAAATTCCGGGTACATGAACATGTGGTATTAGAGCTAGATTCTTGTATAAGGCTTAAATGCTTCAAGCATAGTTATGGCCTCATCAAACTCTTTCTTTCCCGAAGGAAACTCCATAAATAGGCCTCTTATATTTAATGGTGATGGTTATCATTATTGGAAGACTCACATGCAAATTTTTGTAGAAGCCATAGATTTAGATATATAGGATGCAGTAAAACATGGTCCTTTCATCCTTACAAAAATAGTAGGAGATAACAAGATTGAAAAACTTAGAAATGAGTGGAGTGATGAAGATAAAAAGAAAGTTCAATATAACTTGAAAGCCAAGAACATAATCACTTTCACTTTTGGGATTGATGAGTATGTTAGAGTGTAAAATTGTAAAAGTGCAAAAGAAATGTGGGACATCTTAGAAGTCACTCATGAAGGTACTAGTGAAGTCAAGAGATCTAGAATAAATACTCTCACACACAAATATGAACTCTTTAGAATGAATCAAAATGAAAGCATTCAAAACATGCAAAAGAGATTCACTTGTTAATCATCTTACCTCATTGCAAAAGACATTTCCAAATGAGGATTTTATTAACAAAGTGTTGAGATGTTTGAATAGGTAATGGCAACCAAAAGTGATGGCTATTGCAGAATCAAAGGATTTGGCCACCATGTCTCTTGCTAATCTCTTTGGGAAACTTCAAGAACATGAGTTGGAACTTTCAAGACTCAATTAACATGAATGGAATGAAAAAAAAAAGCAAGGAATTGCACTTAAAGTCTCATATTCCACACATGAAGAAAGTGATGAGGAAGATAATGATAAACAAGAAGGTATGGATAAAACTGATGAAAATTTTAGTCTTTTTGTAAAAAGATTTGGTAGGTTTCTAAAGAAAAAGGGGAATCAAAGAAAATCAAATTTTATCTCAAAAGAATTTCAAAAAGGGTAAAGAATCATCTTCAATCCCAAGATGCTATGAATGTGATCAACCGAGACACATGAAAATGGAATGCCTTATCTACAAAAAGAAAATGGAAAAACTTGGGAAGAAATCTTTCAAAGATAAGAAAGGAAAGAAAACATACATAACATAGGAGGAGAATGACATGGATTCATCAAGTGACTTTAAAATGAAGTTACAAATTTAAGTTTAATGGCTAAAGATTGTGAAAGTGATGAAGAGGTAATATCCTCTAACTTTGAATTATCTCCTTCATTTGATGAACTTCAAGATGCATTTAATAATTTGCATAAAAAATCTATTAAACTTGCAAAGTTGGTTTCATCTTCTAAGAGAGTCATTTCAACCTTTGATATTCAACTCTTTGTGTCATCTAAAATGACTAGTTCTCTATTCCTAACATGTTTCTACTGTGGTAAGAAAGGTCATAGTACATCAACATGTTATATTAGAAAGAATGGACACATAGTACAAAAAATGATATGGGTTCCAACGGGCACATTGCCCAACTGTAACATTTAAGGATCCAAGAAAATTTAGGTACCGACATCAAAATTGTGAAACTGTGATGTAAGAATGTTTAAAGCAAAGTTGGTATATTGATAGTGGTTGTTCCAAGCACATAACAGAAGATGCATCAAAGTTTACACATATTACTCCCAAGAAAAATGGACATGTAACATATGGAGACAACAATAAAGGAAAAATTCTTAGAGTTAGCAAAGTTGGTAAAAATCCCTTTACCTCTATAGAAAATGTTTTAGTTGTTAATGGTCTTAAACATAGTCTATTAAATGTTAGTCAATTATGTGATAATGGATATTGGGTGTTATTTGATTCACTTTATTGTTTTATTGAAAGTAAAGAGGATAGACAAGTAAAGTTTATAGGACATAGAATAAATAATATATATATGATAAACCTAGAAGATATTTCTTCAAATCATGTATAATGTCTCATGAGTAAGGAAGATGATTCAGGGTTATGGCATAGAAGAATTGTGCACATCCACATGGATCACTTAAATAAGTTGGTTTCAAAAGTTTAGTAATTGGTATACTAAAACTCAAATTTGAAGAAGATAAACTCTGTGATGCATGTCAAAAGAGAAAACAAGTAAAGGTCTCTTTTAAATCTAAAAATGTCATTTCAATAACTAGAGCTTTACAACTTTTGCACATGGATCTTTTTAGTCCATCTAGAACTATGAGTTTTGGAGGTAATTACTATACTCTAGTGATCATGGATAATTACTTTAGATATACATGGACCTTATTTCTTGCTCATAAGAGTGATGCATTCCATGCATTTAGAAAACTTCCAAAAGTTATTCAAAATGAGAAAAATCTTAACATTGCATCTAAAAGAAGTGATCATGTTGGAAAATTTGAAAATGTATCTTTTGAAAAATTTTGTGATGATCATGGAATCGAACATAACTTTTCTGCCCCATAAACTCCACAACAAAATAGAGTTGTTGAAAGGAAAAATTGATCTTTAGAAAAAATGGCAAGAATTATGCTCAATAACTCAAATCTCCAAATATTTTTGGGCGGATGCAATAAATATTGTTTGTTGCATTGTGAATAGAACCTTAATAAGGCCAATTTTAAAGAAAACCCCTATGAAATATACAAAGGGAGAAAACCTAATATTTCTCACTTTCATATCCTTGGATGTAAATATTTTATTTTGAATAATGGTAAGGATAACTTAGGAAAATTTGATGCTAAATCTAATGAAAGAATATTTCTTGGTTATTCTCTATATAGTAAAGCTTTTAGAATTTATAATAAAAGAATTATGACTATAGAAGAGTCTATTCATGTTGCTTTTGATGAGACTAATCTCCTTATTAGGTCGAGAAAGGAAATTATTAATGATCTTGTAGATGCTTTGGAAAACACTCATATTTAAAGAAAAGAGTTAGAGCCCAAGGAAGAGGAAATCAAGAAGGAAACACCACTTCAAGAGGAACCAAGGACAAGTGATCTTCCAAAGGAGTGGAAAGTCTCAAAAAATCATCCACTTGACAACATTATAGGTGATATATCAAATTGGGTAATAACTCGAAACTCTCTTAAAGATGCAGGTGATCACATGGCATTTGTTTCTCTAATTGAACCTAAGAAAATTGATGAAGATATTATTGATGAACATTGGATTATTGCTATGCAAGATGAATTAAATCAATTTGAAAGAAATCAAGTTTGGAAACTAGTTCCTAGACCTAGTGATCATCCAATAATAGGCACTAAATGGGTTTTTAGGAACAAATTAGATGAGAATGGTGGCATAGTGAGAAACAAAGCAAGATTAGTGGCTAAATGATATAACCAAGAAGGAATTGATGATGAAGAAACATATGCTCCTGTAGCTAGATTAGAAACTATTAGAATGTTACTTGCTTTTGCATCTATTATGGATTTTAAACTTTTCCAAATGGATGTTAAAAGTGCATTTTTAAATAGTCTTATTCAAGAAGAAGTGTATGTTGATCAACCTCCAAGTTTTGAAAGTTTTGATTTGCCCAACCATGTTTTCAAATTGAAAAAGGCTTTATATGGTTTAAAGCAAGCCCCTAGGGCTTGGTATGAGAAGGCGAGTAAATTTCTTTTAGAAAAAGATTTCTCGCGAGGGAGAGTTGGCACTACACTCTTCATTAAAAGAAGGGAGCATGATATACTCTTGGTACAAATATATGTAGATGATATTATTTTTGGTGCCATTAATGAATCTTTGTGCGAGGAATTTTTTAAAATCATGCAAAGTGAGTTCGAGATGTCAATGATAGGTGAATTAAATTTCTTTCTTGGACTCCAAATCAAGCAAACCAAAGATGACATATTAATCAATCAATCAAAAGATTGCAAGGAGTTGCTCAAAAGGTTTGGAATGGACAATGCAAAGGAAATTGCTACTCCCATGAGCACTGCTTGTTACTTGGATAAAGACGAAGAAAGCAAGTCAGTTGACATCAAAAAATACAGAGGTATGATCGGATCCCTCCTTTATTTATCTGCTAGTAGGCTTGATATAATGCTTGGTGTTTGTCTATGTACAAGATATCAGGCTAATCCTAAAAAATCACATCTTAGTGCTATCAAAAGAATTATAAGATATTTAATTGGCATTATAAAGTTAGGTTTATAGTATCCTACGAGCACCTCATGCAATTTAATTAGATATTCTGATTTTGCTAGGTGCAAAACTAACAGAAAAAGTACTAGTGAAACATGTCAATTGATTAGATCTGCTTTAGTTTCTTGACATAGTAAGAAACAAAATAGTGTGGCATAGTAAGATCTGCTGTTGTGCTCAAATCCTTTAGATGAAATAATAACTTTGAGGCTATGGCTTAGTACTTGACCATATTTCTATAAGATATGATAACATAAGTGTGATTAATTTATCTAAAAATCCCATTTTGCACTCTAGAACTAAACATATGGAACTTAGACATTATTTCTTAGGAGATAATGTGCAAAAAGTTGATTGTGTTTTAAAATTTGTGGAAATGAATAAACAATTAGCATATATTTTTACCAAACCTTTGCCCACAGAAAACTTCTTCTACATAATAAGGGAACTAGGCATTATTGACTTATCATGTATATAATTAATCATGTGATTTTCTTTGTTTACATGTAAGCTTTTATTGTTTAATTATTTTGCATCATGTATTGCATTTTAAATTTGGTTGATTTTATTTGTGTCAGTTTGTTATATTGTTTGAATAAATTATTTATTTGTTTATTTTTTTTGTTTAAAAAAAAACATGCAATCAATTATAGTAATTGATTACCAGAGAGGTTGTAAAATTGAGACCCTTTCTAAACTCAATGTAATCGATTATCAAGCCTGTTTAAGTGATAGAAGTGATTTCTCTCTCCTTCTATTCACAATACCCCCTCTCTCTCCTCTCAACGTCTCTCTCTCTCTAACTTTTCTCTTATTTTTCTCTTCCATTTCTCAACCAAACAACTTCCAAATTCTCCTTCCTCTACAAATCTAATCGAATAGTTTTGACCAAAAATTCCTCCAACTAGCTGAATCATTGAGGGCAGCCACTAAGCGCAAGAAACTCGCGAGAACCGTCACTGCCTTACCCGTGACCACCACCATCGCCTCTGCACCTTGCCACATGACTTTTGAGCCACTGTCTCCCAACCACCGCCGCCACCAATGCCTCTGTTCAAGCCTCGGCTCCAAATCCTTCTTTCTCCTCTTCAAGGTTTCAACCTATTTCTCAAATTTGGCTCAACAAGAGAGGTATTTTGAATCCTTTTAGTCTAGAGATATCTTGGATCCTAAATATTTAGATGAGGGGTTCTTTGAGTCTAAACATTTTAACTGCTATCAAGTTTTCAAAAATTATGATATGTTAGAGTTCATGACCATCAAAAAACATCATTTTCCGGATTTGGTTTGCTTATTCTACTGTAATTTTGAAATTAGTGATAAGTGCATTTGTTCTGAGGTCAAAAAGGTTCCTATTGTTATTAATCAGGGTGTGTTTTATAATTTGACTAAATTGAGTTCTAATAGGGAATCTTTTGAGGGCAACATTATAGATAATTGGAAACTAGATTACTCTAATTTTGATGCACGCAAGATGATTTGTGTTGAAGGGACTGATATTTCTGGTTGTTTACTTGCCGAATCCTTTAAACTTGACTGTCGCATCATGCATTATATTCTATCTCACATTTTGCATCCTCGACACACTAATCTTGCCCAACCAACTGAGGAAGATACCATCTTGATATGGGCTCTATTAACCAGATGCCAAATCAATTAGGGTCATCTTGTGTGGTATCGTATGCAAAAAGCTCTTAAGGTAAACACACTGCTCCCATATGCTCACTTGATTGCCATATTTCTGGAGTATTTTGATGTTCTGTTATCTGATAAGGAATTCGTCGAAGTTCAGCATTCTTATACGATTGGTCCTGGTGCACTTTCTTCATTCAGGTATAAAAAGAACCATCTTGATCAATGGGCTCGCAAGAAGGATTTTCAGTTTGAGGATCAAGTGGAATGCACTCCATCACCTTTGTGTACTTCGGCCTCAGTTCCATCATCTTACTCCATGTCTACACTTCTCTCTGAGTTGCATGCCCTTCATATCTATGTCGGAGAGCATTTCGACTCTCTTGATTCTCACATGGGTCACCTCAAGTGTGATGTGGGCTCTATCTGTCATCACCTCAGTATCCATGATGATTCTATCGCCGATGATATGCCATAGCTTTCTACTTCTATTTACTTACTCTAGACTCACTTGATCTCTTTTCTGTGTTGGACTTATCTTCAGTATATGTTTTGCTTATGGACTTTTAGTTAGTTTCTGAAATCCTGTTTGTGCTTTAGTTATTTTATCTGTGACTTGTAGTTGAACTTCTTATATCATGACTAATGACTTATATAATGCTTTGGTATGTACCCTGAATTATGTTTTGTGGGTTATGATGTTTGATATGATAGTTGTTTTTTATATGCTTACTTCTTTTTTATAATGCCAAAGAGGGAGAGAAATATGTGAGGTTATATTCAATGATTAAGGGGAAGCATTTACATTTTGTTGTCTTTGAAAGTCCATGTATATTCTTAAGGGGAGTAAAAATGCATATATATCTTGCCATATCTATTATTGCTCCTCGACCAAGATGGTTGTTATCATCAAAAAAGGGGAGAATGTGAAAATTATGCTGTGGGTTGTGATGATGCCAAAATGCAAATGACTAAAAGGTGGAAGCACAAGAGCATGGAGTTTCTTAAAGATGGACAAATCAAATGATCAAGTCAATTGGTTAGAATAATTAGGATTTAGATCATTTTGTTAAAAGATTTTTATTTAATAAGTTTATTTGGCCCATGCTAAGTTAATCAAAATTTCTAAGAAATGAGTTTGAATCTGAATACAGTTTGATTTGAAAAGATTTAATTGTTTTTAATGAACATTTTGTTTTGATTAGTGAAAATATGAGTATGATTTGAAAGGAAATGTTTGAATGATGTTTAAAAATATTTTTAGAATGAAAGAGTGACTTAAAATGGGTTAAAACTTTAATTTCTCAATTTCTAGAATCCTTGTAATCAATTACCATATAATGTAATTGATTACGATGTTGTTCATGTGCCCACAATTTGAAATTTGAAGTTTTAACCCATTTTAAGTCACTCTTTCATTCTAAAAATATTTTTAAACATCATTCAAACATTTCATTTCAAATCATACTCATATTTTTACAAATCAAAACAAAGTGTTCATTAAAAACAACTAAAACCTTTCAAATCATATTTTGCTTAGATTCAAACTCATTCCGTAGAAACTTTGATTAGCTTAGCAAGGGCCAAATAAACTTATTAAATAAAAACCTTTTAACAAAGTGATCTAAGTCCTAATTATTCTAACCAATTGACTTGATCATTTGACTTGTTCATTTTCAAGAAACTCCATGCTCTTCTGCTTCCACCTTTTTGTCATTTGCTTTTTGGTATTATCAAAACTGACAACATAATATTCACAAATGGCTTAAGAATTTGAGATGAGTGATATGGAGCTCATGTCTTATTATTAGGGAATTGAAATAAAACAAATGGAGAATGAAATTTTAATCTCACAAGAAGCTTATGCAAGAGAATGTACTACAGAAGAAACTCAACATGTCTGATTTCGATCCTACTAATACACCTATGCAGTATGGAGTTAAACTTTCTACAGAGGATGAAGGTGTACAGAAGTTTGATCAAACATTGTTCAGAATTCTCATAGAAAGTCTAAGATATTAGAATTGTACTAGACCTGACATTTTATTTTCAGTTGGACTAGTTAGTTGCTATATGGAGAATCAATATGAAACCTATATGAAGGTAGCCAAGAGAATTCTTCGTTATCTCAAAGGCACTCTTGAGTATGGTATGTTTTATTTAGCTTCAAATGGGTTTAAGTTGATAGGCTATTGTGATAGTGATTATGCAAAAGATATTGATAACAAGAAGAGCACTACTGGGTTTGATTTCTGTCTGGGAAATAATGCAATTTCCTAGTGTTCAAAGAAACAACCCATAGTCACTCTTTTAACTTGTGAAGCTTAGTACATTGTTGCCATTACTTGTGCATGCCCTGCAATTTGGTTGGAGATATCATTGAAGGAGCTTCACTTTGAATAAGCTGAACCTACCAAGATCATGATGGATAACAAATCAGCTATTGCTCTAGCAAAGAACCTAGTGTTTCATGACAAAAGCAACTATATAGAGATGGGGTATCATTTTATTCGACAATGCATTGAGAACATGCATGTGGAGGTTAAATATGTGGACTCACTTGATCAAATTGCTAACATTTTCACAAAGCCTTTCAAGTATGATATTTTTCAAAAGTTGAGAAAGATGATCGGAGTTGGAAAGATATCAAGTTTAAGGGGGAATGTTGAAAAAGTAAACTTGATAATAAATTTATGATAGAAATTGAAGAGTGGTTTGTAACCATAGTTTCAATGAGTGACACTAATAAGTTTTAGATGTTCTTATTATTAGATAAAACCACTAATTATTTGGAATCTTAAATCCAGGATGCTTTATATCATTATATAAACCTCTGTATTATAGCTATTACATGCAAGACAAAAGACATGTAAACATAAATACAAAGCTTGTAGCTTCTTTCTATATCTTTCTTATTCCTTCTTATGTCAGTGTGTGTGCATACGTTGTCGTATTTCCAACAATGCCAGCATTGGTGAAGAAGAAGATGGTGTCAAGGTCCTTGCTGTAGTTGGTACTTGAAGCATACATTGGTGCCAACAATGAATGAGAGCTTAGAAGCATTTTTGGGGAACCTGATCGATGTGGTGGTTGATGACAAGGGTCTTGGTGTCATCTCCATCGTCGGTGTAGGTGATGAGGTGGCTGGGTATGTGAAAAAGAGATTGGTATTTTACAGTGCATTCAAAGTACGTTGATGTATGGATAAACACTCAAATAGTCACCATTAGATAACTTGGTGTGTGATGTACCATATTTTAAGAGGTTCATGATAAGTAAGATTTCAATATATTAATTAACACTCATAGTTAGTCTTTTGTACTCAATCGATCAATATTGGAATTTTTTTATGAGTTTGGATTCCAATTAGGCTAAATTGAATTTTGTAGAATTATTGAGATTTTATACTATTTTTATATTTTGAGCATGTCTTGAGTTATAGACATCTAAAATTAAAAATCTTATATTATAGGAAAGCTAATAGAAAGCTCTACAACTTTAATGAAGAGATCGAAAGATAATTCAGATGTCTACTAGGTTGATCTGGGTCACAAAGTCAAAACAGAGTTATTGACGTTGGAGCATAACTAGTGTGCACTAATTGGACCATAACTTCTAGATCCAATATCCGGATTGAAGCAAATAAAATGTCCATTTTGAAGAGAATTAAAAAAATACAACT
This sequence comes from Dalbergia cochinchinensis, assembly GCA_031216125.1. Taxonomy (NCBI): domain Eukaryota; kingdom Viridiplantae; phylum Streptophyta; class Magnoliopsida; order Fabales; family Fabaceae; genus Dalbergia; species Dalbergia cochinchinensis. Next base: position 69,856,450 of record CM062368.1, read on the forward strand.
TTTATGCATGCACTAGGAGTTGATTCAAAAGATTTAGGGCAAAACAAGGCTTGGAAGTGTGCAAATCAGTGGCTGGGCACCCAGACGCCAAATTCTAATGCCTAAGCACCAGGAACATGTGATAAGGGGCATTTATGCCACTTATATTGCTTCTAAACCTTAACTTTTTACATAAGGTTTGATGAGTTATTGATGAAATAGTTATGATTGTTGAATTGTTCCTCATTATGCATTTTTTTATTGAATCATTAACTATTGCACTGATTTTTGGAATAATTATTGAATTAGAACTTGTTGCATTTAACTTGTCTCTTTGAAAATAGTTTTTACACACAGGAGCTTTAGATTGAGTACAAAAGTCAAGAGCAAGGCTGGGAACTCTTTGGAAGGAGCTTGGAGCAAAAAAGGAGCAAAATAGCACGAGTTCATTCTCGAGTGATGTAGCACTGCAGCTCTCGGCAAAGACAGCTTCAAGATTGCCCAAGATCATGGTTCTGGAGAGCACTGCAATGCTCATTTTAGTGCTGCAATGCTCATGTGATAGCGTTTTAATAGATAATTAATCTGTTTTTTGGCCTTACTTTGGCCCATTTTAAAGAGCATTATTTATAGGAGTGACTCAAACTTTTACCCTAGTTTTTGCTTCAATTTTAGATTTCTAGTTTTAGGATTCTTTCTCTCTACATCTCTTTACATCTTCTTTTCCATCTTTCTCTAGGGATTTTAGTGGGGGAATTAATTTGTTCTTGGGGATTATGGCAAAGATCCTTGCTATTATTTTCAGGTACTATTTTATTTTTATTATTGTAATCCTTCAGGGATGGAGGAGTGGATTTTCTTACTAGTGTGAGGGTTTTCGGATGGATTGGGATAACGTTTGAGCCCCCTTTTATATTGAATGCGTTAGTTTTCTCAATGTTCTGCAGTTTCTATTCTTATAATTATTGTTGCGATTGTTATAATTTTTATTGGGATAACTAAATTGATGATAATTTTTTAGAGAAACCCTTTGGGCATAAATTGAATGATCCATTGGTTTATATTTGAGAGAGAATATTAGAATTAACTTTTCAATTGATGGTTAAGCTATAGCAATTGGTTCATTAAATCAATATAATTTCTAAATAAATTGAGATCTCATTTATTTATTATTTGCATTGATCAAATTGTAGAGGTCGATCGATCACTAGTAGAACTGTTAGCTGATAGTGTTAATACACTTGAGAAAGAGGGGATTGAATCAAGTATATCTAAAAGTTTTCTACACACTAAATAAAAATTCAATATGTTCACGAAATCTCTTAAAGTTTTAGGAGATATGTAAATGAAATCAAAGAGCACAAAATAAGTAACAAAAATAAGTTCAGAATGTAACATAAATGAAAGGCGAATTAGTGAGAGAAGATGCACCACGATATTTATACTGTTCGACCTCAATATGAGATCTACATCTAGTTCTCACCATTAAGATGAGAGCACCACTAAATCAAAGTTTTTGTATACAGACAAATTTCCAATCAAAGTTCACCACTCAGTAGTGTGAACAAAACCAAACAAAGTAAGGCTCTTCCCTTCCTAAAACAAAACCAATAACAAAAGTAGAACAACTCCTTACAAAGGTGTATCACTCAGATGACTTTTCACAAATATGATCCACAAATAAATTTAGTCTTTTTCTAATAGATGCTCGCACTACTCCAAAAAATATGACACCACAAGGTTTTTCAATCCTTTCTCAATGTAACAGTGAAGTCTAAGACGAGAAGAAAAAGAGCACAACAAGCACAATGTTGTCTTTGAAATTTTTGATGATATGCACTATATTTCTTTCCCTAGCCTGCTGGCCGAATGTTCCTCAAAACAATGTCCAATTTTAAAACAATGTCCTTTCTCTTTGTCCTATTGTATTGCAATTCTTTCTCTCTCACGTGATATGTCTTGGCCTTTGTATGTTGCATTCTTGTAGCTTAGAATGTTCTATACAAAAGCTGAAACATATGCTTAACAGAGAATGCCAAATCAGCATGTAAGATAATTGTTTCAGAATAGTATTACTTTTGCCTATTATCTCCTGATTGTTTAGGAGACACCATGTTGACCTTCATTCCTTGAGATATATCTTTTAAAGTGTTAGTGCATATAATGAAGGCATTAATAATTATGATGTTTGTCATAATTTAAGATATCTAAATCTAACACCAGTAAGTAGTTTCTAATAGTAACTAATGGGTTCAATATTTGGTCAATGATAATTAATTTCAATCCTAGAAATACCTTACACTAATACCTTCTATCATTGCTTACTTTCAATTAATTTTAATTATTTCAATTTAATTCTTAAAACCTCGATTTTCCCAACGAAGTGATAAAGCCTCCTTGAGATACAACCTAGGTTGTGCCATTTGCAATATTCCTTTGGTGTATCTTAGCATTGAAATAATTTTTAATTTGAGGAGGCAGCGACAACCACCGTTCAACATGACAACCATGATATTCACCTATTTATTCAGGCTTTAGCCCTTGTTAGCTATTAGGGTTTCATCTCCTCTTTCTCTCTCGTTTGGTCTCCTCCATTGTCATGAAGGAGTAAACTAGCTCAAAAAGTCTCTGATAATGTTTGGTTGTAAGCATGAAACTCTATTTTTAATTGTTAATATTTTTCATGTGTTTTTCAATCTTTCTTCTCTTTATCCTATGTGTTGTTGAAGCTGAATAGTGTTGATGTATTAATTTTAATTGGGAAACCTTTTGGGTGTAATGAATTGATCAATTTATAATATTCAATTCGGTAAAGGATTAGAAATTGGGTTAATGGTTGTTGCTCATGGTTAAGCGATCGACTCTTAAACTAAAATAAATTTATTAAGGGTTGAGATCTTGACTTATCTAATCTATCATATGCATGTTAGTATTATGTCTAGAGTGGTCTCTAAGAGAATCATGATGGTTGTTTGAAAGGCCTTTCAAATTAGTCTTAATTAACTGCATATCAATTACTTATTTTATGTGTGTTTATAATTGTTTATGCTAACGTTTAATGTAATGAACTTCTTGGGTTAGTGTTTTTAGTTATTGATTTAATTCCAATTTAATTTTATTGCTTCCAACCAAACAAACCCCCTTTTCCTAAAAGAAAATTACATCAACCTCCCATGAGATTTGGTGAAATAAACATCGTCTTTCCTCTAGTTGTAAAATTTCCTCTTAATGTCCCTGAGTTTATAAAACAATTCACCAATCTCCCTTAAGTTTGTAAAATCATTATACTATCCCCTCCCTGTTGCATATTGAACCATACGTTTAGGGAAAGTCAATGTTATATGGACAAATAGAAGGGAGCTGGGGTGCATTTCATCTAACTTCAGAAGGAAGGTCAGTATAATTGACTCTTTTTTCGTAGTAGATAATTTGCTCTTTTTCTAATCAGTATCAGTCGTATCCATATGGGAATGATTCGAATATAATTGCGCTCATATATACTATTTATTTTACTCACTTTATCATTAATTTGGGTGAGCTTGGCACTCTTGTCCGTGCACCACAGCATTGCCCATAATTTTGGAGGTTAATTGACTTGAATTTGAAAAACCACGAAGAGGTTACTGTGCTGGGGTGTTAGGCTAGCCACAATAGGAATCAGGAGGCTCTCTTTGCTGGGACGTTAACTGAGATAGGATCCATACCAAGCTGATTGGACAAGTCACAGTTCTAAGGCAATTCTAAACTTGCCTATATATTGAAGTGTAAAGCCGCCAAAGTTAATTTCACTCTGTAAACAATTGCTAAAATCTCCAGCCACGCTTTTTTTCTTTTTTTATTCGATCTATTGCTCGGTTGGCTTTTGGATTTTGGTTCGAAGATAAAGGATCTCAACTACCAATAAAAAAGATGCATTGTATCACATGCATGCCCCACAAGAGGATGAGTTCAAATTCGAAAATTGAAAAGCCAAGTGTGAGGGGTTGACCAACGACCCTTTGACCTCGTCAATTATTTCTACGATGGTGGCTCTGACCAAAACGACCACATGTGGTAATCTAATTTTTATCATATTTTTTTTCCTTCGGAATATTGCGAGATATTTTATTTTATGTGGATTTTAACATGTTTTGGCTTATTAGGCCAATTGGTTTGATTGAACCCGGCATAGTTGTTTTTTAATGCCTAATAAAGGAATGAATATAGTCAATTTTTTTTTTCCTTCGGCAAAGATTGTATTTCAGTTTTTAAAAATTTTGGTGTTTGACACTACTCATCGCGTAATGTTCGAGAGCCTAGAAATCTAGAGCTTTTTTGCCGAAAAAACAACCTAGAGTTTCAGGCATAACTGCGGCAAGTTGAACACATCTTTCTACCATGTTGACTTTGTTATATTCACAAAAGAAAAATCCAAGCCACATATGACCATTTTTTAAAAATATGAAATTTCCAAAATTCTACAGAAATATTTATTTTTACCTAGGAAACTGCTATTTTTATATGTTGTGATGACACTATTTAATTCTTTTAAGTATGTAATAGCAAGAACGATTTACGTGAGAAGGATGATTTATTGTGAGACTAAGATAAACAAATTTGGATGGTTGAATCTTATATAAATATTTAAAATTAAAATAAAAAATTATGAAATATTTTTAAATGATTATATGATCATTAATTACTAATAATAACTTTCAATTATGACCATTTATATATAGTTATATGGTCTAAATTTACTACTCTTATTTTTATAATAAATTTCTCCTCTCATTAGAGTCACCCTCTATAATAGCTGGTAATTTAGATTTATACAACATGTATGTACTTTGTTCATGAAGCAAATAGGGTTAGTTCCCTTGAATGTCATTACCCACACAACAATAAGTATCTAGTTGCAAGCATTATTCTTATAATGTGCATGATTTCGTAAACTATGCACACTGCAGTATACCCAAAAAAAAAAAATGCACACCGCACCTGTTGAACCATATCAATAATAAAGTAAGCAGTAGTACACTTTAGACATCGATTATTAATTTATATTCCATACTCGACATAAGGAACAAATGAAAAACATTGCGTATTAGAATGATATATTAAAAACAACCTCACATTTGAAAGTTCCATGCCTTAAAGGATTAGTGTTTCGATCGATAAATATGACAGGTTCACCTAAAAAGAATAATATTTTAAAAAAGAGATTTGCGTGTTTTAATTAAGGGTGCATTTTTTTATATTTTAAAAAATGATGATCAAGCTTAAATTTTATACAAGATTTAATTTTATGTACTAAAAATGTAAAATATTTTTATACTGTTATTCAATTAAATTCACCGATATATATAATTTTTGAAGTAGTATGAGAGAGAATTAATCATATTTACTTGTGTGGTATAATGTAATTAGATGATACTGTAAAATTTTACACTGACACTGTATTAAAATTAAAACTTTTATATACAACTAAAAAATTGAAAATTGATATATTTTAAGCCACTTATTTTAAATTTTATAAAAAAAAATAAAAAACTAATTTTTTTTAAAATTCTATCTTTTTTCAAATTATATAAATATAAAAAATAACTTTCTATTACATTAATTAATTTTGACGCTACTGAATCTTATCCACACACAGGCACCCTAAGTAGGATGTTGGATGAACCAAATTACCGACAGCAACAAAAAAGTTCAGCTGGTTGAAGGATTAATTTGTATTTTAATAACCAGAGCAATGATGGGAGCATCTCAAGGGACATGTGTGTGGCGAGGATAATAATAGTGAAGCGAATAGTTGTCTGGGGACGCCCCCAAAATAATTTTTTTACCGCAGTCCCTATATTTTAAGTATACAAATAAAATCATAATCTTTTAACCTCTTTTTCTTTCACGTGTATTGCAGTAAAAAATAATTTTTCTGTTTCCCTTTCCACAAATGACATTTATTCCCAATACATTTTTTATTAGAAGATAATTAAATTATTTATTTTAAATTATGCTTTTGAAAATATTTAAATGAGTCCTGAATATTTTTAAGAATATTTTTGTTATGTGTAAACATAGAAGATATATTTGTGAATTTAGATTTTGAAGGAAACTGAGAGAAAATAATGATTTGTATTATGAATTTTAAAATTTTACGGTATAAGTTATTCCTTTTTCTTCTTTTATCTCCAAAATCTAAACTCATTCATATAACTTAAATAATAATTTCAGTTTTAATGGAACGATTTGAGTGATAAAATAGATTTGGCTGTCCAAATAATATTTCGGCTTCTTATGTCTTATTAGATTGATATATTAGACAATTTTAATATAAGCTGGTATGTAAGAGTTCACTAGCCCTTTGTTTGGATGGAAGAAGAAAATGAAAGAAAGAAAATTGCTTGGATGAAGAGAGAAGGAAGAGTAAGAAAAGTTTTTAATTTTCTTTCCCTTATTGGGTTAGAGAGAAAAACAACAAGATAGAAGATGTGTAACAATAATAGGAGATTTCTCGAGTACCCTATAAAATTTATGGGTATCAGTACTTTTTAGATAGCTTGTAGCTAAATTTTTTTCACGTGTCTCACTAATTAAATTTATTAATATTTTAAATATTTATGGTTAAATCACAATCCTTGAATTCAAAAAGGTATCAATACCTTGGAGTACCATAATAAAAACCTAATATAATATTAAATAATAATTTTATCCTTAATACAATATAATGTAAACATTTTGTTATTTATCATTTGTAGTGAATATATAAAAAAAAATGAGTAATTTACTCTCGTCTCCCTCAAAGTTTAATGTAATTACATGTAATACCCTTTTATATTGTAAAATTACACTGAGTTCTCCCATAAATATTAATTCATTAATTTAAGTGACAAAAAATACATCATATATACATGGTTATTAATGATATAATTATAATATTTTGTCACGACTGGCCTAGAGAACGTGACCCGCACGTGAGGACTTGGATTCCCACGGAAGCCTCTGATAACATGACTGACTAATATACATATATAAATCGAATATATCCAAAATATCTCAAATTCAAACAAGTTTCATAATTTTGAAAATGTTTCCAATCATAAATACTGAACATAAAAGTGCGTAAAATCCATAACGTGGGCCAAAGTTAAACATAATTAAATAAATGACTGAAATTTTGAAAATAGTCAAAACAATATAATGCATATCCGGGATCCTGCCTACACAATTATTGGAGCACTACTAAACTAACATAACCAACCGTAAGCTCCACTCCAAAGCGAAGCTCACCAAAAGAAGCTGCAACACTACTGGGGAGGATCCTATGGTGCAACTGAACCTGTAGTTATATCTGCAAGGGGAGGAAAAGAGGGGGGTGAGTTCATTAAAACTCAGTGAGTGAGCCTCCACTCACAACCCACATGGGATAACAGCAAAGATACATAATATATACATGCAACTTAATGTAAAACATTTTATATATAATTATATATAACTATACTGAAAATAATGAGTTAACTAAATTCATGGCAATAACTAATGGAGAAATAGGAATTATTCTGTACATAAGTATCTGAGCTGAATAGCTGAATCTGAGCCAATGGCTAATCTGATGAGCACCTAACTAGGTCCCATAAATGGACACCACACTGGGTTCTTTCTATAGGTGAGTTAGTTCTCTAACGGACCACTTGGTACCAAGGTTAACGATCAATCCTGCAGCCGTTAACTCGCTAATCTGTTTCTCAATAATTATTGACTAAAAATTAATAGGAATAAAATTCACTATTCTTATTATTCGTACAAAACTAGAATTCATGAAATATTCTGGTTGATAATATAAATCTAAATCATACGTACAAACAAGGGCCCAAACTTTTCAAATTAGATAAAAAGGGGAGGAATTGACTAAATTCCATAGAGATCACTTACCAAAAGAGATTAATCGAAGGAAATTAAGTGAAACCAATTTTATCTCTCCGGAAAAAATACCTTGGACGGCTAGGATTTTTAGAGAATATTTGAGAATATTATGATGTGCCTAAAATATACTATCATGCAACAAAGAGAATTTTGAGGACGGAATCATCTGTGTCCCATGCACATGCTGATGAACCATGAGCTTGGTTATCTATTTATAGCCAAAGATAACGTTAACATTTCTTGTTTCACCTAGTAAAATAATAAAAAAATAATAGTAGTCCTTCATTTCATCTACCTAAATTATATATATGTGTGTATATACATATATAAAATAATGGTCATAGTGCTCAATTTCATCTACCTAACGCACATACACTCATGTATTATTTAAATAACACTATATAATGCACTAACTTATAAAATAATGATAAATGTTCTCAACACATTTCATTGTGTTGTGTAGTGGGTGTGGGTTATATAGTAAAAATAATAATAATGATGGCACATTGCTAATAATAATAATAACATGATACCAATCATCTTTTATCTAACCGTACATGCTACATATCTATGATATTAATAACATCAACAATAATACTGAGTGCTAATGATGCTATCAGTAATGATGATGATGATGATAATAATAATAATAATTCAAATACTATTAATGATAACTCATATACCACTAAACTCCGTATATGAGGTATCATATATTTTGATAATATTTGACATATATATTAATTAAAATAATTTTTTTTTATCATAAGTTATAATCATTAGTTTCATTTTTATGCTATAACAATAATATTTTATTCAATTAACATGATAAATATTATCAAAATATTATAATTTTATTATTAATAATTATGTATATATCTTATATTATCTTTTTTGTCACTTGAATTAACAAACTGGTACCTAGATATAGGGAAGGTTGATGTAATTTTACTAAATCTTAGAAGAGATTAATGATAATTTTGTAAAATAGAAGAAGTGCCGAGTATAATTACATTAAATCTCAATGGAGGTTAGTGTATTTTTCTTTAAAAAGAATTGATATCCAAATAATTTAAAATAAGATATTTTTATATTAAAATTACAAAGTTAGACAATTTCAAATATCATTTACGTAAAGATATAATAACAAAAATAATATTGAATATTATTATGGATAAAATGTGTGAAATTTCATATATATACATATATATATATATTTAAAAATAAGAATACATAGAAGGAAAAGTTTTAGCTAGCTACTAATATGCAAAATGCTGTAATGGTAATTTCACCTAAAACTACTCTTTCATTTTAGTAGTTGTCTCCTCAATTATGGAGAAATAACATTTTTTAAATCCCACTATTAATGTTTCCTTTTCTTTTTTCCTCTTCGTGTCTATGCAGAAGAAAACCACAAAATCTCTCCATCCCCTCTCTCTTTTCTGTCTATTGAATATTTAGTACTACAATGGAACCGTGTTTGATACAAATAAACCATAACGTACATATTTTATAACTAACTAAAATTTTAGAAGTTCTCCCGATTTAAACTAATTCCAGATTAAACCATTTTTTTTTTTAAAATAAGTCTGTTTTATCTAATCTCTTCCCTTCATCTCTCTATCTTATCATTTGTCTTATTAATATCTATACAAGGAAAGATCCATTTATTTTAAAAGTATGTCTTAGTATACTTATTTCATTAAATAACTTTTTATAAACATCGAATTTCATCAATATAACGATTGAATTGTAAGTTCTCACTACATAGATCAAATATATAAAATTTCATAAAATTTTAAAATAGTTTGATACTTTATCATCCTTTTTTTATTTGGATGTACATCATAGTTTGATACACGCAAGTCTTAAGTATCAAATAACACATATATTAATATCTAATTTTTTCAAAATTTGATATGCTTGATCATCAAGATAAAATGTCATGATTCGATAGTTGGATTAATAAAATATGTTATTAGTAAGAAGATATTTAATAGAAGAAAGTGCAGTATACTTACTCTTGGAATAAATGGATCCTTCATATATCCATATATATATATAGGAAGCATATCAAATGAAATGAGTGATTTATTGTGAAAGTGAGATGAATGAATTTTGACCGTTAGATCTTACATAAATAGTCAAGATTAATACATAAAGTTATATATATATTTTTAAAATGAGTGTCGCGTGTTCACAATGAGTATGTGAGTATTGATTATATTAATTAATTTTCAATCCTAAACATTCTTGTATGGTTATGTAGCCCATATTTCCTCCTCTCATTTTTATAATAAATTACTCCTCTCATTTTATGTGCCCCTATATGTATGTATATATATATTAATTTCAAACTAAATAATTTTTAATATCAGGCCACAATTTTAAACTCTTTATTCATTGTTAGCCCCTTCTCTATTTTATAACCCGCCCAATGTATTGAAAGCTCCAAATTTTTGGAGCATAAGGGGAAGACATAGCCCAAAATCATTCAACTAATTATGGCAAAGGTATGCAAATTATGGCATTTAATTCTCATGCAATTATAATCTATAATCATACACGTGTAATATATTTTTAGGGTATTTATGAGTTTGAGGTATATATATATATATATAATTTAAAGTACTTATTGAAGAGCCAAATATTTAATTCCTAATGACATAACAAGACTTGATTGGAAACACCAGATAATGCATGAAATTAAATTATTAATTTTAAAAATATTCATTTAAATTTTTTTCAATATAAAATGTTTTACATTGTGAATTGATAACATAATATGATGTATATCTAATTTTTGAGATATTTATCGACGAGTCAAACATTTCTAATAATATGGAAATACTCATTATTTGAACAACTATGATTTTGTCATGGCATAATATTTTTTATGGAATAATCAATTTTTTTTATATAAGGATAAAAATATAGTTTTGATATATTGTTAATGCAAATAATAATATTTTGTATAAATATTTAGTTATACATCATCATAATAATAAAAATATTTGACTTACATATTATTTTAAAAATCCTATATATAATGATATATAATTAAATGGTAGTGTAAAAACAATTCACATAGATAACATATTAAAATTTATCTCTAAGGGTATGTTTGGTTGGGAAATATATAAAAGTAGAGGTAAATTTTTTATGACTGAGGTTCATATATAAATTTATATATAAAATTTATTCTTAAAAGTTTATACTTTATTTTTATCCCTAACCAAACATACCTTAAGAATAATCTCAATTGTTACTAGTAAATGCTCTTGCAATTGAAATGTCAAACAAATTTCTTAAAATATACTTATAAAAAGTATCGGAATGGACATTGCTGTTACAGACTTAACGTTCTAATCCAACTTTTTGTGAATATGTTTTGAAATTTTTTTGTGCGTTAGTTTAGATTGTTTTTGTGAGAATTAGTTTAGGTCAGGTAATACAAATTAACAGTCTTTTCTCTTTCCTGAATGCTACGCTCCTTTCCTTCAAGGTAGCGGAATTCCATTTCAAAATTCGAATGCAAGTGAAAAAAAAATTGATATGATAGATCCGAGTTTAGATATATTCTAATATGTGATAATGTATTAACCATTGATTTTTCTAGCATCTATATATTATAATATTAAATTATATTTTAAATGTTAATATATTATCACATATGAGATTTATTATAAATCCAATTGTATACTTAAAAAAAAAAATTTGCTCAGTTGACTGAACAAAGGAGTTCCACTGCACCAATAAAGCTGCTCGGCCCCAAAAGAATTTCTCTTCCTAGGATGAGTCATTTTTTTTAGTGAGTACCCAATGAGACTCACTCTAACCCACTCTTATGTTTTTTATCAGCTAGCCTCATTTGGTAACTAAACATTTCTCCCTAAATTTAAGCATGTTTTTGTTTTATAAAATGGAAAAATCATTGCGCAGCTAGCTAGCATAAATTTGCAGGCCGAAGCCGGAGGGTCCGAGAAGATTTATAGCCATTTCTTGCTCTACCAAATCATTGTTGCTATCATTATTAGCCACAAAAATGCAACAATCATTCTTCCTATTTTCCAAACAACGGAGAAGTAAATAAAAAAATAAAATAATAAAATAAGTTTTACTCTATTTTGTTATGATTTAAAAAAAAAACTACCAAAAAAATCATTGAATTCTAATTAATTTAATTGGGTCAGGAGAGCGTATGTATTGCTGAATCATTAGAACTAAGTGTTACTTGTGTGCAAGTAAGTTTACAGTTTATTGGTACACTCCTGCATGTCTTAATAAATTATGAAAGATCGTGAGTTAGACTCTCATCCTTACTTCTATCTTTTAAGATTTTAATTAAAAAAAAAGCAAAAAGTCTTACTTGTTTAAGAATTTTCCTTTTTGAGCTGTGCTCGTGTAAAATTTTCTCTCACAAATATATAAGGGCATGTTTGGTTTTAATTTTTAGCTTTCTAGTTTTTTAAATTTTATGAGAAAAATACTGAAGATTGTAAAAATTATAAAATCTAATTTTTAATTTTTATTTTCAGCTTTTAGTATTTTTTTGTAAAATTTAGAAAAGTAAAAAACTGAAAATGAAAATTAAAAATTAAAAATTGAGATCAAATAGACCCTAAATATGTGTATTTTAACAAAAATTACTTTAAAAATTCGCATATAATATTATATGACATTAGTAGTTGATATTGAATATCATAACATATGCATCATAATTAGACTAATTCTTTATTTATTGACTTTGGTCCATTTTGGCAAACACTAGTGAATTTTCCAAAGCGGGAAGATTCTATTCAGGTTACCTCACTTTCGTAGAAACCCACAATGAGGAGGATCGTGTGTGTATGTGACTTGGTGGCGTCAAACGAAGAAAAGTACCCTTCTCACTCCTCAATCCCACCTTCCCTTGTTTTTCGTTTTAAATTCAAAATCAAAATAATAAAACCCTTTTTTTTTCTCTAAAGAAAATCCAGAAAACGTGAACATTAAAAAAATAAAAAGAAGTTGCTTTATATATAGTTTGAGTCTCCTTCTCTTCTCAACCGTCTCTCCGTGTTCAACTCGCGTGCATTGTTAGTCAAGGCAACAAGGCGTGAGAAAGCGCAGAGAGAAAGAAAACACGTAGCGAGAAAGAGGAGGAGCACGAGAAGAAGAAGAAGGCACCCACAGACAGAGAGATAGAGAGAGAAAGCAAAAAAGCCCAAGCACCCACTTTTTCACTATTCAATTTTTTTTTGATTGGTTTCAGAGACACCCTTTTGTTTATTTTGTGTGGGGAAACTAGGCTCTTGTGTGATCATCATCTGTGTTCTCTCGATCCCTTTATCTTTCTGGGTTTTCACCTTTTTCTCTCTTTCTTTTGGTCTCCTTAATTAGATCCTCTTCTGTGTGCATATTTTTTAAATTCGCTTTGTAAAAGAAGGTAGTTTTTTGATATTGGTGCGAAGACGAAATTTGTTGCGTGGTTCTGAGGGCAATGATGTTGGCCTTAACAGTGTCTTTATGACGTAATATGGAAGTGGCCGTTACACGGTTACAACACCATCGTGAAAGGAAACAAAAACACCAGAGAACACAAGTAGAAGAAATGTCCCTTTACGTTGGTCTCGAGGCTTCCAAGGTTGGTGTTCTTTTTTTTAATGTTTACAGCTTGTTATTCATCTGGATTTGGTCTTTTTTTTTTTTTAATGTGCGTTTGAATGTTTTGGTATGTAGCTATGGAAGAGAGCTTCTGCAGAGGTATCTACTGAGATCGCTCTCTTTTCGGAGAATTGGAAGTACATTATCGGTGGCCTTTTCTTTCAGGTTTTTGTTCCCCCCCCTCTCTTTTTTTTGTTCCTTATTTTGTTCATTGTTATGAAATGTACATAAGTATAATGTGTTCTGGTTACCCTTTTGTGATAACAGTACAAAGGTTCCTTTTGTTTTCCTTTTTCTTCTGTGTGGGAGGGATTTCTGAAAGTAGTTTTCACATGTGGTTGTAGCGAACTTTACTTGAACGCTACAAAAGGTTCCTTTTTTTTTTTTTTGCCATGCTGGTGTGGTTACTTGTACATATTGCTTGCTTTCTTAATCAGGAATGAGGTTGACACTACTATTCTTTTCAGGTTAATAACCAAGAATTTCATTTTTTTTTTCAACTATTATTTGTTAAGTGTCAAGAGTTTTGATTAATAGCTAGACATCTCAGTGAGGGAAAACTTAAGTAAGTGGTAACTGTGTGCAGCTTAGTTTTGTCATATTCTGCATGTTTGTGTCCCAAATGAAATGCTCATTGCTTGGCATAATTAATGTACTCCAGTTATTTATCACACCTGAGTTTCAAATTTACTCCACTCCATGTCGAGCTCTGAGGCTTTCTGTCTTCACATTGATCAAATGTTTCATTTCTCTGGAGTGAACAGTTTTAGTAATAGTTTCAGCTACTTGTTGAAGGCAAATATGTAGCTACAAAGTTTTGTCAAATCACCCTTCTCTAGAAAAGGAAAAGAAATAAGAAGGGCCTACATTTGTGTATATATATGTTTTAAATTTTATAACATTTTGGACTCTATGCATGAGGTGTATTTATATAGTGCATCAACTTAAGGCATATTTGGTAATAGATTAATAAAAGCTAATCCAAAAACACTTATTTGGCTATTTGACAAGATTTTATTTTCTTGTGATAATGTTTGATGTCTACATCTAAATTTGAGCTGTTTCTCTGCAGTATCTACATGGTTTGGCTGCCCATGGAATTCATTATTTTCATAGGCCTGGCCCTACACTACAGGATCTTGGATTCATGCTTCTTCCAGTGTGTAATTGTCATTTTCTTCTTTCTTGAAAATTCTGTACTACACAAGAACTGCATTTTGAATTTCTTAATGTTGGTGCTTTTACAGGAGCTTGGGCTAGAAAAAGCTTACATTAGTGAAACTCTGTTTTCAGTTATCTTTATCTCCTTTATCGTGGTAAGAATTCTCTCTGCATCATTATCTCCATCTCCTTGTCTCAGCTTCAAACAAGAATTTTGGTATTTATGAAGTATTAATGATATGTTATGTACTATGTGCTTTTGCAGTGGACATTTCATCCTTTCTTCTTCAAAAGCAAAAAGATCTACACAGTTCTGATATGGTGCAGGATTCTAGCTTACTTAGTTGTAAGTGTTTACTTTATTTGTTTATTAAAGTACGGTCTAATATCAGTAAAAATCTGAATAGATGAGCGCTTAGGACTGTAGATAATTTGATTATAATGTGTTGCCAACATAAAATTTAGTCCTTAATGCCAACAAGTGCAATGTTGATTATTGAAGCGATGCCTTGATTCAACAAGCAGCTTGTGTCTGCTTATGATTCTGTGCATTTGTCTAGTTGTTGTAGAATAGAAAAGTGAAAGACTTTTGTAATGTTGAATTTGCCCTTTTCCCTTTTAAATATTCGGGCAATTTGCTGAAAGAATTCAATGTTATATCTTATATAGAAATTGATTATTGACTATGTTCCCTAAGAAGGTTAAGTTTAATGATTAATAATTTGAGCTTTCTGAGACATAAAACATTATGTTAATAAATAATCTGATATAGGAAATGAACCATGTGATGATCATAAATCTGTAAATTAACTTTAAACATTCTTTAACCATATATTTGTCCTCTTTTTTTCTAGGACCATTCAGCAGAGTAAATTTATGGCCATTTCAGTGTTGTGTATTCATTTGATAACTTATACATATGGTTGCAATATATGGCAACTTTCTGATTATGTTTGGCTCCTCTTTAATTGCTCACTGCAGGCTTCTCAAGCTTTACGCATAGTAACATTTTATGCTACACATCTTCCTGGTCCAAATTACCATTGCCGCGAGGTATAATCATTTTGTTTAACAAATATAATGTCACCTGCAGTTTACCTATATATATATATACATATATATTCTCCTTCCATGGCAAGTTACATATTTTTTACGAGGTCAGATTTTTTAGATCAATTAGTCTTGACTTTACACTGCTTCATGTATTATGCAGGGATCTAAAGTTGCTACATTACCTCCTCCAAAGAGTGTCAGTGAAGTCCTATTGATTAATTGTAAGTATAGTATATTGTGTTTGGAGGTGTTTAGCTTTGATGGCTTGGTGATTGTTTTGATGCTCATTGGGTTTTCATTGTGCAGTTCCTCAGGGTACAGTATATGGGTGTGGCGACTTAATATTTTCATCACACATGATCTTTACTCTAGTCTTTGTCAACACATACATGAGATACGGCTCCAACAGGTACATGAATCTTTGTTTTATAATTTGTTGTCATTTTGTGTTGTACTACATTTAAGCTTTGAATTATGACTAATTGTCATTTTTTCATGAACTGTTGCAGGTCGATAAAGCAGCTTGGGTGGTTTCTTGCGGTTGTTCAGAGTCTTTTGATAATTGCTTCTCGCAAACATTATTCAGTTGACATAGTTGTTGCCTGGTAAGGTGCATTTTCTGGTTTGCATGTGGCAAATCGTGATCCATGTCCTTTTTGATTTAATGTTTTTGATGATCCCTTGCAGGTACACTGTTAATTTGGTGATATTTTTTGTTGAGAAGAAATTGCCAGGTTAGCACATTTGTACATAACAATTTTATATGCCATTATCATTTGCTTGAGCAGTTATTTGTTGTTGGTTCTGACTATATGTTATTCTTCAGAGTTGCCGGACAGAACTGCTGCCCCAATGTTGCTGCCAATGAGCAACAAAGACAGTGATAGCAGGACGAAAGAAGAGAGCCTTAAGTTAATGAATGGGAATTCTGTAGACTCTTTAGATAGGGTAAGCTGAATCTGCTTGCCCTTGCGGTCTTCTTCAATGTGATGTCATTGTCTATGATCTGGACATAACACGGTTATTGTCTCTTGCTCAGAATCAGAGGCAGAGATCTCAAGCAAATGCCAAGACTGTGGAGGATGGCAATGCATTCCCTGCTGACTCTCCAAGGAATGGTGCATAAATTGGATCTACTGCAAGATTGATTGTTGTTGGGAAGCCACAGCCTTTAATTAGATTTTGTTAATTGGAATATTAGTAGCCTCATTTGTTAATTTTATTGTTCTGGGGTTGTGCTTTTTGACATGTTGCAGCCTTGTCATTTTGAGATTATTTAGCATCAACAGGTGCCATAGCAAAATTTTTCAGTCCATTGTCCATATTGCCTCCATTTTGAGCACCATGTGCATACACTCTTCCCAGTATCTAATTTTGATTTTTTTCCCCCCATTTTCTCCATGGTGTCACCTGGTGATTAAATGATTAGTAAAGTGTAACAGTGATGTAAAATATCTTAGTCCTTTCGTTTCACTATATCTTTTCATTTAGGATTAATACACAAGTGAAGAAATTCATTAAATGATTTTGGTAATAGTAAAAGTAGTTTTAGCAGAACATTCGCATACTGAATTCAAATCTTGTTAAATTTTCTCTTAATTGCAAATAACCATAATCAATGTAAGGATAACATTTAGAAGAAGTTATTGATAATCTCTTATCTAAAATGGATAGATAATTTGACACAGGAAAGTAGAAAAACTCTAAATGGATAGATTCAGTGAAACGGAAGGAGTAATTCTAAGTTCTGCACCAATAATTTAAAGTAGCCAGCCCTTGAAAATTGGTGCTCGCTGATGATAAAGGGTTCATGCAGACAATCTTGTGTACTGAGATGCTAGTCCACTGAAAGTATATAGTACATTGCACATGTTGTGACTTATGACCACAGGTCATTTATGAGCTCAAAATATTATATAATGAAATTCAAGTTACATTCATAGCATTTGAGGGTACTACTCTTGCGCAAGTTTGGTGATGAGGAATGAAAAGGTCAAATAGCTAGGATGGGGCAATTCCTAATACACATTATTGGAGGGCTTATTATTACCCCAAATGATGAATTTAATTGGTGGTTATCAAAAAAGGTAATGAGGCTTGGCTAGTTCCTAAAACTGCAATGCTGAGAAGTGACATGAAGGAGCACATGATGCTTTTAGCGGCTAGGACACATAATAACGCCTTATGTGTTGTCCCAATCCTTGTACCTTGTCTGCAGCTCCAATTTTTGAAGTTCAAATTCCCTCCTGGTTTCCGTTTGTGACACAGACCCGTTACATGCATCTTCTCCTTTATCACATGGGCCACACAGGCTTCTTCTGGCATCATGTTTACCCCCAGGCATTCATTGGTGTTCTATGTTAAGGGTAAAGCTTGCGGTGTTTATTGTAATCCTTTTATTAAAGCCAAACTAACTGTACGGAGCCTCCAAACGTGTCATCATTATTGGTTCATGCATGCACCTTTAACAGAGACATAGAGATCCCAGTTATTTAAGGGCACCATAAATATTATTTTTACTTATTGTTTGTGGAACACTGTGTCGATACACTATTATTTATTATTGGATGGGATGTGGATCCCACTTAGTTTGGGACCCATATCTCATTCAATGGTAGATAAAAGTGTGTTGAAATGATATTTCATAAAATATGAATACAAATAATACTGTTCATAAAGGCACCTATAAATAGATAACTTAACCGAAAAAGAAAGGCTAAACGTCCATAGAAAATTTTTAGGGGAGATGTGTCGTCTCCCTAAAGATAATTTAGCTTATCTTGGCATGAGCCCATGCTACTTAGATAAATTTATTTGCCCCCTTTTTTTAATGTTATTTGAGGTTAAGCTAAAAGTAATAGAGGAATGATACATAATTTGATAAAAATAGATAAAATTTTGACAGAATATAAGAATTGTACGTGGCTCCATGCAATAAATTGGTAGGGATCTTTTACTCATTTGAAAGTTAATAAAAGTTTCACATCATATTGATAAAATAAAATTTCAGTAAAATTTTTAACTCTAATATTTTTACGAGGCTAATTTTGATAATAGTACATTATTAATTAGTATAAAATATTTTACATGATTAACTAATTACATTTTATCATGTGAGTGATTTTTTATGGTTATTGTCAAAGTTGAACACTTAATAATTTAATAATACATGACTTCTTACCTTGATAATATATAAATTAAATTCTATTCTTTATTAATTTTTTTTGACAATTTAATTATAATTATTAAGTGAAATAGCCAAATGGGGACCATTTTCCTTTTCAAAAGTCAATATATTATTTTCATAAAAAATACAACAAAACAAAAATACATGTAATTTTAGCCACCAATTAGAAAGTGTGGCTATATTTATTCACAATACTTTTAAATGCATGTAGCCACAATTTATAACTGTGGCTAAATACCTGAGGTATTGAACATTGTACTTCATTTGGTATATCATAGCATTGGCCACAAAACAATGCACAATTAAGACTTGGCGCCTATTTCAGTGCTAACTTTTTAAGAGGTGTTGCAAAGATTTTTAAAAGTTATATACTCTGAAATAAAACTCGAGATTGAGGAACATTTCTGTACATAGTTAAAACATGAGATAGAAATAATTACAACGTTAAATGTATTAATTAAAACGCACTTCCATTAAAGTCATTGGATGACACTTTGGTGCCACCATAACTTATTTTATATGTGATATTGTACTCTTTTAAAGATATACATAATGTAATTACAGATAACCCACCATGATCATGGATATGGCATCTGGCTTTTGTGTTTAACACGGTAGTAAAGGTCCCTAGAGTCGTATAATAATATAATCCAGATGCTCCACACAGGTAGTGCTTGCGCAATTTAAGCTGGAAAAGTAAGCCAATTCAGAAAAGAGAACCTCCTCATATTTTGAGACAAAGAAGTACACACAAACACGCATTTGGACAGAGTGTAATGACAGAGCAGATATTTGCGTGATGCAGGACCATCATTGCAGGATGTCTACAATTCAAAAAACTACCGCATATTCTTCCCTTTGTGTCCTGCTTCTTTTCCTGTATGAGGGTCCTTTTGATCCCCATAAGGGTGGTATGAAGAACAATAACACCAATTCACCAGACATTGATGCACTCTCAATTCTATTAGCATTGTTGTGACTACTGGGGAGAGACCATTAATTTGTTACCCCTTTGACAAATGAAAATTTAAAAGAGAAAACGAAAAAATATAATTAAAAAATGTCAAGCAGAAGCATATTGATGACTAAACAAATTAAAGCGGCATTCTATGAACACCCGTTTATTTTTGTGCTTTGTTTGATCTGTTTTATGTCAGGGTTAAAGCATTTCTTATTTAATTTCCTTTGCTAATAATCATAGTATTAAATTAAGAGTGTCATTCCAATTAATTTAACTGTTTCTATTAAAGTACTATATCACCTAGAGATAAAGTCTAGATAGATAAGGTCCATTTAATTTTAAAATGGTATCAGAGCCTATCTTAAATTGTTATTGGGTCACTTCACACACATGTCCAATCCATCAAATATCAAGCTTCAAATTCTTGTTGCCCCCAACTATGGTTATTTTTCAAGGCACTAGTTACCGACATAGCGCCTAGTTTAGAGTATGGTTTGCAATGAATAATTGACACTTTTCCCAAATCGAACAGACAATAATCGTAAACTTTTAAGTAGAAATAGATTGGATAGCATAACTTTACCAATATATAGACAATGCTAAACTTAGGTCAAGATTGTACACTCTCTAAATTATTAAGCAATTCTTGTACATCATGTATCATGTAAATGGAAAATTGTTTTGATTCCTTTCCAAGGAAAACAGTGCACTCTGCCCCATCAAGGCTCAGCAAGTTTGTGCTATTGAAAGCCATCTTTTGTACGAAGAACAGGTCATGGTGTTTGGAAATTTAACTTGCTTAAACCCAAGTACAATTTTCCATTGATTAAGGTTTCAGGCAACAGAAAATGATACTAATGCAGCCAAGGGTTACGAATGAACAAGAGACTTGTAGACTTGTCAAGTAAATAGGAAAAAGAAAGTGGTGTTTGTCAAATTTGAAGAACTACAAAAGGACCATCATTGCGAAGCTGCAAAGGTTGTTGATACTGAAAAACGAGAAAATTTTTAGAAACCACATCTTTATGAAGAACTGTAAACATTTCTGATACATTTTCATTGAAAATCTTCTTACTTAAAATCTTAGCTTAGGTAATATCCTTTCTGTGAGATACTTTTCTAAGAAGTCATTCAAATAACTCTATTAATTTGTTTCTTAGTGATTTCAAATCAAAACCCCTTACCATATCTTTGTATTCCTGACTTGATAGTGGCCATTGTGAATTAGATTGGACAGACTAGAACAAGAGTACTCATTGGTTAGCTTGAAAAGGCTAGGAATAGACTATTTGTTGTAAGGTTGAAGAGACTTGTACAAGACTACTTATAGTGGAAAATCTCAACAATAGTGTTGAGGACTAGATGTAGGTAAGTGGTTGACCAAACCAAGATAATTCTCTTGTGTTTTATCTCTCTATCCTTACTCTTTTACTTTCAACTATTTAATTGTGATACCTTAGGTTCACGTGTCCTTAACTAAGCCTAACACAACTTTAAGCTATCTTGGAAACCGCTTGGATATGTAGAAAACCTAAAAATGCATAAATGTGCATTTTCTGTGTAGACATGCTCGCTATAGTGAGCATAACTCACTATGGCGAGCAGGAGGGAATAGCAATCTCGCTATAGTGAGACTCTCGATGTCAAGATATGTCCAAAACGATATAGTTTCATTTTAATGATCCCCCACCCTAAAAATACACCTCATACTTGGTCATTCACTCCCAAAATCAAACCATAACCCTCGAAAGCTCTCTTCCACCTCTTTCACACAACTCCAAGCCTTCTTCCTTCTCCCCAGTCCTTGGGTAAGTTGTTTATGTGTTGTTTTTGTCAATCTCCTATATGTTCTTCCATGTTTAGGGCTAAGGCTCCCTTATACATGAGTTTTGCATGATTTTCCTTCCCATCAATATCCTTATCATCTTCTTGGGTGTCTGATGTGTTTGTATTTCTATGGTAATTGTTGGTGTCATTCCCAACTTCCGAGATCAAGTGGATAATATCCATGCACTCTCAGCTCTAAATGGTGAGTAAGTTTGAACTCATGACTTTATTTTTAGTCATTATAGCTATTTTCTTAATGTTATGATGCTATATATGAGTTAAGAAGTGAAAATATGTTATGAACATAATTTTCCAATATGTGCCATTTTAGAAAGATTATGGATATTTAAGTAAATCATGAAATTATATTTTAGAAAACTATAGGACCATGATTGCTATGTTTCTATGCCATGAAAATATTTTATCTACTGAAGAAGAGATTATTGGAAAATATGAGATTTAGTAAAGTTTACCAAAATTGTCAGACATGTACTATGGATTGATGAAATTGTCATGTTTCAAGATTTTGGATTTCCTGGCTACGCTTTTAGAAAATTCAGTTATGTTTTATTAAAAATGTTGAGTTGAGCATGTTTTATCTCCGTTGACAGATATGTTATTATGGTTTTCATATTTCCATGTTTATGAAATCATTTTATCTTGAAATATGAATTTAGAATCCCAGTTATATGTTATTGGAAGTGTTGAACTGAGTATGATTCATGACAATGACCAAATACATACTCTTTGGGTTTCTAGAACCACCATGTCTATAAGCTGGTGATCCCCTGAGCATAATCTTAGAATATAGTTATGCTTGACAATCAAATTTTTAGAATTATATAAATTTAGAGCTTTAAGAGTTTTCAGTTTTATTCAGCTTATTTACAAATTAGTTTTAGATAGTAATTATAAAGAAACAAATAGTGAGTTAATGGCTACAATATCGTTAACCTTGGTACTAAGTTATCTGTTAGAGGACAATTTCGCCCCTTCAGAGTATTCAGAGAATGAGACCTAATTAGGTGTCCACTTTAGGGGGCCTCATTATGTGCCTTTTCAGAGTTCAGAGATCAGAGTAATTATATTTATTTTTATTTATAGTTATCATGTTCAGAGATTCCTGATTTTCTAGTATTTACTGCACCGTGAATATAATTGAGAAATGCTCTCCCATGTAATTATGTATGTAAATATCAAAATGATTTATGTTACATAATGTATATATCTTGTTTGGTTGTCCTATGTGGGCAGTGGGTGAGAATCCACTCACTGTGTTTGATGACTCAACTTTGTCCCTTCCTTCTTACAGTTATAGTTGCAGATCTAGTTATCGCAGCCACCATATCGATAGATCGCAGCTATTCCAGTGGTGAGTTTTACTCTGCAGTGAGGCTTAGATTAGGGTTGTGTTAGATTAGATTGCTCTAATAGTTATGTGTGCAAGATCTGAGCCATGTATTCTATTCAAAGATTATATGTTTATTTTTAGAAATTATGAACAACCTTATATGATTTTAGATTTCATGTATTGATTTGAAATGTAGGTTGTGATTAAATTTATGTAAAAAGGTAGCTTGTGCTCACGGTTTAGTTTCAAATATTGAACTAATTTATGTTTCATTACTATGTTTATGTGACCTACCAATTTACATTAATATATTTTGTCAAGACATAAGTTAAGTTGACAAAAATGATTCTATGATTATGAACATTGATGTGTTTCAGTTTTATGAATTTAATGATTATAACTTCATAGGAAATTTTATGATGATTTAGATTAAATTATTTTTGGAGAATGAAAATCATATTAATCCATGTATTTAGTAAGTCACATTACCTAGTAAGCTTATGTGGGGACCTAGTCCATGTTCCTAAATTGGGTTGTTGATGGGTTGTATTCATACACCTCCTTTTCTTTATAACTCTAGACATATTGCATGATTTTATATGCTAGAATGATTGACATTTGATGATGGTGATGGAGTTGATCTCGAGGACTCTGATCCAAATTCTCACGAGGAGGACCTAATGTATCATTTAAGTATGTGGGGTGATCTCCGAGGAGGAGGCTTCAAATGATGATTGATGACCTCCTTGAGTTTATTTCTCTCATCTTTCTCCATCTTTTTGCATGTTTAGTTTTGTAGCACTGAGGCTAGTGCATCATTTAAGTGTGGGAGGTGATTTGTATGGGTGCATGAAACTTTGTTTTTATTTTTTACTTTTACATTTCTTATCTAGTTATGTCTAGTCTTTTGTAGTGTAGTGACTTGTATGGTGTGTTAAAGGAACACCTTTTATCTTTTATCTTGACATGTTTATTTTATTTCGCGCTAATTCTCTTTTCATGTCTTGTGTGTGAACTTAATCAATCGTATTAATGTCTTTTCTCTTGTTCTAGGTTCTTAATGTCTTTCTAAAGTAAAACTTAAAAAAAGGAGTTTGTTAGAATTTAGGATTTTTGGTTAGTCAATAGGTCGAATTGGTCATACATCTCCTTTAATTTCAAGGTTATTAGCACTTGGTTTGATCTCTTGGCGTATTCAATTTTCATCTTGAGAAAATGAAACATTGGATTAATTTTGGAATGGATTGAATGGCTGGAATTAGCTTATGAGCTTGATTGGTGATTGCTTGTTAATTGATCACTCTTGTTATTTTCTGATATGCACACTCGCATTACTTGTAATTCTAGAACTTGCATAATTCTCTTTCAAAGAATTTTCATCACATTGTATAACATGTGTGTGATTGAGGTATTGATTTTCTTTGTTAACCACTTAACCTAAAAAGCATACCCTTTGTTTTGGAATCCTTTGAATGAGCCCCTTTGAGTCTTGAAACCTTTTCCTTTGTTTGAAACAACACGTTACAAGCCCTTAAGGTAAAAACAATGATAAATACCCAACTTAGGGTCTTGAAAGTATTGGTAGCTTTTGTTTGTGCTAGAGTTTGAGTGTAGGAGAATCCTTTTGAACCAATTATGGGAAATGGAAAAGGAATCCATGAAAATAATGGTTGAATTGGTGACTGTGGTTATAGATGTGTACATTTTTAAAAAATAAGAACATAAAAATAAAAATGAAAAATGAAAAAAAATGTACGTATGAAAAAAAGAAGAACAAAAAGAAAAAGTCACCAATTCACTACTTGTATGCAAATAAATGGTTGCAACTTGGTGTTTAAGATTACATTGCAATAAGGATTTTGAGAATTATAATTGGTGTGATTTTTGCTTCCCATGCACAAATTCTCAATGTTGAACACACACCTTTGCTTTCCTAAACTTAAGTTTAACTCACATCTCCCAATTTTATCCTATCATAACCCTAGCCTTGTTACAACCCTCAATAAAACCTCTTGATGCATGTTTGCTTATGTGTGATTCATGGTTATTGAGATGAAAAGCAAGCCTAGTTTGATTCATGGTGATTGAAATGAAGAGCAAGCCTATGGAAAGGCAATGCCTTGTGAAATGTTTGAGTATCCCATGCCCTTATACATTTAAGTGAATTGATTGAAACACATCTTTGTAAGGATCTAATCCAATCATTCATATTCTATTTTGATTCATGTTTGCTTAATGCTCTTGTGTTGTTGATTGAGTGTGCCAATTTAAAGATTCTATGCTTGCATGTGTTGACCAGGTTGACTTCATCACTTCCCAATTCCAACTTCTTGTAAATATTTCTTTTTGTTTAGTTTAACTTGTAGAGTTTCCCCTCTTTCCCTTCATTTTACCTTTTCCTTTGTTTATTTCTAAGCTCCTTGCATAAGGACATGCAATAGCCAAAATGTGGGGGAGTTGATGAACATAGATTTTGTATATAATTTTCCTTTTACACTAGGTAATTTTCCATGCAATTTGTGTAGAATTCTCGTCATTTTGCTCTAAATTTGTGATTGAATCCTTTTGCACTCAATGCTTGAATATGGCTTTAATTCATTGACTTTATGAGTATTTGATTTTGTTAATGACGAGTTCTATTACTCTTGCAAAGAGATTTGTAGATTTTTGGGGACTATATTTGAGAGTGCAATATGGAGTTGGAGCTTGCATGCTTTGAAGAAAAAGAGTCAAAAGAAAGTCTTGGAATCAAAAGAGAGGAGCACAACACTAAAAAGCATCGTTGTAGCGAGCATGTGCGAAGAAGAACGACTAGAGATTGAAGACCACTTGTTACAATGAGCTTTGGTTGTTGCAGCAAGCTTTGCAACCCGAGATAGAAGTTTAAATATTACATTTTTTTAACTAACTTGGAGCATTTTTTAGCTATTTTGAGGATGATGTAATACCTATAGGCTTAAATTTTGAGGCACTTTTTGCTGAGGAAAGAAGACTAGGTTTTGTTAGAAAAATCTCTTTCTTCTCCTTACCTTCTTGCCCTTGGAGAACACTCATTTTACATCATTTTCCCTTTAAGTTGAATTTCTTTGTTTTCCCTTAAGTTTTTCAACTTTTATTGCTTTCTTGCCTTGTAACCTTCTTCATGGAGGAGTAATTTTCTTGCTTGCTCAAGGGATTAATGAGCTAGGGTTTATGTTTTGAAATACTTGCATTTTTAGTGAAATGCTTGGTGTGGTTCTTTTTCCACTTTTGTTTTTCCTTTCTCTTATCATGCCATTGAATTGATATATATGTTAAGTAAATTGCTTTTATTGTGCATGTGGTTCATAACTTGTAAGCATGCATGATTGAGATAGTTAATTAAATGCACTCTAATTGATTGATTGGAAAGTGTTTAATTGACTAAGAGGGTAAAGATTATCCATGATTTAGGATTATGCTATGGCAATTGGTGCTTAAGCTAGCTCATGCAATTAGGTATTCTGATTGCAATTAACTAAGAGTATGTGCTAGTTCTTTCCTTAGTGGTTAATTAATTATTAGTAGAATTACATGTTGATTGTGTGATTGCATAATTAGCAACATAGCTTTCCATCAAGTGTTTGTCTTTTTGCATGTGTTAATGATAAACATCCCTAGCTTGAGAACCGTTAGGCTAACCCTTTTACCATCATCTTTTTTTTACTTAGTTGCTTTATTCCTGTATGCAACAACCCCCACAAAATGCAATTAGTTAGCACTACTTTCCTATGAAATGGCCTGAGTTGTACATCACTATGTTAGTGTTCTAGCAGGGATTCAAATTGAAATCCGCAATGGTTGATGCAGCAGCAATATTGCGGTTGCGCCAATGCCCGAAACCACCTTGGACTGCAATTGCGGGGTGAATTGAAATCCTAGAAAAATCTACAACATAACGGTGATTCGGCCGCAACATAGCAGTGATGCGGCCACAACACACTGCAATAGAACACAACAAGTCCAAAGAATCAACCATGTATCCCGTTTTTGTACTTCCATTCTCGTACAACCTCAACCATCATGTGATTATGGAAGGTCAATTGGAGATATGGTAAATGGTGGTGCTCCAGTGGCAAACAGAGAAGAAGCAGATTGAGAAGGGGGAGGTAAGAGTGGAGTTGAGGAAAGATTAAACAAGGAAAAAGGAGGAGATATGAAAAGAAAAATAAAAAATGTTAGATATTATGTTGAAATGACTTACAAGCTGAAGATTGAGCATGGGTTTTTCTAAAAAATCAATGGCTAAAGATGGGAGCTTGGGCTGCTATTTGGTTGGTCACAATTAAGAAGAGAACTAGGAAAGAGAAAAGGATCTAGAGGAAAGTGGGTGTAGGTGAGGGATACGGACGCTGCTGATGGCTTTTCTTTTTCTTTTTGTTTTCTTTTATCTTTTTATTTTATTAAATGGGTAGGCTTCTTGTTGTTGCTAGGCATTCCTCATTTAAAGCTTAGCTTCTTCTTTTGTTTTGATACACGGCTTACCTTCTCCTTCTTTTATTATCTGTCGTGCCAAAAAATTAGGTGGGCTTTTTATTTGTGTACTTCATTATCAATTTTTTTTTTGAAAAAGGGGTGGAATTATATTGGGACCAGAGTGCTTTTCATTTTTTTTTTGTAAAAAACATGTATTGGATGTTGAAATGTCATCCAATCATTTTTACACAGTTAAGTTGATTTTGTTAGTATTATAAAATTATTCATGCATTAATCATTTTTACAGTTGCAACACCGTTTGGTTAATTATTAATAGTATTCTATTTTAAAATTTTGTGTTGAATTTAATTCTTGTTTTTGTTAGTATTATAAAATTATTCATGGATTACTTGGTGACATTTTTAGCATTTTTTTTTTGAGAAGTTCTAATTTTATTGTATGATTGTTCTAAAAATATGAAAAGTTCATATTTAAATATGTTAGAGGCACATATTTGTATAAAATATGTTGAAAACTTGTTATTTTGGTGCCACAATTGTTGTACTTCCTCTTTATTTTACATTTTGTGCAAAAAAAAAAATAAGATCACGCCACAACGGCAGCAATCCACATCGCAGTAGCCGCAATGGCCACAACCACAATGACTGTAACCACAACTGCAATTTAGAACACTGTGTTCTAGTCTAGCTTGGTTTGGGAATTAATTTTCTTTCTCTGTTTTTGTTTTGTTTTCAAACTTGGTTTTGATAATAGATCTCTACTAGTTGTCAAGATGACACTGGCTGCCTGGTTCATGATGTAGATGCACTCGAAGATGTTGACTGAGTTGTCGTGGTCAGTGACAGAAATTCCCAGAATGTAGATGTTGTTGCAGAGGCAGTACACGATACGATAGCAACTTTCGATGCCGACGATGACCTGGCCATGAGAGGCGGCGAGAGGGTCATTGCCGATGGACTCGGCTGCATAAGCATCATCGGGACATCAGCAATGGCATTGGGGTTGTTCTTACGCGACACGTATGGCAAAAGGCAGAGAAGGCACATCAAGGTAGGGAACCATTTACATCTAAAGCATGATGTCAGATCTGTTTGCGGGTAAAGAGAGTGCTAAGCAAGATATTGCCGATTGATACAGACTGGAGAAAATGAGAGAATGGTTTTTGTGCATTTGGTTTTCGATTGTAGTCTAGGGCTTTCTGAGATTGATTTGATTCAGATATCAGATAGTGAAGACATTAAGAATTCAAGGATCTGGAATTGGGAATTGGAAATTAAATTGAAACTAAAGAGTGCAACGATTTGAATTTATGCTTTTTATCTCAGTTAGTTGCCTCCATTCATACTCTTACCAAAGCTTCATTATACCTATTTTACACATCACGTGATATTTGTTGCGGCTCAAATTTATGCTTGTCAAACTTATTTCATAATTTCTTTATGCAAATTTATTTGAAGAGATATGTAAATCAAAAGGAAACAAATATATGGAATACTGGAATAGTTGTCCATGGCTTTGTCTTTGAGCTCCAACACATGTCTTCTATGGCAGGAAAGTAATAGGTGTGTGGCTTGAGATGAAGAATTGAATAAGTTTTGGGGTCAAACTGTAAAATGAAATGAATATCAGGTTTAAATAAATGTTTGACTATTTGTTTGATGATGTGTAATTAAAAAACATATGTTTTAATTTGAGTGGTACCAGCTAGGAAAGGTTTCTATACCCTTTGAATTTCAAGCATATCATAGCAACCAACTACAAATAACACAACATTTTTAGAATTCAATTTATGGGTTTCTCTAGTACGTTTATAAAATTCAAGGATATCGGTATCTTGTAATTATTTGTAGTTAAAATCATGACTTATGCTCTATTAACCTAATTTACTAAAATATAAAAAATAAAAATTTAATCACAACCATTAAAAATGAGAAGGGTATCAAAGCAAAAAACTTAATAGTAAAAACATGTGAACTAAATAATGAGCTTTAATTCCCCATGAAAAGAAAGAAAACTGAAAAAAGGCTTTACTTGCTATATATTATAGGCATAAAGCATAGACTCAAACGAAAATGGATGGACAACACAACAAAATAGCAAGATATTAAGTCCCTCATATAAAAAAAATATATTGATTCTAAATTAGACCCAAAAACAGAAATACATATTGTACTAAAAATATGGGTCGAACCCCTTGGCCCCAACTATAAGAGCTCAGACATAGGCCATAGAAAATGGCCACGTGGCACTTAGGTCTCATGATCTCTCTATATCTTTCATTATATTCTATTATTATATAATATATTATATCATATCTCCTATAAATATGGAATATATTTAATATCTACTAAATCTCAGAAATATCTCCCTTATACAGGGAAGATTATTTCCTAACTTTTTACGAGATCAGCTTACACTATATAAGTGGTTCAACACCTCCAAGTATCATAAGTTTATTATATGCCTTTTTTTACCACTCTATGTCCTATTTATTTTCTGATTTGAGTATTAGAGTATCTTTGAGTATCTTTGAAGTATCCCACCTCCTACTTGCACGAATGTTGGCGCTACTTGCCCTCCTTTCACATTTCTAGATGAGAATACATAATTATTTAGCCACAAATTTTTAGAGAAAACACGCGGTGTTGTTGGTTTCAAGCACGCACTTGTAAAATTTGGCACCTAGCTCACATCTAGGTAGATCAACTGGTGGTGGAGGGAGTGAAGTAGATGGAGTTGGTCCATTCTCAACCTCAAATGCCATGTCTAATCCCCATTCCACGTGATCATCCACATGGCAATGCACATACCAAATCCCTGCAAAATGCATAGAAATAAAAAAAAAAAGGTGGATAAACGCAAGTTAAAAATAGTTTGGTATGCCAATATTCCAAGGATATTAGTTAATTATAAAACTAACGTTACACAAACACTTTTTTCAAGAAATGGGTGCAACAATTAACATGACTTAAAATTAAGTAGTGTCTTTTTAGAAAACTTGCGCTAATTTCATAATATATATTCACTACCGAAAATAAGCTAAACCTCGGGTGCAGACTCGAATAATTTAATAAATTTAATATTTAAATTTATTTTGACCCAACCCCACTCGGCTTGATTTAGTCCAATCCGAACTCAAGCCAATCTGTCCAGAAAAATATATATTTACTAATAAAGCCAACAACAAACTATAAATTTTTGCTTGAAAAATTGATATCGGTAATTGGTTCAGTTCCCAAACTTATATTTTTCAAAGGCCCAAAATTATTTTACGTAAATATTCTAACTTTCATTATTTCCATTCTTTTGAAAAAATTAAATTTTTTTTCAAAAAAAAAGGAATTTTGGATATAGGTTTTTAGGCTGGCCTGCCCAACTGACAAAAGTCAATGAATCAGTATTTTTCTTTTGGGATAATTTGACAAGTATGGATGGTGTTTTTTTTTCCCCCGGGAAAAGATCATTTGAATGCCTTAATTTTTCCGTCAGTTGCAAATAATCATTGTCAACTTTTAAACCTTCTAATTAAATCCTTAAACTCTAACATTTGTCATAATTGGTCCTTCTATATAATTTATTTATGCGAGTTTCCTAATAGCGCAACATGTCAAAATCCCTACAGTTATAAACACTTTTTTTTAATTATCTTATTGTTATTATTATTTAATTATAAAAGGTAAAATACCTTTTTCGGTCTCTTATTTTATTTAATTTTTTATTTATCCCTTATTTTTTATTTTTCTCAATTTTATCAATTATGTTTCAAATTGTTTCAATTTGGTCTCAAATCAATGTTTTGCCACATGACTGTCGAATACACTTGTAAATTATATAAAATGACTAATTTTAAGGAATTTAAGGACTTAATTGAAATGCTTAAAAGCCTGGGGTCACTATTTGCAACTGACTAACAATTGGGTCTGTTTGGTTTAAGTTTTTAGTTTTTCAATTTTTCAGATTTTATAAAGGAAATGCTGAAAATTTTGAGAATTACAAATTCTAGTTTTTAGTTTTCATTTTTAATTTTCAGTATTTCCTTCAAAAAATCTAAAAAATTAGAAAATTAAAAATAAAAATTAAAAACTAAAAACTCAAATTAAATAATTTCTTAAGGAATCAAAATGCTCATTTCCAACTTTCTCTTTTTTGGGTCAACCACTGAATCAGGCTAGACTAACAAAGTTCTGTGTTTTTTTCTGTCTAGAGCAAAAAATTGAATTAAAACATAGTGTATGACGTTAGGCCCAGCTTAAAAATAACATAGCCCAAAGCCTGCGGACCAGCCCTAGAAACAATTTACATTGGACAAAATTTATTAAAGAAACATGACCAAAAGAAAAAATTAAAGAAACGGACAATATGCTTAGCAAAAAAATAAAAATAAAAAATGAAACGGACAAGATACCTGGATTATTTGCTTGGAATCTGATCACAGCCCATCCTCCAGCAGGCACTGCAATTGTGTTGCGGACTTGCGGATTAATCAAATTATACTTTGCTTCATCAACGCTACGATCAAAGTTCCCAAACCCTTGAGCCAAGACGTAGAAACTATAACCATGAATGTGCATGGGATGGTTTATCTCACCAATGAGTGCTGTGTCTTGGTACACGATCTCCACCGTCGAATTGAACTTGAGTCTCTTGGCCTTGGTTGATTTGTGAGTGTACGAGACCCAAAGATCATCAGAAACGCTCTCATTCGTGAAGTCAAACATGGTCGGAGGGTGGTCAGGGAAATCAGCAGTGAACACACCGCTCAGGTTGTAATAGAATGCTTCCAACATAGAGAACCCTCTCCCTTGTGGGATAGCAAAGGACTCATTGTTCATGCTCGCGGCGAATTTATTCCCCTTTGGGCCCGAACATGTCTGATTCACAGGGCAATGAATTACGCCCAACCCAACGGTGATGAACATGCGCTCATCCACATTGAGTGGGACAGGGGTCCAATGTGGGGCCCCCACTAGGCTTGTGATGTTACTACAGAATGTGAAAGCCACTGATGTGTCGTCAAAGGCTGGTAAATCTGGCATCAGTGGCTGTGACGTTGTTGTCGCATTCTCGTAAACGACAATGCCGCGGGTTGTCGTGTTATCGAACATTGGTATGCCGACGCTGTAAGGAGAGGCAGCCATGTAGTAGGAACCCACGGATTGGTTTGCCGTGAAAAGGACATCGGCGCTTTGGCCAGGGGAAAGGAGAATGATATCGGTGAAATATGGCACGGTGTATGAAGCGTCGACGGCAACAACTGTGAAGGTGTGGTTTGCTAACTTGAAGAATAGATGGTCATCGAGTGCAGCGTTGACCATTCGTAGCAAGTAGGTCTTTCCTTTTGTCACTTTGATCTTGAATGTCTCTGAATTGTGATGTAGCAAAAAAAAAAAAAAAATCGTACACAATTAATAGAGCATGAGTTTACAAGAGTTGAAAGTACTGAATGGATGAATCAGAAAGAGAATTTTTTTTTTTTTTATATTATTCAACATTTGACATTTAAGATGTGTTTAGCCTCAAAAGAAATTTTTCATGGATGAATTCTATTCTGTATATAGATTTAATATAAAATTTATTCATAAAAATTTTTCTCCCATTTTTGACTATTGATCAAATGAGAAAAATTCTTAGATGTTCTTAACGTGTTAAATAGTAAATAGTATAAATTAAAACTTTTTGTTTATTCCCAGGGTATATATTTAAAAATTTCTCTTAATAATTATGCTTGATGTTGTGTTATTTTTAGGATTGACACAAGCCTGAGTGCGTATTTTTCATATATATTAATTGTGAATGCACTTACTCATTTGAAAAATGGGTCATGAATTAATTCTTCTAAAATGTAAGCAGCACGCAGCGAATGATTTTTATTATATCTTCAATAAAATATAACTATGGTTTTATGCACTAGCATTAATTCATGGAGGTAAATTAAAGTACGGTTTTGGGAACAATTGTAGAGATCTCCAGGCAAGCCATTGATGGTGAAAGCATTGGATAAATTGGCACCATGGCCCTCGTGGAGTGCCTCGATCTCAATATCCACGACATTACCGTTAAACCAGTCACCTGCGTTTGAAATAAATAAAAAAAATTAGCAAAAACATAACTTTCACTGCAAAGGAAAAATTTATGATATGGCCCTGTAATATAAATGCATCACACTTATTGTCGTATAAGTGATGTTTTCAAATGGATTTTTTTCTTCCCATAATTATAATGAGCTAAAATCTTATATAAAGAGAATTAAAGCGTACATCAAGAAGAACAAAAAGCATAAAGACCCCAATCAGAACCGAACAGCAACAAAATAGAATTGAAACAACATAAGAAAAACAGAGAATAGAACACCAAGATAAGGCCTGTGGGGTGTTTGAGCCCATGGTCTTGGCTTAATAATTGTAGTTGTCTCCTACACTCTTTAAATCTCCTACAGCCTTTAAATGAGAGGTCTAGTATTGGATCGTACCTTTTCCTTTCCCCCAATTCTAGAAAAAGAGTTCCTAACTTTAATACATTTGTTAAAAAAAGGAAAAAAGACAACGCCTGGTTGACTTCATCACATCAGAGGCAGGCCATTCATCCCAAACCTCACGCAGCCCATGTCCTTACTGTTCTCCTTAACAAACTAGTCATCGTTATGTTAAGTATAACACTATTAAGGTGTCATGACCCAATAATTTATATTTTTGAGATAATTGATTTTATAATATGATATCAGCATAAGATAGGTGGATCAGTGCATTGTCCATACTTTAAGACCAAAAGAGATATTCATATGAGAGGACATGTTAAATGTAAAATCATTAATCTGTCATAAGCTAATAACTTAAACTTTTGGACAAGTGGTTTCATGACAAATCAAACATCAGCTCACGCCTAGGATAAGAGGGTCTTGAACCGACAAGTCTCTTTAGCATAATTATATTAAGCTGTAAAAGAATTGACAAAAATAACGTTGTTCCTATAAAGGAAATTGTATTCGTAGCATTTCGCATAAAGTATCAATTTACATATACCTAATATTATTGGAACTTCACGGTAAGGTTCAGGGAATGGATAAGATCGGCCCAGTCGAGGACGAATGATGAAAGCACCATAAACAGTGGCTCTTAAATCAAATGCATGAGCGTGCCACCATAGTGTTCCCTCTTGTCCTGTGACGTTGAATTTATAGGTATAGCTACTTCCAGGAAGAATTGGACACTGAGTTATATATTCAGTGCCATCTGCCCAAGCATTAAAAAGCTGAAACAATCCATGCCTACATATGTAGTTCAAAGTGAGTCATTTATTAAATAAAACAAACATTATACTACTCCTGTTATCAAAGGCTGTATGTTTCTGGCTAGAAATAATTTCATCTTCAACAAGTAGTTGATTTAATTTATTGGGTGAATCATTATATTCATATATTTCAAAATGCATAACAGAGGTAATGGCTTTGCAAAATTGACATGAAGCAGCAGTTGACAAAAATTTTCATCAAATTTACATACGTATAAGGAGAATACTAGTGTTTACCAATGAATAGTGATATTGTAGGGTGATTGGTTGAGTACGTGAACTATCACAGAGTCACCTTCCTGGACGTCTATGGTTGGTCCAGGGAGACTTCCATTAACTGCAACTATGGTTTGCTCATGGCACAACCGTTGTATAATAGTATTTTGAATCTGCAAAACATGAAATCTTGATATAATAATGTGAAGAAAATAAACATCCATATCTAATTATCCCATTAGAAAAATGCAGTCCAATTATGTATATCATGTAGAAACCGTAGAAGTTTGGAAAGGCGACTTTAGAATGCTATACAACCATAATAAAATGATCATAATTTTGTACAGAGTACATGGTAGTTGTTGGATTTAATATAGTGATAGGATCTATTTATTTATCTAAACGTTATTATTCATGTCATGCCATTCCAGGACTTGTTTTATAAAAAAAAAAAAATTATAAATGTGTAGCATTTTTCTTATGATGTTAAATTGCGAGGTAAAATGTTGTGCTTACTGTAGAGAGTATTAGGCTCCATATGAATGATATTTTCGAAATCCAATATATTGGTTTCTCATTTTTCTAGTGTACTTAAAATTCGGAATAGCTCGCTAGAGGCCTCGAGAAAAGTAAAAGTCTAATTATTTTCTAGTTAAATTGTTTTAGGAAGTATAATCAAACAAGTAAAACAGCATTCAAACATACTTATTAAGAAAGGTATAATATATTTTACAAAAATGCATAACACAAGGGTTAGATAAAACAAAAAAGCACTTGAGTGAAGGGTAGGGAAATAAAGTGGGGCTGCCAATTACATTAAAAGTGTATTCCACTGTAGCGGCAGAAGCCAAGGAAGAGGTTAGAAGTACAAACGCCCAAGCTAGCGGAAAAAAGAGAAGTTTCATGGTTGTGGGAAACCAAGAGAGTACGAAGAAGAAGAAGCTTGTCTCTAAAGTCAAATGCTGTGAGTAGCAATGCGGAAAAGTTCTCTTTCTTGCGCTCCTCAAATACCCAAAGGGTAGAGGAAGCTACAACTAACTTTCTATGCCTAATTTTCTCCTCTGCCGCCGCGATAAGTGGCAATTTGGAGAAGATCGAGTCGTCGCAGCGGACATTGACTTTGCAGATGTAGTCTCCGACGTGGCGGTGGAGGTGGTATCGTCGACGGGGGCAAGGGATGATAGGCAGATGCGTTATTAATTATTTTATATTTTTACTTATGTATAATTTTAAACTATTATAATCAATTTTTATTTTGGGGGAAAATTTTCTTTCTCATGAAAATTTGTTGAGGTAAAGTCCTGTCACTAGAGATCAGTTTTATAATCTTAAAAATCACTAACAGAATAAAATTTTTAATTCATAATTTAATCTTCTAAAACATAAGAAATATATCGTATTATTTATTAAAAAACACAAAAGAAATATATCATATTAATCTTTCAACTATCTTTTGTAAAACATAACTATTATAAGATTATATTTTAAGTAATAAAAAAAATACTTCTTAAGTGTTATTTTTCTATTTGTTAGAAATCAAGAGCTGGAAAATAAAGAACACAAAAATTGGCCGGATAGATTGAATTATCTGATATGTCACTTTGTAGAGAATGTTGGTGCCTATTTATAGGCCAAGAATAAGAAATACAATAAATCAAATTAAATCAATCACGATCCTAGTGTTACTCCTAAACTGAGACAAATCAATATACAATCAATCATATTTAAAACATATCGTAACATCCTTTGTCAAACTCAAGTGGGTGGTAAGAAAACCAATCAACTTGAGTTTGGAAAGTGGAGGATGAAAGCGATCAGGATGATGAGCTTTGGTGAACAGGAGTTCCAATGAAGATGAGCCAAAGAGAACCATGAGTAATGTGTTTGCTAATAAGGTAACAATCAGTCTCAATGTGTTTAATGTCCCTATGAAAGACTTCATTATGTGTGATTTGAATAACACTCTGATTGTCACAGTGAAGATCAGTAGGGGAGGACTAAGTGAGACCCAAATTGTCAAGGAGCCAAAGAATCCAAAGAACTTCATAAAGTAATGTTTCTAAGAGCCTGATACTTGGCTTCAATACTAGAGCTAGCAACCAAAGTTTGTTTCTTGCTATGCTAGGAGATAAGAGAGTCTCCAAGAAAGATATAGTAGCTACTAGTAAAGCAACGGTTAGTGGGATCTTCACTCTAGTCAACATCAGAGTAAGCTCAAAGAACTAGGGGAAATTAAAATGAGTAGAGAAGTGACAAGTGAATTCCATGGAATAATATTCCCTTGACATAATGAAGGATGGGGAGAATAGTAGCATAATGAGTAGAACATGGAGTAGACATAAATTGAATAATCAAGTGAACAACATAGGAAATATCAAGCCACATAACTGTCAGATGGATCAAGCTCCCAGCTAACTATCTGTAAAGAGTAGGATTATCCAAGACATTGCCATCCGTGGGAGTGAAGTGCACATTAAGCACAAGAGGTGTGGATTCTGTATGGCTATTTATGAGACCAGCTCTGGAGATAAGATTAGAAGCAAACTTGGCCTGAGATAAATTGAGACCATCATCAGAGGAGAGAACTTCAAGACCTAAGAAATAATTGAGGGGACAAGACCATTCATCCCAAATTAACTGCGAGTCAAGTACAGATCTAGAACATGTTGCCCGTAGATCTAGGAAAGGCCCAAATAACTCACGTGCCAAAGCTTTTGGAAGCATGTTAGGGTGCATGAAGGCTTGGATTGTGACAAAACTTGGGCAGTTAATCATCGTCAAGAGGCGAGCATTGTGGTGTCGTTAGCGGTGTCAAAAACTGAGCTCAGAAGGGTGGTCAAACAAAGATGATAACAGAGTGGTGACCCACAGATAAAACTCGCAAAAGGAATAGGACCAAGAACCTAAGCTCCAAATTCCATGTTAGAAACCAAGAATTGAAAAATAAAGACCACAGAAATTGGTTGAATGGATTATATTATTTGATAAGTTACTTTGCATAGAAAGGTGGTGCATATCTATAGGCCAATAGTAATAATTGATGAAAATTTAGGTCCAATTCATAATATGACAAATGCTATAATCGAGATTAGGTGTTTAGAATTACCTGGAACGGTCGAGGTTGATGAGTCCATGACTGGGTTTTTCCTTTTGCTGTGAGAAAAGCAACTAGCTGCAGAGAGAAATTGAGAGAGAGAGAGCTCCTCCTATCACCCTTTCAGTTACTAGAAGTTTGTGCGTTGTCTCAATGGGGCAACAGCCACTCTGATAAGGGTTAGGAGCAGGGGTCTCTGCATATTAGTAATAAAATGGGCCAAGTCTGCCCATTACGGCTAAGCCCAATAATAATAACCAAACAATACCATATCCACTAATAACGAAGTAAAATCAAGCCCAATAACAAAATTAATCATAAAATTGGGCTAAACAATATGGTCAGTATATTTTAGCATCTAATTAATCTAGGATCAAATTAAAACTAAATTATAACAAAATAATTTATGCTAGTCCACACATAGAATATTCAACATTCTCCCACTTGGACAGCATAAATCAAAATATTATGATATACCAGATTAATCAACAATATGTAGCCACAACAAGATGCCAAAATAAACCATCATAAACCACGAAAGGTCCAAAATAGAACTACAAGTATCTCAACAATGCAGAAAATCATACTCGAAGAAATAGTGATATCATACATTGCAAGACACTTATATCCTGTGACCCAACAACAAAGTGGAATATGGATAAATGGGAGAGCACAACAAAACGGCATGCCAAAGTTTGAACAAGGTGCTACTTCCCAACAAAATGGCCCAAGTATCCGCCCAAGATGTGATATAAGATTCAATGAATCTTATCATAATAACAAGATTAAGACTGGGTCCAAAATGTCTCCACAATATGCCATCACAATATACAAATATACAATAATGGTTATAACAATTAAACTGCGCAGAATATTCATATGGCAATAACAATAGCAACAATAATCATTATTTGAACAATGTCTCAAATATTATTCAGTCTGAGGTCATAACAAAACATAAACATAAACTCCCACTAATCCAAAATATCAAAAGACCTCACTACACCTATACGGGTTACATGATCAACAAAAGTTTTAACAATTATGCCTTTTGTTAAGGGGTCAGCAACATTAAGCTCTGTAGGGATATGCTCGACACGAGTTTTAAACTCCTGAATCTTCTCTCTCACAAACATAAACTTTGTCTCAAAGTGTTTTGTCCGCTTTGAGCTCTTATTATTAAGAGAGAAGCTCACTACAGCAGAGTTGTCACAATATATGGTTAGAGGCCTAGAGATACTCTCCACAATATCAAATTCAGCAATAAAGTTCTTCAACCATATTGCCTGATGCGTAGCCTCATAACAAGCTATATACTCTGCTTCCATGGTTGATGTAGTTGTAAGAGTCTGTTTGACACTCTTCCAAGAGATAGCTCCTCCAGCTAACATGAATACATAACCTGATGTGGACTTATGATCATCTGGACAACCACCATAATCAGAATCACAATAACCTGTTACCTCAAGATGATCTGACCTCCTGTATGTAAGCATATAATCTTTAGTACCTTTTAGATACCTCAAAACACATTTTGCAGCCTGCCAATGTGCCATACCAGGTTTACTCAAGTATCTCCCAAGTACACTAACAATAAAAGCAAGATCAGGACGTGTACAAACTTGAGTATACATAAGGCTGCCAATAACAGAAGAATAAGGTATTTTCTTCATATCTGTCATTTCATTTTCAGTCTGAGGACACTGGCATTAGAAAGCTTCTCACCTTTTTGAATAGGTGCAACACAGGGCTTACAAAATTGCATATTGAACCGGTTCAGGATTCTATCAATATATCCTTGTTGAGACAAACCAAGGATACCGCGAGATCTATCATGGTGAATCTCAATGCCTAAAACAAAAGATGCATCACCAAGATCCTTCATATCAAAATGAGTTATAAGTATCTGTTTGGTTTCATTCAGAAAACCTACATCATTACTGGCCAAAAGGATGTCATCAACATAAAGAACAAGAATAACAAATTTTCTCCCACTATTCTTCAGATAAATGCACTGATCAACTGCATTTTCCTTAAAGCCAAGTGAGCTTACAATGTGATCAAACTTCAAGTACCACTGTCTGGAAGCTTGCTTCAGACCATAAATGGATCTTTTCAATTTGCAAACCATGTGTTTCTTGCCACTTTTAACAAAACCATTAGGTTGATCCATATAAACATCCTCAAATAGATCACCATTCAAGAATGCTGTCTTAACATCCATCTGATGAAGCTCTAAATCAAAATAAGCAACCAAGGCCATCACAATGCGAAAAGAGTCTTTAGTAGAGACAGGAGAGAACGTCTCTTTATAGTCCATGCCTTCTCTCTGGTTGTACCCTTTAGCAACAAGTCTAGCTTTGTACCTTTCTATCTCTTCTCTAGCACCACGTTTGGTCTTAAAGACCCATTTGCAACCAACAGGTTTACAACCTTCGGGCAATTCCACCAAATCCCAAACATCATTCCTATGCATGGAAGCCAATTCATCCTCCATAGCAACCAGCCATTGTGAACTATGAGGATCAAAAATAGTTTCATGAAAGGTAATGGGATTAGAATCCTCAACAGAAGCATACTCATGTACCTGTAAATAAACAACATAATCCCTGAATCTAGTAGACTCAGTAGATGTAGGAACACACTCCGATCGTCTCAATTGAGGCACAACAATATTTGGATTTTGAACATCATAGTCAACTTGTGGTTCAACATCAGCACCAACAATGGGATC
Organism: Dalbergia cochinchinensis; assembly: GCA_031216125.1. Lineage (NCBI taxonomy): Eukaryota > Viridiplantae > Streptophyta > Magnoliopsida > Fabales > Fabaceae > Dalbergia > Dalbergia cochinchinensis. The sequence continues at coordinate 69,897,300 of CM062368.1, forward strand.
AATGGCTTCATCATGAGTGACAACAGTCAGCGTAGACTCAGGCAAAAAAGTAATGGGTACAAGAATAGTGACATGCTTTTCTCTGAAGCTAACAACATGCGGCTAGTGACTTACAACATGTTCTGAATCGTTTTTAAAATAGACAACACGATCAGATTCAACAACTCTAGTTGTATGAGTAGGACAATAAAATCTAGAACCTCTGGAGCCCACACAATATCCAACAAAGAAACCACTAATCATTTTAGGATCAAGCTTCTTTATTTCTGGATTGTAGAGCCTGACTTTTGCCTTACAACCCCATACACGAAAATGCTTCAGAGTAGGCCTTCTCCCTGTCATAAGTTCATATGGAGTCTTTGGAATTGACTTACTTGGCACATGATTTAAAATATATGCCGCTGTCTTCAAGGCTTCTCCCCATAAAAAATCAGGAAAAGTTGAATGGCTAAGCATACACCTAACCATCTCCATGAGAGTACGATTTCACCTTTCAGCGACACCATTTTGCTGCGGAGTTCCAGGCATAGTATATTGTGCCTCAATACCATAATCCTGCAAAAACCTTGCAAAGGGGCCAAGATTCCTGCTAGTTTCATCATAACTTCCATAAAATTCACTACCTCTATCAGATCTAACACACTTAACTTGTGTGTCAAATTTCAACTCAACAACAGCTTTAAAATTCTTAAAAGCATCTAAAGAGTCTGATTTCTCACGCAACAAATTAATCCAGCCAAATCTTGAGAAATCGTCAACTGCAAAATGCCTTCACTCCTACCAACTCTTTTCTTCCTGACTCCAGTAGTGAGCTTCCCTTTCACACAATCAATACAGGTATCAAAATCTGAGAAGTCCACATTATGGAGAATGTTCTCCTTGATCAACCTCTTCATCTTTTCTCGGGACATATGTCCTAACCTCTTATGCCACAATATAGAAGAATTCTCAACAGCTTTTCCACGCTTTTGCCCAACAACATTATTAACATTGGAATGTCGTTGTTCAAGAGAAAGAGGATCGAGATCCAACATGTACATGCCATTCAATTTAACACCATAGCCAACAACAATAGATTCATAATATAAAACAACTTTATTAGATCCAAAATGGAAAAAGTAGCCACATTCATCCAAAACTGAAATTGAAATCAAATTCCTTCTCATAGAAGGTACACAAACAGTGTCCCGTAAAATCAACTCATGTCCACTACTTAATTTCAAAGCAACTACTCCTATATGTTCTACTTTGACATTCATCCCATTTCCAATTGCAACAGACACCTCCCCTTCATTTGGCTTTCTCTTGGTTTTGAGCTCCTTGCTTTTTCTTCTCTAGCCACTTCTTAAACTTAAAACAGTCAGATCGTTTGTGCCCGAATACATAAGAAAACTTGCAAGTGCCATTAAATCTATTTTTCACACCAAATGGTTCACCATCTTCATGAACTGAAAGAGGTCCAGACTTATCACTCCATTTTTTCTTGAATTGAGGTTTGCTACTCTTTCCTTTAAAATGCTTATTCTTCTTATTGTGATTCTTATAGGAAACCAGCTGAACAACTTGAGCTTTAACCTTCTTCATAGTTTGCTCCTCCTGAGTAAGAATGGCTATGAGCTCATCAATAGACCACTCTTCCTTTTGTGCATTATAAGAAGTCTTCAAAACATCAAATTCAGAAGGAAGAGAGTCCAACACCTGCCAAACCAGAAAATCATTTTCGAGTTCCACCTTCATGGACTTCAACTTATTGTACCAGTTGGTGAGCTTCATAGCATGCTCACGAACACCAGACACACCATCATATCTAGTCTTTGTCAGCAATGAAAGATAGTAAGCCTTCTCCGTCTTATCAAATTTCTTGAATTTCTTGCCCACAGCCTCAAGAAACTCCTTAGCACTGTTCGTCTCAGGAACATTATCTTTGATGGTCTTGTCCATAGTGAACTTCATGGTCATCAGACAAACTCTATTAGAATGAGCCCATTTATCATGTTTTGCTATGATAGCAGTGGAAGAATCAGGTGTGGGAACTTCAGGCTCACTCTCAGTAAGGGTAGCATCAATGTTGGAAATAGCAAGGAACAACTTAATAGAATCAACCCAGTCCTCATAATTTATTCCATTTAGCTTTGGTAAAGAGTTCATATTCATATGCAAAGCTGAAATTTGTACATTAATAGGAGATTTTTATCAAGCATATCTAACAGAAAAATAGAGCTTATGACCACAATAAAGTTATCTCATGCAAATGCAATCCCGCCGAAGGGTCCCGAATTACAATGCATAAGTTAACTCTACATTCTGAAAATAATTATATTCTTAAAGCTAATATCGAGAGGATACTGAAAACTTTAAAATATAATTACCAATCATCAGGAACTATTTCAATAAAGACAAATTGATAGAGTAGGTGCATTATTAAAATAATTCCTAATGCCACATTAGTAACAACAGTTTTCCAACAATAGTATTTTATCATAATCCGTCTTGCGAAGGTAAGCTCACAACTATGAAAAATACCTAATAACAGTATAAAATAGTCTAAAAAAGCATATCTCAAAATTATATATCACAAAATTTTATAATAGCAATAAAACATAATCTCAATAATTAATAATATGCATATAATAAAGCACAAAATTATTTAATTGATTAAATGATATCAAAACTGAGAACATGCTGAACATAATATGCCCAAACAGTGCTAGAAAAGTACACAAAAAATTTCAGACCAAAATTTGGAGAGTAACCAATATTTCTAAGCAATTTATGCAATGAAAAATTAACAATAATGATTTTCGTTGCCTAGAAAAATAATTAAAAATTACCAATAATTCTAAAAAATTAAAAAACCTAAAATGAAAAAAAAATTGGGCCAAAACAGGCCCCGGATGGGCCCGCACGAGCCTCACGCACCTGGGCCCGCGCGTGGGGTTGTCTCCGCGTCACTATTCATCATCTTCCTTACCTGGCGGGTCATGGGCGACCTATCAGACCCTAAACGGGTCGATCGCGATATCTCTCTCAATTCTCAACCAAATCGAGTGATTTTGGTGTCTATGGATTCGTATTTCAACGCTCTACAAAACCCATATAAATTGTTTCGAGATATGGCTTATAACATCTCAGAAAATTCTGCGAAGAATAAAATGGGTAGTCTCAGTTTTTTGGTGATTTCTCTCTCAATACTCGATGAAAAAACATGATTTTAGTGTCAATAGGTTCGAAATTTCATCCTCTACAAAAGCCCTAAAGTAATCGAAACAATTTCACACAAATATGGGTTCAGGTTCATCAACTCGAAATCGGGTTCTATGTTAGAGTTCTAATTTTCAAAGATAAAATTCTCTCTGTACACTCAACCATTTTAGACGATCTTTATGTCGATTTGTTCAGAAAATTATTAGCAACAATAACCCTCAATCAATTTCGAGATTAATCGGTCAAAACGTAAAATCCCAAATTAGATACTAGGGTTCATATCATATACGAAAAATACATCATTAACACTTAATTTGAAACAGTAAATCACTATCATATCAGAATTGGATTGGCTCTGATACCACTTGATGAAAATTTAGGTCCAATTCATAATATGACAAATGCTATAATCGAGATTAGGTATTTAGAAATTACCTGGAACGGTTGAGGTTGATGAGTCAATGACTGGGTTCTTCCTTTTGCTGTGAGAAAAGCAACCAGCTGCAGAGAGAAATCCAGAAAGAGAGCTCTTCCTATAACCCTTTTAGTTACCAGAAGTTTGTGTGTTGTCTCAATAAGGCAACAGCCACTTTGATAAGGGTTAGGAACATGGGTCTCTGCATATTAGTAATAAAATGGGCCAAGTCTGCCCATTATGACTAAACCCAATAATAATAACCAAGCAATACCATATCCACTAATAACGAAGTAAAATCAAGCTCAATAACAAAATTAATCATAAAATTAGGCTAAATAATATGGTCAATATATTTTAGCATCTAATTAATCTGAGATCAAATTAAAACTAAATTATAACAAAATAATTTATACTAGTCCACACATAGAATATTCAACAATAATTGCAATAAATCAAATCAATAATGTTATGCTTAATTTGATACGAATCAATATACAATCAATTATATCCAACACATATCTTAACACGATTCTTCAAATTTATAGAACTTTCTATTTCTTTTGATTAATTGTCCTAAAATGTTTTAACATCTATATCTATATCGCAACAGAACATTTCTCTAACATATTTATAGAAATTATTGTCCTCAATAATTTTTTTTGTTTGAAAATTTCTAAATTATATTTTTAAAACACTTTCATCCAACTGATAAGTTTAGAATTTCAAACCGTTCACAAAATCAGAATTTCTTTCTTTTTTTGAACTGAAAAAAAAATTAGAATTGCAAACAGAAATTCAAACACACAAATAAAGTAACTTTATGAATTAAACCTCCTTATTCTTCTACAAGATTGACCCGCCTAACAGTTTTAAAATTTACTTGTTTTGATATGTTTAACTTAGAAAAACCCTATTTGGCTATTTCTAAAATGTGTTCTAACTTTTATCAAGTGACCAATCAATATGGAGTTGAGTCCAATGTATTTTTGATTTGGTTGTCGGGTAAAAGCACATGGGTTGATCACTTCCAAAGATGGTGGATTGGAATGGCAGCTGAATCATGAGTAATAGCACTTGCGATATTTTGTGCATTGTTAGAGCGTTGATTCTGGGGTGACATGATGCTTTGACTTGGAATATGTGTTGGCTCTTGGAAGGAGCTGTTAGATTTGTTGATTGGTTGGCATTGAACGAATGGCAGCACATGGTCGTTAGTGTATATGTTTTGCGAGAGGTTCGCACCGAGGTTCTTTTCTCATGTGGGAGGAAATCATTTCTTGATATTTTTCCTTTACACGTCACTTTCGTCCTTTTGTTGGGCCTACTCATTTTACATTCTTCAAGATTGTGTTTGGAAAAATGTTTTTTGAATGTGGAATTGTTGGCTGTTTGGAAGAGTTTGGGCCTACTTGTTGAACATGAAGGAAGAATTTGTTTTCCACCATAAGGATACAAGAAGATTTTTGTTGAGTGAGTTGTGTGATGCTCTTTCCTCCATATTCCTCCACAGCAAAACATCATCACCTTTCGTTTTGGTTAAGGTCTAACTACTTTTATGGTTGGTGAAATTCCAATCTAACCCAATATAAATTGCTAAACCAATCTAATATATTCAAATCGAAAACTAATCAAAATTGCAAAAATTTGGATTGGATTGGATCAGATCTTATTTTTGACAATATACTTAAATTGGATTATATTTCGGATCTAATTTTTAAAATCATTCCAATCCAATCTATATCGCATAATGTTATATTTTATATTTTGTTTGTTAATTTTATATTTTTACTAAATAAATTTTTAATATATGACATAATTTTTGTTACATGATACAATTTTATACTTTTGTCCTCAAATAAAATTAATTTTATACATTTTAAATGTTAAATGTGTTGTTTTTTATTTTTATTTATTTATTTTATTAACTTAAGTTATTCACACTTTATAATGTTTTAAAGCAAAAATTTTATTTTGTCAAAAATTACAAACCAATGCAATTCAAATCAATAAAAATTGGATTGGATTCAAAATTAAAATCAAATTAATCTAGTCCAAATCATAATAAAATATATACTTTTGGATTAATTGATATTTTATTCAAAATTGATCCAAACTGCACTATGAACACCCCTAATTGTCGGGCATAGTTGTTTTCTTTGTTTACTTCGGTATTTCTATTAAATGGATGGTACCAAAATATGTCATAACTTGACAAATTTTTATTGATCTTTTAATGTATGTCAATGTCTAGTCAACATTTAGTTAGAATTTTTAAATATTAGAACTTATAATTTTTTTATTTCTAGTTCATGCTCAATAATGATTTAAGAAACACACAAGCTTAATAAAATTCTTAATCCATCCTTTCACTAAACTCCAATTTCTAACTCCCTCACAGTCTTAGCCTTAAATGAAAGATTATCTAATCCATAAATGATAATCTTGGGAATATAAAAAAAATAAGTCCTAATATTTAAAAATACGGACTAAATATAATCCGAGGGGTGTAGTCAAATGGGAGGGACTCATTCACCTTTAACCAAATGTCAGGGGTTAGATCCCTGACTTTGGGTATAAAAAAGTTTTAAATCTCCGAGTCAGCTGTCCCACAGATCGAGGTGCCTACAAGTCAGGGTAGAAATTAGTCACCGTAATCAACGGCGGATACTTTTGTTTGTGAACAAAAAAAAAATACTGACTAAACATACATTGATTGGACACTACCAAGAAAATTTGTCATGTTATGATAGGCTTTAGAACCACCCGTTTAATGAAATTATCGAAATAAACACGTAATTATTTAGGCTGTAATAGACCTAGTTTAAGATTATTTTTCCTCTAACAGATTACACAAGAATTTTTCATAAATATTTGACATACTTGAAACATGGAGAATAAAATATATTAAGCCTAGATATATTAAGAATGTACAAATATTTTACACTATAATCCAATTACGTCAATGTACATCGTTGAGTCTCACATTTGCTACTCAAAAAGTTATATAAATATAAGATTTTAATTGAATGACATTATAAAAATTCTCTACATTATCCATGCATTAAATTTATAAAATATAATCAATTAATCATATAAAATCTTTTATATATGGATCACAAATCAAAATTAAATTTTATGGTTATTTTTATTTAATTATACATAATATTAAAATATTATGCATTCAAACTTGTTTAAAACCTTTTATTTTTATTAATATCAATTTATTTTACTAATAAGTAAATTACATTAATTATTGAGCTCATTTGGATAAGCTTTTAGGAGGAGAAAAAAGTGTAATTCTTTTCAAATTTTTTTCATGTTTGTTTGTTCTTCTAAAAAAAATAGAAGGAGAAATAATCAGTTTTTCAATTTCTTTTCAGAAGTAGCAGGTCCTTATTGTGAGGATTTGATTGAAATAGTGTTGGGATAGAAGTCCCACATTGCTTAGAATTGGAATGGAAGGGAGTTGCCAAGACTATATATAGAAGTCTAAGTTTTCCATTTCAAGTGCACCAGTCAGAAACACTTTAAGCTTGTATCTGATTTTCTTCCTCTGTACTCTTGTTTTAGAGTGTTGTGAGGTGTAGTTCAAATATTTGCTTTGTGAGAGTGTGGGTGTACTGGGGTGTGGTAAGAGAGAAGTCTGTGTGTTGTAATAATTTTCACATAGTGAGATTCTCTAGTTGTCTTTTGACAGCGGCCGTGGTTTTTCTCCGGTTTTGGAGTTTTCCACGTTAAATTATTGTGTTGTGGTTGTGTTCCTATTTTATTTCTCTGTTTAGAGTGGTTCTCAAGGAGGGAAAGTGTCTTAGTTTTTCAACACTTATATGCTTTTGGAAGAAGCAAAATTAATAAAAGAGAGATAATGTTCGTTGATTTTTAGAATTATTTAGATTTCAAATTTATCCTCATAAATTTTATGAAATGACAAAAAATAACTGACAAAATCACTTTCGAGACTTGCCCTGTTTTCACTGTCACACCCGCACCCATTTCTCCTCCAGTGCTGCTCTTCTCGTTTCTCTCTTGATTTTCGGAAGGTAATAACCAGTTTGGTTTCAGTTTTCATTTTAAATTTTTTAGTTTTTAGGATTTTGTGAAGAAAATATTAAAAATTAAAAATAAAAATTGAAAATTGAAATTTATAATTTTTAGAATTTTCAGTATTTTCTTCATAAAATCTGAAAGATTTAAAAAACTAAAAATTGAAAATTCAAACTAAATAAATCCTAAGGGTCTGTTTGCTTTACTGAAAATAGTTTTCAGTTTTTCAACAAAGAAAATAGTCCTTTAAGCCTTTCAACTTGACTTTTCACCTAAGCTAAGTCTCTTTGATTATTTTAATGTTATTAAATCGGTCACTTGTTGCTGTTTTTATATATAAAATATGGATCACTTTTTTCTTTCACTCCCTATTACAGAACTCCTTTATGAAATCAAGCGCTATGAAATCAAGAATTCTCGTTTTTGAGCATCAAACTAATCTCATTTCTTTTTTACCTGGATGTAATTTTATTATTGAATTGCTCACGCCTTTGTTCCATTGAAAAGATTTGATACTTAGTAACAAAAGCATAGACACGGAAATATCAAATGTATGCATACTTGCTTCAGGATAATCTTATATACTTTTCAATTTTTAAATAATATTTTGTGCCAAGTTGATGATGATGATTGTTCTTTATTTTATTTAAATATTTTTTATTAATTATATTTAGTTAAAAATAAATAAGAAGTAAAAAATAGGTTTATATAAAAAAGGTTTATGTGCAAAAAATACTAGGAAATCCAAACATTTTTCTTAGAAATTAATTTTTCATGCCCTTAATTATAATTTTATCCCAAAAAAGTATTTCTATATCTACTTTATCTAGACAGTTTAATAACTTTTGATTTGAATAAAAGTACTTACTCAGTTACATCCAAATGTAAAAAAGTTTTTACTTTTGCTTTTGATTTTGCTTGCTTCTGTATATAAAGAATTTGCAAAAATACTTATCCCAGAATTTTAATTAAATGAGCCCATTATAATCAATAAAATATGGATAAAATATAAGGTCTTCTACATGGTCCTCCAAAAATTTTTAGTGCTGTTTTATTGTGCTTCTCAGTCAAGAGAAGTAAAAACATAAAATAATAATTTTTTATTTTTTTTGCTTCTTTCATTTGCATATAGGGAATTGCTTCTACTAGAATCAAAAGCAGTAGAAGAGACAGAAAGTAAAAAGGTATAATAAATGTGCTAATTATGTTTTCAAAAATATCCTTAATAATTTTGCAAAGTAGCAAAAGATATTCTCGCATCCCTTTTAATATTAAAAGCTATGTAAATGTAAAACACTCCTACCTGTAATAACAACAACAACAACAACAAAACAACAATTAGTGGCTCAATAGGCACTAGGCATTAGTGCTAAATATTAGATGTGATAACTTTACCTTAATAAAATAAATATTTAAATATAATATAATATATCCAAATATCAAACCAAAAAAAGTGAAAGAAATGAGTATTAATTTCACACACTCAAATAATATATTTTTTAAAATTATATAATGTATTTTATTCAAATGTCATTTCAATTCTGCTTGATGGTAGTCCTATGTGCACAATGTCCCATCGGTACTGCCGAAATAGAGTTTGTCCGATCTAATTGGGAGTGCAATCCCAGTGATAACCTGTTACCAAAATTTTCAACTTAATTGCTCCAGAAATATTAAAGTTAAAGAGATTTACACATTTATAGTTCTTCATATATAATTTAGAAACACAAAGAAAAAAAAGGAGACATGGATGTAGAATGGGAAGAAAGTAGTGGGATGGGTGGTTACGGTTAGTTTTTTTTTCACATAATAATTTGTGTATGGTCTTAAAAAATTATCCAATATAATTTATTTTAGACACTAAAAAATTGCTACTAAAACAATTCTCTTTAATAATAGTATAGATAAATTATCAATATCAATTATTTTATCATATTTTTCTTATTGACTAAATAAGTAATTAAAATTTTTAATTACGTAAACATCAATCACTATTTTTTAAAATATTATAAAAATATGGATGAAAAAACATTTATCCAGCTGACAGAGCCACCAAACACGGGCGTGGGCGTTGGCGTTGAGATGCTATAAATGTGTAAATGCCATCAAATCTTTTGCTTTTATTATTATTGGAATGCACTTCCAATTCTATTCCATTGAAGACCTATTTCAGTTTTTGGAATGTACTTCTTTTCACATTGTAGACACCTTGGGAGTTAATAAATTTCTATGAATAAATGAATATTGGTTCATTTCAATTACTGTTACATTTGTTGATATACATTTGACTGATATAAAGTGAATTTCTACTGTTCACTATCATGCTTCTTTATTGTACTGTTGGCACAATCATGCTCGGCAATGGTGATGTTGCCGGTGGTAGTGGTTTTCTAGTTTGGTGGTTACTTAGATACCATAGTCAATCAATGCCTATGACATGTGTTCTGTAACACCTGGGTAGAACTCAACTACGCTTAAGTTTGCATTTGGATTCTATTGGTTGTCACTTATGCATTGCGTACATTAACTTAGAAAAATAGTGGATAATTGTTTTATTGAAAATTACTTTTCAAAAACTTAAGCCTATAATGAGAAATGAAATATATAGCACCATGTAGATGGTAATCAAAGTTGCTTTACTTACTTACTTAAGTTAAATCAGCGAAATAAAGGTCTAAATGTAGAATTATCATCACATAAACAGAAATATAACTACTTAATACATCAGTCATAATAGAGCATATACCATGGTCATAAGTTATTACAAATAACAATATAAATTCAACTATTATTAATTTGCTCCTTGCGACTATAACATATCAACTCTCGGAGTGCTAATCCTTGGAAGGTCTGAAATCTTCACGTGTTGCCTCCTTCCTTAGCTACAGCTTTGTTGCTTTAAGTGGACATCTCTGTCTTTGGTAATGATGACGGAAAAGATATATAGGAGTGAGAAATACAAGATTTCTCAGTACGAGTTTCTACTTATACTAAAAGTGTCATCATTGTCGTCCTAGTCACTTTGGGTTTATTATAAAAAGGTGAATAAGTAAGGATTTGATTATCAAACTTTTCATAAACGTGATTAGCTGAAGTGAAGTTGCTTTTAAACTATTCTTGAACATTAGCAAAGACATATATAACATAATTCATCAATTACTATTTAACACTCAATTAATAATCTCTTTGCAAACTTCACAATCACATAAACATTTTCATTCATGATATTCATGTATGACACTTTACTTTCTTTCATTTATGTATTTCTCAATCACTCACAGGATGAATGCATCAATGCCTTAGACCACCCTAAAAAGGTAATGAGCTCATACCGTGGCCGTCGCCATAACTTTTGGTTTTCTTTCTGTTGTCGTAGTCTCAATGGTTTAGGGGGTTAAGCTGTGAGCTTAACTCAAGTCCACTTTTCCAGACTTTCATTGCTACTTTCCCAGGCTTTACTTTTATTATCTTTCCGTTGCCGTAATCTCAATGGTTAGGCCATGAGCTTAGCTCAAGTCCACTTTTTCAGATTTCTATTACCAATTTTCTAGGCTTTACTTTTATTTTCTTTCCGTTGTCATAATCTGAACGGTTATGCCATGAATTTAGCTCAAGTCCACTTTACTAGATTTTTATTGTTACTTTCTTAGGCTTTACTTTCATTATTTCAACTTGAAAATGAATGTATGCATATCATTACGTAATCATAAATAAATCATGGACAATCAATCATTCAAAACTTTGGACAATAACTCAAGTTTGAGAACAATGCTTGAACAATTAAAGATGAAGCTCTTACCTCTTAGGTAGGGTCTAAAAAGAGTCCTTCTCTTCTTCCTTGAGCTTGAGCAAGAGTCCTTGGAGTGGATGGCCCTCCTTGAATTTTGGCTTTAGAACTTGAATGCTTAAGAAAAACATTTCTCACTAGAGTTGAAGATTGTAACTCTTATGAAGGCTAGTGAAGGTTTGGGCTTAGGATTTAAGTATTTAGATGAGGTTTAAAGGGTGAAGAGAAGAACATAAGAAGAAATGATATAGAAAGAATAAGAGAGAAAGAACACTTAGAGAGTTTCTAAGTCTTGAAGACTAGTAAGAGTGTGTTATTAGCAATGAGTTCACATACCTCCCTTCTTTTTATAGGCCAAGAGGTCATGACTTGTGTAATGGAGGGGTCTTAGTACTTCAATTTGTTATTCTTGGGTGCTCTTGTGAGTGGAGTAGAAATTGTTTTAGATTACTAAGTGCTAAGCATAATCATCATGTTAGAATTAGTGCTTAGTGTAGTGCCAATTTTAGTGGGAAATCATGAAATCTTTATGACACAAATTTATTCATCAAATCAACTTTGTTTCCTATCATGATGATGCTAATTTTTGGCTCATGCATATATGAAGGAATTGTAATATGGAATTTCATTGAGTCTTGCCTTGTTTTATGCACTTTGTCATGCATGGTATGATATGTATGTGTGTTGTATTTTATTTTACCATAATTTATTTAATAAATTATATTATAAGATATTTTAGTTTAACCAAATCACGACAAATTTATTATATTTTATTCTCGTAATTGGAATCCCATGTTGATTATTTTATCATAATCAACCACTAACTTTATTATCTAGCATTAATGCAATGGCTTAGATTCATTCTTGTTTAGTGACAAATCTAGAGATTGCATAATGGCATACATAATTATGAAAGTAGTGGAATATGTAGTGATTTCTTCATTCAAGACAATGATATTTTTTTATAATCAGACAATGATAGTGGTATTCTTCTAATTCCATTTATAAAATAATATTTATCTTTGTTGCTTATTAATAAGACAAGAGTAATTTTGTAATTTTTTGTATTTTTCTCTAGACAAACTTCATTATTCTAATATTATTTGTTACATGATACTTGTCCAATTTCTATTGATTTTCCTCTTTTTCATCTTAATAATTAATTTAATCTAGTTATGAATTTGGGGATTTTATATGTTCACGGTGTGGGGGAATCAGATTACAGGTCTATGCAGGTCAATATTTTTATGAAAAATAATTAAAATGACCATTTTCTCTTCTTGCCTTTTTTTTTTTTTTTCTGAATGCTTAATGAACCGCTAAATTTTTTTTTTCACCAATTCGGATCAACCAAATTCTCAACAATGTATAGTAGTAACTTTTTTTATTCTCCCTTTTTCCTTTTCATTTATTTTTCTTTCTTATTCTTTTTCTTTTCCTTTTTTCCTTTTTTTTTGGGAATTCAACTTCTCCGAATTCTCAAAATGTATAGTAACATTTTTCTTTTTTAAATTTTCAATTTTTAAATTTTTTCCCTGAATTCTAATTACATGTGTACGGTTATTTTTTTTATTTTCTTCATTTTTAATTTTTCTTTTTTTTTTGGTTCTCAATTCGGCTTGTCCGAATTCTGACTAATGTACAGTAAATTGTTTTATTTTCCTTTTTTTATTTTACTTAATTGCAATATTATGTATTAACAAAATTTTTGGTGAAAAAAGAGAGAATAAGTCAAAAAATGAAAAAAAATACAGAAGAGATGGTGGAATCTTAGAGCGGTGAGGGCCTAGGCGGTTGACGGCAAAGGGGAGGCAATCCACGATGGAAAAAAATTACTAGGAAAAATTAGCATGCACACTCAATCCAAATTCTTGGAAAAAATTTAAAAATAAAAAGAAAATAAAAATTAAAAAAGAAAAATGTTACCATACATTGTTGAGAATTCGGACAAGCCAAATTCCTAAAAAATAAAAAAAGTAAAAAATTGTTACTATACATTGTTGAGTATTAAGTCAAATCGAATTCCTTAAAAAAAGAAATAAAAGAAAAGAAAAAGGGAAAATAAATAAATTTACTGTACACTGGTCAGAATTCGAATAAGCCAAATTGAGAAGGAAAAAAAAGAAAAGGAAAAAAAGAGAAAAAAATTAAAAAAAGTTATTATACACATTCAATCGAAATTCCTTAAAAAAAAATAAAAAATTGAAAAATAAAAATGAAAATAAAATAAAAAAAATTTTAAAAGAAAAAATGTTCATAATTAACTTTCAACCAGTAATCTAATCCCCACACTGCGGACACATATCACATACATGTTTAATCGCATCAACTGGGTACCACAGGCATTGACTACCTATGGCACCTGAGTAAGCACCTTCTAGTTTTTAGGGTATGGCAATGCTTTTGCTTTGGTCCCTGGAATTCTCATGGATCAGAGTTAATGCTTGATAGTTGTTGTTGCCTACAGAGTCATGCATTTGCTAGTAGATTCTTCAACCAAGAAAACCTGTAGCTTTGCTCCATAACCATGCCGAATTTTTGAGTTTGTTTAATTGTTATAACAACACCATTAGCTCTGAAGTTGTAGTTCACTCTCTGGAAAGAGTTGAATCTCTATTCTTCACCCTTAATTATGCAAGTGATTGTAAATTAAAGAAATACTAATCAATAGAATGCTCATACATCACAAACTTGTCAAGTGTGGACTCTTCAATATTTAGTTCAATAGATTAACATCTCCTTTGGCTTCTTTCAACAGATCATCAATATCGTGCATCTGTATATTCTTCAAATATAGCTACACTTGAGAGTATCTTTCATAGATGTCATTCAATACCTCTTGAAAATTCTTTGGCTGTAAGCATTCCTAAATTGTCGTTGTCCGCCTTCTAATGATTTCCGCGATATCTCCTAGAATGCCAAAACCCAAATTCACAATTGAAAGGCATCATTTGAAATTCAAATAAATGTCACACTTCATACAGTAGGTGTTCTCGTAACCTGTAATACATTCAGCTAGCTTGACAAAGCATAAATATTGCTGAGCACAAACCTATTAAGCAAAATGTGTGCTACTATAAACAATATATCGTTTAATCAAATCAAATAGATTTGTTGCTCTAATGGAAGACAAAAGAATGAAACTGTAAACATAAAAGCCAAATGAAATGTAGTGATGTGCTTTAATTTGGATATAAGCGTATAAGATGGTCTCTTTCAACAAATCAAATCTTGTATTGGGCACAAATCAAACTTCTCTAGTAACATATAATATTCAGGAAAAATATTAACAAAGTTTTTTTAAAAAAAAGCATCGTCACACATCCCATTCCCATGTAAGGGTCTCTACACTAAACCAGCTGCAGAGAGTGCCCACTTCATATCACGGCGTCGTGGAAGTTAGGAAGTTTAGAAACACCATCTTCTGCCCTTAATATGCCAGAAAAATCTTGCTCAAAGATAAAATTCTAAAGGGGATTAGAGGTTATCTTCGCAAATAAACAAAATTTGTATCTTATTTAAAGAAAACATGGAGGAATGATTTTGTTATTTTTTCAATGTTACCAATGTTGTGTCCGCAACATAGGGTGGACCAACTAATCTGTTGCCAACATAGTATCATTTGCTCGAAGGGAAGGAAAGATGGAACAACAGAAGAAGAGAGTAGTTAAAAAATAACTAAAAAAACTTAAAAGACCCGAACCTCTGTAAAACCACCCTTTCAATTCTATCACCCTCAATGTTATATGTTCTTGCTAGAGTATCACTTTTATCACCATGGCTTCCATCTGTGGATCTCGATCGGTTGGCGAAATTCTCTATTCCCATTGAAGCACCGCCATTATCGACAATAGGACCCTCTATGACTGCCACACTCCCTCCATTTTTGCCTCCCAATACCGACCATGTAGCCATAATTGGCTCCCGTTTCCTTTCCTTCCTAATGCCTTTCGATTCTTCTTCGCATTCTTCATCATCTTTGGACTAGTCTTCTCCTTCCTATTCAGATGCTCATTCCAGTTATAGTACATAGCAGAAAGAGAAACCGCAAAAAGAACAACAACAATAACAGAGAAGAAAATAACGAAAACAAAATCTGGGTTTTAGAGAAAGAACAACAAAAATAACAAAGGGAAAATTAAAATATATAAATATATAGGTTTTAGGGAAAGATTGAACGACCTATGAAACAATTAGAGATGAAGATGCAGGAGTTGCTATGAAGAAGGGTTGCACTTCAGAGTCACCAAAATTTGGTTAGGAATCAAACGATGGGAAAAGAATTAGCACAATTTTGATGGGGAGGAAAGAAATCCAATTAAGTAATAAGCAAATCTCAATAATGTAGAGAATTTAAATGGGTAAGGGATTTGCACCTTCTCACGTTGGATTTCCTCGGAATTGGATAAGGGAATGGTTTCAAAGGTTGAAAATTTTCAATTCCTTTTGGAGTTTTGTGTTTGAGTGTGGTAAATGAAAATGAAGGGATGATGCCCAATGGTAAGGAATAAAAAATTTGGGATGGATTTGGGGTGGTTTTGAGAAAGCAGGTAAACTTAAGATGATAACTGAAGTGGGTTCATGGAATTGCATTTTTTTTTTCTCCAAATAGAGAAAAGAATTTAAAAAGAAGAATTGCAGCATATACGAGAGCTGTTAGCATATTTAGTTTTTCATGTACTCCGTACATGAAAAAATAGTTCAATTGAGTGAGGAGACACCAAAGGCAGTTACCACACCCAATTCCCTTTATATAATGGTATAGATAATAATAATAATAATAATAATAATAATAATAATAATAATAATAATAATAGTAGTAGTAGTAGTAAGGGTTAAATGCATTTTACCCTTTTAAATTTTAGGTTATGTGCAATTTAAACCTTGACTTTTCATAATGTACATTATGACTCCCTGAACTTTTCAAACTGTGCAAAAAAATCCTTACTTTTCAAGCAGTGCATTATGACACCTTGAATTTTTAGAATTGTGCAAAAAACCCCTAAAAAATTTAAGTCATAGCAGGGTGTTGAGTTGCACACAATAAAAAAATAGGGGTTTAATTGCACATAGTATCCACAGAGAACGTGTCAAGTTACACAAATTATAAACTTCAAGGTGGTTAAGTGTACATAAATCTTATCTTTATTAGTTATCAAAATTATACTAAGGGATATTTTGTATATTTTGGAAAGTTCATAGTGTCACGATACATATTTTAAAAAGTCAGGAGCTAAATTGCATATGACGTAGAATTTAAGGGGATAAAATGCATTTATCTCTAATAAGGGTTAAATGCAAATAATAATAGTAGTATTAGTAGTAGTGACAATAGTACTAGTAATAATAATGAAAAAAAATATGAAGAAAAACTTGTATCCATATCAAAACCTAATCCTCTCCCATGACTTAGGCTTTGATACTAGAGCTAAGGATCATTATGGAGAGATAATAAATCGTGCAACCAAAATTTGTAAATCTTCTTTAAGGATCTTAATTCTATATTTAATAGTAAAGAATCTAGAATATAAATTATTTAATCCTAAAACAATTTGAAAATCTTGTAATCTTCTTTCTAGAGCAAAAATACCTTGCAAAATTTGAATTTGGAGTTTATCAAGTAATTTTAGTTTAATCTAAGAAAATATAATGGATACATCTAACAACGGCCTAAACATTCAAGATAAATAATAATAATAGTAATAATAATAACAATGAAAAGAATAATAATAGTAGTAGTAGTAATAATAATATACAATTTATCTATAAATCTAAGATACCTTTATTAAACTACATTTTTTATTAAATTTAATTTCTTATTGATTATGTAGTTAATTAAATAAATTTGAATTGAAAATAAATAATATAAATTAATTATAATTTTAAAAAATATTTTTATGTATAAAAATATTTTTTGTTTAAATTGAGAATTCAATTTTCATATCATCGTTTAAAATTTTATAAGAAAAAGTACTTGAATAATTGTTATATCCAAACAACTTAACAACTTCTTATTATTTTATAAAGTTCTTTTATAATTACATCCAAATATAAAATAAATTTCCGTTTTTACCTCTATTTCTACTTTTTATTCCTTCTAAACAAGTATTTCTCTTGAAATTTTAACGAAATAGGGCCATAAGTTATCTCCTTGAAGATTATTTCAAGCACATTTTATCACTTCAATTTTAAACGGTGACGGAGCCTCTCATATGTTAGGGGTGGCCATGGGCTCCTAAAAAATTTTCAATTTTCATATGTATATATGTGTATACTAATGTAATATCCATGCGTCACACAGATTAACTAAATAAATAAAAATAAAGATGATAAATATATTCTATTATTTAATATTATTCTGTAATTATAAAAATATTGAAAATATTTTAAAACATACTTATCATCAGTTGCTTTTTTTATAAGCCATCATCATTTGTTGCTTTAAATTATTAAATCATTATTTTTTATAAGTAAATGTGATTACTTTTTAAAACAAATACTATGTTGTGTATCTTTTGAGTGATATGCAATTAAAACAATTTAAATTTTTTAGATTTTATCAACTATATGTTGCAAATTATCTTAATTGATAATAATTAATGAATTTAACAATATATAAATGTTATTTACTAAATTAATAAATCTAATATAACATCAATAACAATTGATTGAATTTAGTATTTTAGGTCCTAGTTACAATTTTCTTGCCCCCTATTCATGCTTAACACTAATTATTTAACCTTCCCACTCAAGGTTTCCACTTTATACAAATCAATACAATTTTAAAAAAAAAAAACACACCTACAAACATAGAACTGGCCCAATCAATTTTTTTTTAAAAGAAAATGTAAAGAAAAATTATTTTAAAAAAGTTAAAAGCTCATCTTAATGATTTTTCTTAGTAGCAAGAAAAGCTAGAGAGGAAGGAAAATGGGCACCGATGAGAATGAAAAACAAATATAGAGAGAAGAGCAATATAAAAGTTTTATTAGGAAGGAGATAAGTAAATTAAAGCACTGCACAGTAATAGTACTCATGCACGGTGAGTACCCGTGAGTTGCATAGACCAATAAAATAAGTCAAATATAATGATAATAAATATATTGAATCAATTTAAAATTATTTTTAATTATAAAGACATTTTAAATTTTTTTTAAAGAACTCATCATTTATTATTTTTTTATAGTTCATCATCATTTGTTTCTTTGAGTTATTAAATTAGTATTTTTTTATCATAAGTAAATTATTACATTCTAAAACTAATGCTATATTGTGTATTTTTTGAGTGACGTATGATTAAAAAATGATTAATAGCAATTTAAATTAGTTATATTTTATTATCAATATTTTTAAAGACATTTTACTTGATAATATTTATTGAATTTAATAATATTTAAATGTCATTTGCTAAATTAATAAATTTAATATAATAAAATCAATAAAAATTGAATGAATTTAACATTATATTTCTAGTCGTATCTAGTAACTGCTCTATGCAAATTTTGTAACCTTATTACTCCTTGTTCCTTCTTCTTATGCATACTCAACTCAAACTATTCAATCTTCTCACTCATGACCCTCACTTTATACAATCTAAAAAATTCAATAAAAAAAGCTACAAACATTAAACTAGTTTGGCCAATTTTCTTTTAAAAGAAGTTAAGAAAATTTTGTCAAAAAACTAGTAAAAATTTATCACAATGACTTATCTCAATAGCAAGAAAAGTTGGAAAGGAAGAAAGAATGACACTGATGAAAATGAAATATAGATATAGAGATATTTTTTTTTCTTGATGTAGAATCAATTAGAATTTTGAATTATTGCCATATTTAAATCAATAAAAAAGAACCCTTGCTAAATTTAAGCTCATCAAATTAAATTAACTTTACAACACATTTAATTATTTTATTAAATTAAATAGGATATCAATTTTATTTACAGATATCAATTCTTGGTAAAAGATACTATTTTGTAAAAATGTTCAAAATATCAATATTCAATGTTTAAGGATTTATATTTAAAGTAGGATTAATTATAATTTTGAATTATTGTCATCTTAGTAGAAAATTTATTATCAGAAAGAACACTTGCTAAAGTTAAGTGTGTCAAATCAAATGTAGTTAAGCATTTAGAAATTATAAAATGATGATTTAGTAGTGGGACTAGCAAATGTAACATTGATCTCTTTATTTAAATTAAAGTGCATTCCAATTACTTAGTTAATTCAAAATTTTAAAAAACTAATATTTAAATTATATATTAAAATTAGAAATTGGAGGCATGTGTCCTCAGATAAGCCTAGTACGACCCTAAGGTTTCATAGGACCCACCAATGTTATCTTGAAGGCCCTAAATGCAGGCGACAACTTTGAGTGTAGGCCAATCTTTTTCTAACACCGCTATAGTGGTCTAAGACTGCTATAGCTATCATGTGCTATAGCGATATAGCTATAGTAGTACCCATCGATACCAAAATAGTGCAAAACGATATAGTTTCATTTAAAGGACCCTGCCCTTGTAAATACAACTTCTGGTCAGATTTTTCCCCAAAAATCTGAGAACCCTAATGGTAGAACCTTTCTTCTACCTCCTTATTCTCAACCCCACTCTATCTTACCTCCTCTGAGCTTCAAGATAAGAGATCTATCCTAGCTTATGTCATCCTTCTCTCCTCCACTATATGTTCTTGAGTTTGACCATTGTTATTTCTCATTATTGTCAAGATACTTTCTCAATGTTCTTAGAGATGTTTTAGAGTTGTTTAGAAAGTATCCTAGAATATTCATGGGTTTTGTTGTGGTTATGACAGACATTGGTACCACCCCCACTCCATGGAGCTCCTTGGTTGTTAACATCTCTAGTTCTCTTCCTCCAGGCGAGTGATTTTGAACTCACAACCTTAGTTTCATCATCACGAGTATGTTTCATGCATTATGTTTGTGAAACATGAAAGTGAAGGTGAATATATATATATATATATATATGGAGCTGGATTTTGTTCTAGGTATGCCAAGTCACGTAGTCATGATTATGAAACATGTAGTTTTAAAATATGGCACTAGAGATATTGAGTTTATGAAAGTATGTCAATTGATATATGATTTAAAATGTCAATTAAATGATGTTTTGAGAGTACAGAACTCCATATGATTCATAGTAGTTGACAGATATATATTCTGTGGACTTTTGAAATCACAAGGTCTAGAAGCTGGTGATCTTTTAGGATTGATTTCATAACCACTATTATGTTATCAGATTGTTAGAATTACATGAATTCAAAACTCTTAGAGTTCTAAGAGTGTTAAGAGTTTTTGGATTTATTCAATTTAATTGTAAGTCAATTTTAAAATATGAATTAGAGAGAAATAGAACTATAAGTTAGCGACAATTATCTTGTTAACCATAGTATACCATGTTGTCTAAGAGGGGACAATCACCCTTTTTCCTAGATAGAGACAGGACCTGTAATACCCTGATTTTCTTTTAGTCATAATTATGTGTTAGTTAGAGTTAATTTCCTTAACTAATTTGATAATGAATAATTAGACATTCCTCTTTTAGCAGTTGCGTGCATGTTTATGTTAGTTGTGTGTTGATTTATTCAAAAGTTAAGAATTTGATTGTTTTTAAAATTTAGAACTCCCCCTAATCTAAAATTTGAAATTTTCTCCCAAAAGTTTAAAGTTTTAAGACACCCAATATCATGTAAATTATTTGAATTCATGGTGCAAAAGAATGTCATTTATTTGTTGTCTTGTATTTACTTTTATCATTTCATGAGATTCCCGAACCCCTCACCTAATATCTATACTACCCTTAATGAAACAAAAAAATGCGACCCTAACCCCTTACAATATAATAGCCACAGCCTCCTCCGCTATAGTACCCCACTTTTATTTTGTTTTCTTTAAAACAAGCAAATCCCAACACACCCACGCTCTCTCTCTTCTTCTTCCTCTTGTTTTGTCCACCATGAACGTTTAAACTTCATCTTCACCACCACATCCTAAATATCTAAACGCACCCACACTTCTCCATTTAGCACCACATATTCACCTTTAGCCTCTAACAAATATGAAAATACCCAGCATTGGGGCACCTACCTACAACTACAACAAGCAAAGGAGGAGGCGATTTCCTCCTTTTTCCTCAAGTCCTTAGAGCTTCAAAGCCTTCCATTCCCTTAGCTCATCTTGTTTGGTAAGAGTTTTCTTTCATTTTCCCTTTGATTTGTTAGCTATTTTGTGCCCTAGATATGAATATGTGATCTTTGTTTTTGTTTGGCAATAAATCCAAAAATGGATTTTCCTTGAAGTCTATGCTCAATGTCTTGCTCTTATTGTTGATGAGAATTGATTTTAGGATGCTAACTATCTATGTGTGATATGACCTTGGTAGGGAAATTAAGGAATTTGAATTTGTTTTTAGTGATTTTGGTTATGTTAGTGTTTAGATATTGAATAAAATGATGTTTTGGATCACAAAGAAGTGAACATTTGAAGCTGTGTATGGAGATGGGATTTTTAGCCATGTATTGATAACCCACTAAAGATATTATTTTTGAGGAGTTTTGGGTTAATAATTGGTAAAATCTAAGTGCTTGATCCATACATGTATGTATATCTTTGCATTTTATGTATAAAAATTTGAAAATATACCTTTTGGCGGTGTGAAACTTGGTATACGAAAAATTGTGAAAAAGTACATGCCAAGTGTTTACTAAAATTTTTAAATGATACTAAGAGTTGATTTGTGTTATTTTCTTGGGTATATATGCCAAAATGTGTTGTAGAGCTCTCTAACTCTTGTAAAGTCGCATTATCTTTTCTCTGTTTCTATTGCTGTTGTAAATTCTATTTTGGAAGGGTCAAAGTAGTAGAAAAATGAAGGATTTATATTGGGTTTAGTGATTATAAGTGCAAAAAATATTTTTACCTTTTTAGCCTTTCATTTCTTGAACAATTTCAGCAATTTCTAGTCATTTTGGTGTAGCTGTATGCACTAAAAAGCTTGCTGTTTGGCGGGCTATTTTATGCAGAAAATAAATGTATGAGGGTGGGAATTGGGTATTCAAGTGTAGGAATTTAATTGTGAGCTATGGTTTAATAGGCATGTGCTTAAGAGTTGTTTCTTTTCATGTTATTTGAAGAACTAAATACTGTAAATTTTTACAGCAACTATAGTTCAAATGCTTGGTAATAATTTGGGGAGGAGTGTTAATTAGTCTTGAGTGCTCTAACTATTGGAAGTTTCATGAGTTCTTTTGGTTATGAAATGTTTAGTAAAATGGAGTTGTTTGCTAAAAATTTTCCAATATGTTAATTCCTCTCATAAAATGGCAATTTGGGCTTGGTTTCTTGCATCCTTGACTTTGGTTTTGTGTACAAGTGTTAGTTTGTAATGAGAGTAGATTTGGATTGAGAATTTGGAGCCTTTGAACTATTTTATTTAAATTGAAAGATGAAAATATGGTTTGAGATTGGACATGTTGGAATAAATGTGATATTATCTTGATGTTGTGAGCTTGAAATATTTATATGTGGATGATATTAGAAATGTTATTGTTAATTCTATTACTTGAATATGTGACTGTATGAACGGTAGCTGGGTCTGGTCCTTTTTCCAGCAATTGGTTTAGGCCCTTTATGTTTATGCATTGTGTTCTCAAATTGCAATGTTAAATTGTTGGAAATTGTATGATTAGAGTATGCACATGGGCAGCATCTCACGGACTATGTGACATAGCCTAAATCATTGTAACGCAAAGTATGGATAGAAACGTTAGCATGAATTAGCATTATGTTCCATAGGCCTTGGAATGCAAACCGAAGTATGTTGAGTAGAAACTCTAAGCTTTGTCATTGAAATGCATGGAAGTTGTGCCTATGTCTCTTAATGACTATGTATGTTGCGTGGTAATTCTAAGCTTGTCATTCTAATGTATAAAGGTTGTGCTTATGTTTCCAAATGATTTACGAGACTTTTTCATTATGTTGCAAAGTATGATGTGAGGAAGTTAATTTTTAAGTTTAGGTGAAGTTCCCCCTCTATCCCATTTAAATCTAGCGACAGATGTTTCGAAGTGTAGGTGACAGTTAAATGGCCGGGGTAGTGATGTGATTAGTCTAGGCAATAAAAAAGGAAGCTCACTCTTTATCCCCATTTAAATCTAATGACGGCTAGTTCAGTTGAGCTCATCCTAGGTGATAGGTGTTTCGGAATGTAGCTGATAGTTAAATCGCCGGAGCAGTGACGTGGTGGTCTAGGCAACATGAGAGTAGATGGTATGTTTAAGGAATTAAAGTTCAAGTAAATTAAAGTGCTAAAGATTCTAGATGACTTGTTTCATTGCATTTTGATACATGTCTCATTTTGTATGTTTCTGATCATGCTAGTGATGTCATGCATTCTATTTTACTGTTCTTTAACCTAGAGATTTTCCTAAATCTTAAAATATGTGTCACTTCGAAATTCTAGTTTACAAACTAATAAGTAAATGAAATAAAGTATGCTCACTTATTTTATAATTAAAAAAAGTGACTAGAGATGACAACGATGACACTTGAATCATTTTTATTTAATTACTAAGATTTCTTTGGATTCTCACCCCTTTTCTTTCAGTGTCCTCTTTAGATGAGCCAATGGATCAGGATATTGGAGTCCTTTGAGTTCTGACCTTAGTGCTAGCCCATGTTTAAAAGCCTTATCATTATCTTCTGCATATTCTGTATCCGTCTCTTGAGCATGTAGATTATTGATCCTTATTTGTGTTTTTCCTTGTTTTGAGATTTCTATGCCTTATGGATGACTATAATTGAGGCCGGACCTTATTACCAGCTCCTAGTTTGAATTTATTTATGTTGTGATTCTTGTTACCTGTAGTAGATGTGGTTACTCTTCATGGACTCACACTTCTTTTTGTCACGTTATTGCCTTATTCATGTATTGATCTAATGACATTTGTTGTTCAATGTTTGTCATATCCAAGATTTATTCTGCTACATGTTTATTATTCGAATTGTTATTTTGCTGACAGGTTGCATTAGTTCTATTATGCGTTGACGAATGAGGCTGCCTTTTTAAGTTTTCAAAAGAAAATTTATTTGCTATTTTTTGGTAAAGTATTTTTCAAGTAAACTAAACATACAAGATCAAAATGTAAGAAATCTATTGATTGACCAATTATGATGTATGCATAAGAGGTTAATAATTAGGGTGTTAGTCAGGTGCCCATAACTTGTCCATAAGGGATGTGGTTTGCAAGGGACCATTGCTATTAGAAGATGCTTATGTTTGTAAGGGATAGAGTATCACCTTTTTATAGCTTGTTTAGAATTCTATTTCTTCCCTGATTTCCTCAGATTAATTTATATCGCTTTAAAGGATTATATGATTTTCTAATTATGGAATTTTAAATGCTTTTGCCCTAGAATAGCTATGTAGATAAATATTCAAAATGTTTTTTCCAGTTCAATATGTATATATATATATATTATTTATGGTTGTTGTTATCTCATGTGGGTGGTTGGTAAGAATCCACTCACTAAGTTTGATCACTTAACCCTCTCCTTTCCTCCTAACGGTTGCAGGTCCAGTTGTCGCACAATTACCGATTCAGTAGCTAACAACTATCCACTAGTGAGCTTTACGTTGTAGTAAGGCTTGGTTAGGTTATGTTAGAATTAGAGTTCTTCTGTAGATGTGTAGGCAGGATCCGAACCACGCATTCTATTTTGAGATATTGTAGTTATTTTCAGAATTTGTGTATCTTTCTATAAGTTTTTAGAATTTAACCATGAATTTGAAATGAAGATTATGGTTAAAGATTTATGTAGTGAGCCAAA
This sequence comes from Dalbergia cochinchinensis, assembly GCA_031216125.1. Lineage (NCBI taxonomy): Eukaryota > Viridiplantae > Streptophyta > Magnoliopsida > Fabales > Fabaceae > Dalbergia > Dalbergia cochinchinensis. The sequence goes on from CM062368.1 coordinate 69,922,598, forward strand.
CATGTATCTACGATTTAGTTTCAAGAACTAAATTGGTTTTCAAATTTCCACTAAGTTTACAAAATGAAATAGTTTATGCTTTCGCAAATAACAAATTTGTTTAAGATGTTTCTAGAATGTATGTCAAGATATCTCAATTTTATGAATTCAAACATTATGTGTAATACTTCAAGTACACGTGTCCGTAGTCAAGCTAGTACAACCTTAGGGTCCCCTGGGACCTACACATGTTGCTGGAAAGGCCCTAGATGCATAAAGGACCAAGAATGTAGTTTTAGTTTTACTGCTGCAAAATTTTGGAGAATAGGCTCGTTGTAGCAAGGAATGTTCACCGCAATGAGTAGGTGAACTAAGCCAACCTTCAATTGTTAGCTAGGCTCGCTCAGCAAGTACTTCCGATGTCAGCATTGTAAAAAACAAGGCAGTTTTGTATAAGTGAGCCCTTAACCCTTTAAAACAGCCCATACTCGGGTTTTCCTTTTAGAAACCGGAGCCCTACCTTTCCAAACACTTCTCCAACCCTTTCTTTCTCAATCCAACATCATTCTTTCTTCTTCCAAGATTAAGGTAAGAGATTTTATGGGGTTTTGTCATCTTCTTCTTCCCCATTCAATGTTCTAGGGTTTGGGTTGTTGTTATTCTTCATTGTTGTCAAGTGAGTGTGCTCATCCAATATTGTTAGAGTTAGATTAAAGCTATCTAAAGGTTGTTAGAGATTAATCTAGAATTTATGATTTTTATGGTAAATGTTAGTGCCATCCCTCCTCCCTAGAGCTCCATTGGCATTGACACCATCTTTTTTTCTCCTCCAAGTGAGGAGATTCAAATCTTCTGATCTTTATATTGATCATTAGAGTTATTTCCTTTAGAATTTGGCATGAATACATGATTTAGAGATTATTTAAGAGAAACAACATATTTTTATTGATTTTATCAACTTTATGAAAATTATGATTTTCTAGAGAGCATGATAAAGATGTTTTAATGCAAACTCATGGGACCATTGTTGCTAAAATTATCTTTATAAAGAGCTAGAGAATGAGTATGATTATCTAGAGAATTTATGACTTCCATAATGATTTCCAAAGTGTTATATTTATTATAATAGAGCTTTGAATTCAGAGTAGAGCCCATTATAGAGATTAGAGGAAATAATTAGTTTTGATGATTTAGAAACTAGAAGGTAGCTATAGAGAAATGGACAGTGAGTTAACAGCTGAAAACTGATCATTAACCTTAGTACCAAATTGTTTCTAGGGACAATCTCATAGAGCAGATGAAACCTAGTTAGGTCATGGTTGAAACCTAGTTATGCCATGGTTGAGATGCATAACCAGAGAATTTGTTATGTCACTTATTGTGCATAACCAAAGATCCTTATTTCTCTAGTAGAGTACTGTTAGTTATATCTTCAGAGATTATGGATTTTAGAGCTATTATATATATATATATAATGAAAATGATTTTAAAGCAATTGCATTTGTCGAGTTTTATGATTATATATGTATACTCTTATTGTTGTCCCATGAAAAGGTTATGGGTAAATGCTTACTTACTGAGTTTCATATGAAACTCACCCTTCTCCCTTTTCCATTACAAATACAGTAGCTGCTACGGGTTCTTCTTAACCACCACCTCCCTAACAGTAGATATAGTTTCAGTTGGAGCTTCACTTTGGAGTGAAGTATTCTTTTTGGTTTCGATATAGAGTACTCCAGTGTTTTTGCGGCCAGGGTCTTGGACCATAAAGACAAATTTGTATTGATTTATCATGATTATTTGTATTTACATAATTATAGTTTCCATGGTATATTTTATATAGAGAGCAACTCATATATTTTGGATTATAGAGACAAATTTAGAGTTTAATTGTGAAATTGTTATTTATGATAATTTGATTTCCAAAGATAAAGAGATCTATGTTAGAGCTAAACTTATGTTTTAAAAATGGATTTTATGATTAAATATGCATATAGAGAAACTTATAGGTCACGAGGTTTACATGGGAATGAGATTCTTCATGTGTCAGTTACGTTCCCAAGTCGAGCCGTGATGTTATGTTTTTAAGAGATAATTGGATGACGTGTTAGATTTAATTATATTTTGAGAACGAAAATCACGATAGTGCATGCATTTAGTATAATCACGTTACCATGAGGCTTTTGTGGGGATGAGATTCCTGAAGTACCTGTCACGTTCCTAAATCGAGTCATGACACAATTTTATTTAAAGATGTCAATTCTTGGCAAATGATACTATTTTGTAAAAATGTTCAAAATATCAATATTTAATATTTGAGGATTTATATTTAAAGTAGGATCAATTATAATTTTGAATTATTGTTATGTTATTGAAAAATTTATTATTAGAAAGTATAGTTGCTAAAATTAAGTATGTCAAATCAAATGTAGTTAAGCATTTAGAGATAAAAAATAATAATTTAGTAGTGGGACTAACAAATGTAACTGATCTTTCTATTTAAATTAAAGTGCATTCCAATTACTTAGTTAACTTAAAAATTTTAAAAAACAAATCTTTAAATTAAATATTAAAATTTGAAATTGGAGATAAGATAATCATTAATTAATTTATTTTAACCTTTTCTTTTGAATCAGATATTTATTTTAAAGGTTGATATTTGATGTAGAAACGATTATAAAGAATACCTGCTAAAATTAAGTACATATGTATTTAAAACTGAGAAATATGATATTGAACTAAATTAAATATATCTATTTAATTATCTTTTTGAGTGAAATAACATATAGATTTATTGTATAGAAATTAAACATTGATGACTACCATTGAGACATTTTGGTAGAAATAAATTCATTATCAAACTTACTTGGCTCATGAACATAAGTCCTAATTAGAGCATATATTTTCTATGTATATATAAAAGCTACAAAACATTAGATAGAAGATTTAATTCAATGTTATAATAACATAGGGAAGAAAGAAAATTCTTGTTCTTATCAATTTTGATGATTTTCAACTTTGTATTATTCCCGTCTCTTTCAAGTTCCCTTTTAGTATTAACACTGGTTGTAACATCTCCTACTGCTTGATGGATTGACGACTATCCACACAAACCAAACATAGGTCTTTTTAGCGTACTTTGTCCTTACTTACATACTTCTTTGGAAAACTTCCTAAGAGGTCACGTATCCCAAAATTGCTTCAAATCAAGCACGCTTAACTGTGGAGTTCTTTAGTGATAGGCTACCAAAAAAAATGCATCTTGTTGGTATAGGTAGTACAAATCAATTCATATAAGCCCTCTTTAACTGTATAGTCCCATACCTACACAGTCTCAGGATCCTTCTCATTTGGGTGTGTAATCGGTTCATTCATGTACCCCTCCGCTTAGAAGTCTGCCAAAAGCTACTCCTTATTCATGCCATCTTTGCACTGGCGATCATTCCCCGACTTCGTTACCAAGCATTACACTGGTCAATATCTCAATGACATCTATCATAGAATAATAATCAAAATAATTATAAAGTTTCAAAAAATGTGTTATTAAATAAAACATGCAAAGATTATCTGCATTACCAACTAAATATGAGTTGAACAAAGTAGTGATCAATAATCAATAGTGCAAAGTTCAAATCATATCATAACTAGTTATTTGACTCGTGCGATGCACTGGGTGATAATAAAAATAGTTTGTTGACCATTACCGAAAGTAAATAATTTATTTACATACATATATCTTATGGAAACTAAAAATATAAATTTATTTTAAAAATAAGTTAATAGTTAAATAATTAAATAAATTAACAAAATATAAACATGTCATTATATCTTATTTTGAATATCATGGTTATAAGGTTGAAAAAACCTCGATAGATGACCTATAACTAATAGTAAAGAGCTTATTTTATAAAAATTTTACATATTTCAAAAGTTGAAATTGTTGAATAATGAAGGAGAATAAGTGAATAATTTTATTATATCATGAACCATTTATAGAGATGACAATGGGTATTTTTGAAAAGAGAGGACATGTCCCACACCCTTGTCCGTATTCAGAATTTTGCCTTTTATCCTCATCCTTATCACTATCATGGGTCCCCATTTCTCATTCCCAAAGGGGATTTGAATCCCTGCGCAAATAAAAATGCATACACAATGCAAATACAATATAGATAATTGAAAACTAAAAGTGTGCTATTCCCGTCCCTACATTGTTTAGGAAATTGGGACTCAACCTTTGTTAGCTATCCCCTTGAAGACAAAACCCGTCCCTATTCCCATCCCCATCATGGGTAATCCTATCCCGCATGTGCCTACTTTACTAGTTTTTTTAATCATCCCTAGCTATTTTCATCTTTTTAACAAGTTAAAATATTTAATTTATAAAAACATAAAAATGTAGTTTCTAATTAATAAAAATGATGACTAAATTTAATCTATGTAATTTCAATTACACATCCTTTCTTTGTACATCCTTTTAGTAAATTGAAATGTCAATTTTAAAATATATGTTATAATTAATGTGTTATAATTAGTAAAAAATACATATAATCCTAATTTATGTCATCTCAATTATTGTAGTAGTATATCAATTATACAAATTTTCAATAAAAATTGATGTAAATTTTTAATTTTTTAAAAGAATTAATAAATAATTGGTATCATTATCAAAGAAGTGCACATTGTGGAATTGATTTTTTTTTAAAAATTTTAATGTTGAAAATTTGAAGTATTTTTTTTATAAAAAAATATAGGTGGAATTGATAAGTTAGAATGTTTCAGTTATACAAAATTAAATATGGTATAGTGAGACTGGTATGTATGTGTGTGTGTGTGTGTGTGTGTGTGTATATATATATATATGATTTTCAAAAGTTCTAGATGTGACGATGGAAACTTCCCCTTCTCCCCGACTCTGTCCTCATTTAGAATCCCACCTCTTATTCTCATCATCATCTTCATCATGTGTCCTTATTCCTCTTTCCTTGCGGAAATTTAAAACTCTACTGATACTCACAGATTTATTAAAAAAAACTTCAAAAAGAGAAAAAATTTCAAAATACTCTGAAATTCAAAACATAAATATCTACAATAACAAATACCACTAATGTAACATAATTCAAATTAAAAATAAAAATACATATATAATGCAAATCCAATAAAGATAATTGAAAAAATAAAGGTGTACTGAGATTTTCTTATTATGATTAATTATTGTAATTATAATAGTTTTATTATCATTAATACTATAATTATAATCGTTCATTATAATCATTATAATTTTCATTAATTATAATAGATTTTTTTGGTAATGTAATTATAATAGCTTTGTTAACATTAATACTATATATATATAATTGGTATAATACATTTAATTATCATTTTGTTTATATTATTTGTTGTTTGTTAAATAATTTCAATTGAACTATTTTGTTAAATAATTTTAATGGAAAGGAGATATGAAAGTATGATTGAAAAGATATTTAATAATTAGAGGGTAAAATAAATTCAAAAGCTTACTATAAATATCAAGATCATAAAATGATGGGGCATAATTTTCTCTATGAATGATACATGAAAAATTGCCCATGCAATGAATTTTAAATATTAGTATTATAGATTACACTAAATCTTTTGAAAATATGTTAACTATGATATTAGGTTTTATTAAAAATATCAAAACTAATATAGTATAGTGTGTATTATTATATTTTTATTGTCAATATCATTATAGTATAATGTGGCAAATTTTATTTATTATACTAAATTTTAATAAATTATATTATTTATATCAGTAGTGAATTAATCCCTGAAGCTTTTAATTTATTTATCTTGATAGGTGTGTTTTCAAAATAAATATATAATTTTAAAATATCTATCTATTATTTGTGATTGATGCCATTGTGATATATTACATTAATTACAAACTGATAATATTGATTGAAAATTATCATATAAGTTAATTTCAAATCATGTATTCATTGATAATATATAAATCAAATGTTCTGTATAGAACTATAATATATTTGAGAGAAGCCATGACTATATATTAAGCCAAATGATTTTTTTTTTGATAAATAAGCAAAATATTATAATCATCAAAAAAAAAAATTGAAATACATTAGAATGAAAAAAATACTATTTCATAAATTTAAAATTCAGAATAAAAATTTGCAAAGTCAATCAACCAAAAAAAATTGCAAAGTCATAATTAAGAACATGAGAATGTACTTTTCAACAAAAAACAAACCAATTTATGTAACACCTTAATAATTAGCTTTTTATCCTTAAGACATAATCGGCCAAGTATTAGTTAGTTATGTTTTGATTTCATATGTTAGGATTTCTTTTAAAATACTTATAGTGGAAAATGATGTGAAATTTTTGTTTTTAGAAAAGTTAAAATGACAAGTGACTCATGCACTAACGCAAATACATGAAACATATCTTAACATGTAAAGATAAATCCTCATTCAACTAAACACACACAAAAACAATTCCTAGGCATAATAATTAGTCATCTCATAAGTCATCTATATAGCCTCATGCATACTTCAAGAAACATAGTAATCACATCATAATAGTAAAGTATCATAAAGGGCATGGGTCCATAAGGACACCCACACCTATTACAACCCAATGCAAACATAAAGGAATCCTATATGAAAGCATAACATGAACAAATCCTAAGAGCCAGTATTAGAGCCCAGTCTCAAATATAGGAATCCTAAATAGCATAAAACTCTTAATACATAATAGAATCATAAGTCCAAGAAATAATAGTCTACGTGTTGAGAACATAATAGAATAGGCAACAAAGATAACATTGAAGCTCTCAAACATATGCTAGAAAATCTCAATCCGAACTCAAGGAGCTCTTGTATCAAAGCCCGCAAGCTTGTCTATAGACGACACGAAAAAACAAAGAAAATGGTGACAATCCAAAGGAAACTTAGTAGTTATATAAAAATAGTTCAAGTGTCATCATTGTTATCTTCTGTCACTTCGATTTAGTTATGAAAAGGTATGCATATATCAAGGTTCAATTTTAGATTTTAAAAGATCTTTAAATCCAAGTGAGCTTTGCTTTTATTCGTGATCTTCATGCATGAGTGCACCCTATCTCATATTGAGACTGCAATCTACTTAACGAGGGGTGTCACGGTCATAGGATCTATGCAATACAAAACATTAAACATCCCGAGCACATAACAATCCAAGTCATAGCAAGTGTCATGCTCATGCATTATGTTTTCTTTCTCATACTGTTAGCATCATCATACTTTACATAAATATACCACCTTTTTTCTCAGTGAACCCTCCCTTATAACACTGCCCCGACAATTTTTAACTACCACTGAAACTCCACCTCACCAATCATCTAAGATGAGCTTAACCTAACTAGATGTCACTATATTTACAATGGTGTCTTAAAAGGGGTTCTCGTACTTACTTTGTTTTTTTCTCAACATTCTTTCATGCACAAAAAGTCATGGGCATGTAAATACTTTCACATAACTTAGAATTAAACTTTAATGCAAGCGTATGAGGCATAATCCATAATCATGAAGCATGTGACATTTTAATTTCAACTCATAGTGGTAGCATACATAACATATTATAAGTCCAAAGTCAAATGTCATCTCGCTTTGTGTTCCAAGGTCCAAGTAACATAGTCCAAAGTGACCGTAAAGTACCAAACCTCATTTTGCACGAAGATGAGTTTTGCTATGCTGCATGTCCTTTAAGAACATAACCTTATATCGTACTTGCAATATCAGGATCATTTCATCAAATACTTAAGCACTAATGTAGCAAATACATCATTGCAATCCTTAGCACCATTCATACTTCAATTTCTTTACTAATAGAACTAAGACAACAACTTAACTGAAATTTTGTCTTAAAAGGATGAATGGTGGTACCAATTGGATGCATTGTACAAATAAATATATATAGTGACAAAGGAATATATGCCAAATCAATCATTGGAAAATAATATTGTATCTTTTGATGATTTATCTAATTATAATTATTTGTAATTCTAATTATTTGATTTGATTTATTAATAATAATTCCATAATGAAAGGATTTCATATAATATTACAATAAATTGATATGATATTTAAAATTTTTAAAAAATAAAAAATAATTACATACAAAATTCTCATTAAGGAAAATTCACCTTATGGAACAATATCCATATATTATGACATTATTGTCATAATTACTAAATCAAATTATCGAAATAATAAATAATTATAATTAAATAAATCTTTGACAGATACCACATTATCTTCCTATTATTGGTTTGGCATATATTATTTCCTTTGTTACTATATGTGTGTGTGTAATGCATGCAATTGGTATTCTTCTTTCTTTTTGATTTATTGTTGCAATTATGGGCTTAAATTCATTCTGGTATGGTGATTTTCTTTTCCGCCATCCTTCTATTTAAGACTTTTTTATTATGTTTTCCTGTTAATTATGTTCTTGCATTCTATAACAATTGCTCTATATTTTGTAATTTAATATAACATTTTCATCTAAATCATCAGCTAGATTAAGGCACTGTTTCATATGTTGCTAGACCCAAGTCTTAGTGATAATGATTCATCTCTTCCACTTTTGTTTTTTCTTACTATATTTGATCAAATTATCCCAATTTTTGTCTCATTTGATGATAAGATTATAAGCAATATTTGATTAATATGAGCTTCTTATTCATATTTTTATTTATTGTAATGTCTATTACTTTGATTTATCTTATTCACTTTAATCTTTATTAGTTCTAGATAAATGTTACCTTATCTTGTTTCATTAGGGCTAAACCAAAAAGCAATAAGTAAAAGAATGAAATTTTGTTTGGAATTCTTTAGACAATGGTTGCCAATAAATACAATTCCATTATTTGTTGTGAGGTAGAGGAATTGATAGGGAAGGCGTTGAATTGTGCTACTCAAAAAAAATTTTCTTTTTGAAACTTGAAACAAAATCTATCAAGTCCAGAGACTTGAAGATAGCGAAAAAGTAAGTTAGTTAACTTTAGAAAGTGGCTTTCTACAGTATCTAGAAAACTATAAAGTTCATAACGTAATGAACTTAGTTTCACAAATCACACACAAAGATAGCAACACCATACAAAGTAGATTATATAAGATAAGTAATGAGAATCACTCAGAAGATTTATATTGGTTCGGCCAGACTTGCCTACATCTAGTCCCCAACAAATCTTATTAAGGGTTCCACTAAAATTTCGTTCTTGTACCAGAATATACCAAAATAGTCTTTCTGCAACTTTCTCAAGCTAATCACAATGAGCAGTCAGTACAATTGACCCTCACTCACAAGTATTCTTTTCTCTAGCCTCTTGAAGCTATCTCAAATGATCACTGCTAGATCAAGGTACAAAAAGATTTTGGTATTTAACTTAAATCTTCACTCAAGTTTCTAAGATGTGTATATAAAGTGAGGAAAACACTTGAGAGACTTCTTTCTAATTTCTCACAAGAGAACGTTACCTAATAAATCCTAGAAAGAAGATTTTAAACTTCAGAAACTAGAAATTGATGAAGAACTGACTTCCAAAAGTATAATGCAGATTTGAATATCTTTTTTGTGCTGAAAACTCAAATTTGAATATCTTTTTTGTGCTGAAAACTAAGTGGCAATTGTACCAAATCATTCAAGTAGTAATTAAAACACAATGAGTGAGTATTATCCCATGAGGATTGAGTTTATTAAGCAATAGTTCACCAATTCAATTCCTAATTAGATTCTTGCAAATTTTTTATTTAAAGAAACTAAGAAAAGCAACCAACTATCAAATTTTTTTATATATAAATTTTTCTTCTCACAACGAATGCTAAACGTAAGAAGAAACAAGAAATTCATGTTGTTAGGGGTCAGATTTCACTTGACTCTTCTAATGAAACTTTAGCTTTTTAGTTAATCAAGTTCTAATTCCTCACTTGATGATTGAATTTTCAAACTGATCAGCAACTAATTCCTTAGCTTATTAATTTTCCTTTATGTTCTCGAAATTCCCTAATTTCTTATATTAATTCTAATAAGTAAAAGCACATATAATAGGCAACATGAAATTCTCAAACAACCACACTCTTAACATCGGATATTTCTAGATAGATATCAATAATGGTGTCCATCACATAAGCTAGCACACATATGAATTTCCCAATCCAAAGCATGAGCCCTAAATTAAGTTGAGTTTCCACTCTATACAAATCATTAAACTAGTGATAATCACTCAAATGTAGAAAAAGAAATTTGAATCAATCACAGAAACAAAGATAACATCATCCAAGTCAAGCTACATCATCACCCCAACAAAAATGTTTAACTATATATGATAGAAAAGAAAACAAAATAAGAAAAAAGAGAACGGTGCACCAAAAACCCAAGTATTGGAGCAATGATTCCTCAATCTCTCTTTCTCTAGTTGTTCCTTACCTCTTCCTTGGAGTTGGGGGTGTTTTCCCCTCATTGTAACCAAAAAACTATTGAAAAGGCAGTGTCTTGATGTTTAAAACATGAAAATACTGAAAAGGTCATGTCGTGGGCGCCTATGCACCCAATCCTAGCACTTGGGCATCAAAACACTAGAACCAATCAGACATGCGGGTGCCTAGGTACTAGGATTGGGCGCCAGACACTAGCACATCTGCACTTGTTTTCTAACTTGCAAGTGATTTTTGATTCCTTGGATATGTGAATTGGATTTGGTATCTTCATCAAAGTTGCAACTTTTTATTTTAACATTCCAATGCCACCAACATCACCTCAATCCGATATCCAAACCTCCGGTTATTGCCAACTCAATGCAACAAGGTTAGAATGCATCAAAATCATGGAGCTGGTTATGATAATTTATGTTTTTTCCTTAGAGAAACATCTTACTTATTAAGTATTGCAATGATGAGTCAGTAGAGAGCCTAACGTGTTTTCTTTTGTGCAAGTTGAGAAAATGAGAAGCCTTTTAAAACATAAGGAACTAATTTATCCCCGTGCATTTTTAGTCAAAGAAAAATTTGAGATTTTAGTTTAAAAAAGGAATCAAGGACGAATACAGAGCAGAACAAGCAAGCGACTCACCTCCCTCAAAAAAAATTTTATAAAATTTTTATATAATTAAAAAATTTGAAGACATATTTAAGAGTATATAAATATAATATAAAGGATCGATTAGACTTTTATTTTTATTTTTAGACACTTAAAACAAATTTTATTAATTCGTTTTAACTTTATCGAGTGGCTTATGAGATAATACTGAAATATTTTGATAAAATTCTTTTGATGTAATTACTTGAGAAAAATATTTAACATGTTATTTATTTATTGACAACAAAATGCAAAAATGACCAAATATCCAAATTAGTTCTTCATAAATGTATCAGGCAGACAAATTAATCCTTTATAATTTGAAAGTTTCAAATTGGTTCATTATATTTAAAAATGAGGACAAATTAGTTTCTACATATTTTATGAAGGAACAAAATTGATTTCTCTATATTTTATGGAAAAACTAATTTGTCTACTTTTTTAAAATGTCGGGATCAATTTAAATATTTTATCTATAAAAATTAAGACTAAAAGAAGTAACAAGCAAGGAAAGATGAACCGTAACAAAAAATAATAATAATTACAACGCACAAGTGACTATAATGAATACTAATCACGTAAGAAATTTCTGATATTTATTTGATAATATAATTTATTATTTATGGTCCCTCTGTAAAGATCTGTCCCTGGATAAAATACTTCGCTTCTTAGAACCGCAAAAGTTTACCATACTGACCTAATAACCTGTTTCAATTTTTTTCGTAGTGGCAAAGGTTGACTTATCAACATAAAGCATATACCAACATAAAAAAATAATCCGGAGATCCCCCTTCAATAATAGTCTATTTTAGAGTCTAACAATTTCTTTATCAGTACATAAGTGATGATATTTTGACATTCAAAAAGTGGATGTTTATTTAGATACTCACTTTATAACCATTAAATGTAATGGTGGTCCTCAATTATCGTTAATATCTATTACATCTAATGGTATTCAAACATCTGATCACTTTTTGAATGTCAAAATATTATAGCTCATAGATAATTCTACTAATACAAACATAGCTAATTCAGTGTTGCTTCATGGAGTATCGTTGCTGTACCAAGTAAGGAGAAAATGGGGGCGTGCAGGTGGCAAGTGCGAGGGTCATGAGGCAACACAGACGACAAACGCGGATCAACGTGTTAGCAACTACACTAATGCTTCGGTCAGTGTTTCAAGACATGCAGCACACCTTCTAGGCTCTTGCCATGAAATTGTACTTTTTATTATCAAATAGAATTTTCAAATAAGTTTAAGCCAGCATTTAAAGAATTGATTAATTCATCTAAATATTCCAAACTTATATGGGAGATAAGCCTTGAACTCCAAGATTTTTTAGACTTCAAGCTACATCTCTGTAGTATATACCGTATGTGATTAGTTTATTAATTAACCCCCAACGAATATATCATAGAACTGAAAAACAATTGATATATAAGATGTGTCGTTTTTCTCGTAATGCAAAAAGGTTGGATACACACCTACACAACGAAGAGACAAAAGAACATAATACATAATTGGGTATTTGACAATTTTCTTTTTATGAAATGTGGTAACAATAATATAATATTACTCTTGGGTTCGAATAAAATAACTTGTTCTCTTTCCACCTCACCATATGAAAAAATTCTTAGGTGCTGCTAGAGCAAGATAAGATATTTGTTCTGTTCCATTTAGTGATTGACAAATTAACTATTACATTAAAAATGTAAGGGCGTGGGAGACAATAATAGTCTGTAAAACTTATATGTTAATTAATAAATGAATTAAAACAGATGTTATCTTTTGTTCTGGGTGCACGTAAGTATTTCTCCATCACGCGTCCTTTTAAACGCTAAAAAATCAGGCACCAAGTGCTGTGAAATGTATTTAATTAAATTCCGAGCCTTTCATGTATGAAATATACATTTAAAAGATACATACAATTTTTAGCACAAAAATGTATAGCACACAATACTTTTGAAAATTGAAATTATGAATATGTTCGATTAATTGGATGCAATTTTTGTGTACTCGCTATCCTTTAGTAATTCATTCTTAGTATATAATATTGTTGGGAAAAACTTCAAGCAAGCACGAAGACTAATCAGTAGAAGTATCTTCACGAGACATCAACCAGAGTAAAAGACAATAAAAATCTATTCATCGTATCTTTTGCTTTTAGTTTCAACTAATCATCACTAGCTGGGAACTTCACCACATAAACATAGCATATACATTGTATTTATATATAAACACGGTACTTACAACTGCAGATAACTTTTGTTGTGGGGATAAATCACATGCATTTGTTAATATAGTACAGGAGTGAACAATGTAAGTGTGAATAAACATATTGCTTCCCGAAGTTGAGTGCTTAGAAAGAATACTAATGCGCTTTTGTTGCACAAACCATAAGCGAGTAAACCATGTTCTCATGCACAACACAGAATTCAGCCAATCAACTAAAATTAATAAAGAGCAAAGTTTTTAACTGAGTCTGCAAGAAATCTTAGTTTAGAAGAGATAAGGTCACACATAGACAACAGCTAATATTAATCTAGCCTTCTGTTCTTGTATCAATCTATTAATATTTTATTATTCCTGTAAGATCATATATAAATACATATGCTTCACGTCTACTTCAAGAACAAATTTAATTAGGCTACCTATAAATAATGAACGGGGAATATTAGATGATTTTATCTATTTTTTATTCTTAGGAATTACGATGATGTTGATGTGATTGAGAGACACACTTTTTTCAAAAGTTGTCTCTAAAACAAGCATTGTACGTTATTCTAAAACAATATATGATTCCACAAAACCCGTATATTCAGCTTTCCTGTTGGTTCTTATTGTTTTAGTTTGAAATCAAATCAAATATAAAAATATGGGTTATGTTATTTCAATACATGATATACGGGATCTCATGTCAACTTACAAGTAATTTAACATTAAATGAGATGTAAATCCAATTCAAGTAAGATTCACATCTCATCTAATGATCGATGAGATGTGAATTGCTATGATGTCCTATGTATCATGGGTACAAATAGTATATTTTACTAAGACCATTATAAGCCACGTTATGATATTTAAAAATATACAATTTCAGTATTTAATAAACTGTTCAAACTCAGTAAATCACTTCAGTTTTTCAACGGATCGAATTCTTACATTCCAATAATTCTTTGTCTACTTTTACTTGTTTCCAATCAAAATTTGATAACTGCACAAAATGTAATACCCAATTAATTGAGGATCTTTTAGTTAGCTGAAACGGAAAAACATATTTCATATTTTAATTGGTGACAACTTTCAAAATGTTGCACTTAGTTTGCATATCACAGTATTAGGGAAGAAATAGGCTAGGCTAGGCTTTGCTTTAAATAGGCTTAACTTGTACTCCTCAAATATAGTTTAAGCTGGGTCTATTATCCTGGTTTTTTTTTATGATGTTTATTTGGCCTTCTTAGAAGTTTGGTCTAATCTGAAAGCCTATTTATAGGCTTACTTGATTATAGTGTTTTTTAAAAATTTCAAAATGACTACTCTTAAATAAGCCAAAAACCACTTCTAAATATATCGAAAATATTTTTTTTTGAAAATAGGCTAAATTGGCTCCTTAAATTAAAAAGTGTATTTTTAAATAGATTAAAATATTTCTATTATAATTAAGGGCATTCATGCATGGTTCAGATCAGATTCAGAACCAAACCCAAACTTAAGAAAACCTCTTTTTCAACATGAATTATGAACTGAACCAATATGAAAGCTCTTGAACCAGTTTTAAATCGGTTTAGAATGTTTCAAAATCAATTTAGAAAAAGAAAATCAATTTTAACCCCCACAAACCCAAATTTCAAAAATCTAGCCTTAGTAGAAGACGTGTTGAGTTGCTCAAGTGGAAGATGTCCATCATGCTGCTCCATGATCGACTAGCTATTCAACTCCTCCAATGGCACCATTGTCAAGCCTGATTACAGATCGATCTACCACCATTACTACAGGCGAATGTTGCCACTCTAGTACAAAATGTCACTTCGCTATTGTTGGATAATGTTGTTAGCTAGAACCCTTCAGAAAGCTCTATAGCTTGAGTTTTGAATGACAACAAAATAAATTTTGTTAAAATCCTTTGAAGAATGGACTAATAGTTTACTTAAGTTTCTGTAAGTATTTAATAGGACCATTCTCATAAATATACTAGCTTGGTTCAAATCAATGAGTTATTTTTCACAATGTCATATTTTGACATGATTATAATCTTATTCATAGAAATTCAGACATTAATGATGTGAAAAATGGTTCTAAGAGTATATCTGTGTACGTTGAATACATGAAACAAATTTTTGAGATCAGAACCCCAATCTAGATCTTCAGAAAATATTTCACGCATTCAGAAAGTGCTACTCAATGAAGAAATGTATCTTTTCTCGAAGCAAGTCATGATTATGGTCTTCAATCTCGATGAGAAGATTCTTATCAAGCTCAGATTGAAGAAATGAAGATCAACAAGATCATAAATTAAGAAAACACATAACAAAACACTCATTTTCAGAAACCATGTTCTTTGCAAAAAAAGAGGGAAATTTCAAATTTCAAATTAAGTCAACACCCCAAAAATGGGTGACAGTGACATCTTATTTTTTTACTTGGTCACGTATCCTATTTTCTAGAAGAAAAAGTTCAGAAACCAAGGCCAGAAATTACAAAGTAGTTTTTCAAGCCTTACTCAGAAACCATATTTACAACTGTCTCTGTAACTATAAAAGGTAGCTCTGACATAGCCTAGCTAGTCTTCTAGATGGCTTTCCCCATGATACAAAAAGTAGATCTACACATGTCCAAAGGAAGCAAAATCAAAGGACAATAGTTTGAATTGAAGACCAAGTATAAAAAGACATTATGTGCTTACAACTCAAGATTTTCGCAAGGCCTTTGATAGACTGCTAAGAATGTTTTTGCAAATCCTTTTCTTATTTGTAATGCATATTACATCTTGTAATTAGTTTCATCTTCTGTAAAATTTTCTTTCTAAATTCTCATTAGATAACATCTTCTCCTTAGGAATAATTGTTAGAAATAAGTCATTCAAGTTTTAAGGTCATACATTGTTTTGTTCTTAGAAAAAATTGAGTGTTCATTTGTTGGAGAGAATCAACTTTAAACCAAATCATTATAACTCGATCCAGTAGTGAGCATTGTGAAATTAGTTTGGAGAGGCTAGTCGAAGACTATTTGGAAGTGATAGTAAATTGGAATTACTGGTCACGGGAATAACTTGAAGGCTATACAAAGACAATTGTTCTTTCTCTGGGTGGAGAAAGAAATTTAGTGAAATTCAACAAGTTGTTGAGAATTGGATATAGGTAAAGTTGGCCAAACTAGTATAAAAATTATTGTACAGTATCTCTCTACTCTTTCTTATCTCTTTTATATTTTGTATTTGAGATTTACTATTATATATTTTTTCAAAAATGCTTTTGAATAGTTTCTGAGTTTTCACTTAGTTTAGAAAGTTACTTTCAGAACATTACTAACAAAGATTTCCACTGCTTTCAAGAGTAAACTTGATAGACTTTGTTTAAGCTTTTAGAAAAGAAAAATAAGTGAAAGCATGATTGAACCCCTTCTTGTGCTATTTTCAACCTACAAATGTCAATGTTGTTGCAAGACATGAATGTCACCACCCTCATCGTTCTCTGCACCACCACCAGCTACTCCTCTAACACGAAGTCTGGGAGCACCAAGTACGCTACTAGATCTACCAATGTTATTGTCATTGAGAACATATCTACGAAATCGAAGGTTGAATACACCAATGTTTTGAACACTGGGAGCCAGGAACAGTGATAGAAAGGCTGACAAAAGTGGGAATGAGATGATGAAGGATGTTGTGGTAGTGTTGTGGAGCCTAAAATGGTCTCGTCATGACGATGATCGAAATCCCAAGGTATTAGTGGCTTGCTAGCGAGACTGGGTCTTGTTAAAGAGAGAAAAGGTGAAGTGGTTAGATAACTATGGTCCATTGATTATATTTAGAGGTTTGGTTAACTAAACTATTTGAATAATAAAACTAGTTCAATTTTAAACTGTTTTAAAAAATGGTTATTTTAAGTTTTATTTGGTTTGGTTACATATTTGGTTCAATTCAATAGTTCTTTTGAACACCCCTAATTATTATTAGAATTATTAGATTTTTTAAATAATAACAATAATATAAATATATAAATAGGTCAATGCATTAGGTCCAATAGGCTATTTTCTTTGCCGTGAGTAGCTTGTTTAGCTAGCTAAAAAGGTCTTTTGAAAATGTTTAACCCAACTTGTTTACTAAATATATTAGGCTAAACTAGGTCTAATGTAAGCTAGGCCAAAGACCTCTAATGAATGGTCTGCCCTACTTCCATATTGATCATCAAGATAAGACAACATTGTTTAATGATTTAACTGATGATGACACTGTCGCAACAATAATGGTTAGGTGTAGAGCTGGTGGTGGCGTCACCAAGCCTTTCCATGATGTTTTTCAAGTTAGGTTTGTCACCAGTCTTGACAAGGTATTCTTGTATCTACTATTACTGGTGTGTATGGTGTGGACATCGATGCTGAGGACGTTGAAGGATATGGACATGTTCGGCCAATAGCGAGATTCAGTTGTAATTGATTATTGCTTTGGTGGCTCAAGATGCTTTATGTGTATAGAACTCGTGTTTTGTGCAAGGTGTTGGTGTTTTTTGAGTCCAAGTGTTTTAAGTTATGCATTTCATGTTTTATGTAATGTGTTTTTTGTTGCTTTTTGAGTTTTGTTGTTTTCGAGTTTGTGTAATGTGTTTTTAAGGAGAGAATTATGGTGTTGAAGCTTCTATTCATGCATTTTTATCTCAAAGAGTTTAATGTCCTCTTTTGCTCCTCTAGGTTCAAGAGTTGAGCTCTTTTTAATTATTAGGAAAAAAAAATGTAGTTACATATGATTTGAACATTGTGTAACAAAGTTTTACATTAGTATATATAGTAAGAATATAGCTGTACTATGAAAGATTTAGCATACTTATACACCAATCAATAATATTTTACAATATATGATTTTCATTAATTTACCTACTAAATTACAATAGATCACTCTTATTGCGTTAAAAGTAAATAAATAAGATTACAATCAACAGATTATGCCAATTTTGATGTATATAAAAATATATATTGGAAAATTTTGTGTTAAAGTTGTTTAAATTTGCATCAATGTAACTTGATCATCATGTTTGTATAAGCTCGGTTTTATCATCACATTAATTTTGACTCTTTCATAATAATTTAATTATGAATACATTGGAGAGTGAGTTAGGTATCACCCATTACAGAAAAGATAGTAAAATCTCGCTTTAGATGGTTTGGATTTCGATGGAGGAGATCTATACAGGTTGAAATTGAACATATGTAGGATAGTCGTCTAACTAGATATAGTGGAAGATTCACAAAAAATTATAGATAACACAGTAAAAAAAGTTTAAATACTAATAATTTAAACACAAATATGTTCTATGATAAAGCATTATAGCTTTGCTCATCCTTCTCTACCGGTGAGGCCCCGTACTCCCCTATCCTTGAACCCTTTCCCCCTCCCCCCTCCATCTTCCTCCTCCCACCACATCCCAGCCCTTTATTCAATAACATTTTCCCAGTAACATCTGTAGTAGTTCTAATTTATGCTTAAGTTATATTTAGATTCTATTAGCTTGTTATCTTTAGCTTTGTGGAAAACTTAACTTATTTTAAAACTTGCTTTACCAAAAATTAACCTTTTTCTGAAAAAACTTGAGCCTTAATCAGGACATGATGAACATGTAATGATGCATAAGGTAAGGAGCGTAATTTGTAAACAAGGTAAAGGAAAGTGGAAGAACTATATGGGTAAAGGAACAGGGGCATCAAACTAAACAACACAAGGATAGTAGTAATAGCAGTAATAGTAATCGTAATATAGGCTCAGCTTTCAAATAGGCCTACAACAAATACCCGTAACTACAAATAAAGAGAACTAAGAGTCATAATGAGTAATTGGCGACACTTCCACTATCATTATTTTAACATACTATGAAACTGTCACTATAATTATAGAAAGATGTAAATGTGTCTGTCCTACTTGCGATTATTTGGGTCTCCATCCACATAATTCAATCAACTACTAGTTGAATGGCTTCGTAAGCGTTCTGTTGAAGGCTTCCATCTAAGGGCGGTACAAAAATGGAGAAGGGAATGAAAAATATAATGTTTCTCAGTAGGGTATATGCATGGATGTTATTGTTTTCACCTTTTGTCTACTCAGGTTTGTTTATTAAAAATGTAGACAGATATCTTGTTCTTTTTAACTTGGAAGACATCATTGTCGGTAAGAATACACATGAAAAGGGGAGTTAAATCGTGCTTTGCCTTTTCTTCCCTTGATTGACTTGTAAAAAACTTAATTAATACACTATCAAGCAATGAGCTTGAAGTGTAGCGAAAACAACATTAGTAGCTTCAGAAAGTGTATTTTCAGAACTAGATATGAAATGAACTCGTGAAATAAAGCTTTCCAAAAATGTTATAGTAAACAAACCAAATAAGAAAATAAAATAAGAGATGAAGGAGAAGAGAGAGGTACTGTACAAGAGATTTATACTGGTTTGGTCACCTGCCTATATCTAGTTGTCAGCAATAGTTGAGTTCCACTAAACTTTTCTCAAACTAGAGAAAGAACAAAGATAGTCTTTACAAGAGCCTTCCTAAGCTATCAGCAGTGATCAGTAGACAATCCCTATTATTACAAACTAATTAGTTATTCACTAGCCTCTTCAAGCTGAACTGAATAGTTTTTGACTAGTCTCTCCAAGCTAAACGGAGTAGTCTTTGACCAGCCTCTCCAAGCTAAATTGTGACCAATAAAACATCTTTACTATCGCATTGCAAGTAGTCTTTGACTAGCCTCCCCTAGCTAAACCACACCGATCACTACTAGATCGAGGTTACAAAGATTTGTGTTTGGGTTTGCAATTCAAACTAACCTATACTCAAGTTTCCTTAAGATTTACAGAAAAGGACTTGGGATAACTTGAATGACTTCTTTCTAGTTATTCTTCCTTGGAAAAACATTGAACAACAAGAGGAACATAGAAAGAAGATTTTACAAGAAAGAAAATGATTTACAACAAGTAATGAGCTTGAGAAGAAGATGAAGAAGAATTTTTCTAGCGATTCTGCTCTTTTTCAGCATTAAAAACTTATCTCTTGAAAAGCTCAGCATCTCTATTTATAGATATTTTTTCTTGTGACTGTTGCCTTTGATCAGATCTCTTATTGACACGTGTTGATCATCCATTTGTGTTTTGAAAAGATAGTCTCGAAGAGTAATCTGTCTAATTGTCAGAGCTGTTGTAGAAGCCATTACAGTGTTAAGGTTTCTGATGTCCCTTTAGAAACTACTTTTACTTTCTGAACATGGTTTCTGAACTTTTTCTTCTAAGACCCAGGGTAGTTGACTAAAAAGCCAATAGAGATGAGACATCAGTTCCGTCACTAGTTTTTGATTTTTCAAATTCAAATTTTCTCCCATTTTTCTTGTAAAGTGCACCATATCGTTGTAAGTAAGCTTTCTAATGTGCAATAATATTTCCTTTATGATTCTTGAGTTTACTTGTCTTCAATCCGTGTTAGTTGATGAACAAATCATTACAAATGTGATGATTGAAGATAGTAGAACACTTGACTTCAAAGATTTGATTGATATTTTTACATCAAGTGTACTTTCTGAAGTCCAGTGCTATTTTCTGAAGACTTGTGCCTTGGTTTCTTGTTCTTGATGTGATTTTCTTTAATCCGTAAGATATGTGTATGCATATTTTTGTGTGATATAATATTCACTTCTATTAGGTTCAATCTCTTCAAAAGAGATAAATCATGTTAATACATGCAAAGTAAAATTATTCTCACTTTAAGTGCGTGTTACGCAATCTGATTATACCTATAAGCTATCACAAGAAACTCAAGAAAAATATTAGTCATCATTCAAAAACTTTTCTTTAAATTGGTTATGTTATCATTCAAAACATATTGTCCTTGAAGCTTTCTAAAGGGTTCTGGAGCTAACAATCATTAGTCGAGGTAGGATCATTTTTATGTGTTTCTTTAACATACATAAACATGACATGCTTGCTAAAGATGATAACACTACATACATCAACACATAAATGAATATCATTATGCATATGAGAATGATAATGCACACATGTCTTACTTTAAGTTTTACTTTTCTTAACTTAATCCTCGGTCTATGCCTCGAAGTCCTTTCTTAATTCTTCTTAACATTAACTGATCTTTTCTTTGATCTTTGGCTTCAACCTCCAACTTAGCTTAATTAACTTGTACTAACTGTGATCTTTGGCATAAACTATCGATCTTAACTTAAGCCCATATTGGGCCTTTCTCTTGAAATTGTCGACATCAACCTTGGAATTTTAGTAGATGGTGTTGATTTCAAATCGACCAATGTCACTGCCCTGGGGTGAGGGTTATTTTGTCACCTTCCACTTCTGGGAAGGATCATATGGGTCACTTTCCATCTTGAGAAAATAGCATATCCCTTAATCTGGTCTTTGGGGTTCATTTTCCACATTGGTGAAATATCGCATCCTTGGCTCATCTTTTCTTCCTTAATACAAGACATATTATAGGTCTTATTAATCTCAATCATAAAGAAGCATCATTAGATATACAATATAGCACATAATTGCTAAAGCATCTCAAGGCATTCATACAGTGTATAACATTTTTAAGTTGGCAGAATTCAATACATATCATCATAAAATAACAATTCGTATAATCAAGAGCAAATCCTAATAACCTTGGGTTTTTAAACATGTGTGGGATATTATTATGAAGTCTTACAACTTGGCAATGAGATCATCATTAGTCATTATTTCCTTCATGCTTATTGCTATTAAAAAAAGAGGTTGGCTAATGCATTAGCATCATATCTTAACTCTTATTTGTTTCTTAAAACTTGGAACTTTTATAAAATATGTTGGACACATTTTTTTTTTTACAACCTTAAGCATTTTCTAGTTTCTCATCTTCTAATAAATCTGACAAATATTATTCAAAATTTTACATGACTCCTAGATTTGGAACTTTAGTCTAATATTTTCAGGAATACTCCTGACTCATCAGGCTTTCCATCAAACCTAACTTGAGTTAAATCCGATAAATACATCTTACAAAATTCCTAAATAGAGACGGTTCGGTTACCCATCCAACAAGAAGTATGTTGTTGTTTTTTTTATGGGGTGGAAGGGGAGGCCTTTGGTCCTAATGTGTTTATGAAAAGAGGAAAAATTACATTTTACCCCTACCAACTATAATGGGCCATGTGCACTTTGAGAGTAGCAATTGCCACTCTTCCTTTATTGTCTTTGTGTGTAACATCTCTAAAATACATTAATAACAAACTTGTTTTATATTTGGTCCATTTTTATTGTCAAAACTAAATTAAATTTTGTGTGATACAATCTCAATTGTCAATTGTTACTCCTTATTTATTATTTTTATTTGTGACATTCCTAAATGCCTTTAACTTATTTTATATTTGTAACGCATTGCTACTTTATATTTTAATTTTTATTTAATAATTATAGTAATTAATATTAAACAAAAATATGAATTTAACTATAAGGAAAAAAATAGGACATCAAATTTATTTAAGAGTTAAACATAAATGTTAATTCATCTTCAATTTGATTTCTATCCATTAAAAGTAAACAATAAAAAGAAATGAAAGCTATATTGATCCCGAAACATATATATATATAATATATATAAGAAACAAAATTTAAAAACTTTAAAAAAAATTGTAAACACAATTAACACTTGACACTTGATAGTTGACATAGAATTGAAAGTTCATAAGTTTAAAATTGTCCAATTTATCAAGGCGGTTAATGTAGTCATGGAAAAGATGGCCACTCGCTTGCATTCCATACGAATACTGCAGTGCCAACGAATAAGGCAGAACTTCAAACTTGCACAACCCCTTACATATGCTCATCAAGCTTTTCTTTCGAAATATCGGATAAATCTGTCCCACATCCAAATCAATCATAGATAAGGGTGTTCACTGAAACTATAAATATTAAGATCAACCCATGATTCTCCGGAATAAAAAGCTCAAGCTGAAGACTACAATGCCGCCTTCAGCCAAATTTCACAATTAAACAATGGAAATGAAACTGAAATCTTATGGGAAGAAAAAAAGCGATAACAATTATAACATTGATAATTAAAATATGTGCTAAATTGTTATTTTGATTTGACAAATAATAAAAGGTACGAAAATTTTCATATGAAATATATTACAAAAGATTTTTTTTTTTAACTATATAAGTAGATATAGTTCTCAAAGTAGTTATAAATATTTAATGTTCATGCGATATATTTACGTAGTTGACTAATTTTAAAATATTTTATGAAAAAATTTATATGGTGATGTAATGGCTTTCTAGTTTTATTTCTGGATTGGTGGTTGTAATAACTCTCTAATGTTTAAATCTTTATTGATGGTGATTTGGAGGAATATATCTATAATGGCAATCTAAATAAACTAACTAAAAACTAATGAAAATGAAAATGAAAATGACCATAGACATTCAAGAGTGGCAATAGCCGCTCTATGCACTTCAACCCTAAACTTTAAAAATTAAATGTGCAAATCAACTTCTAAACTATCACAAATGTATATTTTAGTCAAAATAAGTGTATTATAGTTCCTCTAAATTTTAAAAACATGCAAGTTGAGCCCTGAATTTTTCTAAATGTGCAATCTAATACCCTGAAATTTATTAAATATGTGATATCTTTGTAATAAATTGATAGAAAAATTAATGAGAGGGTCAATTTGCACATGCAAGAAATTTCGATAGTCAAACTGCACATTATTAATGTTTGGTGTCTAAAGTGCACATGAATTATAGTTCGTGAATTAAAGTACAATTTTTCTTATAAAAAATGATAATATATTATTGAAAACCAGCATTAAAAAAATTTACGTTCATATTATATTGAAATAAATCCTTTCATGGAATGTAATAAAGTTGGATTGAGAATGATTGGTCAATTCCCATTCCATTCCTGTTTGTAAAATCACCATTCCATTTACCTAGCATTTAATTTCAATGGTAAAGTTGATTTGTCGTTTTGTGTTTAACTATGGTTGCAGATTTAAGGATTTAGATAGCCGAAATTAAAAGAATGGGTTAACATTTGGACAAAATTAGAGGTTGGGAGTTCTACCATTTAGAGGTAAGCCGAGCAGGGAATCAGAAATATTTGATTCTTTTTGTTTGGCAAAGATGGGAAATAATGGAGACTTCATTGGGAATGGGGCCCTAGCTAGTTAATTAGCCTATACATTATGTCTGACCAAGTACCATTCCCATGTATTGACAAAATATTCGTCCCAAGTTTTATCGTTGAAGGTAACAGCATCATTTCCTATTTCCTACCATACCTATAACTTGACACTTACCCCGTTATCGTTGACTTAAAGTTATAAAATGCCAATCTTACTTCTATGCCAACTCAAATCTTAATGGAGTTGCTTATTTGAACAGTTTCTAATTGAACACGCAAATGGAACATCTTAAATCTCAATGGTCCCCTATAAATATGGTGCCCATGTTGTCGTGCCAGGATAAACAAACTGGTCTACACATTCCAATAACTAACTAGAATACGCTAGTGAACTTTCTCATAGCTAGCTAGCTAGCTCTAGTCTCATCATTTTGTTTTTGGAGAAAAAGCTTCTATATCTTTGTACTTCTCTGGGTACGCCACCTTAACATGAAGCTTTTCTTGCTTTCCCTAGCATGGGCTATTGCTCTTCTGCTAGCTTCTTCCTTGGCTTCTGCTGCTACAGTGGAACGCACTTTCAAAGTAATTACCTACCTCTTTTATTCCCTTCTGCTCTACCAGTAGCGTGTTGTTTCTATAAGCATCTTAATGTCTACAATTTCTTCTGTTTTTTTGTGTTAGCGATTCCTTACCGTGACTTTAGTCATACCCCATTACCACTACTCCCCTCACCACCTAACCTAAAAATTTACAATAAACTAAGATTTTGGTGAATACTACCTTTTCTCATATTGTATATTGAGACATAAATTTTGTAATCTGAATTGAGAAATGTGGTTTTTACTCAACTTATTGTGAGGATAATATAATTTGTTACTCACATAAGTAGTGATTGGTTGATATATACTGTGCTACCAAATTTTTCTCTTATTTTTCTCCTTTTCTTTAAGTGTCCACTTTTAATGTCTTAGTTTGATATTCAAATAAGAACATGTCTGAAAATGATTATGTCTCTGGCTACTGCCTGGGACATAACTTCGTCGGCATAAAATGTTTATATCATTACAATTTCATGTTGTAGGTTCAAAACAAAACTATCAAACGGTTGTGCAAGGAGCAAGAGATTGTCACAGTTAACGGGCATTTCCCTGGACCAAAGATAAATGTCAGGGAAGGTGACACTGTGATTGTCCACTTAATCAACGAGGGACCCTACAATATCACTATTCATTGGTAAATACTCTACCATATGTTTATCCTTCAAGAAATGTGAAAAACAGCTTGAATGCAGCATATGGTCATTAGCATGTAGATGCTAAATATGAGTTTCTCTACTTTAGCGAGCCTC
The DNA here is from genome assembly GCA_031216125.1 of Dalbergia cochinchinensis. NCBI lineage: Eukaryota > Viridiplantae > Streptophyta > Magnoliopsida > Fabales > Fabaceae > Dalbergia > Dalbergia cochinchinensis. The sequence continues at coordinate 69,948,409 of CM062368.1, forward strand.
GAAATTGTTTGCTAGCCGTACCAAGCGGCTTGAGTATACTCGCTTGGAGGTAGATTCCACCCCAAATATGGGGCAAAACTTTAGATATATTTTCTGAGGAGTAAGAGAAAATTTTTCTTTGTTTTATTTGACAGTTTGACACATCAAATTTTTGCTTTAAATGTTAAGGAAATTAAGATATTATAATAACTTACAAAATTGATAAGTCAAATATAAAATGATATTTAGTAAAAATTTTCTCTTTTTTTTTTCGGTGAATGGGCAAAGAAACACAAAAGAAATGTTCTCATACTCTAATTAAAAGCATCTGTGAATTATTTAATTTTAAACGGGAAGTTATCCAAAATTGGTGTTCTACATTAGTTAGGTATTCTAGCCTAGGACACATGGAGCAATACTTTATTCCATGGAACATCTATTTGATGTTTATAATTATATGAAGGCCCGGATTTATGGTACAAATGGTTTCCACTGAAGATAAGATGAAATATTGACAGTTCATTTAACAAACGAACTAGTATTATTCAGTGTTAGAGATAAAATATTTGATGAATATATAAAGGGTTTATATATCTAATCAATGGCTAAAGGTAAATGGTTAAGGAGATTAAAATAAAAAATTTTAATTCAAATAATATATTTAATGTATTAAAATCTTAACAAGTTTATTTTTAAATAAAGACTTTTTATTTCTAGATTACTTAAAAAGTGTCCTTAGGGTACTGGTTAGTAAAATTGATCAATAAATTTTATTTTATTTTTTTTACATTCAAGTTATGTAAAATTTTGTTTCATTTCAATTGTTGACTCGATGTTTTAAAATCTTCCAACTACATATGCAGGCATGGAGTGTTTCAGCTCTTTAGTGGATGGGCAGATGGTCCTGAATATGTAAGCCAATGCACAATTAGTCCCGGAACTAACTATACATATAAATTTAATGTGACACAACAAGAAGGAACATTATGGTGGCATGCTCACGCATCTGTTTTACGTGCCTGGATTCATGGTGCTTTCATTATTCACCCTTGTTCTGGTCACTTCCCATTTCCTAAACCTTACAAGCAAGTTCCAATAATATTAGGTAATCAGCATTTGCTAAAGTTTGTTCTCTAATTTTTATCACAGGGCAATGCAATTTTTACACCTTTTTTTTTTATTTTCATCTTTTTCAATTTTTCAAAACTTTTTAATAGACACTCCCTTACTTTCTTCTTTTTTTTTAATATTGGTGTAGAAAAACGGTGTAAAATAATAAAATGGACCAACCATTTTTGCTTTTGACACGATATATCCTTTTTATAGTTTAAAGCAATAACAAATACTACATAATTCGGCAAATGCTTATTATTCCCATTATTTAAGTCTTCAAAGCCTCATTCATGCAATTTTTCGCATATAAGTATAAAATCTAAAGTTACTGTAAATGTTGTGTTGTTTTCCATGACAAGAAAAGTTTTTTATTTTTAATTTTTCTTCAAATGCAGGTGACTGGTATAACGGCAATGTTGTGGATATAGAGACTGAAGCACTGGCCACTGGCGGTGCTCCTAATATATCCAATGCCTTCACCATCAATGGATTGCCCGGTGATCTCTATAATTGTTCTCAAAATGGTATATCACCAACTTGAATACTATAGTGCATGGCTTTACTGCTGCAATTAACTAGGGTGATGCAGATTCAAGCTTGACATTTGATTTAAAAAGCTTCAAAGAAATACTTACATACTCTTTAAATACATTTAATATGTTTTCAATGAATAACCACAAACATTGTTTTATTTTATAATATTTATAAACTATATAAGAAAAAATCAAGAATGAGTAATTATGAATATTTCTGGAGCATGTGTTAAACATGCTTTGGAGTATGCAAAAATTTATCAAAATGTGGATCATATGGATTCAGATTGACCCATGTATGGAATAATGTTCAATGGCTCTTAACTTGTAGGTATGGGCATATGGCTGTGATTACTTTACCTTACCATTCATTTATTCAATTAGTAACCTTACATTTCCAAAAAGAACCAAAATTATCAAAAAATCTCAATAAAACAGGGAAAACTAGCTAGAAAATAAGTTAGGAAAAAAAAAAGTAAATGGTGGAACCATGTGTACATTATTAATAAGATGTCTGGAAAAGTTGAGTGTTAAAATAGTAAAGCCATTTGTAAATAAATTCAAACAAAAATTCTGGCATTGAAATGTTTTTCTTGTTCAATACTAGAACTCTTTTTGACTCATAGATCTAAAGCGTATTGCATGATCATTTTGAACAAAATCTAGAGACTTTCAAGCTGAAGGTGAAGCAAGGAAAGACATACATGCTGCGAATGATCAACGCTGCGCTCAATAACCATCTTTTCTTCAAGATAGCAAATCACAATTTCACAGTTGTTGCCGTTGATGCTGCGTACACGGACCACCTCGTCACTGACATCATCGTCATAGCCCCTGGCCAAACCGCCGATGTTCTTTTCACAGCAAACCAGCCCGTAGGTTCCTACTACATGGCCGCTTCACCTTACAGCATTGGTGTGCCAAGTTTTGACAACACGACAACCCGTGGCATTGTCGTTTACGAAGGTGACACGTCATCACCGAAGCCTTTGATGCCAACTCTGCCTCCTTTCAACGACACACCAACAGCATTCAAATTCTACAGCAACATAACAAGCTTGGTGGGGGCCCCACACTGGACCCCGGTCCCACTTGAGGTGGATGAGCGCATGTTCATCACCGTTGGATTGGGGCTACTAGTTTGTGATCCTAGGAATGCCACCAACACCACGTGTCAGGGCCTATTCAATCAAAGGCTCTCTGCCAGCATGAACAATGAGTCTTTTGTGATTCCCAGAGGGAGAGGGCTCTCTATGCTGGAAGCATTCTTTAAAAATGTGAGTGGAGTTTACACCAAAGATTTCCCGGATAACCCTCCGGTTGTGTTTGACTTCACAAACCAAAGCCCCAACATTAGCCTTAACATGAGCCTTTTGTTTCCGCCAAAATCAACCAAGGCGAAGAAACTGAAGTTCAATTCGACGGTGGAGATTGTGTACCAAAACACAGCACTTGGTGCTGTGCAAAACCATCCCATGCACATTCATGGTTTTAGTTTCCACGTTTTGGCTCAAGGGTTTGGGAATTTCAATTCAACCCGTGATCGGAAGATGTTTAATTTGGTGAATCCTCAGATACGCAACACAATTGGTGTGCCTGCGGGAGGATGGGCTGTCCTCAGGTTCCAAGCAAACAATCCGGGTAATTAAATTTCCTATATTTATTTAGTTAAGGTATATCAGTATGAACATATCAAACAAAAATATTGTGCCCGCAATTACACTTGGAGACAGCAATTTAATTTAATACCATGATATGTATAATTCGTGATAAAAGAATGTCAATGTCAAATTACTTCTAATTACTCTTGGAATGAATCTGACTGTGATAGCACACTCTAATTTATCTTTGTAGGGGTATGGTTTGTGCATTGCCATGTGGAAGATCACCTGCCATGGGGGCTAGACATGGCCTTTGAGGTTGAAAATGGGCCGACTCCTTCGACTTCGCTCCCTCCTCCACCAGCTGATCTTCCTAAATGTTAAGCAGGTCCCAGAGTTGCAGCGGCACAAGTCAGAAATAATCAACACCAACTCCCGCTTTTTCTTCTAGTTGTATTATAAGTATATCTAGTATGTAATGTTAATTTAATGTTGTTTTGTAGAGAAATATATATTCCGACTTAAATAAATTAATCTACAAGTATTTAGGAAATTCAAAGTGAGATGTTGTAACGGACAATATTACAAGTATGTAGTCTGAATAAGAGCAATTGCTTCAGCTGTTGTGTAAGAATGAAGTAGCGAGAGAATTACTCCGCTGAGAATATTTAATTATTTAATATATCGTGCAAGAGAAATAAGAGTTCAAGCGTAGACTCATTTGCATGGTGTTCAAAACAGACCAATAATCAACTTAGCCAAAGTGTCAGTTATTGGTTGAACCAGTTGAATCAGATTTAATTAAATAAATGTAGTAGTATATTTAAATTATAAATACATACATCTATAATTATATCTATTTATATATTTTTAAGTCTCACTCAACTAAGAGTCAAGATCTAAAAAAATAAAAAAAAACTTCATCTACTATGAATTGAGACTTGTTTGGACAAAGTTATGCACATGCCCATTTTCATAAATCAATTAAATAGTTCTTCAAATAAAAAATGGTAAACTCACTTGGAGTATGTGTTGGATTCCCCATTCCTAAGCCATAACATCATCTTGTCTTGGTGTGACCAAACAAAAAACAAAACGCTTCTACTTTTCTATGACCCGCAATTGTATTGGGCTTGTTTTTGTTTTCTATTTTAATGAAAAAAATCCAAAAAGGTGATTTCACATAGCATAACAAAGTCTCTCCCTTTCTCTAACATACAAACCCTATCTTTTTACACGATTTTCACCTCCTCTCTCTTGGTATCCGCCGCCCTTATTACTTCCCTTTCACACTTTGAGTCTTTAATACACAGTAATGGATTTTCTTCTTCTTTTTCCGCCCTTTCTTCCTCTCATAAGTCATATCCTCTTTCATTCACACTTGGCAAACATGGTGCTGGTTCAAGATCCAACGGCGTCAACTATACCTACTATCACCAGACATCACACAGAGTACAACCAACGGTAGATAACTTCTTTATTATTATTATTATTTTGAGATTGCTGGACTAAGTGAATCAGTGACTCGTTGGATCACCAGTTCTTTCAAAACATTGCCGAGTCAGACTGGTTCACATCGATTCTCTTGCATATCTAATCTGATTTGGCACTCAGACTAGTCAACTGGCTGGTTTACCGATTCACTGGTCGAACTGGCTAGTCCAGTCTGAGTTTTAAAACACTACTCATTTGTAAGAACATGTACATGTGTGTATGGAAAAGTGAGAGAGAATGGAAATGTGATATAAAGCACAAAAAGTGTTATTTCAGCACCCGAATATTGATGTCTTAATGGGATAGCCACTTTATTAAAATTGGATATGATAGATAAGTAAAATGAGTGGGACTATGATTACATCAAATAATGATAAAGTAAGTGTTTCATTGGAATATCTATTTTTAGTTGTTAAAACAACACTATACAATAAGACTAATTGCTATGGTAAAGAGTGTTGTTAGGGTGTGTTTGTTTCAGATTTTTTTAAAAAATGGTTATGAAACATAAATTTTATATATAATAAAAATTGAAAATTGATTTTTTTTTTCAGAAGTTATTCATTTTAGTTTCTATAAAAAAAAACTAAGGACTGGTTTTTTTGAAATTTTGATTATTTTTAAATTATCCAAATATATAAAAGTAATTTTTATTTTGGTGACAAAAAGTGATTTGAGTCCAAAAAAAATTCTAAACAAATGCCCCGTTAATGAGTTAAATAAAATCATTTCGCATTAAGAATATTATTCTTGCATTTTGTGATTAGATTTGTACTATTATCTTTATTTATTTTGGAAAAATGATTAAGAACACAGAGTTTCACTCCACAAGTCTACATAAACAAAATGTTTAAGAAAACAAATATATAAGTAAAATGTGAGTCTAACAAATTAATAACTTCATTTCTAATTTATTTTAAAGATTCTCATTGATATTATGATTACAATGGGTTATGTGTTACAAGTCTGATGCAAGGAGCTCACCCAATAGAGTAGTCTTTTAAGTTGAGCTTTCCTTTGAACTTGAGTCTATAACTATGAACCACAAACACACTGAGATGACTACGGGACACGACACGACAAGGACAAGAGGGACGTACCAAAGTTAAAAAATTATAGGACACTGGCATAGCATGTATATCACTTAAACTGATAGGGATAAACATTAACTAAATAGATTAGTTCGTGCTACTTCTACTCAGTTCTAACAATAATAGATTTATGATAGCTATAATAAACTCAACTTTGTATTCAAGTCTTTCTAAACCTTGCATATATATTCTGTAAAATCCATTCAAGACTCATTCATTGAAGCATTATTCTCTCATTATAGTCATACATTGATTTCCTGCTCTTCTCTCTCACAAGAGCTTTTCTTCATTCTTGATTAGTGTCTAATACTTTCATGGTATTAGAGCTGTGAAAGAAGATCCATGGCTTCAAAAATATCAAGCTCTGCTACCCAAGCATCAACAATTGGGTTCACAGTAAAAACTGTCTTCAACCTAGCCAACTTCAAGATAGATGAAGCAAACTTTCTGACTTATAGTCACATGACTTCTAGCTTCCATGGATATGGTATTCTGTAGCAGAGTTGTGGGCTACGACTATGTGTATTAGATATGGGAAAAGATTAAAGTTCATTTTGCTTCAAAAACTTAATCAAAGGTGAAATAATCAAAGGTTCAACTTAAGGCTATGCGAAAACAAGGTAACACTGCCTCTGAATATTTGTTGAAAATAAAGAAATTAGTATATTCATTATTTGACGTAGTTGTTCCAATCTCTGTCAATGAGCACATAGAAGTCATTTTAGATAGGTTAAGTGAAGAATATGGACCTTTCATCGCCAATGTGATGTCAGGAGTACAACCATTTTCTAGCTTGAAGCTCTTCTCATGGCTCAAGAAGAAATGTTAGAAAGGTTCAAAAAGCCTGAGTTTGGCATGGTGCGGGCTCATTTTGTACAAACATCTCTTAATCATTCCAGATCTGATCCAAGAGTTAGTGACAATTTTAGGGTGGTTATAGAGGTTCCTTCGGCAAAAGAGGCAAAGGAAGATTCTCAAGAAAAGGTAGATATAATTGGTCTAATGATAGTAGAGCTTACTGCCAACTTAGTCGAAGAGTTGGTCATACAGTCTGGTAGTGTTTTCATATGTTTGATTAGAATTTCCAAAATCCTATGAAAACTACTTAGTAGCAGCAAGCTATGCCTTTTCCTTCATCTTTTCACAACCCTTAAGCCTACCTAGCTACCGGTGCTTCCTTGGTAGACAATGACTAGCATCTTGACTCTGGCACCACCACCTCACATTTGACAAAGCAAACCTTCTCAATGGGATTGAATTTGATAGAATAGATCAGGTGGTAGTTGTTAATGGCTAAGGTATGGAAATTAGACCTATTGGTAGCTCGGTTCTTCACTCACAAATTGTGCAATATTGCATTCACTCTTTCTAATCTCACATGCATGTCCCAAATATTACCAAAAACTTGATAAGTGTAGTAAAATTTGCTAAAGATAACGATGTCTTCTTTCAGTTTCATCCCTAATTATGACTGCTTTGTTAAATCATAGGACTCCAGGCAAACATTACTTCAAGGCAATGTCAATAAAGAAGATCTTTATACTTTTGATCATGTTGTTGCTTCTAAAAATGTATCTTCTGTTCCCAAAGATATATCTTCTGTTAGTAACCATGTTGTTACTTTTAATTCTTCTTGTACAAAACCCGCCCCTAATAGTTTCTTACTATGCATTAGAAATTCGATCATTCCTATGTTAAAATTGTAACACAATTTCTACAAGAATGTAATTCCTCTCTTAATAAAAGTAATAAAATTTTTGTTGCTACTGCTTTTGTTATTCAAGTGGCCTCAATGAACTCAAGAGGGGGGTGAATTGAGTTCTAAAACTTTTTCTTAGATTTCACACTCTGATTACTTTTTCAATAAGTTTTAAAGAATTGACTTAAAAACTTAATTTAATAGATGAGAATGCAAGAGATATAGGAGTCTAATTATGTATATGAACAAGATATTGACAAAATAAACTTCCAATAAACTTAGAGAGATAATGGAAGAAAGAAAGCAAACTCGTTTTATATTGGTTCAGTCACCTCTTATGGCCTACATTTAGTTCTCTCAAGCAACCCACTTGAGAGTTCCACTATCTTTCAAGTATTTACAATGGAAAAGCACTTTTACACCTTAGGATCCCCCAACTTTGTGTTTGAGTTTCTCAAGAACCAAGAGATACTATACTCTTGTTCTTTCAAGGGATACCTCACCCTTTTCACAATTTCAAGTAAAAGAAAGATTACAAGAATTCACTCTCTGAACAGAGGAAATATTACAAATTGAAGTTCTACAAGGTCTCTCTAGAATAAGAGAATTTGGGCAAGTTTTGATTAAAATGATTGATGAACAAGAATGATTATTGAAAATGATCTTTGTAATACATTTTCTGTGTGTTAAAATGTGTTAAAGAATCATATTTATAGACAACAATTCGTGTAGACCATTGATGATTAATCCTAAGAGATGTGTCTCTTCAAAACACACCCATTTGGAAATTTCTGGGCCTAGTAATTGATTACATGACCTTGTAATCGATTACATAATTCAAATTTTTGAAAACTAGCAACGGTCATTGGCTTATTATTGATTACAATGCATATGTAATTGATTACATAAGTTAAAATCTCAAGTCATCTTCCTAGTAATCGATTACATTAAGTGTGTAATTGATTACAGTGATGAAACTTCAAATTCTGGGCACAAGAACAGCATGGTAATCGATTACTTCATATTGTAATCGATTACATCAATTCCAAAAATTGAAATTTAAAGTTTTAACATACTTTAAATAATTCTCTCATTTTAAAATTATTTTTAAACATCTTTCAAACATATCCTTTGAAAATAAACCCATGTTTTTCACAAATCAAATCAAAACTTCATTTAACAACAATTGAATTATTCTAAATCAAGTTTTCTTTAGATTAAAACTCATTTCTTAGATTAAAACTTGATTTAACTTTAAAATGACCAAATAAACTTATTAATTGAAATCTTTTAACAAAGTGACCTAAGTCCTAATTATTCTAACCATTTGACTTGATCATTTGCTTGTTCATCTTCAAGAAATTCAATGTCATTTTGTTTCCATTCTTTTTGTCATTTGCTTGACTCATTGGCATCACCAAAACCTACAATATAACATTCATAGCTTTTACTTGTCATTCTTGTTGTATGGGAAATTGCATCAACTTCTTTATTTTCCTTCCAAACATAATTGGACAAAACCTTTACAATTGATATACTCAAATGTGTAGGGTCCTGCTCCTACCATATCTAATCCTGCTTTTAGATTCTATGCCATATTCATAGACGTATATACTAGGTATACTTTCATTTATTTGTTGGAAAGCGAATTTCAAGTGTTTCAAGCCTTTCTCAATATACAAGGCTATGATGGAACTGTTAACAAGCTATAAAATCTTATCCTTGCAAACTGATAATGGAATGGAATACTTCTCAAATGCTTTTACTCAGTTCTTATATATCAATGGCATAATTCACAAGCATTCTTGCCATTATTCACATAAACAAAATGGATGTGTAGAAAGAAAACATAGGCATATAATAGAAACTAACCTTTTTCTAGCAAATGCCTCACTCCCTCTCAAGTATTGGGATGAAACATTCATCTCAGCCACTTACTTAATTAATCGATTATCCACCTTAAACACTACCCACAAATCTCATTTTGAACTGATACACAACTAAAAACTAGATTACATGTTCCTACAACCCTTTGGTTGTGCTTATTACCCCAATCTCAAACCTTATAATCACCAAAAGATATTGATGTCAAAACTCAAAACTATATGCTCATAGGTTATGCCACTGGTCATAAAGGCTACAAATGCCTTAATAATGTCAATTTTTATGAATATGTCTTCCGTTACTTACAATTGTTTTCTAATAAACTAGAAGTCACCCCACCTATGTCAAACACTATTCCAGTATTCCACTCGCTTTTATCGCTCATCCTATACAAAAATACACCACTCCTATTGTTACCAATACTATTAATTCTCCTGCTATAACTGCTATTAATTGCGCACATATTGGTACTTCTAGTTTTGTTTCTGGTGAGCAAATTCCAAAACTAAAATTTGTCCCTATTGTAATAGTAAAAGTTTGTCCTCCTATTTAGGTAGCTCTAGTTAAACAATCCAATATCATTCTAGTCAATGACCACAACATGAATACCAGAGCTAAATTAAGAATTCTTAAACCTAAGACATATGCAATAGCCCAATGTCACCACACTATAAGAAATTTACCCCTTTGGCCACACTTTTACATGCTACACTTACAAACTATACCCTTATACTGTAATAAGAAACACTTTTAAAGTGTTGCCTTTGAAAGGGGGATTTGGCAACAGATTATTTGGCATCACTTGAAAAGTGTGCTTTTAAAGTTAAAAGAGCACATTTAACAAATGTTGCTATATCATAGTGGCTGAAGGCACACTTATTTTAATATAAGGCAACACTTTTTAAATGTTGTTTGCTGTAGGGACATATATTTTAAAAATTTTCAAACACCCATTTATAATATTTATAACTTTAAATTATAATTTAATTAAAAAATTCTATAATGTATAGAATTTATTATATAATCCAGACTATAATAATATCATTATTCTTTTCCAAATGCTATTGGAACCTAAAACATGAAAAATATCTCATTCATAGATAAAATTAAAGTAAGAGAGCTCCATTGCTGTTTATAAATTTTTTTTTTCTCTTATAACAAACAGAGAAAATGGCAATATTTGTTTTGATCAGGGCTTTAGAAAAGAAAAACCAAAAAAAATGAAAAAAAGAAAAACCACAAGCTCCATTTTCTTCCTTTTCTACCTCTCTTCCTTTCCTATCTTCAATCTTTCTCATTCCATTTCTTTAACAGAAAACCACAAGGAATTCCTTCCACAAGAAAAACGCATATTTCATTCTCGAACCTCGACTTCACAACGCTCTCAGATAGTGCGCACATTTCGTTCTTGAACCTTCGAACCATGAGTTCATAATGCACTGTCAGATAACTCTCGTCATTTCGGATTCCATGCAGGTGGGGATCCTCTGCTCCACTTCTGTCCCTAAACTTGATTTGCTAGTTTGTGGTTAAATTTATGAGGTTAGGTCACAATTTCATTTGCCTTAATTTTGACTTCAATTTCATTTGTTTTTTATATCTTTGTGATTTGCAATTGATTTCATCAGAGCGATTGATCCCAAGGTTTGCTTTGTGAGAAGATTGGTTGTGTTTGGTTACTCGAAAAGTTTCACAAGAAAATTAGGGTGATTTTGAATATTGCAAATGTGAGGTCATCTCTTTCTTCTATAATTTAAAGTTTACTTTAAATTGAATTAGTGTTGTGCTTGGTTCTTACCTTTGCTGTAAGTATTATTGTTTAATTAATTGATGAATTCTATTAATCTAGGAAAGATAGTTTTCAAATACTGTGTAGAGGTAGCATACTGTTTGAATAATGTTGTTCCTTCAAAGCTGGTGACTATTTTGATTTGAAGTGATCTACTGAGCTCCTCTGAGCTAAATAACTAGTTAATTGTATGATTGAACCACTATCTTTTTCTGTAAACCACTATCTATTACATTTTTATGCTACTAGTGCCAAATAACTTTGTAATTATATTTAGTTTTTATCTTTTTTACTGTTTCTTTTTTCTTTGTTCCTAATTTTGTTTTGCCCCTTTATTTTTGTGTTTAATGTAGGAGAAGCTGAAACTACAGAAGGAAAAAGCAGAGAAAGAAAGTGAAGTAGTTCCTGTGTTCTGGTTTGAGACCACTGTTTGGTTTAATTAATTAATTAGTTATACATAGTTAATCTTTCAATATGAGTAGAATCTTTTGAGTCATGGACCTATGGTAGTCAATCTATCTTCTGCATAAATAAGATGCTAGTCCAGAGTAGTATACATAGTTAATTTAGCTCTTAGTATTTGATACAAAACAAGTGCAGTCTGGAGTAGTTTGATAGTGTTGACTTTGATTTATTTTGTGCATGCTACCGGTTACTTTGATAATGTTGGCAAATGGGTAGTCTGAAATTGCTATGTATTATTAGTTGGAAAGTTTCATTCATTGTATACAAATTATAGAAAAGCAGATCTCAAAAAGTTTAACCATACATGAACCACATTTGATGCATGTTCAATTGTCCATTGTTCAGCATTATATTCTTGTGGACTTTAAGTTCCAGTGTAATGTTTCTTTCAATTTCTATGTGCAGGTGCCAGTACATCAAAATAATCTGTTCCTCAAATCTTCGCCTTTGTGCATACACCTGTTTGGCACGGCCCTTGATTTAGCACCATGTGAGCCTAAATCTGTGTAGCAAGCCTTCACTTCTCCTTATTGGAAAAAGGCTATGCAAGAGGAGTATGATGCCCTAATAAGAAATAACACATGGTGCTTGGACTTTTTATTTCTTAATCTCAAGCCAATTGGGTGCAAGAAAGTCTTTAGAATTAAAAAACATTTGGATAGCTCCATTCAAAATTACAAAGCTAGATTAGTGGCCAAGGGCTTTCATCAAAAAGAGAGCATTGACTATGATCAAATTTTTAGCCCAGTTATTAGACCTGCAGGAATCTAGATCATTCTTACCATTACATTGTCCAAAGCTTGCAAGACAATTCGATTTCAATGGAGACTTGCATGTAGATGTCTACATGCTTTAATCAGAGTGATTTACAATCCCTAATTCTACTCAAATTTGCAAATTAACCAAGGTCTTATATGGCCTCAAACAATTACCTAGGCCCTAGTTTCTCAAACTTAGTTCGGCTCTTCAATCCTTTGCTTTCACTAGTATTAAGTCAGATAGCTCCTTATTCAATAGGGTTACTGCTACTTCCACTACTTATGTAATGGTTTATATGGATGACATCTTAGACATTGAAGATAGTCCCTTAGAGATCTCTCTTTTAATCAGTTAGCTGCAAAAAGATTTTTCTCTCAAGGATCTTGGTGAGATGAGTTACATTTTGGGAATTGAAGCCACTTCAACTTCTCAAGGTGACATGCTCCTGAATTAGTAAAAGTATATTTCTGATTTACTATAGAAGGCTGGTATGGAAATTGCTAATCCTATGCCTACACATATGGTGAATGGCTTAAAACTTTCTACTTTGGGTACTTTATTTTCATTCAGATCCTATGCTGTATAGGTCTATAGTTGGGGGACTCTACTACACTACTATGATTAGGCATAGTGTTTTGTTTGCTGTCAACGATGTTAGCCAGTTCATCCATTTCTCGACTAAAGATCATTGGAAGGCTGTAAAAAAGATTTTGAGATATCTTGCTAACTCTATCTTTCAAGGTCTTATGCTGCACAATAAACAACAATCTTTGTAGTACATGCTGATTTCAGCCTAAGCTTCAAAACTAATTTCTTGGCTTGATAGTAATCCTTTGGAATAAAACATGGTTGTTAACTAGTCTCACCCATCAACATTGCCCATTGGCAAAATGAATTTTGAATTTGGTTAGCTTTTAACTTTACAACTAACATCCTAACTACTAGAGACAACTTTGAGTGTACATAGCCTTCCCATAGAGGTGTCTTTGTAGCCTCCACTACAGAGAAAAATTTCTTTGCTTCAATATTAGGAGCCTTGATAGAAGGGTCATAATCTGCATGAACTTGAGACTAATACTGTCATAAATCATTTCCTTATATCATATAGAGTTATCCTCCTAATTAATACTTCCCATGTCACGCTCACCAATATTAACCCCACTTGAACTACCTCTAACGTAGGTATTTTCAACATCAACGTATTCAAAATTTTGTCCAGCAGCCTTTCCATGCATAGCCCAAACCCAATAATCCACCATAAAACAATCCTTGTACAGGTGATGCTTAATAGTATCCACATCAAAATGTTTCCTATATTTGCCTTTACACAGTACACCTAACTTTTTGTTAATTCATAAATTGTTGTGTCTCACAAGTGATCCATACAAGCTATTCAACTTCTACATAAAATTCAAGTTTGACTCCCCCTCGACGGGGGTGCTACTTATGATACATCCATAGTCTATTTGCAGGAAACATGGTTCTTGAATGGGTAATTTAACCTAACAAATTCATTTAAAGTTTTAGAAATTGGAACTTTATTTAATAATAAATATCTTTCAGCAGATCCTTTTTCTAAAAGTTAAAAGTCTTGTAACAAAATAGATTATCCTTTTTAACTTAAATTTTTTTTTGGCAAAACCCCCCTTTAAATTAAGATTCCATTTTTTGAGTTATAAAAAATTAGCAAAACTTCCCCTGAAATGAGGATATCCCAAAAAACTTTCAATCCATATATATATATATATATATATATATCAATCTAATTAAATAAAATTCACAATTCAATCCAACAAATATTTGAAGATCCTAAAATGATTCTAGAGCACACCCTTTATAATATCACAACATGCATACCTTGCAATCTTAGTATACACAATCAATCTTCATAGCAAACAATGCAAATAAGTCGGGAAAAGATCTCCACACCCTTTCCCTAGCATAGTCATACAATTCCAATTTCTTGTAACTTTATCATAGAAATCATAAGTCTTTATATATTGTCACAATCACAATTGTTAAATGGGAAAGCAATATAAAAATTATTACTTATTGAAACTATAATTCAAAATCAAATCAAATGTGTGATATATCAATTGCAACTCAAAATCAAACATCTATTGAAAAAGGGAAAAAAAAACTCCTACTTGATTTATAAAAAGTTGGTTTATGGTGGGCAAACACCCATCAAATTATTCAAAATATATTTAACCTTTTTTTTTGTTCATAAAATATATCTAACTCAATCTATCAATTGATTCATTAAAATTGTTCATCATGCCCAAAGAAAAAAAAATCTATTCACATACATTATTTATACCAAAAATAGAAAAAAAAATTGGTGAATGAAAATTACAACTATGATCACATCAATGCCATTGCCAATTTTTGTGTTTTGTGATGTATGGATGCCTCACTAATAAATCAATCTGTTCTAATTGTAATAACACTAGATATTAATAATACCTTATCTGGTAGTGATGAGAACAGTAACTGTGCTGGCGATGGCAGGTAGTAGTAGCAGTGATAGATCTACAAAAAAAGGAACCAAATCAAAAAATTAAACCAATCAAAGTTTAGAGGACAATGAGAGCAAGACAATGGTTGCCTTGCTATCAAAAATGGGGCTGGACGGTGGAGCAATAGGAACACAAAAGTGGCGTACTGAGAGAGAGGAAAAGAAGAAAGAGTCGTGGTGGTGAGAATAATAGGAGGTTTGGCTGCCTATCACATATTAAAGACATTAGCAATGGATTTTGTTTCATTACCAGTGAATTTTCCACTGGTAATTAAAGCTCAAAACAAGTCGTTTCATTAACAACATTAATGGCAAAATTTTTGAATTACCAGTAGAAAAATTCACCGATAATTGGTGCCCATTAGCACGATCCACAATAAAATCATTTTTTTAAAAAAAATCCTTTTGTTTCCAACAAAAAAATCCGTCGGTACTGCTCAAAAGACAAGCTTATCAAGAATGGTAAAGTAAGAGAAGACATAAGTTAAGTGGATCATTCTAGTATTTTGAATTTAATTATTTAGTTTATCTATTTAAGTTTTCTAAATTTTTATTTATTTCATTTAGTCCATATTTATATTTTGTTTAGTTTATTTAGCCCTATTTGTTATTTTGAGTTCAATAACTTTAATGGGCTTAGGATTAGTTTAGATTTAGTTAAATATTTATGCTGATCTAAGAGGCTATAAATACATATTTTTTAACTCTTTGTTAAGAAGGTTGTTCAACATGTAAAATTAAAATTCCTTATTGGTGTTCTCTAAGATGCAGAATTTTATTTGTGTGTAAGTAAGGTTGAGTGATTTCCTTACTTGTCACATCAAGAAATTGAATAGAGGTTGAGCGATTCTCTTTCATTTAGTTTCAATCTTTTATCTTATCTCGACTATCTACGTCCTAAGGATAGGGTTTCATAGGGGTTTAGTAGGGGTGCCAATCTTATACTAATTATCTGGGCTTCTAAATATGGGTTCCTTAGGAGTTTAATAGGAATGATTTTTATTCTATTACTTGTTCCTATCATATTGTGTGTTGGAGTTTTAGGATTGTTATATCCTTTAATTTTTGCGTCAATGTATACTAGGGTTTTGGGATCTTTATATCCTTTGATTTCACATCATTGTATGTTCGATTTTCAGGATCTTTATTTTCTGTATAACATCCTAAATTTTAACCTTTTTACGCTCGAGTCATATTAAGGTTAACCTTTAGTTATTATGTTCCGGTTCCATAAATTTTTTTGATAAAATAAGATATAAGGAAATAATGGTAATAATTTTTTTATAAAAATCAAAATAGAAGCTTGCGCCTAGATAAATCATGTACAATACTTATTTCGCAGAAGCTAACTAACATATTCATAAATATATACAAATCATCTGATCTCTGAATAATTTACACACCATAAATATGTAGATAAATCCAAACATTATGTTGTAAATAATAAATAAATAGCAAAAACAACAAATATCATAGTTTTCAAACTTGACTCGGTGCTAGACTCGGCCAAGACACCGAGTCAATGGTTCATTAGTTCAACTGATGGGTCACTGATTGAACTAGTTATAATTAATTAAATATAAAAATTATATAATCCACAAGCCCTATTACATCCTTAAATGATGCATATATGATACAAAATATAAATTATATGTTATATTAGCATATATAAGTCAAAACAACGTATATGTTAGTAAGGCATACCTAGATACTATATTAGTAATGATGCCATGATACCATTCCTTTCCCACTGGATTAGCAATGGAATTGCACAAGGGAGTTTCTGTGTTGGACCTTCATAAGTAGTAGACATGTTGCATTTAGTATTGCCATTGCTACCCTTGGATTATAGATCAACAACTACATGAATTCATGGAATAATATGTATAAAGTCACCCCATTAAGAAATGGTTGTCAACAAGCGAAGATAAATCATTCACTTTGGGCATGCTTCCGGCACTTAAAGAATGACTGTCTCTTGTGTACTCAGCATTTGCAATTCATCTTACTTCCATCTTCCCAGTAATTCACTGCAGTTACCTATTTGCATCCGAACATCACAGCTTTCATGTGTAATATGTATATGGTTTGATGAAAAAGGGATCACATGAGATAACAAACTCTCCAGTTCTATAAGAAGGACAAATAAAGCTTTACTAGGAGGTCACTAGTGAACCTGCCATATCGATGGAAGCAATAGTGAGCAACTGGTTCTTTTATATAAAAGAGAGAACTGCCTATGGATCATTCTAATGGACAGAAGCCAAGTCAATTTTGACATTGGGCTTCAATCTGTTTACTAATTGGCCCAAAGATAATGGAGTCTAGTAATTTATCAAGTTAAAATTTTATAAAATTTTTTGTTTTGAGAAAAGATATGACCCGGCTAGTTTGGTTAACTAGGGTCGAGTTTTTGATTTTTATAAAAACCTATTGATTTTGATCGGTTCATTTCGGTTTGGATGCTTGTTCGATCTTTTTCTTAACTTGGATTGGCTAGTTAACCAGTTCACCGGTTTAGTGGTCCAATCGGCCCGTCCAAACCAGTTTTTAAAAGTATGATAAATATTATTCGGCTAACATTGGTCCAATAATCAATGAAGTAATTAAACTTCCAATGGAGATATATATAACTCATATTCATCTAAATAAGTCACCTGAACTAGAATATAATCCTAGTTATTATCATAATCTGAAATAAAATCCTACCTACTTTCTTTGAACGTGCTCTCCTAATGACCCATAGTTACTTGTTCTTCTCTTGGAGATGACATGGAAATAAAAATGGGTGACAACTCAAAAGTTCCCAGTAAAATGCATATAATAAAGTGTCATTAAAATCATCTCTAGCCACCTCAGTTTATTTAAGAAAAGGTGAACAGATATATCATTTCCTTTTAGTTTTCAAAAGAATATATGATTACGAGGCAGATCTAATTTTAGATATTTCCTTATACATAAAAAGAATGATTTGTACAATAGGGAAATAATGCTGAGCAAGAATAGATGCATGATGCAGGTATTATAGCAGGCAAACTTTACTTCTATGAATTAACTTGTAAATGGTATGACTTATTCTTAGACATCAATCTCAATCCTTAATATATCGTTAACTAAAAACCCATAGTAGGCCTCCCTCTTGAAATCATTGGCATCAACCTTGGAGTTTCAATGAATGGTATTGAGCTCAAACCGACGGCCATCGCCGCCCTAGGGTGAGGGGCAAAACTTTCTCCTTCCAAATCGTAAAAGGGTACACTTAACATTTCAACCTTTCTTTTTAATGCCACACGTTTCATATGAAATCTTATGCATAACATGGGATATGTATTATGCAAGACATAAGCCGAACAAATATATAGGCAATATGATTCAGTAGCTTCAGCACTACCACCTTTCAAACGAAACTATTAACCATAAGTAGGTATGGCAACACACGAGCATACATCTAGCACCTAGAGGTATTTTAATATAGCATCTCATGAAACATACACAAGGGGTACATCACACAACAAATAACATATTCGATATGTGTCCTCATAGTTAGCAAGTCTCATTATCAAGAACAAGTCTTTATAACTTAGAGTTTTCAATCATGTGTGGAATGTCTTAAAGACCCGTATTATTAGGTCCTAAGACCCTTTATATTTATTTATTTATTTTTATTTGTAACATTACTAAAGTTATTATTGGATTGGGGTTATATCTTAACCCTTGTTTTATTCCATATAGCTTGGCAAATAATTTAAACTCTTTTTATTTTTCCTATCATGCATTTTCTAACTTTTAGATCCTGACAAATTTGGCAACTAATATAGAAAATTTTACTGTGACTACTACCCTTAAGGTTATCTTCTAATATTTTATGGGGATGATCCTAATTCATCAAGCTTTCTAACAAATCCATTTTGAGCCTAAACCGACAACTAGATAATATTATAAAAATTCTGAATTAAGACTTTTTAGCTGCATGCCAACTAGAGGCTGCAACAACTTACGAAAATAAATGGCAAAAACCTAAGAAGTTTTGTCTATGGAAATTTCCAGAATTATAGCCCTACATGTCAACTTTCATTTAAAACTGGTTTCACATAATTCTGAGTTTTATAGCTCAAGTTTCAAAATTTACTTTACGCACTGCCCAAAATCCCAACAGCAGCGCCTAGGGTGACTTTAACAATTTTTCCTAAATTTTGTAGAAGGCCTATGGTAGTGGAGCTAAAACGATCTTGTTGGTCTATATCTCAGCTTTCTTAGAAATTTTGAATGGGCTTAAAGGTAGGTCTAAAGACTAAGAAACCAAATTTTATTGAAAACTAGCCAGATTCCCTTACTAGCTCGAGATTAGTGACTTATGTGAGTTTTGAGATTTTTATTTGAATGGAGTGTTTTATGTATTTGTTGTTACTTATTTTGTTTTCATACTTTTAAACATGTACACACATGAAACATCAAGCATCATAGCACGTTATCTGAAAGAGTATCCATGCCAACATTCATGACTATGGAAGGAATTAGAATATGCTAGCCAAGGTTTCGGAGTTTAACATACTGTTGACAGTCATGAAGAGACTAGAACAAGTTTATGCTCGACCCCAATAAAAAGAAAACATATAAAACCCTTACATTAAAAGGCTGTTGATGCGAGTGTCGCAACTCACAACAAATTAGAAAATAATTTTAAAACTCAATTGTACCAAAAATATAGCAAAAGGTACAACCTAGGTCCCCTCTCAAGGAGGCCTTATCAAATAGTCAAGAATTGGGGATTTCGAAGAATGAAATTATGGTAATTGAAAATTAAAGATTAATAGCAATAGAGTAATAGTAATAAAGAGGAAGACACTAGTGCAGGATAATCCTAGGATTGGAATCAATTATCATTAACAACATATTGAATCCATTAATGGCCCTTAGTAATTATTACTTGCAATTCTACTAGTGATTAATCAATCCCTAGAGTTAATCAATGAAATTAATAAATAAGTGAAATCTCAATTTAATTGGTAATTACAATGATCCAAGGTACCAATTGCTATAGCCTAACCGCTAATCGGAAGGTTAATTCCATCGTTCTCCTTTAAACACAAATTGATAAATCTACCCATTATGTCTAAAGGGTTTCCCCAAACAACAATCATCAATTTGGGTATCCAAATAAGAATTATTGCAATCACTACTATAATTATAAGAATAGAAATTGAAGAACAATAGGAAAATTAATGCTTTCAATATAAACAAAAGGTCTCAAAGTTATCCCAATCCATCCAGAATCTCCTACATTAGTAAAGAAATCTACTCCTCTATTCTTGGAGGATTACAATTAATCAATCTGAAAGAATACCAGGAAATAATAGCAATAATCCTTGCTATCATCCACAAGAACCAACAATCCCCTAATGGAATCCCTAAGAGAGAAAGAAGAAGATGAAAAGAAAAGAGAGAGAGATGGAAAAAGAATAATAGCAACTCAAATTCTGTAGTCCAAAAACTAGGGTTAATTTTTGATCTGTTCCTATATATTGTTCTCTAAAAATGGGGTCAATGTAGGACCCGTTACAATTAAAAAGGAGTTTTCTGTTTCATTGCACCATCGCTGTAGTGGTTGTTGATCGCTGGAGCGGTCTCCACAGGAGCTTCTTGCAAGTTCTCACAAGTGGCCTTCTGCTGACTGCTGCAGCTGTTGTTGACTGCTGTAGTAGTTACCCGAGAGATGGTCTTCTGTAGGTTTCTGTTTTCTCAGCTTGGTTTTCTCCTTTCTCAACTTTTAACTCTTTCCAGAGGGTTCCTAGCCTTTCTCTTTGAGAATTGTACATAATCCAATGCTTCTGTACATCAAACCCACACTCAAAGAGATAGGTTAAATGTAACAAGCTTCAATTTCTAAAAGTCAGTGCAATAATCAATAATTTCCTAAACAAATGCACAATGAGGAACAAGTTAGCAATCACTAATAATTTCATCGATTAATCAATGAAACTTATTCAAAAGACTAGAGTTTAGAAGTAAAACAAGCGGCATAAATGCCTCTTATCAAACTCCCCCACACTTAATCTTTTGCATGCGCTCATGTGAAACTAAGATCAAACTAAGGCATAGGTGGGAAGCAGTAAACAAGGACTACACTAGACTTCTAACTTAAAATGCATGATGCATGAATTTAAATGACAATACACCAATCTAATGAACCTAGAGGCATAACAGTAAGCTTTCATACTAACAATCAAGAGAATTTCAACAAGCATGGCATGATCAATAACATAGTACACAAGATAGAATCCAATATGATGCATAAATCAAGTACAAAGATCCTCCTATAAGGTCAGTGTTTGGCACTTATTCACTCAAGTGTTTTGGGTTATGATGCACACTCAATCACCTCAAATGAAAATACATTACCATAAGCTTGCTGCGAGTCTTATTCTCCATTTTGTCATATACATATGCATACTGAATTAAGAGGACTTACCTTTAGTTGCAATGGGGCTTGGGTGAAGGAGGATTAAAAATATAGGCCAATGGGGCTGAATCTCAAGTCAAAGGAGAACAAATACATACACCAAGAGCACAAGTGCCTAAGGGTACACTTTGTCCAACTTAACACAATTACAAGCCTTTCTTTTGCAACGTGGCACACCTTTAACCATTTTTTTTTCAGAATTATATTTTTTTAAATTAATTTTTTTTTTGGTGTGCCACTTTTTGAATTTTGGGTACACATTGTTCTTTCCCCACACTTAAATTGAAGCATGTCCTCATGCTTTCCCCCACACTTATGCTCAAGCACATATGAGAAATGCATAGATGTTCTCCTAAGCCTAAAAGTTGGGAATTTTCATAATTTTTCACTTTTGGCTAAGGATGCACTAAAATAAAAGAATGGGCAATAAGGCTCAAAGGGGCTAAACAATGGTAACATGCAAGGGATGGCTATATGGGTAAGTGGCTATAAACAAGAAAAAATGCCTCAATCATATTCAAGCATGCACATGGAAACATGTTTTCAAACAAGACCGTAAGCAAGTTCTAGAATACAAATCCAAAGAGGGAAACACGCATGAATAAACAAGGATGGCACATGATGGTCCAATTAAAGAGGCTCAAAATCTCATAGGTAAAAGTGTATGTACTAAATCCAAACAACACAATGAATCTACCAAGCATACAACACAAGATAAAGTCAATGCCAAGCAAGTCAATAAAGTGCATGTGGTGTGAGTCTATGCATGTAATCTCTATGGTGCTAAAGAAATGGTGTAAAATGCAAATGAAAATAAATATGATGCAAGAATTAAAACTAAAAATGACAAAAAATAAAATATAGAAAAATAAAAGGGAAAGATAAAGAAAAACCTCACGGTGGGTTGTCTCCCACCCAGCATTTTGCTTTAATATCCCTAAGTTGGATGGTTAGGACCCTCTTGGAGGGTGAGTAGCTTCAACCCACAGATAGGCTGTCTGAGCCCTTAAATCTATAAGGGTCTTAAAGAGGCATATCAGCCAGTTCCCATCAATGGTGCACCAAGTCATCCTAGAAATTTCCAGCTTAATGGCACCATCATGGTGCACACAGGTGACCAAGAGTGGTCTCTTCCATCTAGACTTTGGCCTCCCAGTCATCAATTTTTCTCGGGGCTCATGCAGCAAGATCCACTACCCCTCACAGGACTTCTTACCCAATATAGGCTGGTCATGGAGCACCTGGTAAACTAATGACTGCTACTTAGGTAGTGTACCTGTATCTGAAAACTTGGGACATTCTAAAACAACAGGTGCATCATATCCCATGGAAGAAGAAAAAGTAGAGAAGAGGGGATCTAGGTCCTTACAAAGAAAATTAACATAAGCATCATCAACTAAAGAGTTAATAACATCAACTCCTAACACAGAGTGTTCCTCATGGGGATATTTCATAGCATCAGATAAATTAAATTGGACTTTCATGTCCCCACACTCCATGGATAATGTGCCAGCATGAACATCAATTAAGGTTCTAACGGTTTTCAAAAAGGGTCTCCCCAAGATCAATGTATGCTGGTTGGCATTGGTGTCATTTTCCATTTCAAGCATATAAAAATCAACAGAAAATATTAAATCATTTACCTGGACAAGAACATCTTCTAATATTCCCTCTAGTCTTGTGATGCTTTGGTTGGCCAATTGAATTTGCAGCCCAGTTGGCTTAAGCTCTCCAAAGTGCAAGGACTGGTAAAGTGATTTGGGCATAACATTAATGCCTGACCCAAGGTTAGCTAGGGCTTTCGTGATATGCCAGTTCCCAATGATACAAGGAACATAGAATGTGCTTGAGCCGTTGTGTAACACCCTCCTAAGTATAACATCATCCTTAAGTTATGACATTAAACTCAAGAGTTGTTACATATAAGTTAGCGAATTATTCTTAAATATCTATAGCAAAATCCATTCGGTTCGGGTAATAACTGCGTTATAATTATGCTAAGATATGTAGAAAAATAACATAGTATTTATTCAGTACAAATTTAAATACAAGAAAACCTCTTCTAAAGCTTTCATGTACATCGATCTATTTATATAATTACAAACATGTATACATAGCAAAATAAAGTTGACAAGAAACTTCAACTATTGAGCTACTATATATCAGGTACTTTTATGGCGACAGTTTCATATCTCTCCTGACCAATCTGGAGACGACACGGGAACACAAGGCATAGGGGTGAGAATTCTAAAATTTCCAATAGGGCATCCTCAAAATATATATTAAAAATATATGTCATCATTATCGTCCCAACCACTTCAGTTTATTAGAAAAATGTGATCACGCACATATAATAATGGTTCATTTTAAGATTTAAAATCATTCTTCTGAAATGGGTTTCTTTTAAACATTCAATCACTTACTATACATGTGTCATAGTACTCACTATTATAATAATTCATCCTAAACAAGTACTTTAATAAAATATGCATATGCATGGTAAATACAGTGGTCTTTTCTTTACTTTGGTATCTTTCTTAATTTCATGTGCCCTTGATATATCAAAGGGGATCTCATCTTTCTTTATGTGCCCTTAACAAGTCGAAAAGGATCTCATCTGTACCATTCTCATTGTTATGTGCCTTTGATACATCGAAGAGGATCTCATATCCTTCTTATCATTCCATGCCCTTTTCATACCAAAGGGGATCTCATATTTACTTAGCATATACATCATCATTATCAAGCACATGCATATAAGCATCATAATCATATATACATTAACATCAATTTATAAGTTTCTCAATACTTCAAGCATATATATATCACCTATTCCAATCTTCTTTTCATATAGGAGCATATATTATGAGCACTTATAGTTACATATGTGTAACACTCATCATTACATTTATATAGCATAAATGAGATCAATTCATAATCATTTCATCATAGAGTCAACAATTCAGCATGTTGTCCAAAATTTTGGTTCTAAATAAAATTATGGATCAGCTATTAAATTTCATCAAAACAGAGCAAACTAAATTTTCAGAGTTAGGTCAACAAGTCTTTGAGACCCTATAAAAATCCCAAAGCACAATAAGATCTCTAGCTATATTAATAAAATTCCACAAATTTGGAGGTCAGAAACTACTCAATTAAGCTAACAGCCAAAAATATTAATTTTTCTACTCTATCACATGAACCCAGAACTTTGTACAAAAAATTAGAATTGGACCTCAATATGTCATCAACATCCTATAAAATGTTCAGGTAATAATTTGATAATTTACTAGGGTAATAAAATTAGACAAATTCAATGCTCTAGAATTGACTATTCTGGCAACAATCTTGACTAGTTCAGCTTTTCAATTTCTAAGTATAGCAAAACTACCCAAAATTCTTCAAAATTTTTATTGGAGATAGATAACGTGTTAGCTACATCCCATAAAATTTTTAGCTCAGTGTAAGGTCTCTAACTAGGTCAGAAAATTCGAATAACTTTGTCTACTTGCTTAAAACCAAGATTTTTCCAACAATAAGGTTCAAGCAACATGATTTTTCTCAAGCATTAAAAGTCCAAAATACTGGTCAAGAAAATCCATGGGACAAGATTAGGATATTAAATTCAACATATAATTTCTGTAGCTCATAAAAGTATCCACAAATTTATCAGAAAATTCATGAACAATCCCTACCCGGGAGAAATATGAAAATCAAGCAGCATAGTCTAAAATTCCTTTTAATAAAAGTGATTTCTATCATCATCCAAACACACCACCAAACTAGAACATAAATATCTATATATCACCAATTAATACAGCCATAAATATCATGTAAATCAGTAACCAAACTTCAGAAAACAAATTTGAAAACCATAAAGGCTGAAGAGCCCTGCTTGTCACTAAAAGTTCCTTGTATTTGTCTTAGTCTTTGCTTGTGCCTCTACACCAAATTTTCATCTTAAATCAGCCAAACCTTCCTCTAGAATGGTAATATAACAGCTACCTTTTGATGGTGTGGTGGAAGAAGAAGCCCTGGAAGAAGGTAGACTCAAAGATCTTCAAGTGCTAATCTTGTGTTTAAGGAGAAGATGAAGATAGAGATGGAGATGAGAAGATCAAGATGAGATGGAGATGGAGATGGAGATGGTGATGGTGATGGAGATGGAGATGGAGATGGAGAGAAGATTGAGGTGGCTGTATGATAAGGAGAGCTAGCCAAACCTTTTAAAAGATAAGGGTAAGAATTATGATTTTTATTTTTATTAGTATATGAAGACATGTCATAAATCTTTACTACAAATAAATATGACTTGTAATAGAAATTAGAGTTTTTATATAGTTATAATGAAGCCTTGATAAAGAAAACAGTGTGGTCATTCCCTGGTCACACACTTGTCCAGAGTATTAGAAAATTTACATTGTAAGTTTTATACAGTGTAAGAACTATACATCAAAATTTAACTGAATATATGAAATATTAGTCCCCGAGTAAGTAAAACTTACTTGATAAATCTTAATTTAGGTCATCCCTTTGGATCAACATGATTGGATTACTCAAATTTAGTGAGCAAGTTACTCTTTCGGTATTAAAATTGCACATCGATATTTCACTGAACTGGTAAAATACAATTCTCAGAAAAGCAAAATATTATTCGAAATTAATCATGAGCGTAATACTCTATCATGACCTTTATCCTATCTTCTATTGGCCTTGGGAGTCTCCTGATCCCGATTCTATGGTTTTGACTATCTTGATGGGCCTGCGGGACCCGTGGGGCTTGCAAGGTTACTATTCACTCTTTTTTTTTTTTTGCTCATCAAACTACTTCTACCTTGACTAACTCTATCAGAATCGTGAAATTCTGATTAAGTCTAAATATTTTTTTAATTAATTTTTAGGGTGTTACACCTTGCACTTGGTTAGTAGGTTGCTTAGCTTGATAATGGAGGAAGCATTAACCCCCATAGTCACCTTGTCCTCCCCACCGCCCTTGATCCTCATCATATTGGTGCATAGATCTTTTAAGAATTTTGTATATTTAGGAATTTGCTTGATTGCATGCAATAGGGGTATGTTTAGTTACACTTTTTTAAATGTTTCCCAAGTTTCAGAATCCAATCCTGATGCAGTAGACTTTCTCGATTAGATTTGGAGGATGAATTCTAAAACTTTTACAGATTCTGTAGAGCACTGCAATGCTAGTTGAGCACTGCGGTGCTCACTCGAGGAGTGTTCTGGCGCCAGGCTTGCATTTGATGATTCTGTAGAGCGCTGCAGCGCTGGTTGACCGCTGAACCGCTCTCGAATGCTCTTCAGGCTCGTCTTTAGCTTGCTCCTTTTCTTAGACAAGCTTAGTCCTTTCAGGAATTTTCATCCCAGACCTAAGAGTGATAGCACAGACACTTCCCCTTGGATTAGGCACGGGTTCAGATGGTAGCTGGCCAGCTGGGCCCTGCTGGCTCTGACTATTTTTCATCTGAGTCACCTCCTCTCTCAGCTGGCCATTTTCTCTTCTAATTTCTTGCATTTGCTCCATCATTATCTTCATCATCTTAGTCATGGTAGGATCTAGAGTTAGACGTGCAGGAAGGGTTTGTTGCCTCTGATGAGGTGCCAGATACTTCTGCTATGAAGGTTGGCCCTGTGGTTGAGAGTTATTTCCCCACTTTAAATTAGGGTGATTCTTCCAGCTGGAGTATAAGTATTCCCAAATGGGAACTGGCCTGCCTGATTCTGAGGTTGACTCTGGAAGGGGTTTGTTGCTGCTACCCTAGTGGTTGAGTCATCTTGCAATGCTGGGCATATATCAGTATGATGATCATTTGAAGTACATATGCCACAGATCTTGGAAACCACTGGAGTTGCTACCTAGCTAGCCATCAGTTGCTGTATAAGACTAGAAATTTGCTGTAAAGTCTGGTTCAACATTGGATTCTCTGGCTGGCTCACTCCATGAAGGCCTCTAGTAGTTATGGCTGACCTAACACCAAATTGCTGAAAATTGGCAGCCATATTCTCAATTAGAGAACGAGCCTCTGCTAAAGTCTTATCCAGAAGTGCCCCTCCACTAGTAGCATCTATCATACATCTATCAGTAGGTACCAACCCCTCATAAAAGTATTGAAGGAAGAGTTGCTCTGGAATCTGATGGTTAGGGCAGCTTGCATAGAGGAGCTTGAAATACTCCCAATATTGATGAAGAGTCTCATTTAACTGCCGAATTCTAAAGATCTCCTTTCTAATAAAACCCACTCTAGAGGTAGAAAAATACCTTTTCAAGAAAAGCCTCTTCATCCCCATCTAGCTGTTTACAATCCCGTCTAGCAAATTAAAGAACCAGTTTTCTGTAGCACCCTCTAGGGAGAAGGAGAATATTCTGAGTTTAACATCATCCACCTCCACCCCATTAGGTCTCATGCCAGAACACACGATGTGTAGCTTCTTCAAGTGCTGGTTAGGACCTTCTCCAGACAACCCATGGAACATGGGTAGAGCAAGAACCATATACCCCTTGAGCTCAAAATCATTGTCTAGCCTAAGGTAAGTAATAGCCAAGGGCTGCTGGGTGAAATCAGGAGCAGTGAGCTCCCTAAGTGTCCAATTCATATCTTCCATGTCACCTATATTACCTAAAACACCAAATAGAGGATCAGAACCCTTAGATGGTTCTGCTTGTTGACGCTTTGCCTATCTGATTTTTCTCAAACTTTTCACAATTTCAGAATCAAGAGGTATCAAATTTCCAACAGACAAGGAACACCTCATACATGGGAATAGAATTTTTTTTTCATTTTTTTCACAGAATAAAATAAATTATAGAAAATAAAAACAATAAATAAATAAAATAAAATAAAATAAAAAATGGAAAAAAATAAACAATTAAGTTTTAATGCCTCCCCGGCAATGGTCCCAAAATTTGATGCAAGTGTCGCAACTCACAACAAATTAGAAAATAATTTTAATACTAAATTATACCAAAAATGTAGCAAAGGGTACAACCTAGGTCCTCTCTCAAGGAGGCCTTATCACTTGGTTGAGAATTAGGGATTTCGAAGAATAAAATTACGGTAATTGAAAATTAAAGATTAATAGCAATAAAGGGGAAGACATTAGTGCAGGATAATCCTAGGATTGGAATTAATTATCATTGACCACATATTGAATCCATTAATGGCCCTTAGTAATTATTACTTACAATTCTACTAGTGATTAATCAATCCTTAGAGTTGATCAATGAAATTAACAAATAAATAAAATCTCAATTTAATTGGTAATTACAATTATCCAAGGTACCAATTGCTATAGCCAAATCGCCAATTAGAAGGTTAATTCCATTGTTCTCCTTTAAACACAAATTGATAAATTTACTTATTATGCCTAAAAGGTTTCCCTAAACAACAATCGTCAATTTGGGTATCCAAATAAGAATTATAACAATCACTACAATAATTGTAAGAATAGAAACTGAAGAACAATAGGAAAATTAATGCATTCAATATAAACAAAGGGTCTCAAAGTTATCCCAATCCATCCGGAATCCCCTACACTAGTAAATAAATCTACTCCATTCTTGGAGGATTACAATTAATGAATCTGAAAGAATACCTAGAAACAATAGCAACAATCCTTGCTATCATCCACAAAAACCAACAATCCACTAATGAAATCCCTAAGAGAGAGAGAAGAAGATGAAAAGAAGAGAGAGAAAGAATAATAGCAACTCAAATTCTGCAGTCCAAAAACTAGGGTTAATTTTTTATCTGTTCCTATATATATTGTTCTCTAAAGATAGGGTCAAAGTAGGACCCATTACAATTAAAAAGGAGTTTTCTATTTCATTGCACCATCGTTGCAGCAATTGTTGATCGCTAGAGCGGTCTCCAGAGGAGCTTCTTACAGGTTCTCACGTGTGGCCTTCCATTGACTGCTGCAGCGGTTACTCGAGAGATGGTCTTCTGTGGTTTTTTCCTTTCTCAGTTTTTAACTCCTTCTAGAGGGTTCCCAGCCTTTCTCTTTGAGAATTGCACATAATCCAATGCATCTGTACATAAAAACCACACTCAAGGAGACAGGTTAAATGTAACAAGCTTCAATTTCTAAAAGTAAGTGCAAAAATCAATGATTTCCCAAACAAATGCACAATAAGGAACAAGTTAGCAATAACAAGTTAGAAATAACTAATAATTTCATCAATTAATCAATGAAACTTATGCAAAAGACTAGAGTTTAGAAGTAAAATAAGCAACATAAATGCCTCTTATCAGTTGTTCGAAAGGACTGAGGAAGGTAAGAGATGAGTTCTTCAAATGGCAGCAATGTTTGTCAAAGAATCCGTTGGTTGTAGGACTTCCTTGGGTGTTGGTGTTCTCCTTATTCTTTTTGAAAGAGTGCAATGTGTAGCATATAGGGTTACAGCTGATTAGTGTATTTTAGGGTGAGAATCTAGTGTTTAATGACTCAATAATAAGCCACGTAAAAAAATTCGATCCTTCTTGATATAAAATACCTCTACACTAATTTGATTCAAAAATTAAGCCAGATTGATTTCAAAACTAAAGTAATATACATGTATGCTTCATGTGATGATTTTCCCTGCATTACTAATCTTGCTCATATCTGCATTTATTTTCCTTTTTAATTATTATATCAAAATACTAATCATAGCATGGCTAGGTGCAAACTTATCTATATTCATGGTTTGCTCTCATACACCTATTATTTGTGCATATTAATTCTTGTATCTTATTAGCCAAACACATATACATACGTAAATGCATGTTTACATGTCTATGAATTATTATTATTTAACTCAAGCTTTTTACTTGGTACGGGTGTCGCCGCCCGCAACAAATTAAAAAGATTTTCAGTTACCGAAATGCACCAAGAATGTAGCTATGGTGTAATCTGGGTCGTCTCACGTGGAAGCAATGTGATTGATTTTAAAGAAATTGGGGGGTTTTTAGAATTTTGGAAAACAAATTAATTCGAGAAAAATTATGATGCAAAAATTACCTGCTCAGAGATTCCTTCAGATCAATAATTGTTCTATCATAGGTTCAAACAAATAAATTCATGATGGTAGCTATCTATGTAAATTGTGCTATCGTACAATCGACGATGCAATTCTACTCAACAGTCATACGAACGTAATTCTGCCAAGGGTTTAATTAACACAAGAACTAGTGATCACAATCATGACCCTATAAATCTATGTTAATTTAGTTGTCAATTGCGATAGCATAATTCCTAACGGAATTAATCCCGACCCCTTACCAATTGGAGATAATCAAATCAATTGACCCAATTTTCCAAACAGTATTCAGATCATGCAAGCAACGAAACACAATCCACCACTCTCAAAAAATAATCACAATAATCATTGCAATTAGAATTAGAAGAGAAAACCATAGGGACAAAAAACCAATCAAGAACTGAATCTAAATAAACAGGAACCTCAAGAACAATTTTGATCTTCAGTTGTCTCTGCGCGCGGTAAGAAAATTACTCCTCCATAGGGGAAGTATTACAAACATAGTCTGATGAAGGCGGTAAAATTGTAGTCCAGAATTTTTGATCAAAAATTGATTAAGAGCCCTAGTCTAGAGAGAGAGAGAGAGTTTCTAAAAGAAAACCTAAAAAAAACTCTAAACCGTTCTCACTCTCGATTCCAAAGAGAATGGAGATTTTATTTTCTAAAATGTCGAGACAGCCCAGAACGTCAACGAGCACGGGAAATGAAATTCCACTTATGACCGCTATAGCGGTGTTTGACCGCTATAGCGATCTTGGCTGACCGCTATAGCGGTGTTTGACTGCTATAGCGGTCTTGGCTATTCTCGTATGCACTGCTCCCAAAATGTCTCCCTGATACCACTATAGTGGTGTTTGACCACTATAGCAGTCTTAGCTTTGCTCTCGTGTACGCTGCTACCATATTCCTCTTTTAGTGACCACTATAGCGGTGTTTAACCGCTATAGCAATCTTAGCCTTGTAAAGTTTGCTGTTCCTTTCACCTAGAGGGAAATTTCAAGATCTTTTACTAGCCTTGCTCACCAGTTCGCCAATTGGGAGTCCTGTTACTCGACATAGCTCATAAAAAATGGTTAATAGCACGGGTAATTTTCAAAAAAATTATTTGTCCCAAAATGGTGCTAATAACCAAGAAATTACTTAACAAAGCAAAATGAGGACAAAGCGTAAACTAACCAATTAAGCATCAATTCATTATAATTCAATTGCAAATAATTCAAAGTTAGGGTTAGAAATGGGTGCATAAATGCAACCCATCATTACTTCACATAAAATTAGTAAATCAACCCCTATTTACTTTACTAATTAATTAGTCTAATTAGTCATAATAATGAGCTAATTATACCAAGAAAAAAAGTTGGGATGTTATATTACTACCCTTCTTTGTCCTCAAAATTTGTTACCTCTAAAGAGCTCGGGGTAATCTCGTCTCATATTTTCTTCTAACTCCTATGTAAATTCTTATATATCTTCCTTGCCCTAAGCCACCTTAACCAGCAGTACTGTCTTCCTCCTTAGTTACTTCGTGTCATAGTCCACAATCGTCCCAATGGGAAGGTTGAAAGTCAAGTCTCCCTTTAACTATATATGTTCTAGTTCCAACACATGGCTAGGGTCAGACTTGTACTTCCTAAGCTGAGACACATGGAAAACATTATGGAGACTTGACAAGTTAGGTAGTAAGGCTATCTGGTAAGCGGAGGGTGTGATCCTCTTAAGGATCCAGAAAGGGCCAAGGAACCTAGGACTTAGCTTTCTGACTCTCATAGATCTCCCCATACCGGTGGTGAGAGTGATTTTCAGGAATACATGATCCCCTTCTCAGAATTCTAGAGGTCTCCTTCTTTGGTCAGCATAGTTTTTTTTTTTTACCTACTCTGAGCAGTGAGTATCCATTCCCTTATCCTCTGAATATCTTCTGTGGTTTGTTGCACGAGTTCAGGTCCTAGGAAGTTTTACTTTTCGGGTTCATGCCAACATAGGGGAGATTAACACTTTCGACCATACAATGCCTCATAAGGTGCCATCCCAATAGAAAGAAAACATACAAAACCCTTACCTTAGTAAATATCAAATGAGGATAGGGAT
Source organism: Dalbergia cochinchinensis (assembly GCA_031216125.1). NCBI lineage: Eukaryota > Viridiplantae > Streptophyta > Magnoliopsida > Fabales > Fabaceae > Dalbergia > Dalbergia cochinchinensis. The sequence goes on from CM062368.1 coordinate 69,980,916, forward strand.
TTTTATGGCTCAACAAAGTGGATTCAAGCAAAATTTTATCCATGTATAACCTGTAATCTCTTCTTGTGTGCCCTTTGGAATAATCCTTTTGATTTTCAAAGGTGGTGAGGTTTGTGTTTAGAGAGTGTATGGATTAATGATTTGTAATCCTTATACTAATTGGGAAAATATTTGGGAAAGAATGGATAAAGTGATGTGAAGAAAAAGGAGAAAATTATGATGGAGAAGAAAAGAATACATGAGGATGCTAAAAGTGCAGCTATCAAGATGAGGGAGTTAGAATCTTATTGATAACCTATACGTCACTAGAATAGTCCTACAGAATGCTAAAAATGATATCTAATAGGTATAGACACAAATTTAGTAACTAGTGCAGGTTTAGCTTTCCAAATAGAATTACACAAACCAAAACATAGATTGGAATTTCTACCATTAACCTCGTACTTGCAAGGCTCTAATCACGGCACAAAAAGTCCCCATGATGTTCTATAGATGGTTAGGCCATCCTCTCTAAGCATTCTCAAGACGCCTACTTGATGCCATTAGTTTCCAAGCACACAAACCAAGAGACACTAGGGTGATTAGACCCGTTGCTCATGCTAAGTGAACTAGCTAGTAACTGATAGTATGCAAGGATAACAATCATGCATCTCTAATCCTATAGTCTATCATATAGCTAAGCTAAAACCATGATATAACTATCGTTCTATGCATCAAGAAACATAGTTAGTCTAATCCTCAGGCTCTAAAAAGATTAAACTGCTCTGATACCAAAATGTAATATTCTAAATTTTAACCCTTTCAAGCTCAAATCATATTAAGGTTAACCTTTAGTTACTATGTTCCAGTCTCATAAAATTTTTCTGATAAAATAAGATATAAGGAAATAATGGTAATAATAATTTTTTATAAAAATTAAAATAGAAGCCTTGCGCCTAGATAAATCATGTACAATTCTTATTTCGCAGAAGCTAGCTAACATATTCATAAACATATACAAATCATCCAATCTCTGAATAATTTACACACTATAAATATGTAGATAAATCCAAACATTATGTTCTAGATAATATATAAATAGTAAAAACAATAAATATTATCCGGCTAACATTGGTCTGGTAATCAATAAAGTGATTAAACTTCCAATGGAGATATATATAACTCATCAAAGTCACTTGAACTAGAATACAATCCTAGCTATTATCATAATCTGAAATAAAATCCTATCTATTTTTCTTGAACGTGCTCCTCCAAAAAACCTGTAGTTACGTGCTCCTCTTCTGGAGATGATATGGAAAAAAAAGGGGTGAGAACTCAAAAGTTTCCAGTAAAATGCACATAATAAAGTGTAATTGAAATCATCTCTAGCCACTTCAGTTTATTTAAGAAAAGGTGAACAGATATATCACTTTTTTTATTTTTCAAAGGATATATGATTACTGAGGCAGAACCAATTTTATATATTTCTCCATACATAAAAAGAATGATTTGCGCAATAAGGAAATAATGCTGAGCAAGAATAGATGCATGATGCAGGTATTATAGCAAGAAAGCATTACTTCTATGAATTAACTTATAAATGGTATGACTTATTCGTGGACATCAATCTCAGTCCTTACTTAATCGTTAACTAAAAACCCACAGTAGGCCTCCCTCCTGAAATCATTGGCATCAACCTCGGAGTTTTAGTGAATAGTATTGAGCTCAAACTAACGGCCGTCGCCGCCCAGGGGTGAGGGGTAAAATTTTCTCCTTTCGAATCACGGAAAGGTACACTTAACCTTTCAACCTTTCTTTTCAATGTAACACATGTCATACGAAATCTTATACATAACATCGGATATGTATTATGCAAGACATAAGCAGAACAAATATATAACCAACATGATTCAGTAACTTCAGCACTACCACCTTTCAAATGACACTATCAAACATCAGTAGGTATGACAACACACGAGCATAGATCTAGCACCCCGAGGCATTTTAATATAGCATCTCATGAAACATGCACAGGGGTACCTCACACAACAAATAACATATTCAATATGTGTCCTCAGAGTTAGCAAGTCTCATTATCAAGAACAAGTTTTTATAACTTAGAGTTTTCGATCATGTGTAGAATGTCTTAAAAACTCATATTATTGGGTCATAAGACCTTTTATATTTATTTATTTATTTTTGTTTGTAACATTGCTAAGGTTATTACTGGATTGGGGTTATATCTTAACCCTTTTTTATTCCTTATAGCTTGGCAAATAATTTAAACACTTTTTATTGTCCCTATCATGCATTTTCTAACTTTCAAATCTTGACAGATTTGGCAACTAACATAGAAAATTCTACTATGACTACTACCCTTAGAATTATGGTCTAATATTTCTAATTCATCAAGCTTTCTAACGAATCCATTTTGAGCCTAAACCGATAACTAGATAATATTATAAAAATTCTGAATTAAGACTCTTTGGCTGCATGCCCAACAGAGGTTGCAACAAATTATGAAAATAACTGAAGAAAATCTAAGGAGGCTTTGTCTATGGAAATCTCTAGGATTATAGCCCTACGTGTCACCTTTCATTTAAAACTGGTTTCACATAATTCTGAGTTGTATAGCTCAAGTTTCAAAATTTTCTTTACACACTGCCCAAAATCCCAACAGCAGCGCCTAGGGTGACTTTAACAATTTTTCCTAAATTTTTAGAAGACCTATAGTAGTGGAACTAAAATGATCTTGTTGGTGTATATCTCAGCTTTCTTAGAAATTTTGCATGGGCTTAAAGGGAGGACTAAAGACTGAGAAACAGAATTTTATTAAAAACTGGTTAGATTCCCTTACCATTCCGGGATTAGTGATTCATGTGAGTTTTGAGGTTTTATTTGAATGGAGTGTTTTATGTATTTATTGGTTTACTTATTTTGTTTTCACACTTTTAAACTTGTACACAGATAAAATATCAACCAATCTTTGTAGTGCAAGTATTATACCACGTTATTTGAAAGAGTAACCATGCCAGCATTCATGACTATGGAAGGAATTAGAATATGCTAGCCATGGTTTTGGGTTTGACATACTGCTAGTAGCCATGAAGAGGCTAGAACAAGTTTATGCTCAACCCTAATAAAAAGAAAACACATAAAACCCATACCTTAAAAGGCTGTTTGAAAGGAATGAGAAAGGCAAGAGATGAGTTCTTCAAACGGCGGCAATACTTGTCCAAAAATCCTTTGGTTGTGAGACTTCCTTAGTGTTGGTGTTCTCCCTATTCCTTTTGAAAGAGTGCAATGTGTAGTATATAGGGTTGTAGCTGATTAGTGTATTTTAGGGTGGGAACCTAGTGTTTAACAACTCAACAATAAGCCACGTAAAAAAAAATTCTTTCCTTCACGATATAAAGTACCTCTACGCTGATTTGATTCAAAAATTAAGGCAGTATATCATGTTGATCGATTCCAGAACTAAAGTAATACGCATGTATGCTTCACGTGATGATTTTCCCTGCATTACTAATCTTGCTCATATCTGCATTTATTTTCCATTTTAATTATTATATCAAAATACTAATCACGGCATGGCTAGGTGCAAACTTAGCTATATTCATGATTTGCGCTCATACACCTAGTATGTATGCATATTAATTCTTGTGTCCTATTGGCCCAACACACACACACATGTAAATGCATGTTTACATGTCTATGAATTATTATTATTATTATTATTTAACTCAAGCTTTTTATTTTCACATAGAATTAGTAAATCAACCCTTGTTTACTTTACTGATTAATTAGTCTAATTACTCATAATAATGAGCTAATTATACCAAGAAAAAGATTGGCATGTTGTACCTAGGGTTCTACATCTGGTAAATTCAGTTAACAAAGAAAATTATGGCATCAGCTCCCTTGAAAACCGGCATTTGTGCAAGACCTTTCTTCATCTTGGTCTCAGTTAGTTTAATATAAAGTTGTAGTCCTTGCAGAATGTGATAGGCAGGGCTAGGCAGTGGGTTAATTTTGAATAACTTTCAATAGGTGTTTGTTGAGTCATCATCACTATACAATTAAAATACAAATGTTATGGCCGCTATTTCATCATGAGATTTCCTCATTAATTAGGAACAAAGTTGTGCCTTGGGCTTGGGCTCACAACAACCGCACTAGCCAAACACGTGGAGCGTGCACTACAGCACCAGCCCCTTTGATTTCTCCTCTTTCTTTCTTTCTTTCTTTTTTTTTTTAGCTGCCAATTTCTCTAACTTTTTCTAACTTCAAGGCTGAGCGTTAATATATGAAAACATGGAAGGGGATCAAGGAAAAAATATAGACGTAGCAAATAATTGGTGATAAAAAATGACATTATGAGTACCTGTTGTAGATTGAACATAGTTAAATATTTGCTTGTCTAGTGAAAATTCTGCGAAGGCAAGAAGAAAGGGTGAGCCTTTAAAGATACACCACTACCATATTTCATTTTTGTGTTTTAGCAATAGATCCTACACCAGATGTGTTATATATCCTTCTTTTGTCAATTCAAAGATACCGTTCGTAGACTTAGAGAAGCACAGGCCTGCCTTTGTGATATTTGATGAGATAGAGATGTGTTGAAACATCATCGTTGAAAATCAAGATTTTTATTTCTAGTTTTATTCAATTATTTGTTTTGGCAGAAGTGTACGTAAGACGGACTTTAGTTTATTATTCAGCGCCAATTCTTACATATAATCTAACAATAACTTAATAGACATTGATGCAGCAGTCAATGACCAAAGTTAAAAATATGCAGCCGTCTATATGTCATCGCATAATTTTCCACAATGATCTGCTTCAGAGCACCTAATGAGATAAACCTAAAATATTAATAGAAGAAACTTTACGTCCTGTCAACTAAAGTAGCTCGTTAAAGAATCAAAATTGAAAAGTTTTAACGTTTTATTGTATTAAATACATTGAAAATTTATGTATAAAAGAATACATTAAAAATCTTAAAATACTAGTTTTTAACCAGAATTTTCTTTTCTTGAGTCTTAACCCATAAAAGAATACCCAGATAAGTCCTAAACATTTTCCTCTGCTTCTGTAAGACATAAGAAACAACTCACTCTAACAGAAATGAAAAGCTAAAAGCTTACTAGTTATATACATGATATATCTCCATTCTCCAGTACTTCTCATTCTATTTATCCACATAAATAAGCAACTTCTTAATTAGAACAAAGGAAAATGTAATAAATGGGGGCATAACACTGATATATAGTGAGTTTGAATGAATTAAAACTTTGAGATTTACATAAATGGCTGTCTTCTTTCGAGAATAATTTGATGGTAATTAAATTTAATAAATTATAAGTGAAATTAATCAAAGCAGTTTGTAACTAATGAATTAAACCCAGTGCTGAGTAGCGATTACGAATGCATTTGAATGGGTCAATTCAGTATATGCTTATTAAATTCGAATCTCTTCAGTGGACAACTACATGAGTTTAATTTCTACAGAAAAGTCTAACAGTTCTGAATTTGATAGCCATACTTAAAGGAAATGATTTAATTTTTTTGATAGCAATACATAAGAGTTTTTCACGGTATAATCTACTTAAATTTTTCTTTGTGCATGACTTTTGAAGTAATGAGGTGAGAATATAACTTGTTTTGCCTAATAATTTTTATTGGATGATTGGATAAAAAAAATTATACCCAATCAAAATTAAACTCATAAAAAAATCATCTAATTAATTATTATATGGACGAAATGACAAGTAGTAGTTCGAATCAATGTTTAATTTTTCTTGTTTATAATAATATAATTATTATTTGACTAGTTAGTTTCTTTGTGGACTGTCCAAGTGACTAAACTCTAACGTAGTGTTTAGATAAATAGACTTTTGGCCGAATATGAGGCAGCCCCAATTGACCAATGAAAGAACATGATGCAGCACTAATTGACCAATGACTTTTCAAAGATAATGACTAAAAGGTTAGCAAGTAAACAAGCAAGCATTGAAACAGCGAGCAGCTCTGACTACCCCATATATATAGGAATATAGGATCCACAGCCCACACCATTGCCTGAAGCAACACACAAATAGTATCACTGAGATTTTTCATGATCACTATAACATCTAGGTACACCCTCTCTTAGCTTAATTGTGTCTCACCAATTGAATTCAGAGAAAGGCTCTTCTATCTTTGTGGTTCCACTCGGTTTGCCTCTTCAACATGAAACTTTTCGGGTTTTCACTATGGGTTTTTGCTCTCCTAGCTTCATCCTTGGCTTCAGCTGCTATGGTGGAACATACATTCCATGTAATCATCTAACCTCCTTTAGCTCTACTATCACTGCACCATATTCAATTTTTAGTGACATTTATTATTAAGAAGTATTGCTAAAACTTTTTACTAATATTTAAAAAGTTTTACTAAAAATATAAAAAATATTATTAAAATTCTTTAGTAATACTTTTTCAAGTATAGCATATGGTCTATGTTGCTAAAGAATTCTACTAATATTATTATATAATTTAGTAATCTTTTTCAAGTGTCAATAAAATTCAATTATGTTGTGGTATATACGAGAAATTTTTCCATACTCCTATAACACATATAATCTGTATTTCACAACCACATGCACAACAACTCATTTAAAAAAAAAAATCATTACATTTAAATATCTCAAACCAAAATAAATGGTTATACATGCCTGTAGAATATATATTAAATATACTAAAAATTTCAATTACTAATACGTCTCCTTTTGGTGTATCCACCAGTCTTTTCCATGACTTTATTACTCACCTACTCAAGTCGTGACTTTTTGTGAATTAATGAAAATTAAAAAGTCATATCTATTTTTGTCTAAGTAACACAAGTTTGTCCGTCGCTCTTTGTACAGTAAAATTTGATATTACATATAATATCATGTGATTGTAAAACGCAAAAGTCAAAGGTTACTTATAATTAGAATCCAAATCTTCTATCTCATTTCTCTATTTTACACCTTATTCCCTCATGTGTTTAGTAATAATATCATCTATAATCTTTTATCCAATTAAAATTTCTCTATTACCCATTAATTTTGTATATGGCACGGGACGGAGGGAGAGGGCTGAAGGTAGGGGCTGGCCTTGGCCCCCTCCCCTCAATGTTTTTAATTAATCTATATATACTTATAATTAACAAAAAAAAATATAAAAAAATGTAAGCTTACATGCATAAAAAATAAATAATTAAATAAGTTATTGTCATTGAGTTAGTTTTGAGAAGTTTGGGTAATATACGTGAAGTTGTAGATTGAAATTTAATTGCCTTCAAATTTTGATGTACCAAAAGAAAAGTACACTAAAACAATAGAATATCTATCACCTTTTTATCATTTAGATATATTTAGATCCAATTTTATTAATTCCTTCTAAAATATTAATTTAAGAAATACTTAATTGAAACTCTTAAGCACCCTAGTAAAATATTTTAATTTGCATTTTATAACTAGACTTTCAAAATATATTTTATCATTGATAAATTTTATATATTGTACAAAGTATGATATGATTTTATATATATATATATATATATATAGAGAGAGAGAGAGAGAGAGAGAGATAGAGAGAGTTCAATATTTTTTTGTCCCTCCTTTGAATCATTTCTCCATCCATTCCTATATATGGCAAAATTTGATTAGGAGATAAGAAAGGAGACATAAAACGAATAGAGGATTATATTTCCATCGTCAATAACTATTTGAGTGTGAGTCTCTTCAAATTATTCAAGAATTTATAACCTTTTTTTCATTTTACAATCATATTCAATTTTAAGGATTTTAGCTTGTCATTTAATTATATATATAATATATTTAGGGTTTAATTTTAATATACTGACTGTTAGGCTCAGAGACTGATTCACAATGTAATTAAATGATGCCAACGTGTGGCAATGAGTACCAAAATAAATCTGATAGAATTAAATCTACCAATTGACACAGCGCAGCAAAAAATAAATATAAGGAAGAATAGTAATTCACGGTGAGACTCGCTGATTACTATTCATGGTAGGGCTCACCTGCCACTATTCACGCAGACAGCATTCAACAATGAAACCGTAGCACTATTCTCATGAATAGTAAATTTGGTGTTACTATTCACTGTGGTGGGACCCACATCACTATTCATTATTGTGGGACCCACTTTATTATTCACGTCACCAAAATAGATCAAGAAATATGCATACCGAATTTTTAACGTGGAAACCCCTAAATACCAGAGAAAAACCACAAGACAAACTCCAAAAAATATTCCACTATATTTAGGATAATTACACAATATCCTTTCCACGCTCTCCAACCCAAGAGATAAATATAGTATTTTTCGGTGAGAACTCTCATATTCAAATACTACACTTTTACAGTATTAAGAAGTAATAAAGATGATACCCAAAAATATTCCCGGTGTATATACCCACACCCTACACTCTTTGGAATTTACTCAAACTCTCTATTTTTCCTCTCACTCTAAGAAAAATAACACACTCTTTGTTATTTTTCTCTTTGTAGCTATTGTTCTCCGCTGCTTTGTTGCATCTTCAGCTCGTTCCTTCCTCTCTATTTATAAAGAAAGCTTAACGCGTGCACGGTAATTAATTTACTGTTCACGCATTGAAAATTCTCTCTACCACCGAACTCTTCACGCGTGAATAGTGATTTCACTATTCACGCATTGAAAATTCTCTCTCGCCTAACACTCACCTAACACGTAAACAGTGTTTTCACTGTTCACTTATTGAAAATTTTGCCTTCCCCGACTGCTTCAATCTTGCCGGCTGGACCAACACTAACAGTGTAAAATAGTTTTACACTATCATCCAATTACATCACTTCTTTTGTATGACTTTTCATATAGTGAGGGTTGAAAGTATCTATATTTACTTATGTATCATTACATGATTAGATGAATATGTAAAACTTCTTTACACTATCGGTGTACTCCAATTAAATACATATATTTATCCCTCCTTGACATACGCCCACTTTGATACTCAACAATGCTTCCATTAAGTAATATCTGAAATACTATACGATATCTATACACATGGTGCACAAGATGACATTTATTGAAATATAATCATACATCTCTCTTTAGGTTTCTGCCTTTTAGGAAATTTTATGCGGAGATGGGTGTTCATATTATTGAAAGTTCATGTGCCTATTGCAGGTTCAAAACAAGACTGTGAAGCGCTTGTGCCATGAGCGAGTGATTGTCGCAGTCAATGGACATTACCCAGGACCAGCCATACACGTCCGGGAAGGAGATACGGTGATTGTTCACGTAGTCAACGAGTCACCCTACAATATTACTATTCATTGGTAAACATTTGGGTAAAAGTTAGTTATTTTCACCGAATTCCCCCGAACATAACTTAGATAATGTTAACTGTATGCTATGCACATAGTAGAAAATTCTTGGTTAAACATGGAAATGATCAAATTGGTAACATCTGTCGTAGACCATGTTTCAAGTGTACTTTTTCTAAGTAGTAGAACTTCCCTGGATTTTAGGTCGTAGGCAATTTATATCATAACTTTTCAAAATGCGTATCGTGATACCATGAACTTTCAAACCGTGCAAAACACTCCTCAACATAATTTTGACAACTAATAAATGTAAGATTTATGTGAACTGAACCCCTCTGATGTTTCTAATTTATGCAATCCGACAACTTGTCTATGGATTCTATATACAATTAACTGCCCTAATTTTTTATTATATGCAACCCAACTCCCTCCTATGACTTAAAGTTTTTCATTGCTTGAAAATTAAGCGGTTTTTTGTACAATTTAGAAAGTTCATAGTATCGTGATGCATGTTTTGAAAAGTCATGATGTAAATTGCACATGACCTAAAATTCAGAGAGTAAAATGCATGTAACCTAACTTTATACAGGTTAAAGATTTAATTGCGAGTATTAAAAGGTGAAAAGCATTTACTCACAAGTTAAAAATTTCACGTACATAGTCTTTTTTTTTTCCTTTCTTCTCTACAGGTTTTACGTAGTTTTAGTTTCAATATCTAGCATCAATGCATTACTTTTTTACTCTAGTTTTACAAAGAAGTCAATAATTATTGTTAGGTCTGTATTCTGATATATGAAGTTTGTGTCATAAAAAAATTATGAGGTTTGAACAAATCTTTTAGCGTACATCTATTATTCTCTTAATGTTAATCATAGCCATTTCTTTCAAAAATCTCTAATTGCAGACTTTTTTTATTTTAATTCTGAGAGATCTTGCTCTTCTGCTTTCTTTTTATTTCCTTCTCTTTGATGTGTCCAAATCCAAATCTCAACGGCACACCAAACACTGTTGTAAAATGGCGGGATCGGAGTAGCGTTAAATAAAATATATTGAGCGTAAAATTAAGTGACACTAGGAACTTACGTGATTCAGCTTAAAGCCTATGTCCATGGGCGAAGGTGACAATAAAAAATTCTCAGTATGGAAATATGATGGAGATACAACGGTGAACATACTCCACTTAACACCTTAATCCCAAATACACCCAGAATACCTTACAGTGTGTACTCTTAACTCTCAATATATAGAGAAACAAAGGAAACAAAATTCTCTAAATACTTAGAAAAGATGAGGAAAGGAATGGATTGTTGTTTGTGTATCAAGCTTGATTATCAAGATCTATTTATAGAGCTTGGAGTGCATATGTTGAAGCCACAATGTTTGAAGATAGTAGCCACCATGTTTAAAGCCTCCATGGTTGAAGCTACCATGCTTGAAGCCTCCATGGCTGAAGCCACCATGCTTGAAATAATGTTCAAAGCTTATCAATAAATAAAAATCAAGCCATCATACCATTATTTCAACAAATCTCCACCTTGACTTGATTTTCATCAAGTTTCAAATTTCTGAAGTCGTCTTCTCCAATGTGCCCATAAGGACAGACTCAAATATTGTGAATATCAACTAAGTTCCAGCAATGCTTGAACTTAGCAACAGTGATTGACTTTGTCAACATGTCTGTTGGATTATCTAAGTTACCAATCTTCTTCATTGCAACAACACCTTGAGAAATAATCTCCTAAATAAAGTGATATCTGATTTCAATATGTTTGGTTCTTTCATGATACATTTGATTTTTGGTCAAATGTATAGCACTTTGGCTGTCCCAATAAATACTTATAACATCTTGTTCCAAACCTAAATACCTACCAAACTTATGAGCCAAATGGCTTCCTTCACTGATTCTGCTGTTGCCATGTATTCAGCTTCCATAGTAGATAATGCAACAGTAGACTGTAAAGTCGCTTTCCAACTAATTGTACTACCTGAGAGCATGAAGACATATCCTGTCAGAGATCTTCTTTTGTCAACATCTCCAGCATAATCAGAGTCAATGTAACTAATAACACTACCACCAGTGTTAGAACTCTTGTTATATACTAAGCCAACATCTGTTGTACCTCAAAGATATCAAAGTATCCATTTCACTGCCTACCAATGCATCTTGCCAGGATGTCCCATATATTTGCTAATAAAACTAATGGCATGTGAAATATCTGGATAAATGTATACCATAGCATACATTATGCTTCCAATTGCACTTGCATAGGGAAAATGTGACATCTGTTCCTTTTCTTCAATGGATTGTGGTGAATGTGCGGTTGATAATCTGAAATGGGCTGCCAACGAAGTACTCACGGGCTTTGCATCTTGCATTCTAAAGTGCTCAAGTACTTTCTCAATATACTTCTTCTTAGACAAATATAATTTACCAGCATGCCAATCCCTGTGAATTTCCATGCCCAAAATCTTCTTAGCTGCATCTAGATCTTTTATTTCAAATTCACCACTCAGTTACTCTTTCAGCTTCTTGATTTCGAACATACTCTTAGTAGCAATGAGCATATCATTAACATAGAGCAACAAATAGACAAACAAACCATCTGAGAGCTTCCTGTGGTAAACACAACAGTCATAGTCACTCATTGAGTAATCACGACCTAACATGAAAGTGTCAAATCTCTTATACCACTGGCGAAGAGATTGTTTTAAGCCATATAATGACTTTTTTAGGAGACATACATAACCTTCCTTGCCTTAAACAATAAAACCTTCTAGTTGTTGAATGTAGATCTGTTCTTCAAGCTCACCATGTAGAAAAGCTGCCTTGACATCAAGCTGTTCAAGCTCTAAGTCAAACAGTGCAACCATAGCAAGCAACACACTAATGGAACTATATCTCACAACAGGAGAGAATACTTCATTAAAGTCTATTCCTTCCCTTTGGCAAAATGTTTTGCAACTAAGCATGTTTTGTACCGACCCGATTCAACTCCAGGGGATCCTTCCATTTTCTTGAAGATCCATTTGCAGCCAATGACTTTATGTCCTTTAGGTGGTTTCACTAACTCCCAAGTCTAGTTCTTGTGAAAAGATTCCATATCTTCACCCATTGCAGCAATCCATTGTGCAAACTCTTTACTTGGGATAGCCTCATGGTATGTGATGGGATCTTCTGATTCCGTATTCTCTATGACCAATAATGTAAAAGAGACTATGTCTGCATGAACATACCTCTATGGTGGTTTTATTTGTCTCTTTTCTCTGTCTCTAGTGAGGCTATAATGCTGCAAATGTTGTTTTGTATCTACAACATCAATAATATCTTGTTCTTCTTCTTGAATGGGCTAATTAGATACATCTTCTTCCATCTGCTTTGGTGATTTAGCTTCAAACTTCATCTGCTTGCTAGCATCTTGGTTTATTGCTGCATCACCAACCTCCTTTTTCGGATGAAGCATGGATGATTCATTGAACTTGACATCTTTGTTGATTATGAATTTAGATGACTTAGGTTTTGTACACTATAATCTATAACCTTTTACCCTAGTTTCATATCTGAGAAATATAAATTTTAGTGCCCTTCACTCAAGCTTCCCATCATCGATATGAGCATATGCAGGACAGCAAAAAATTCTAATATTTGAATAATTAGCAGAAGCACCAAACCATACCTCAATAGGAGTCTTCAAATTGATTGTAGTTGACGAAGACCGATTTACCAAGTAGGAAGCCATATTGACAACGTCAACCCAAAATTCTTTAGGCAAACCAGCATTAGAAAGCATACAGCGAGCCCTCTCCAAAAGAGTTCTGTTCATACATTCTGCTACTCTATTTTTTTGAGGAGTCTTTCACACAGTATGATGTCTTACTATGCCTTCATTTTTCACAGAACTCGTTGAACTGACCTCTACAAAACTCCAAACTATTATCTGTTTAGAGACGCTTGATCTTCTTACTGCCGGGCTGATTCTCAACAAGTGCTTTCCAATTCTTGAAAGTATGGAATACATCATTCTTGTGTTTTAGAAAGTAAACCCATACGTTCCTTGAGAAATCATCAATGAATATCAATAGGTATCTAGCTCCACCTTTTGATGGAATAGGTGTAGGGCCCCATAAGTCAGAGTGGATGTAATCCACTGTGCCCTTAGTCCTATGGATAACTATGCTGAACTTGACTCTGGTCTGCTTTCCGTAGATACAATGTTCACAAAAGTCAAGTTTCCCAATTTTGTGATCACCTAGCAAGCCATGCTTGCTCAAAATTGACATTCTAGTCTCACTCATATGCCCTAAATGCATATGCCACAAATGAGTAGTATCTGAATCTGAATCAGATGAAGATGACAGTATTGAGGCAGTGCTAATAATTGTACTTTCTTGAAGTATATAAAGATTGTTGACCAACTTGCCTTTTATCACAATAAAAGCACCCTTTTATCACAATAAAAGCACCCTTGGAGATTTTTAAAACTCCACCTTCAGTAGAATATTTATAACCTTGAGAATTGAAGACGCCCAAGGATAAAAGATTTTTCTTCAAATCTAGTATGTACCGAACATTAGTTAGCATTGTCACAATTCCATCATGCATTTTGATTTGGACTGTTCCAATGCTAATGACCTTACAAGGCATATCATTTCCCATAAGGACAACACCACCATCAATTGACTAGTAAGATATAAGCCAATCCCGGTTCCGACACATGTAGTAGGAACAACCTGAATCAAGTACCCTAGTATCACCAATTGAACTGGTTGATATTGTGAGGACATTATCAGTACTTTCAGCTACACTGGCTGTATCACTTGAATCTTTGTCCCCTTTGTCTTTGAGTCTCGAACATCCTGCTCTTTAGTGCCCTTCCTTCTTGCAATATCGACACCTGCCTTTACGATATCTAGACTTTGATCTAAACCTTCCTTTACTACTCGATCCAATCTCCTTTGACCTCTCTCTGGTAACCAAGCCAGATGCAGTATCATCATGACTACTAGTATCATGCTCCATTTTGACACGACTTAAAAGTGCAGATTTAACCTCATCAATTTTGAGATTTCCACGACCATATATGAGCATTTAACGAAAGTGCTTGTAAGAAGGAGGTAAAGAACAAAGCAACATCATTGCTTGTGCTTACTTGAAAATATCTCATCCATATTTTTCAAATATGTGACAAGTGACGTGAACTCAGCTATATAAGATCGGATTGATGTCCTTTCTACCATACGAAGCATGTACAGATGTTGCAAAATACCGAGACGGTTAGCCACCATCTTAGTCATATATAATGAGTCTAACTTGGTCCACAGCGATTTTGTTGTCTTCTCTGAAAAGACCTCCTGTAGCACATCGTTTGTAATGCATAACTGAATAATAGAAAGAGCTTTTTGATCGGCATCTTTCCATTCAGATTCCTTCATTGTCTCGGGCCTCTTTTTCTTGTCAGAAAGTGCTACTTTTACACCTTGCTATACAGGAACAGCCATCATATGGACTTTCCACATTCCGAAATTAATGGGCCCATCAAACTGCTAAATATCAAATTTTGCAGTAGATATTTTTGAACAAATAAGCCCAGAACTCTATAAGAGCTCTGATATTAGTTTATTGTAAAACAACAGGATCAGAGTAGTGCAAAATAAAATATATGGAAGCGTAAAATTAAGTAACACCAGGAATTTACGTGGTTCGACTTAAAGCCTACGTCCACGGGTAAAGGCGACAATAAAAATTTCTTAGTATGGAAATATGATGGAGATACAATGGTGAACGCACTCCACTTAACAGCCTAATCCCAAATACACCCAAGATATCTTACAGTATTTCTCTCAACAATGTATACTCTCAACACTTAATATATAGAAAAAACAAAGAAAACAAAATACTCTCTGAATGCATAGAAAAGATGAGGAGAGGAATAGATTGTTGTTTGTATATCAAGCTTGATGATTCAAGATCTATTTATAGGGCTTGGAGTATATATGTTGAAGCCACCATGTTTGAAGATAGTAATCACCATGTTTGAAGCCTCCATGGTTGAAGCCACCATGCTTGAAATAATGTTCAAAGCTTATCAATAAATAAAAATCAAGCCATCATACCATTATTTCAATGACCACACCCATCCATTTCCCTTTCCATTCCTCTAAAATCTATAAATTTTCCGAGAAAACTCACTCCATTCCCCCAACTTCATCTTAGCACACAGATACTGTTTCCCCAAGTCATCCCAAAATCCATAACTTCGAATAAATCGGTACTTTTCTTTTTCAAAATCTTGTTCTTCTCGAACTTGAAGGATTCTGTTAGCACCTCTCTTCCTATAGTGCGCTGAGGTTTCTTTTAATTTATCTAATTCTCAGCCTCTCGCTCACGCCTCTCTCTTACTATCGCAGGGGTGTTGGAGTCTGGAGAGTCCAATGACAAACAAAATTACTTCCATCTTACTGTTTATGAATGAACCTAAAAAATGAAAAAGAAATTTCATCATTTTTGTTTGAAAAATATTTGTATTCCTTACTTTAGTCTTCCCACAACTATTGTTCTTTCAAAATTTGGTGGCATTTATTACGTATAGCTCTTGGAACCTTGACCTTTGATCACGTATAGTCCTCACTTTAATTCCTGGTGAAGATAAGATTAAAAAAACAAATGTCACTGGCATATTAAAGATAGATAAATGTAGTGTGGAGAAATGAAGAAAAGAGAGAAATAATAAAGGTGGTAAATTTACCGCTTTTTCTCTCTTAACACTCACCATCTTTGAATTTTTTTTTTCTCTTTTTATATTAAAGGACTGATACATAAACCAAAAACCTGCTAGAGTTGAGTTAGACAAACAAAAGCGTTGATTTTCTATTTCGGATAAAAGAAACTCTAAAAGGAAAACATGGGTAGCAGAGTAAAAACTGTATCCAATCGTTTAGCCACCCAACAACTCCGTCAGTCCGGATAAAGTACTCGGGCCAGGAAAATTTTTCCTTTATATATTAATAATACTAGAGTTCATTTAATAAATCAACTTGTTAAAGATTAAAAAATAGTAATTTTTGACCGAATTATGCATTTAATTTTTATTTTATAATGGTAGTGAAACAATGAATTCTTCCTAAGGGTTAGGGGAAGAGGGATGGTCAGGATTGAAAACAAGACTTCTCATGTAAAAGGTATATGAAATAACCATAACCACTAAGCTATATGTTCAACTATAAATTATACATTAAAAGATTATAATTAATAATGTGTTTGGTTGGAAGGTAAAAATAAGAGTAAAATTTACATGAATGAGTTTTATGTATAAATTTATACATGAAATTCATTTATGTAAATTTTATCCTCATTTTTACTTTTCAACTAAATATACTCTTAGAGTAAAGATCTCTACTCTTTAGTTAATATACAAAGTGTAGTCTTTGTAACTATCCACCAAGTGTTTATGATGTTTTGAATTATATATGTAGGCATGGGGTGTTTCAGCTTTACAGTGCATGGGCGGATGGTGTTGAATGTGTAACTCAGTGTTCAATTCGTCCAGGACATAATTACACCCATAAATTCAACGTTACACAACAAGAAGGAACATTGTTCTGGCATGCTCACACATTTATTTTGCGTGCCACGGTTCACGGCGCTTTCATCATTCACCCTCGCTCCGGTCGATTTCCATTCCCTAAACCCTACCAGGAAGTTCCAATAATATTAGGTATGGGCTTTTCTATTGTGTTTGTTCTCTCAATCTTTTTTGACATATTATTCCCTAATATTTTTATGAAGTTAACCTTGCTCATACAATTTCCTTTATATAGTTACAGAATTGACAATTTACTTAAAAATATAGTAAATATATTCCATGCTCATGCAATTCCCTTTATATAATTACAAAATTAACCATTTACAGATTTACTTAAAGATATGGTAATATATACTCCATGATAAGTAACGGCTTTTCTAAACATTTTTTATTTTTTTGGTCATGAAATTCTTTTATTGAAATACTTACAGGTGACTGGTATGACTCTGATGTTGAGCATGTTGTGAACCGAGCACTCCAAGTCGGCTACCTGCCAGTATCCGATGCCTACACAATCAATGGCTTGCCCGGCAATCTATTTAGCTGTTCTCAAGATCGTATGTTGTTACCTCCTTGAACAATACTGCATATAATTACACTCACAATCACCTTTTTTTAAACTATGATTGCACTTTATCACATTTGATGCTAGTTATAATGACATAAAAACCTTCTGGTAAGTCCACTCAAATTCCTATGTAGACATGCATGAAATCATTTTCATGCTAATTTTATTCAACATTTTAAAACTCTCCACAACTCGTTTATGTTCTGAACACAAATTTTTCAGAGACATTCAAGCTGAGGGTGAAGCAGGGAAAGACCTACTTGCTAAGAATGATCAATGCCGCACTCAACAACAATCTTTTCTTCAAGATAGCCAATCACAGATTCACAGTTGTCGCTGTTGATGCTTCATACACCGAACACTACGTCACCGACATCATCGTCATTGCTCCAGGTCAAAGTGCTGATGTATTACTCAGAGCGGACCAACCCATAGGATCATACTACATGGCTGCATCTCTCTATGGTGTTGGCATCCCACTTCCACTCTTCAGCAAAATGACGACTCGGGGAGTCGTCGTTTACGACGGTCACGACGACACACCACCGTTTCAACCTGTTATGCCACCACTGCCACCGTGGAGTGACACGCCAACGGCTTTCGAGTTTTACAGCAGCATCACAAGCTTGGTGGGGGCGCCACACTGGATCCCTGTCCCACTCGAAGTGGACGAGCACATGTTCATCACTGTTGGAATAGGCCTAGAGAGGTGTCCCGTGGATGCCGTGTGTCTGAGTCCGCTGAACCAGAAATTCTCTGCAAACATGAACAATGAGTCTTTTGTGCTACCTAAGGGGAAAGGGTTTTCCATGTTGGAAGCATCCTATTTTAATGTGAGTGGTGTGTATACCACTGATTTCCCTGAGAAGCCTCCAATTGTGTTTGATTTCACTGACCGCAACCTCACCCTGGACACGAGCCTTATATTTGCGCCAAAGTCAACCAAGGTGAAGAAATTGAAGTTCAACTCGACGGTGGAGGTTGTTTTTCAAAACACGGTGATTTTGAAGGCGCAGAACCACCCCATGCACATTCATGGTCATAGTTTCCATGTTTTGGGTCAAGGTTTTGGGAACTATGATTCCACTAGAGACAGGACCAAGTATAATTTAGTGAATCCTCAAATACGTAACACCATTGGTGTGCCTGTTGGAGGATGGGCTGCCATCAGATTCCGAGCAAACAATCCAGGTAAACTAATGATACTAATTGAAATAATTTGTGTGTATGCACCTGTTTAATTAGTATTAGGCTCTTTTTAGCATCAAATTCACGTAATGCACCCCATTCCAATATCTTCAGTATGTTTTCCCTTTTTCTTTCTTTTTTTTTTTGAGTAAACCACCACTTTCTTCACTAAAATTAGTTCCAACTACAAACTAGTCCTTATTCTTTGCAAACCTCTTTAAAATTTCTTAAGTTGTCAAAAGTCAGAGAAGTTACTAACTTTTTCGGCTTTTGTCAACTATAAGGATCTCAAGAGAAATTTAAAAACTTTAGGATGAATTTAAAATCAGTTGCAAACTTCAAGCACTAATTTGACGATTTACTCTTATTTTAGCATGTATCCTTAGTTTCAATTAATTGGCTAATCTTAGGCTCATAACATCTAATTGACATATTGCACTTTAATATGTCTTCATTATTTTTGTAGGGGTTTGGTTTGTGCATTGCCATGTGGATGATCATATGCTATGGGGACTAGACATGGCTTTTGAGGTTGAGAATGGACCAACTGCTTCAACTTCACTCCCTCCTCCACCTGCTGATCTGCCTAAATGTAATTAGCCAGGTCTCATTGTGAAACAGTTCATGTCAGAAATCAAAAGTAGCTGGCTATGCCAATGTAAATAGATTATTCAGCTACTTAGGAATTTCAAATTGAGGCATTTTTTGTAACCGACAATGCAAGTCTATGATATGATTTGGAGCAAATGCTCTAATTGTTTAAGAATAAAGTAGCCAGTTAACCACTCCACCATAGGATTTAGTGTATGACATGTGAGAAAAATGATTTCAGGTGTAGACACACCCGTGTATTGTGTGTATGTGGCAATCTTAAGAATAGTTTTCCAGTGCTACTGTAATTAAAATATAGTGTTGTTACCTCTCATACTCCAAGCAAAGGTTCTAAGGTAGCAATTGTACAAAAAAAAAAAAAAACTAAAACCCATTATCGACACACCATCCCACGGGTCTTCAGTAACAAAACAAAACATGCAAGAGCAATTAGAAAACTATGCATCAAACATAGCAACATAACAAATAACAAAATATTGCCCGGTATCAACAGCATAATCCCATAGAATCATAGAAGCATTCAAGATCCATCCTTGCATCAGATAAATCTGGTTCTCCGGAAGGAGAATGTGTACCATTCCACCTGCATCCACCTTTATATTGCCCAAATTGCAGTACCATATATTTACCACCTAGCTCTTACATACCACCTATCTCTTACTCTATGATAGAAACCACAATAAACAACAAAGAAATAGAAGAAATGCAATGTACTATTAACACCCTTGGAAGAGAAAAACAGTATAAATCTTGCAGAAAAGAGAAGCTCCTGAGCACTATAGTAGCTCAGACTCTTCCAAATGGCCTAGTCCAATTGTTGCCTGCCACTTCTCTCATGCCTTACGTACATATATCCCCTCACCTCATAACAGAATCACATGGTATTTCCCTTCCCCCACTATCCTACTGCTGACTTAGCAGGTAGTTACACAAGAGTATGCCTCTCCTCTCTCACCTCACATACCCAACAATTACAAGCTAGACCCAAGTTACAATCGAGGTACAAAACACAATACAACCATTTAAACCAGCAACACACATATAAAGACACCCCAATAAAAGATCACAGCAGCATAAAAACAAGGAAGCATAATGTCTAGAGAAAATACCATGTGAATGTAACCAAAAAATAGATTAAGATTTAACTAACATATTGTGGCAGCGTGTGCACGGGATGAATGCCTCTCCAATGGGAGCACTGAAAAGAGGTGGCGCCCAGGGAACAACATTCCAAAGGAAAAGGCTTTGTTTGCATGGGAACCATTCATAACAGTGTGCCTTGGCAGGCTTTTAGCCATGGCAGAGTCCTGAAGAGGAAAACACCAAAAAACAAGGACATCGCAGAAATCCTAGATGAGGTTAGGAAATCGTGTTGTAAGATGCTCAACAGTAAGATGCCCGATTGTCCCCTTGAGTTATAAAAAATGCACCAACAAAGCTCCATTACTTCATTTTACCTTTACTAATTTCCCCCGAGAGAAGAACGACAAAGGTGTAGCCATTTCCCATGAGCAAAGACATGTCCTTATCACCATGTCAAGCATGCTTGTCCTATTATGAACCCCACTACGTTATCAAGACCCAGAAAGCTGTGAGAGCAGGGATAGCACCTCAGCATCTTGCAATCAAGAGAGGGATACCGAGCCTCATCATCATCCATCCAAGTTTGACAAATTCAAATAATGGAGCAAATGAAAATCCCATTTCGCAATATCCAACTCCACCAATCCAAACATACCCTAAGACTATGAACCCATGAGTCACTAATCAACAGCAACAGAAAATACCATGCTACCTTGTCCCATCAACAAACAGAAAATTTCAATTTGGAGCTAAGAGGAAAATAACTTAAAAAAAAAAGGGATACTAATAAAACTGAAACTAGCCTCAATTTTGACATTACAGATTAGCAATCAGCCATGCATAATCAGTACAGTCTCCTTGGTTGGTCTGAACGTCTCCATTGCTTGGCCACCAACAAATTATTGCTAATAAATTCTGTAGAAAGGGGACAGACTTGACTCCAGCCTCTTATCCAATAGCCCAATCTCAGCAGCTCTACTTGTTGAATCTCCAATTTCCAATTCCGTTTTAGCTTTTCAAAAACCATGGGGATCCCCTTTCCACCAAATTGACACCAAATCACGAGATACAGCAGGGAGCCACCATCCAGGAATCAAAGAACATGATGGGCCTAATTTGGAATGCATACCAATACAAATTCTACCTCAAGAATTTCCAAGCATAAGGGCATAAGAAGAAATGTTCTATTGATTCCTCCATATCCAAACAAAAGGTACACCTAGTATTCCATTGTGGATGAGAAATAGATCACTTAGCTACCAAAATCAGGCCACTTTCTCTTGTCTTCCAGCATCCATCATTGCCCTCATTCTTCATTTACGGCTATCAATCTTTTGCCAAATTCCCATGATGCTCTGCTCTGGCCTCCTCTTCCTTCGCCACTATGATAGTCAGGATTTCCATTTCGCTTACCCTGACCTGTCCGATCCAGGATCCAGGTTAAGCCTCTACATGCTCGATTTGGGTCTTAGGGATGGCAGCTTGATTGCATGTGTCTTGGGCTGTAATTGGGCCGGCTGGGTTGGCCCATCCATTGGTTGAAGGAGAACCAATCTTAAGCCCAAGATCTGGAAACCAAACACCTCTTCAAACTGGACATTGCCTCAGACCCCCAAAAAATAAAATGTCAGACATAGCCAAGGACCATAAAAATAAGGAGATAGCAGTGGTTTAAAAGCTTTATTAGTTCAACCATTCAATTGAAATGTAATAAAAAAAACACTTAGAGCTTGTTTGGAAATTGTTTTCCAAGGTAGTTTTAAGTTTGAAAAAGCACAGGTGTTTGGTAAGTTATTTTTTTGCATATTGTTTTTAAAAATTAAATTATGAATTTTTAAAATGGAAAGTAGAAAATAATATAGAGTTGTTTTTGGTTTTATGTTTTTTAAAACACTGAGAACTATGGTGGTACCCTATGTAATTATCTTGTTTATCCATGTGCATAACTTTTGATTCTTGCTTTTGAAATTGAACCAAAAAAAACTCATATGTTCTATTTGCATCTCATTATAGCTACTTTCTCAACTTTGGCTACACTCAAAACTCAATTAAAGCCTATTGTTTCCAACTTGATCTGCTTCTCTGCCAAGCTTCGGGATTTGGGCATGGAACAATATGATGCGTTTGCTCTTCAAGGAAGGGTTTTGTAAAAGATTGATCTCATTTTAAGCAAGCAAGTGGGAGTAGAGCTTTTGGACATTGTCCGAAAACTTTGTAGAGATACAGCCATGGAGGAAGATAGCAAGACTCAATGTGTTCTTATTGTTCTCGTTGTTGCTCGTTGTGAGGTTGGGATTTGAGGATTCGATTAGGTTAAGCTTCTTGCCAAATTTGCTTGAACTGCAGAGGGATCTCAAAGGATGAAACTAAAAGGTGTTGGTCTGTTAAATTAAGGAGATGTAGTTATTGGAATGGGTGTAGTTGGAAGCTTTATACTTGTATTTACTTTGAAAAGGTAACTAATCAATTATTTCATTAATTTTAAATTTATTTTTAAAAACTGATTTTCAAATATTATTGCCAAAATGTTTTTGTTTTTAAAAATTGAATTCAAATTTACCTTTTAAAATTATTTAAAAAATTTTAAAAACATAAACAATTCCAAACAACTTTTAATCATTAGAACAAGTAACATCATTCCATAGGTAATATTATTCGATGAACAACTCCATCACCACCTTATCAAAGGGGTTTAGTTCATGATGGATTCAAAAGTTCAAAAGAATAGTGAAGAGAACAAGAAACACAAATTTAGAAGAAAAAAAAAATCTATGGAGAAAAGATTAGAAACGCTTGCAGAAGCTTACGTGAGGTTGGAAGTGCTCCACCTCTTGCCGCGACACCTCATAATTATTGCGTCTTCAAGATCTCTCTCCTATGGTTTTCGTTGAGCTCAAACAGCGCATTAAGGTCTATAAAAACTGCTCAAAATTGCCTCTAATAGTGCCTAAATTGTGTATGGATTAGGTGGTTCCAGCCTCTTTAATTAGGGAATCTTTCCCCTTTTTTTCACAATTTGCTCTCTAGCGCAAGTGGTCATGCCTCTAGTGTAACTCATCGTGCTCTAGAGCGATGAGATGGAGTTCAAACCTTTGGGCATTGTTTTGTCCATAACTTCAGCTACAAAGTTTCAAATAAGGTGATTCAAAATGCGTTGGAAAACTAACTCAAAATGCAACAATTTTCATGTATTCCAAAGCCTAAATCAACTTGTATATTGGGTTGCAAAATCCAAGAAGTTACTAGTTGAATTTGTTTTAATAGCAAAATATGTAAATTGGCCACCCTTAACTCTAATTGCTTGGACCTAATAAGCACACGAAGAAAACACCCAAATAAATGTTAAAAAAAAAAAAACTATAACATTAACCACCGAAGCACATGACATATAAAGTAACTTATTATGACAAAATTAACAAGGCAATGAACAAGTCAAGAAGCTAAGAAAAACTATACACTAGTAACTCTCACATTGGAGAGTTATTAACAAGTAATAATATTGTCGGACGAATGGCTCCATCACTGCCTTAGCAAAGCGGTTTAGTTCATGATGGATGCAAAAGTACAAAAGAATAGTGAGCAAACAAGAAGCACAATTAAAGAAAAATCTATTGGGAAAAGATTGGAAACACTTACAAAAGGTTGCATGAGGTTGAAAGTGTTCTTCCTCTTACTCCAACACCTCAAAATCCTTGCGTCTTCAAAACCGCTCTCCATTGTGCTCAAAGAGCGCAATTAAGGTCTATAAAAGCTACTCAAAATCAACTTTAAGAGTGCTTAAATTGGGGAGGAATTGGGTGGTTCGGATATCTTTAATTAGGGAATCTTTCCCTTTTTTTATCGCAATTTGCACTCTAGCATAAGGGGTCATGCCTTAGCGTAACTCATCATAGTCTAGTGAGATGGCATAGGAGATTGGACCTTTCATCATTGTTTTGTCCATAACTTCAACTGTAGAGTTTCAAATGAGGTAATTCAAAATACTTTGAAAAACTAATTAACACGAAATGCAACAATTTTCATGTATCTCAAGGCCTGAATCAACTTGTTTCAAGCTGCAAAATCCAAGAAGTTAACTTGAATTTGTTTTAACAGAAAAATATGTAAATTCGCCTACCCTTAACTCTAATTGCTTGGACTTAATAAGCACATAAAGAAAGCACCCAAATAAATGTAAAAAAAAAAAAATTACTATAACATTAACCTCTCAAGTACGTGACATTCAAAGCAACTTATTATGACAAAATTATTAAGAAAATGAATAAGTCAAGAAGCTAGAAAAACTAGACACTAATAACTCTCACATTGGCGAGTTGTCAAGTTTTCTCAATCATTGGTGATGTGATGTGTGGCTCTAGAGTCAAGTTACCATACATTATTAGTCAATGTTCAAGGTCCAGCTATGTATGTTAGCCCTTGGATTACTAAAGAAAAGAAGGGGGTCTAGAGTATGTGGTGTTTAGGGTAGAGTAGGATTTGGGAAAGACTAGTAGAATTTATGCTAATCTTGCCATATGATATGGCCAATCTTGCCACATAGTTGACTTTATATTGAGGACGGTTCGAGTTACTCCATGACCTGCCACCTTGTAAACTTCTTCCACCTCTTCCTCTTCTACCTAAATTTCCTTTTCCTAAAGCTAATCTTTTGTCGTGCTACATGGAATACTTAACCACATTTGCTTACACAAGGTTAAGATCCACCATGATCCACCTTCTTGAACCTATTAAGTATTTCTTTTTGTGCCATAAGTTGTGCTTTCATCTAATTAATCGAAAAAGGCTCATATTGAGAGAGCACAGAGATGATTAAAGAGACATATCCTTATTCAATCCTTGAGTATAACCTCAGTGCTTTATTTGATAGACATCGGTAATCCAACATCAACCCAAAAATCTATTGCTTTCTTGATTCTAAGAAAAAAAATCTAAGGCAGGACCTTACTTCTTTATTCCTTTTAGTCGATTCTTTAACTGTTTGATTTTTACTCTCATTTGAGAAGCAAAATAAACTTCAATTCTATCCAAAATCATATAGGCAATCCTACAACCTACTATTCAATTCTTGAAAGCAGAATTCATAGATGAGAAAAGCCAAGAATTAAGAACCTGATCTTGTTGTTTCCAATTTGAGTACTACTATGATTCAATGCCAGCACTGGTATATTCACTAGTCGAACATACGAGGAGCAAGGGGGCATCCCTTCTCCCTCTAAATTTTTTTTAAAAAATATATATGTAATTGTATTTGTAAATTTAAATTTATCTATAAACTTTATTTAGTAAATATGTTAAGTTTGAATGTGTTATTTTATACAAATGATATTGGTTTATCTAAATCATGACACTAGTCAGGACACTAGTTCAAAGGTTTAATAGTCTAACTAGTTCAACTGGGGTTTAACCGGAATATCGAACTAGTCAGGACACTAGTTCAAAAGTTTAATAGTCTAACTAGTTCAACTGGGATTTAACCGGAATATAATAAAATAAAAACAAAAATATAGAGATATAATAAAATATAAAATTCATCTCAACCTAGCACCATCTTTTCCATAGTGTAGCTATTCCCTCCCTTTTTCCCTTCTCCCCACCACATCACGGTCCCAAAAGAGAAAATTTTTCAAAAGGGGCCCCACATGGTGTTCCACATCCCTCACCATCCACCAATCAAATTCCACCACCGCCCCTCCCCCCCCCCCCCAAAAAGGCACCATCCTCTCATCACAGCCAATCACAACAATCCACATCACCTAGCCACCCCTCTTACCAGTGGGAACTATATCAAAATTTATAAGCAATGGCTTGCACAACATGATTATTTCCCAGTTACAATAACAGAAAACCATACACATAGTACTAATAACACTCAATCTATGCGGCTTCTGCGTTTTTCCTTTCCAAAGCAGCGTGTAAAGCAGAGGTGAGGAGCAGACGCACTGAGTAGCAGCTCGGAGCAAAGGCAACTTCACCGGAAGAGAAGATCTGAAGAGGAAAACTGGAGAAGACACCATGAATGTGAAGTGAGGCTTGAGGCTTTTTTAAATGGGACAACGATTTGCCTTTCTTATTCTTCTTTTTTTTTAAGGCCAAAAGGCCTGAACTAGCCAACCTCAGAAACTGGACTAGTCCACCAATTTTTTCAATTTTGACCAGTTCTTGACTGGTTTTTAACCCCTCTGATTTTAGCTGCTTGACCGGACCGGCAAGGCAACCAGTTCTCAGTTAATTCAGTCGGACCAGCCCGTCCGGTCCAATTTTCTCTTCTATGATTTAAGTGAATTTTTCTAACTTAAAAGTCTATTAACTATTTTTATATTTGTGCTTAATGATTGTCATTCCCAAGTCATGGGAACATTTTATTCCCGCATTTCATTCTACTATTTCTTTGCCTTGAGAACAATTCATGTGAAAGTGGTCCAAGTGTTTGTATGACCTATGAGCACTTAGTTCTTGTTGTTTGGTATGTGGTGTGGTAGGTTGAAATCTTCTCGAATGATTTGTCATGAGACTTAATAAAGTTGACATGGTTGCTCATAAATACGAGGCTTGGTGCCAGTGAATACCAGGCTTAAGATTATGCCAGTGGATACCGGGTTTTTATATAATTTTGGTGCATACCAGTCTTCAAATAGTGCTTGTGAATACCAAACTTGGTTGCTCATGAATACAAGGTTTGGTACCAGTGAATATCAAGCTTAAGATCATGTTGGCAAATACTGGGTCTTCAAATGATTCCGGTGAATACTGGTTTTCAAATAGTACAGGTGGATACTAGGCTTGATTGCTCATGAATACGAGGCTTGGTACCAGTGAATACCAGTCTTCAAATAGTGTCAGTGAATACTGGATTTAGTCACTTGTGAATACGAGGCTTGGTGTCGATGAATACTGGGTCTTCAAATAGTGCTGGTGAATACCGGACTTACTTGTGAATACAAGGTTTTGTGTCGAGTTAGTCGGACTTATGCCAAGGTTACTAGACTTTATTTAGACAATGCCACTTTGCTGAACAAAAGTGTCCTCAATCAGAGAACTCCTTATCCTTGTCATCTTGAAATAACACAACTAGCATTTTCAAAGTTAGCACATGAAAGAGAACATAATAAGCTTAAACCTAGGGATTGGTATCTCCTTCTTCTCTTGTCTCTGTACTAAGTTGTTAGGTTCCTTAAATG
This sequence comes from Dalbergia cochinchinensis, assembly GCA_031216125.1. Classification (NCBI taxonomy): domain Eukaryota; kingdom Viridiplantae; phylum Streptophyta; class Magnoliopsida; order Fabales; family Fabaceae; genus Dalbergia; species Dalbergia cochinchinensis. Next base: position 70,008,459 of record CM062368.1, read on the forward strand.
ACATAGTATCATCATAAATCAAAATATCCAGAACACTAAAATCAATAAAACTATTTTCATGCGAGATTAAATAACAATTATATAATACTCTCAGATGATTAAAGGTTGAGTGACGAGAGAAAATTGGTAATGCTTGCTAATGTGGCACAATCAAATATACTAGTCGCACAACAATGCCCATGTTTCCATTTACATTTCAAGCCTGTTATGATTCATATATATCTCTTTGGCATTGAATTATTTATAATAAGTCCTATACGAAAAACATGTGTTGAATCAAAGGTTTCCTTCGGTCGTAACTAATAACCAGCTGCTTAAAACTTCAAAAGTCACTGCAAGTATTATATTTGATAACTAAAATATTTAATTTGAAACAAATAATAAAGATACTAAATCAATTAGCAGTAAATATAAATTAATAATAAAGAGCAATAATTAAAGAGAAACTATTACTGATTAGGATGTGAATATTAAGTGTGAATTGAATATTTGGAGATAGATAAAAAATAGCAATCATAGTTGATTCCAATTAAACAAGTCTAACTGCTCTACATTCAATTCCTTATTCCATGTGTCTCGCTTTTCCTGTTTGATAGAGGATTATATATGTCTAGCATATGTGTCTAGCATAGACTCTCTGATAAGAGCTCTATGAAAACTCCATAACAAGAAGACATTTTTATCATTCAAATATCAGAAAAAATTCGTTATTTTATGCATAATATTGGTCGACTTCACTAATTTACCATTAGTCGATACAATCCTTAATGGGATGCATATAATTCAAATTTTTTCAGTGAATAATTGTTAATAACCGCCAACTTATTGACATAATTGGTTAAATAGGAAATGATAAATGAATTAATGTTAATAATTAATAAATCAACGTAATGATTGAAAAAGAGAATCGAAATATCTATATTTTATATGTGATATGAATAAATGTGCATTATAATGTATAATTTTGGCTTATTACAATCATATTATATAAAAATATGCTAATTGTATATAATGGCTTAGCTGTCTTTTTATATTAATGGTTCGGTTACTAAATTATAATTACACCTCTATTCAAACATTTTGAAACGTTTCCAAAAATGATTCCTAAATGGCACATTTATCCTAATCAAAACATAACATTTTGCTTTGCAATGTTCCATTAGTATCTATCAAATTTCATTCCCCTCATCCAATAATAAAGACCAACAAAACGAGCGTACAAATTTTTTCAGCAGAAAAAAGAAAATCCTATAAGTGAACCAAAGAAGGTGAAAGAGAGATTGCTACGAAAATAAATAAGAATGGAGCATTAGGTGAAGAGAGAAGCCACCAATTTTTTTTTCTGTTTTGGGCAATAGCAGCAAGAAATTGGGGCGAGTTACCAACATTTATGAGGCACAACCAACACGATAATGGCTATCCAATAATTTTAATGGCTAATAATACTAATTAATGAGCGTTTGACTACAGTAGAATCAATCACAAATAATAATATCAATAAATTGCTGATAATATATCCCGCTCTTAAATAGTAACTGTCCTGCTCATAAATACTAATCAAGTTGATACGTGAAAATGTTTGTAAAAATCTTGTTACATTTTATGAATTTATGCAATAAGATTTTGATATATTATAATTAAATATTAAATATTATCATCACAAAATAATTGTCAGAGACAGTATATTTTGTGGCCCTTAATTTGATCAAATTATCATCAATACTATTAAATTAATTATTTGTGGTTTTAGCCTTGTTGACGTTCAATTGTTCAAATCAATATCTAATTTGTTTGGTGCTTATAGAAACAACATAGTAAAGACGAATGATAGACTTCTAATAATGTAACTTACTCCAATTTTTCATTATTAGATTATTAGTAATACATACTTTTAGGCTGAGTGTTATATATACCCCTTTCTTCTTCTACTTCTTCTACTTCTTCTTCTTCTTTTTCTTCTTTTGAATGATAGTAGCTAGAAATCAAGGCCAGTTCCATTCTCTTGATAACATAACATCATGAAACTTATAAGGTGATTTTAACATCGTATATAATGTATAGCCCATCCCAATATCATACTAAAGGCACACAATTATATGCCAAAACTAAAGTCAAGTCCTGGTAAACAAAATTTGAAGTGCTGTCAACTAAAGGTCTAATTCAAACAAGGATAATTAAAGCCGTGATGACTTCGCTTCATGAGCCACATTTCTACATCATCTCGCACAACAAATTCAGAGTTTACCAGCATGGATTGGTGAGTTTAATGGTGCAATTATTATCCAATTTCTACAGAAAATGGATTGCAAAAATTAGGAAAATTGAAACATTGCAAGAATTACGAAAACTGAACATGAAAGGGTTTTCGATCCATCCAACAACTGCTTAGTAAAACATCCATGAACCAAATAATGGACAACTCATCGATCAAAAACAACCAAAGAATGTGTAAAAACATCGACGAGGAAGAAAGAAGAAAACAAAAAAAAAGGGTGAAGTGTGATCCTCCTGGCAAAGATGTATGTTTTGCTGTGCATTGCATTTTTACCATGGCGGTAGTGATATGCGCACTGCTATGTAGTAATGATCTTTGTGGGAGCAATTTTACCAATTTTTCCAGTTCCTCCGCTTTTGTAAGACATAAGAAACAACTGACTCTAACACAAATGAAAAGTCAAAACCTTACTAGTTATATACATGATATATCTCCATTCTCCCATTCTCATTCTATTTATCCAAGTAAATAAGCATGTTCTTAATAAGAACAAAAGAAAATGTAGTAAGTAGGGGCATAACACTGATATATAGTGAGTTTGAATGATTTAAAACTTTGAGACTTACATAACTAGCTATCGTCTTTCAAGAATAATTTGATGGTAATTAAATTTAACAAATTATAAGTGAAATTAATCAAAGCAGTTTGTAACTAATGAATTAAACCCTGTGCTGAGTAGCAATTACAAATGCATTGGAATGGGTCAATTCAGTATATGCTTATTGAATTTGAATGTCTTTAGTGGACAACTACATAAGTTTATATTCTATGGTGTTGTGAAATAGCGGTCCAAAAGGCACAAACAGAGTAGCGCAAAGTAAATATGTGGAAGCATAAAATAAATGATACTAGGAATTTACATGGTTTGGCCTCGAGCCTACGTATACGGATAAAGGCGACAACCAAATATTTCACTATGAAAATGTGATGAAGATACAAAAGATGGACATACTCTATTGACCCCAAATCCCAAATATACCAAGAATACCTCACAATATTTTACTTACCGGTGTATATTCGCAGCTCACAAAAGAGAAAACTCACAAGGCATAAATAATTCTATTCTATTACTAAAATAGGAGAGGATTTGGTTTTTTGTCCGTGGTGTATTCTCCAGTGCTCGCGGCTCTACTGAAGGAATGGTGAAGAAAGGACGTGGTTCTCTTAGATCACAATACGTCCATTGCTTGACCAAAGTATTTGATTGGCTGGTGGATGTTTAGCCTTTGAAAGATCCATGTTATCTCAGGTAACATGTTTGCTTTGTGTTTAAAACCCCTTGTCCAAAATGGTCACTTCACCCAAATCATTTATCAAAATTATCATTTCACCCATTCCAGATAGATCCAATCCACGTGGACATAGGTTGTCCTGTTAGTAGTATCAGGAGTTGGGTACACCCCAAGTGTAATAAACACTTTATGGATATGAGTGAAAGCGCACCAAATTTATGGAGAGTAATTGATAAAATAAAGTACGTGAATAGTACTTCACAGTGGGACTCACTTGTCACTATTCTCACCAACAAAATAAATTAAGAGAACTGCACGTGAAATTTTAACGTGGAAAACCTTCCAGTAATTTTGAAGGAAAAATCATGGGCCAAACTCTGAAAAATATTGCGTTATATTTAAAGAGTAATTATAATATACAGTATCCCTGGTGAGACTCTCTTCTACTACAATTTATAGTATTACAAAGATTTAGAGAATATACCCAAAACCCTCGTGTATACTCATACTATACTCTTGGAATTTTCTTATACACACTCTTTATTTTTCTCACACTACAAGAAGCTTATTGTGCTTCTTCTATTCCTGCTGAAGGAATGCTTCTCAGCTTGTGATGTTTTTCTCGCTTGAGTTTTGCTCTATTTATAAAACCTTAAAGCAATAGCAATGCATGCTACCAACCACCATCCAGCTAAGGAACACACTTTCAGTAGAAAGACAAAGCACTTTCGGTGCTTTAAGTGGAGACAGGAATATTCTTCCTGCTTTCTAATAATACAAGCCAATGAAAAGTAACCCAACTTTTCTAACAATTCTCCACCTTGTCTTATATTTTGCAATGGTCTTCAACCTCTGCAAATATTGACTAAGTCTAAGCAATACTTAAACTTATCAATCGACAATGGTTTTGTCATCATGTCGGATGGGTATTCAGTTGTGGCTATCTTCTGAACTACAATTGTACCGTTGTTGATACTTTCTAAATGAAGTCTAACATCAATGTGTTTAGTCCTTTCATGATAGACAGGGTTTTTAGCCAGATAAATGGTGCTTTGACTAACACAATATACAACAGGTACATGTTGATTCAACCCAAAACTATTCAAAAGACCGTACACCCAAATGCTCTCTTTAACAGTCTCAGTCAATGCTATATACTCAACTTCATTAGTTGACAATGCCACTGTAGATTGCAATGTCACCTTCTAACTAATAGTACATCCAAATACTGTAAAGATATAGCCTGTCAGTGACCTCCTTTTATCCAAGTCACCTACATAATCAAAATCTACATAACCAACAACTCCATGATTCTTCTGACCTTCAAACACCAAACAAGCATCGATAGAACCTCTCAAGTACTGCATCATATATTTCATAGCTTTCCAGTGTGTCTTTTCAGGTTTGCTCATAAATCTGCTTACCACATTTACTGCACGTGAAAGATCCGACCTAGTGCACACCATGGCATACATGAGACTGCCAACTGCACTAGAGTAAGGTATACCAAACATGTGCTCCACCTCCTCCTTAGTTCTTGGACATTCCTTCAAAGACAACTTAAAATGTGTAGCTAACGGAGTGCCAACTAGTTTGGATTGATCCATATTGAAGCATTGTAGCACTTTCATAATATAGTTTTGTTGCGTTAAGCACAATCTGCTGCTACTCCACTCCTCATGAATCTCAATTCCAAGAATTTTTCGTGCTACACCCAAGTCCATCATCTCAAACTCTTTTCTCAATTGAGTTTTCAACATACTAATTTCAGCCTTGTTACCAGCTGCAATTAGCATATCATCTACATACAATAATAGATAAATTTGTGAACCATCTGGAAGCTCTTTAGAGTGGATGCAATTATCATATTGATTTCTACTATATCTAGTACCAATCATAAATGCACCAAACCTTTTGTATCACTGCCTCGGGGATTGCTTCAAGCCGTACAATGACTTCTTTAACAGGCAAACATGGGCCTCCTTATCAGGAACTATGAACCCCTCTGGCTGACTCATATAGATCTGCTTCTCTAATTCACCATGTAAGAATGCCATCTTCATATCAAGTTATTCCAGCTCTAAGTCAAACGTACTCACAATAGCTAATAGGATTCAAATAGAGCAATACTTCACCACAAGAGAGAATACTTCGTGGAAGTTAACACCCTCCTTCTGAGTATAACCTTTTGCTACTAGTCTCACCTTGAAACTTGGACATTCAATGCTAGGGATTCTGTCTTTCCTTTTGTAAATCCATTTATAGCCAACTACTTTTATCCTCTTTGGAAGTTGTACCAACTCCCATGTCTGATTTTTCTGAACAAATTCAATCTCCTCATTCATTGTTATTGGCCATTGCTTCCACTCCTTGCTTTTTATTGCATCACGATAGGTACATGACTCATCTCCAACTGTACCATCCGCCATATCCAAGGCAAAGGCTATAGGATTTGCATTTAATGAGTCAAGTGCATAGGCAGCAAAATCTAGATACCTTTTGGTTTCTGGATTTTTTACTTTTCTCTGCCAGTAGCAATACTGTATGGCTCTACTTGTCTGGTTTGTTCACCAGCATCCTTATAGTCAGGTTTATTTTGTTGTTCTACTTTAGGTTGAGCAATCCTTGAAGTACTTCACTGATCTTCTTGCTTCACCTTCCCACAGTTTATCTCTCCACTTGCTTCTTAGCACCATGATCTGTTTCTGCCTCATCTAAGTTTGACTCCTTCTTCTGATTTAACATTGTCGCCTCATCAAAAGTGACATCTCTACTGACAATGATTTTGGGTGAACTTCACTTTTCTATACACCACAGTTTGTAGCCTTTCATCCCTTGTGCATACCCTAACAATATACATCTTTTTGCCCTCACCTCAAGTTTACCACCACTCACATGGGCATACATAAGACAACTAAATATCTTCAAATCACAATAGTTTACGGGTCGATCGGACCATACCTCTTGTGGAATCTTCAGATTAGTAGCAGTTGATGGAAATCTGTTTACCAGGTATACAGTTGTACTAATCACCTCAGGCCAAAATGATTTGGGAAATGCTGCATTAATTCGCATGCATCTAGCAAGCTCTAGAAGTATTCTATTCATCCGTTCTGCAACTCCATTTTGCTGTGGTGTTCCTAGTATAGAATGGTGCCTCATTACACTAGCATTTTTGTAGAACTCCACAAATTCTTTACTGCAAAGTTCTTTGCCATTATCAGTTTTTAGTTTCTTAACTAATCGCCCGGTTTGCTTCTCGACCATAGCCTTCCATTGGTTGAATTTGTCAAACACCTCTTCCTTTTTCTTCAGGAAATGTATCCAAACTTTCCTGGAATAATCGTTTATTAGAGTAAGAAAATAATGAACTCTACCTAAGGAGTTAACAGGTGTTGACCCCAAACATTTGAATGGACATACTCCGATATCCCTTTGCTGTGGTGTTTACCAGAACTGAACTTCACCTGTTTCTGCTTTCTAAACATAGTTTTCATAGAAACCTAGTTTGCAATTCTTCAAGCCTTTCAACAAGCCTTTGCCTGCAAGTATGGTTATTCCTTTCTCACTTATATGACCAAGCCGCATGTGCCACAATTGTGTAGTATCATCATTTCTTTCAGAGGATAGGACAGCAGTAGTTCCATCGACTGTGCTTCCTAGCAATAAATAGATCCTGCCTTGAAGTTTTCCTTTCAATACCAGCATCGAGCCTTTGAATACCTTCAAGAAACCACCTTCTCCAATTAACTTGTATCCTTAATTGTCAAGGGCACTTAACAAGATAAGGTTTCTACCCAATTCTAGAATATGCCATGCTTGAAATGTCCTTTTAGTACCATAATCCAAATTGACTTGCACATCTCCTTCACCTATAATCGGAATAATTCTATTATCTCCCAATCTATCTTTTCCAACCCCCTTTTTATAGGATGAGAAAAAGCTTCGATTATGCATCATGTGAAAGGATGTGCTAGAATCCAGGATCCACTTATTTTTGGGGCACCTATGAATATTGTCAAGGTCAAACTAGTATCAGCATCACTATCATCAGATCTTTCAATTGTTATGTTGGCAGAATCTCCTAATTTCTTTTTTCTTTCTGAGCAATTTCTTCTGATATGTCTCATCTGGTGACAATGAAAGCACTTTACAGATTTGTGCTTTTTGGACTTCAATCTTCTCTTGCTTTTATTTCCAGATCCTTTTTCTTGACTATGCCCTCTCGTCACAAACAAACCATCTGCAGGACTTTTGGCACTAGATTCAGATACTAACTTCTGATGTTATTATCACCAATGATTCTTTGACATTTTTCATTAAGATATCAGATCTGCCACAAAGTATGGTATCACAGAAAATATCATAAGACAGAGGTAGTGAAGTCAACATGATCATAGCTTGATCAACATCTTCAACTTTAATTCCAGCTGCTCCAACATTAGAAATCATTCGATTAAAATCGTCTATATGCTCTTGCATTGATTTTCTTCCTGAATATTTGAACGTGTAGAATCGCTTCCTCTGATAAAGCTTATTGGACAAGGTCTTCACGGAATAATTTTCTTCCAAAGTCTTCCATAGTGAAACAATAGTTTCTTCTTTCTTGACTTCTCGCAAAACATTGTCCGTAGGACTCAGCTATATTGTATTCAGTGCTTTGACCATCATCTCCTCCTTCTTGTCATCAGGTAATGATCCCAGCTCCTACAAACCTTTACAAGACCTTGCTAACCTAGCAATGCTTGCACTTTCAGCTTCCATAGCCTAAAGTCGTTGGACCCATCAAATTTCTCCACTTCAAATTTTGGCACTGATTTCTTAGATTAGTGTAAATCAATTATAAACCATGCACATGAGGGTTCCTAGGTAAGAGAGGTGGGTCATAATGGGCACACTTAAATACCAAGTCTTTACTTAGCCAAAACATTTCCAAACCGCACTTTCACAGTATCACACTACCTTCCAATAACAGCAACTAAGGAGAAATTCTTTTCTGATGTGGTAGTTCAGACTAAGCTGCAACCACAAAGCATACTAAGAATAAATCCCAATGAACCAAAAGCTCTAATACCACTTGTTAGTAGAATCAGGAGTTAGGTGCACCCCAAGTATAATAAACACTTTATAGATGTGAGTGGAAGCGTGCCAAATTTATGGAGAGTAACTGATAAAATAAAGCACATGAATAGAACTTCATAGTGGGACATATTTGTCACTATTCTCACCAACAAAATAAATTAAGAGAACTGCACACAAAATTTTAATGTGGAAAACCCTCTAGTAATTTTGAGGGAACAACCATGGCCAAACTCTAAAAAATATTCTACTATATTTAAAGAGTAATTACAATATAATGTATCCCCAATGAGATTCTCTTCTACTACAATTTGTAATATTATAGAGATGTAGAGAATATACCTAAAACCCCAGTGTATACTCACACCACACTCTTGAAATTTTCTTACACACAATCTCTATTTTTCTTACACTACAAGAAGCTTGTTATGCTTCTTTTACTACTGTTGAGGGAATGCTTCTCAGCTTGTGATGTTTTTCTTGCTTGAGTTCTGCTCTATTTATGGAGCCTCAGTGAATAGGCCCTCACCAATAACCTTTCATGGGACAACAATAATATATACACATACTTACACACACATAAAATCATCATAATTGGTTAATACAATAATTCTGAAGTCATATTCATATGTATATATATAAGGGTTCTAAAATTGATATTATCTGGGAAATATAACAACAATACTCTAGTAGAGAAATAGGGATCTCTAGTTATGCATTGCATAACAATATATATATTCTCTGTTTATGCATGTCAACCATGACATAACAAGTTCTCTAATCTCTAAGATCCCTCAAGGATCCAAATTGGACACCTAACTAGGTCCATTCTCTGCTGGTGAGATTATCCTCTCAGGACAACTTGGTACCAAGGTTAATGACCGATTTTTAGCCATTAACTCACTGTCTGTTTCTAGCTAATGTCTAGTCTCTAAATCATGAAAACTATCACTTCCTCACAAACTCTATATTAGACTCTGCTCTAAAGTTAAAACTTTATCATATATAAATACTCTACTCTTGAAATCATTATGGTAATTCATAAAATCTCTAAATAAAATTATATTCATACTCTGGCTGTTATAAAATCATTTAAGCAATAAATAGTCCCATGAGTTTACATTCAAACAAGTATTTCATACTCTGTTGAAAACCATCATTTCCATAAACTTGGTAAAATCAACCATAATCTTTAATCTCTTGAAATAGTCTCTAAAATCATGCAATCATGTCACGATTTAAGGAAAATAATTCTAACGATCAATATAAGGATTATAGGATTTGAACCCACTTACTTGGAGATGAGGAAAGGATTGTGTCAATACCAATGAAGCTCCGGGAAAGAGGGATAACATCAATGTCTGCCATAACAACCATAAACTCTAAATTAAACTCTAATATTCTTTAGTTAGCTCTATATCAACTTTAACAACATTAGAAGAGCACTCTCACTTGACAACTATAAGAGAAACAACAAGGCACATACTTTAGGATATAAGATGGAGAATAGGGAGACAACAAAACCCATAAAATCTCTTACCTTGATCTTGGAAGAAGAAGGATTGGAGTTGGATTGAGAGAGAAAGGGGTTGGAGAAGAGTTTGGAAAGTAATGGTTTCAGGTTTAGGAGAGAAATCCAAAGTTTAGGGTATACAAGTGGGTAGGGTATCATTAAATGAAACGATGTCATTTCGGCACTGTTCACATACCAGGAGCACTGCTATAGCAGTAAAAAGGCTCAGGTGCCCTCTAATTGCAAACACATGACCGCTATAGCGGTTGACAGAACACAAAAAATGCCTAACCCTCACACTGTGACAACTGCAGCGATCTTAGACCACTGTAGTGATGACAGTTCACTAGTTTTGCATATAAAAAGGTATTTCATGCTTCTGGGGCCTTCCTGGCAACACGGATGGGTCTCGAGATACCCAAAGGTGATATCGAACCTATCTACTGACACTTGTGCACTAGGTATTAGATAACCCAGTTTAAAAAATGAGACCGTATGGAAGATATGTTGATTTTATCACACGTGAACCCGTGAAATCAAAGCATGCTAACATCTACAAGATTCCCATGCTTTCGTTGTTTTATAGAGTAGGTACGATTACACAGGTTTTTCATTTGCATAGTTACCAAAATTTTGAATGTATTTAATATATTTATGGCCTTCATATTTTTGAAACTGAATACCATAGTTCCCAGCATTATATATTCGGCATGGCAGAACCACCTTCCACATTATAAACCATGAGTTACCTTTGTATGTTGCATTTGGTTTCCTATTTCCTGGTTCTTTAAGAGGGACACTGGATGAGCATTGCAATGTATTTTGGTTGCAATTTTTTTTTGTCGTTACATATTTTTTATTGCATGGTAGCATATCTGTGTGGAAATGGATGGAATTCGCACTCAAACATTTTCACGACTTTAGTTCTGATAGGTATGTTTATGTACAGTTAATAATTTAATTTTTGTGATTTCCATTGGCCGTGTTCACAGAAGAATATTTGTTAAAAAAATTTTCAAGCATGCATATTTTTGTCATCCATGTTCCTGTTGCTGATGTTTATTTGTTCTATGGAGAGTTTTAAAAAATATGTATTAATTAACACATAAAGTTAGGGTAAAGTTGGAGATGTTTACGTATTTGAGATGACCAAAGTAGAAATTGGGGCAAAGTTGGAAATGTATATATGCATATTTGAGATGACCTAAGTCATATTACCTTGCTCCCGAATCAAAATTGTTCACTCTCGAGAATGCCAATAGGTCCCATGAGAAGTAGCTCTTTGTGAAATTAAAGGGAACAAATCAACAAGTTATGTAAAATTGAATTGCTAATTAAATAGAAGGCACAACATTAGATTGTATTAAATAAATTATTTTATATTTTGAAAAAATAATGTAAGTAGCTCTTTGTTAAAGGGAACAAATCAGCAAGTCATGTAAAATTGAATTGCCAATGAAATGGATGGCACAATATTAGATTGGATTAAATAAATGGCACATCATGAACCCTTTGCTTTTTACCTTCTATAGCCACTTTTATTGTTGCTTTTGCTATGACCCATTAATTATCAAATTTCAAATCTCAGCCCCTCCAATTTTTGCATTCAAGAACCAATGGAGCTTACGTTAAAAGTATTTATTCAGATTAAGTTTAAAGTTTATTTTTAATATGCTGACTTTTTATACTATCAATGAAATAAAATTACACTCTTAATTACTACAAGAATATTGTCATATAGTGACGGCAAAAAACCGTAGATAAAAGTATAAAAAATGTGAATATAGCCTTAAAAACTTATACCCACGGACGTCTACTTTCATCATTTTTACTAAATCATTACCCACAATTTTTTTATCATCAGTATAACATATAGTGATAGGACCCATTACCGTTAGAAAATATCTAGACTTATACCTACCGATTTCATTGTGTCACAATAGGTTTTAGTGACAAAACTAAAAACCATTACAAATAATCAACAGATAATTACCCACAGAAACAATTCTGTCACTATATACTTTTAGAGCAAAGGTCTTTTTTTCGTGGGTATAGTTTATAGCCATAATTTTACTGATTTTTAATTTTATGTGAGTATAGATAATAGTCACGCTTTTGTTGAATTTAACTTTTCCATGGATATAGCTTATAACCACACTTTTATTGATTTTATATTTTTCGTGGGTATAGCTTATAATGATTTATTTTGCAGGTACAAAAATTTAAAAATTGGAATTCAATTTATGTATTTAAATTTATATATATATATATAACAATCGTATTAAAAAAAGACTCCAATTATGTTAAAATTAAAACAAGTCTTAAAGTAATAAGTATCAATATTACAAATAAATGGAATCATATCAATCTAAAAAAGTACATATGTTATGCTCCTATAAAGTAGATATGGTGCAAACAAAATATAATTCCAAAACATAATAGGCATGAATCACAAGTTATGTTAAAAAAAATTATCACCCCTGTTTTTTTTTTGTCACATAATTATCGCCACTTTAACAACTGAGGTAATGCTTACCATTTGTTGCATGTGTTTTAAAATTTTTTAATTTTTTTAAACACATAGTTAAACTGCCAATTTTTTTTAAAAAAATTACATTATTGAATTATATACTTTTATTTATTTAAAATAAATAATATTCAGTACTTGATAAAATTATTAAATACATTCTACCTTCTATTTTTATTTAAAAGAAACTGCACTTATTTGCCTCATTTTCTTAGCCCTTGGTTTTTATTCATCAAATGGATTAATGAGTGGAGCTATTAAATTATTTCGTGTCATATAAAAGAAATCAAATAGTTTATTTTAAATAAAAGTGAGAACAATTTTAAAGAAAAAGTGTTATGGGGTCAACCCCAAGAGAAGCCCTAAACTTTTTCCGCCTACATGATCCAATGTAGAACCTTCTGAAAAATCAATGAGTCAACACATTGGAAGAAGTGCAAAATTCCAAGCTCCTCATGGAAACTTCCATAAATACAATGACTCTCTCTGACAATCTCTGCAAATCATGAATGGATAAGGTCTTCTAGAACTAGCTCACTACTAGTGTTACTAAAAATTAAAGGGTAATTCCTGCTAGAAAATATAAATAGAAGAAGAGAAACATCACTGACGATATGCTATCTTTTCTAAAACCCTAAATTCTTTCAGATCCTTGCTAATTTAAGTATCTTCTTGCAAATCCTTTTTCCAAGCCTAGTGGGACACGGGCACTGAAGTTCCCAAGGAGAAAAGGAAACCCAATTACCATCCTTAAACACGATAGAGAGTTCTTGGGCAAATCCAACATAGTTAACCCCGAAACACTTTTTCTATGATAATAAATCTTAAATATACTGCACCATTTAACAAGAGTTCAAACTTATTGATCCTAAACACCAGTGTTTTGGTCTCTATTAAGTTTGTTTAACCACCCCATTTTGTCTCTGAAATCTAGCATAGCTTGTCTTATACCAATCCGTAACCTTACCACTTATACTATAAACGTCCATGTTCACTTCATCTTTTACCATTAGAATGACTACACTCATTTGAAAACAGAATATTCACAACGGGAAAAAAAAGGCTGCAGTGTAGTTGTCAAAATGTTCATCATATTTTAACTTATTTACAAAATATAAATTATAAATAATGAGTAATTAACACAACCTTAATGGCTTTCCATGTCATGTAATTGATGCTGCCAATTGTTTCAGGTTGAGCACTATTTTGATAGGTGACAATATAGTAAGATTTGGTTTTAGTCACTTTCTTTTTTTGTCTGATCAAGATTTTTTTTTTAATTTTAATTACTGACTCTATAATTTTAAATTTCAGTCCCCCAAGAAAATTAAGAATCCTTATAAAATATAAGAATATTTAAGTGATCCTTATAAAATATTTAAAAAATGATTTACAAATATATATATTTTTTGATCACATGCCTATAAATATTTTAAGAAGTTTCTTTTTTTTATAATTATTGCCCTTTTTTACGTAAAAGAAAAAAATTATCACCCCTTTTTTTTGTCACATAATTATCGCCACTTTAACAACTGAGGTAATGCTTACCATTTGTTGTATGTGTTTTAAAATTTTTTGATTTTTTTAAACACATAGTTAAATTGCCAATTTTTTAATAAAAAATTACATTCTTGAATTACATTATTTTATGTTTAAAATAATTAATATTTATTATTCAATAAAATTATTAAATACATTCTACCTTTTATTTTTATTTAAAAGAAACTGCACTTATTTGCCTCATTTTCTTAGCCCTTGGTTTTTATTCATCAAATGGATTAATGAGTGGAACTGTTAAATTATTTCATGTCATATAAAAGAAATCAAATAGCTTATTTTAAATAAAAGTGAGAAAATTTTTAAAGAAAAAGTGTTATGGGATTGACCCCGAGAGAAGCCTTAAACTTTTTCCGCCTACATGATCCAATGTAGAACCTTCTGAAAAACCAAGGAGTCAACACATTGGAAGAAGCGCAAAATTCAAGCTCCTCAAGGAAACTTCCATAAATACAATGACTCACCCTAACAATCTTTGCGAATCATGAATGGATAAGGTCTTCTAAAACTAGCTCACTAGTAGTGTTACCAAAAATTAAAGGGTAATTCCTGCTAGAAAGTATAAATAGAAGAAGATAAACATCACTAACGATATGCTATCTTTCCTAAAACCCTAAAACCTTTCGGATCCTTGCTAATTTAAGTATCAGAGTCCTTGTAGATCCTTTTTCCAAGCCTAGCAGGACACGCACGCCAAAGTTCCCAAGGAGAAAAGGAAACCCAATTACCACCCTTAAATGCGATAGAGTTCTTGGGAAAATCCAACGTAGCTAGCCCCAGAATACTTTTTCTATGATAATAAATCCTTAAATATACCGCACCGTTTAACAAGAGTTCAAACTTATTGATCCCAAACACCAGCATTTTGGTCTCTATTAAGTTTGTTTAACCACCCCTTTTTGTCTCTGAAATTTAACATGGCTTGTCTTATACCAATCCGCAACCTACCAGGCCACTTAAACTATATACGTCCATGTTCACTTCATCTTTTACCATTAGAATTACTACACTCATTCAAAAACTGAATATTCACGATGGGAAAAAAAACCGCTGTAGTGTAGTTACTAAAATGTTCATCATGTTTTAACTTATTTAGAAAGTATAAATTATAAATAATGATTAATTAATACAACCTTAATGGCTTAATGGCTTTCCATGTCGTGTAATTGATGCTGCCAATTGTTTCGGGTCAAGCACTATTTTGACCCGGACCCTATTTTAGACCTAGTAGTAGTTCTCATAAAGATATTATTCTTTGTTGTACCGCAAAATATTATTCAGTATGCAAATATATAAAAGATATGAGTGGAAAATAAGAATTATACAAACAAAACATTAATCAGACCAAAATTCAAAGCATGCATATTTAAAATTACCATATAACAAATAAAAATGGAAGCTAACATTAAGTTAATAAAAAGGTTATTTCATCTCTAAAGAATACAAATCAAATGAACCAATGGTAGATTCCCCCAAAAAAAAAAGAAAAAAAGCAAGCTTGTTACAAAACCCTACCCAAATGAAATAAATTACTCAATAAATCAATTCAACTACAAACATTGAGAACTGAATATAATTGAAGAACAATTGAATTAATGAATTGCAGACCAAAAATAATCTGGGGCCACATTTTGCCTTAGCACTTGGGTAGATCATGGGGTGGGGGAGGTAGTCTAGATGAAGCAGTGGGACCATTCTCAATTTCAAAAGCCATGGCCAACCCCCATGGCATGTGACTGTCTATATGGCAGTGGACCATCCATATACCTGCATAGTAATAAAGCAGGTGGAGATCTTAACCATATGAGAAGACCAAAATAAATTCATCTAATATCAATTAGTTATAATTGACATGTTAATCAACTTAATGCTATAATCAATGTACCTGGATTATTTGCTTTGAATCTTATCACTGCCCACCCTCCTTTAGGCACAGCAATTGTGTTTCGTATTTGGGGGTTTACAAGATTAAACATTCTCCTATCTTTAGCAGAATTGAAGTTTCCAAAGCCCTGAGCTAAGACAAAGAAGTTGAAACCATGAATGTGAATGGGGTGGTTCTCTGTGTCAAGGAAAGCGGTGTTCTGCAGCACTATCTCTATAGTGGAATTGAACTTCAACTTCTTCACTTTGGTTGACTTGGGTGCAAATATATGAGAAAGATCAAGGCTATTGTTCGGGTTAGTGTAGTCAAACTCTAGGGGTGGCTTGTTTGGGAAGTCCTTGGTGTATACCCCACTAGCATGATTGAAGAATGCTTCCAACATGGACATTCCTCTATCACTAGGAAGTACAAAAGATTCATTGTTCATGCTTGCAGAGAATCGAAATCATACGGGCCTATCTGGTACCATCCTTTGGACAAGGTTCGAGATTCAGCCCAAAAGTTATGAACATTTGCTCATCCACTTTCTGTGGACATTGGTGCCAGTGAGGCCCATCTACAAGCCCAGTTAGACTCGTGTAGAATTTGTGGGCTGTTCTTGTGTCATTGAAAAGAGGCATTATTGGCATCAAAGGAGCGGTTGAATCAGAGCCTTCATAAACAACAAGCCCTCTTGTTGTAGTGTTGTCAAATTGTGCCTGTGTGGAGTAATATATTGATGCGGCCATGTAATAAGAACCCACTGGCTGATCAGCTTTGAGGAGGACATCGGTGGTTTGGCCGGGGGCGAGGACGACAACATCGGTAACATACGGAGTCGTGTATCCGGCATCGATTGCAACCACAGTGAACTTGTGATTGGCAACCTTGAAGAACATTTGGCTGATGAGGTTGGTGTTGATTATCCTTAGCAAGTAGGTTTTTCCAGGCTTAACCCTGAGCTTGAACATCTCTGTATTATGTCAAAACCAAACATAATATAGCATTAGCATGAGTCACACATAGGTGAAATGACATAAGAAGGCATGAATAATCTCTAGACTTTTTAGGTTGAAAGAAAATGAATTAAATCACGGTGTAGGGTAACATACGGTCTTTAGAGCAATTGTATAGATCGCCAGGCAAGCCATTGATCATGAATGCATCTGAGGGGGGAAGTGCTTGTGTATCAAAGTCCATAATGTTAGATTTCCACCACTCGCCTGCAACACAATAATTAATCAATTAATTTATGTTAATACATATAATCAAATGAAAGACACATACAAGTATTAATAATATATACCTAATAAGATAGGCACTTGCTTGTACGGTTTGGGAAATGCGTAAGGGTGACCTTCCTTAGGGCGAATAAGAAGTGCACCATGGACAGTAGCACGGATAAGGGATGCGTGAGCATGCCACCAGAGAGTTCCCTCTTGTCCCTTGATGGTAAATTTATAAGTAAAACTCTGGTTGGGGCGAATTGCACACTGAGTGACATATTCAGGACCATCAGCCCACCCACTCAAAAGCTGAAATATTCCGTGCCTGCATGGCAATGGTTACATGGCCATTTAAATAATATTGAGAAAGGGGAAAGGGAAAATCCCAAGCATGACATTAAAGGTAGGGACTTGGACTTGATAGTCACATGGAAAATTCACATCCGTAAATAAAATGAAGTATTTATATATTAGTGAAAACAAAGGATGATATATCTCAACCGGGAATTCAAACTCAGGAAAATAATTAAAAACATCTACCAATTCTTAGTTAAAAAAAGAAGCCTTGGTTTTAAAGGCTGTACAGATGAGTTTTTAATATAAAGAGCAAGTCAGATTACGAAACATTAGTGGATGAGTTGTGTTATTTATACCCATAAAACATGAGACAGCATATTGATTCACACCTTATTTACCATTGAATAAGATATGGACCTCATTTAATGCTGAATGAGGTATGAGTCGACATAATATTTCACATCCTATGAGTATAAATAATATTTTTCTTAATGGATTTACTGCTGAATAATATGACAAAAAGAGGTGCATGCGGAGAATGAGATATTTCATTGTCACTGTCAAGCATGTGATTTTCTATTGTTGCTCCTTTCATTTCATTTGATGGATAGAGAAGTGATGTTTAAAACTTAACTTCTTTTTTTAAAAAGAAGTTGAGGGTGATAGCTAAGAATACATCCCAAAAATGAGCATTTTCAGCTCAACTATTAAAGTGCTAATAAAAATATTGTTAAAAAAAGTAATTTTAGCTTAAATTGATCGTTGAAAATATTTATAAATCTTTATTGACAATTAGAATATATCGAAAATGTCTAAAAGGACCCATTTTGGGTATTTTTGACATGTACTATTGTTGATAAAAGTTTATATGTATTTTCAACTGTCACTTTATATCAAAATTATTTTCCTTAATAACACTTTTATTAATATGTTAATTGGCGAGATCTGTTGAAAATAATCATTTTTCTCATAGATACTATTAATTCCTAATGTAAGGCAACTTGCTATTTCAATTTAATTTTACCGGTCATTGCTATTTTTTTACACTTTAAACTTAAATTTAGTTGAAAAATAATAATTACCAATGCATGGTGATGTTGTAAGGTGAATTGTTCAGCACATGGATTACAAGAGTGTCGCCATCCTGCACTTGTAGGATGGGTCCAGGGAACTTCCCATTAACTGCTGTAATAACTTGGTTGTTGCACAATCTAGGGATGGTCATGTTCCCCACCTACAACATACGCATTAAATTTCAATAAGATTACCATTCCATATAGCAAGAAACAAATATATGTTGCTAAGATGCTAGCAATAGCTATTGGAGTAATGCTGCATACTTTAAATTCGTCAAAATTGAATGAATGTGGTTGCATAACTCAAATAAATAAAATTACTTATCCATTTAAAAGTAAAAAAAAAATGTAACAACACCGTGGAAAAAATCCTAGCAATAAAATTCAAGTTATAAAGCAGACATTTTAAAGCGTGAAATATTATTTGTACCATATTTCAGGATATATTTAAAAAGATGCCATATGTCTTTATATATATATATATATGAAGACAGACAGTGCAGCTCTTAGTAGAAGAAGCTGAATGGCTGGATCTATAGACAGAACAGAAAGCGTAGGGGAAGAAAATCAATATGAGCAAACCAATTATTACATTGAATGTGTGTTCCACAATAGCGGCAGAAGCCAGAGAAGACGAAGCTAGCAGAGCAAAAGCCCATGCAAGAGCAAGAACAAGATGTTTCATGTTCGAAAGGAGGAGAGAAGCAAAACAAGTAAGGCTAGTATCTGAAATTATAAGCTATGACTATGAGAACGTGAACTTGGATGTTTTGTGAATAGACCAATCTGTGTGTTTGTGTGTTCTCCAGGCAAGGTTGTGGATCCTATATATAGGTTTCAGCGAAGGTTGACTTTTCCGCGGTTTTGTATTTACTCTTTAAAAACTGGTGTAAAATATTGAAGTGGTCTTTGATAAAGTATTTGAACTGGTGCAGCATGGCGCGGAGGCAGAAAGTTTCGTGGTCACAAAGATGAAGGTGTCTCCGGGATACGCTCAAAAGGGAAATATAACAAGTCCAAACTAATGAATATTCTAACAAAGGAGACAGAAATTTGGAAAGTAATGATTATTCTCATTATAATTAAGGCTCCTACGAGTTGATGATTTTTTTTTTTTTTGGTTTGGAAATGCTAGCCAGAATTTTGTTTTAGGATTGTTAGCCTTTAATTGAATAAGATGTTCATGTTAATTTATTTCATTCAATAATTATTACCCTCTTTTAATATTTTGACACACGTATTAAGATAACAATAAAAATGTACAAACTAAAAAAAGCATGTATTAACAAAATTATCCTTTTAGGAAAGTGTTCAATAATTATTATTGTAAGAAATTTGTGGGTAAAAGAGCATATCTGCAAGGGTAAAAGTGAAAAATGATAATTAATACTTCATTGAAAGGCTCAAATGATAAATAAAACAACTATCAAAAAGCATACAATGCGTATGTTACCAAAAACAAAACAAAAATGGTAAATATAGAAAAAATATGAATTGACAAAACTATCATTGTATATTGGAGTGTTCATAACTCAGCTTGACCCACTAACCTAGCTTGGCATGACCTGAAGCTTATTGGGATGAGCAAGTTTAGGTTTTGAAATTTGACCATGTGCATTTTTCGGACCGGGCTCAGGACATATTTTGTGTTAGCCTGACTTGTCCCGAAGTCAAATAAGTCTTATATATATATATATATATATATATATATATATATGTTAATAAATTATAAAATTTTACAGTTCAATTACTATATTTTATATAACTTGTCGTATTATTTTTATATTGATATGATTTGTTTTGAAAAATATATGATAAAAATATTTTTTAAATATTATTTCTTACTTGTAAGATCCCATAACCTTAATACCTATAATATTCAAATCTTCATATATTATTTGAAGGTTTGGCTGACTTGGTCACTAATCGGGTCATTATTTGGTCAGATTCAGATTCCAAAAATTGACTCGAGTCTAAAATCGAGTCGGGTTCGGGTTTGATCTAACATGTCTCATGTACACCCCTTATCGTATAGTCATATCACTCTTCTTGGTAAATGTATTGATTATTTAATTAACAAATTTATGTTAATGGTATAAATAAAAGAAAAATTAATGCTAATTATACATTATAAATGGACAGATATTTCAAAATATGAAAAAATAAAAAAAGATAACTATTGTAAAGTCGAATGAGTATTATTTAACTAAAAAATAATTAATTTGTTCCCTAACTTATTTCAGTTTTCAAATTCACTGATCCTCTAATAAATAATAAACAATTCAAAATTTCCTCTAATTAATAAATATTTCAAATTTATCCACTAACTTTTTAAGAATCAAACACATTTATTTTCTTTGTAAATAGTATTTTGTAGATTAAAATGTAGATTTGAAAGTAGAACTTATCACAAAAAATGTCATATATATTATTTTTTGCTGCTCATACTAGATAGGATTTTTTCATCAATATAGCTAATATTATTTACAAAAAGGTTTAACATGTTCAGTTTGTTAAATTAAAAAATTCTGGGTGTTCGATTTGAGAAAAATAGAAAATATTTATTATGTTTTATTTATTAATTAACACATTACTTTTGTAGGTTATTGTTATATCTCATTTTCTCTAATACAATATATGATATGTCAATTAATAAATAGAATAAAATAAATATTTTCTCTTACTTTAAGAGTATCTAATTATTTCCCCATAAAATTAGGAGATGAGTTTGAAACATTTATTATTTAGATGGTAAATCTGACAATAGAAAATTAGTTAAGGGACAAATCAATTAATTTTTCTCAAAAAAAAGGACTTGCATTTGGAGTGCATTAAATTCTAACTGATCTATAATTAAATTATGTGGTCCATTATTACCGAAAAAAAAACCTCAGTGCTAGTGATTTCTATTTACAAGATTCCAGTTATAGATCTTATATGGAAAAAATAACTGGCAAACCAGTTAAATTAATTAAATAGTATGACTTGATGAATTAGTTTCTTCATTTTTTGTTTTTAAAATTGAAAAGGCCCACCATTTTCCGGAGCAGTTGAACTTTTTGGAGTTGTTGAGGAAATTCAGTGGTAAATACAGATTTCAAGCTATCTAGGTTAATACTTTTCTATCAAGGTCAGAAGGTGAGTTGATAAATTCAAAGGCATTCATAATTAGTTTCTACTCAGGAGTGGGTTTAATAATACAATATGTGATTATTAATTATCTTTAAAAACAGTATTTATTTTATTATCGAGTTATTTTTCAGGAAAAAAAATCTCGATCAATGCTATGTCCCTTTAATTCCAAGAAAAGTAATATGAAAATTTTTAAATGAGTCCTTAGTTTTGAAAATATAAAATCTCTCATTTCCAGGATAAAATTTTCTTTTATAATTTCTTAACCTAAACTCTTTATTTTACGACACCGGTTAGATAAACCTTTATTTTATTAGATTTTGGAACTTTGTTGCGTGCCAGGGAATATTTGGAAGCAAAAGCCAAATTGCAAAAGCAGAACAGGAAGGAAAATATATACACGCTCGGCGTATTGATTTCTCAATCAGTTTCTGTTAACAACCTATTATCTTTTCGAGTAAGGTGCATATATGAACACATGGTTATCTTAAATTAGTGTGCGTTTATTATATTTAGTTATTTTTAAAAATAACTATTTGGGAATTATAAGTTATTGTGTTTATTACTAGGTTTGTAAAATTATTTCTGGACATCAATTATTCCCTAGAAATATATTTTTCTATAATTCAGTGAGATTTTATTCCTATGATAAAATGTGGGAATAAAAAATTCTCATGACTTATACTACAAGAAATACACGAGTAACCAATGGTATTATCAATGGGCTTTTCGACGGGTAATGGGCACTAGGTTTTTGGATGTCAATGGAATATTACCGACAGTTATGTAAATTAGTCAGTAATTTTTGATGGGTGTACCGACGGGAATAAAAATGAGTAATTGTCAGTACAATTAGATTAAAGGCTTTACCATGGCCGTCAGATAAATAATATTATCGATGAGTGTTTTAATTTTATCAACTGGTGTTCAAATAAATAAAACGATTTTACATTAATTTATACCAATGGGTAGTTTGTATTTTTAAAAATTATTTATTTTTAAAATATGGCTAATTATTGATGATCAAACTCGTTGGTAAAAAATTAATAATTTTTTATTTTTGATTTAACTATGGATTGATTGGTATTTTATTATTTATTTATTTGTATAATAACCTAATAATCAATTAAAGTGATATTAAATAAAAAATAATAGAATGAACAAATAAACAAATTAAACTGATTAAATAAAATACCAAAGTATTACAATAAAATATATACAAATTGCAATAAATGTAAAAAAATCCAAAATGAAAAAAATGAAGTAGACAAAAAGTAGCTGAACTCCTGGTTGTCCACACCATCGGCGGTGGCAGCTTCATCATCATCTAAACCATCATCATCATCTGCACCATCTGATGATAAGTGACCCAAAAAATGGAAGGGAGTGGGATCTGGGGGAGCTTCTTGCCGGCGTTGGAGGATCCTGAAACTTGCATGTCCAAAAAGAAGGTCATCACATCAACAGTGATCTTCTTCTGCATCTTTTGAAATTTAGCCTTTTTCTTTCTTTGCCTTCTCTTGCTGCTGCCAGTCCAAGGACAACTTAAGCTCTCGGATCTCCCCCAGTCCTGCTCCACACCTACCCACCCTGCTTGCTATTCTTAGAGTTACTGAAGGAGCTACACCTGCTGCTCTTGGATCAAATGTGCCTACTACTATAGCTCCTGGTTGAGGGCATGCACACACTTCCTCAGGACATCAACCCCAATAACTGACCTAGTAGCAGAGGATGGGGATCAACTATCAGGGTAGTACCCATCCCATATATGTGACCCTTGTAAGGGCCGCCAACCACCTAGGCCCAGACATCCTCTTTGTTTGGAGGTAGAGGGATGTTAACATCGGGCCCAACCTCAGTCATCTGGGTCTGGTATTGGGTCTGTGCCTGCTCCCAGGGGCCTGTAAACTTATGATGACATAAATGAAAATAATAATAAAAATTAAGTAAATATATGTCTAAATTCAAACCTACATAGGTCATCGCAGAGCGAGGGTCTACCCAGACATCTCCAAACTTCCCTTTCTATTCACCCTTTCAGGTGTGGGTCTCCCAAAATAGCTCTCCTTGTGTCGGAGGGTGACTTAACTCCCTTAACTACACAAATAAGCATAATAAAGTCATAAAAATATAATATTTGCCACAATTTAGATATTGTCAATTTTATTACTAAATGTAGAAAGGATAAAGAATTACTAGACACTTTTGATCCCCTCCTGGGTGCTTGACCCACCGGTGTACAGTGACCTGCCTTTCTGTGAAGCTCAGTTTGTCTTTCCTTTGTTCGACCTATCCTTGAAGGTTGGGTTGCTGGTTCAGTGGTTCCATAACTCATTGAGGGTGGCATCATTCAACTACAAGCTATTTATTTGTCCCTTACAGACATCATGAAAGATCCCATAGTCGTTTGGAGGACCTAATCCTCTAAGCCCTCTTAACTGTAGGCTTATGCTCAGGCAAAATATAGAAGGCCTTTTGCATACACAAATTCATAACACATAAGTGATTATATACAAGCATATAATTAAATAATATAAACATATATTTTAACAAAAGCGAATAAACCATAGAATTACCTTCCACTCTTTTCACCACAACTCCTTAACATCTTGCGAGATGTCAGTCCAAATAGGCCATGGCTGGTTATACCAACTTTGTATAACCTCCATGATTCTGTAGTGACCCTTAGCGAACGGATCAAAAATGTTATGTAGATAAAATAAATAAAAATCAATCAAAATATTTTAAATATCATAAGCAATGTAAAATTAGAATGTAATAAAACAAACATGTTTAAACTTATCTATCTTTACTGTTTGGCCTAATCTGGCAAAGTGGTTTACCATCAGGCCTAAGTGGCCTGCCATCTAGGCCAAGGAGCCTCCAGTCAGTGTCCTGTGCCTGTGACCCACCCAAGGAAGTAGGACTCAAATCAAATACGGGGATGGGAATCGGGACAGTGGTAGGGTTGGGGGAGGGGTCACTGATATAGGTGGGCTGTAAGTGTAATGGGGGGAAGTGGGGGGCCACCATACTTAGGAGTAGGAATCATCCTGAAGGGAGGGGGTGATGGTAGGGATTAAGGTGGAGGTAGTTGAAAGGGAGGTGGTGCGACTGGCGGTGGGTAAACCGACCTTCTGAGGTTGGCTTCTGCCTCTACCAATCATACTATAATAATTAAAAAGTCCACAAATAAGCATAAATTAAATCAGGAAATTTCAAATAATTTCATAACAATATTGCATATAATATTGAATACCTTAGTTAATCTAAAAGTTCATCTAAAAGTTCAAGGCTATTTTCCTTATCACTTTGTTATTAATCATTATCTGAATCATCAGTACTACTATCACTTATTTCATCTTCGTGATTTCTCATTAGGTGATTACTTGTGCATTCAATTATGTCAACTTCCTCAGTAGTCAACAGAAGAAGGTTTTCAGGATTGTCTGCATTGATTACTGCCCTTGAAAGGGGTAGATTCTCTACTTGATAAGCATCTTTAATAGTATTTTCCTCTATTTCAATCCTACCTATTGGTTTTATTTTGTTCACAACCCTCCACTGTGACCTGCTTTTCCCAAGATAAGACATATAATAGACTTGTCTGGCATTTTGGACTATAATAAAAGGATCATAACTTCTATATCTTCTAATGTGATTGATTTCAATGATTTTGTAATTGTTGTGTTGTCGTATCCCAGTAAGTTGAGTAGGATCATATCATTCACATTTGAATATGAGAAATTTTTTTTTTGCGGGCTCACCAACATAATCAAACTCAAGGATTTTCTTAACAACACCACATGAATCACATTCTCCGTGTAACGCTCTGATCTTTCTGTTTGAGCAAAAATGACCGAAATGCCTTTAAGGCTATTTTTACCTAGAATTCGAGGATAGCCGACCTGGCGATCCTCGAAAGGTCAACTCAATGTTTGAAGGGGATTAGACATGTCATGATTATTGCAGAGATAAAAATCTCATTTTTTGGACTTTTGGCTCTAAATGACTAAAATACCCCTATAGCGTTCTTACGCGAATTTATGTGCTGTTTGAGCCCGGAAACTTTCCCGGGGGTTGGAATGTTAATTATATGTGACGAATGATCTCTGTTTAAGTCCGGTTGGCCCCAGGCATTTTTGTACAAAATTACCATTTTACCCCTGAAATAGTGCATTTCGATCCTAATAATGCAATTAAGGAAACCTAAGCAATATTAGGCTCTAATCGAAGATTAATTAATTTTAGTAATTAATCTAGAGTCAAAATAATTTATTAGGGTTAATTAGAACCTAAGATTGCTTAGATAAACTTAAATTCTTATCTTGTGTCAAGATTCCATGTCATAGAATTTTAAATAGTATTTTCTCTTTCCAATTCTTTAAATTAAGGAATTATGTTTGTGATTGAAACTTATTTAAATGAATTTTGATTTCAATAATGATGCAAGAACTCTCTTTAACCATGCCTTAGACAACCTTAATCACCCACTTCTTACCTAAAACACCTTACTACAAACTCCTAATCAAAGGCCTAATCTAAGACACTCCTAAACACACCTTTAAACCACATTTAAAGAGACATTTTTCCTCCCCCTTGGCTGCACAAGACAGCAGCCATACCTCCTCCATTACATCCATCACATTGAGATTTCTCACTTACACACACCAAAGAAACCATACCCAAGCCCATACCTAGCCATTCCTACAACCTTACCTTTGAATGACACATTAAAGTGAGATATTTTCTTCCCTCCCATGGCATGCTGTCCACGGCCTCCTTCCCCTCCATTCATCTCCTCATGTTTTACTTCTTCTATAAATACACATCTAAGGAGAACTTGGTGCCATTTGCTCATTTTCTCAATCAAGTTACAAGAGTTGTCTTAAGCTTTCTTTCTTTTCCTCAAGAACTCAAGAGTTCTTTATTTTTCTCCATCTTCTTCATCTTCTCCAAGAACCACCATTCACCACCACCTTACAACCTCAAACTACCACAACTCAACCATAAATCACCCCAAGACACCTAGTCTTCCCATTTCAAGACACCAAAACTCAAGAAAAACACTCCACCCCTTGTTTCTCCCCTTTGGCCGAACCACCCTTCTTGTTCCTTTCAAAGAATGAAGTTCTTTTCATCTTGCTAAAGAAAAGATCTTTTGGTAGGGATTTTGTTCTAAAAGTTTTTATCTTTTCTTTGTTAGAATAGATGATAGATCTTGTTGTCTTGCAATGAACAAGTTTCATTTTGGTAATCTCATGGTTTTAAACGTTCTTCTTCTTCTTTCTTTTTCGGCCTTCGAGCCTTTATTTTTCAAGAAAATGTTGGCTTAATGATGAGGGTTCTAGATGATGATAATGAGATCATCACTTATGTAACCTCTAAAGCTTGAAAACTTGGTCTTTGGACCATAAGATATTTTGGTTTCTCTTTTCCGTTCTTTTCTTTTGGTTTTGTGTTTTGAAGCTTGGTTTGGTTGGAAAAAATAACTCAAGGATGAGAGCACATGATGGTGGTGTTGGTGTATCACTAAGTCATGGCCTCTAAAGTCTTAAAGATCACTCTTTTCTTCCTTCTTGGCTTCGGCCATATTGCCTTTTCTTCAAGCTTTTGGGTTTTTATTTTAAAGAATATGGAAGGATGTTAGCTTGATGATGAGAACATTGGAGGATGACTTTGTCATCATCAAGAGGATGGTCTCTAAAGCTCAAAGGTGGATTCTTTAACTTGATTTATTCTCTCAAATCCATTTCCTTAAGCTTGATGATGAAGTTCACACTATAGGGTTTTATTGAAAACCTTGGTATAAAGAACTCTAAAGCTTGCTTTATCTTGCTAAGATAAGTTTGGGGTTGAGGTTTATGTTCCTTTAAAGTCTTATATGAGCTCTAGTAAGACATAAAATGAACTTGCATTTATATTTATATTTCAAGTCCTTGCATGACATATTTATATTCAAGCTTTGCATTTATGTTTATATTTCTTTGCCATCACCTAAATAATTAATCTCGAAGCCTACCTATTTCAACCTTAAAGTTGATTGTTGATTTAGAGTGAATACTTTGAGGGGCCTAGAGCACTAAAATAAAGAATTGGACTTGCATATCATATTTATTTTCAGGTTATCACCTAAAGCTTAAAGATAAGAAATGAACTTGTATTTCATATTTGTATATCTTGTCTAGCATGTTTATATTTCAAACCATCACCTAAACTTAAAGATTAAAAATGAACTTGCATTTTCATATTTATATTTCAAGTCTTTGCACCTCATGTTTATATTTGAGCCTTGCATATCATATTTATGTTTCTCTTGTCAGCACCCTATAATGCCAAGATTAAAAATGAAGCTTGCATTGCACGTTTATGATTTTGCCATCACTAAAAGTTCCTAGAGCTCAAAGACTTGCCCTTTTTATCCCAGGTAAAAGTTTGGAGGTGGAGGCATTCTCATGAATGGATAAATTCAGCCATGTGATGATGATGAGCTCAATATAAGTTTCATTTAGTTACAAGGGCCAATAGTCTATGTCCTAAGATTTTTCTTAGGTAGTGAGAGTTTAAAGAATACTACAAACATGATTTTCTGAATTAAACCTCTTTCAAGAATGTTTTAATTTAGCTACTGCCCTATGGCTATTTTTAGCACCTTCAGTAAAACAAATTGGTTTTTCAATGAGTTTTAGAAGTTATAAATTGATTCCAAGGGAAACTAGTAATTTATATGCCTTAGAAATGTGATTTTATGTGTCCTTTGTAATTGAACTTTTTGGTCACTGCCTTGGCAAGATTGCTACTGTATGATGCTATTTTGATGTGTTGGAATGTGTAAAAATTATAATTATTGAAGTAGGAACCATTCTATGCATGATAGGAAAAACTAGTTTTCTAGAAAATCGTAAAGTTAGGATTTTGCAAGTCCTTGACTAATTTAATTTCAGCCACTTCCAAAACTATTTTAATATGATGAAATTCTGTTTGAGATTTTTTGACCATGAAAAACTTGATAACATTTGGTGTAAGATTGATTCTTAGCACTTGAAGAGAAATCAGTAACTAGAAAATCCTAAAAATGTGACTTGTAGAACTCTTAAGGATGGAATTATGGATTCTATTTTTAGCATGTTTAAAAATGGGAGAAGTGTGTTATATTAAGTTTATAAGTATAGGAACCACTCATAATTGGTTTATGAATTAATTTTAGCACCTTAGCAGAAGCCAAAACGTAGAAAAGGGTCAAAGACGTAGCTCCTAGAGCCCGGCAACGGAATTCAATACTTTCTGCCCCAAACTGCGTGATGCTATTTGATGCTATTCATAAGCCTGGATAATTAGTGAGAATCATTAGAATTGATCCCTTAGATGCATAAAAGAATAAATATAAAAGTTGGGTTTACCTGATTAGAAGTTTAATCGATTAAGGAATTATTATGAGTGCTTGTTTTATAATGTGATATGAATTGATGTACTTGAGGTTTATGTGATGATTATGTATGCATAAAGATGGTTATAGCATGTTATGATTTTACTTGGAATGCCTTAGATGCATGTGTAAAAGTAATATAGCATGTGACATTATATGATAAGTTTGTTCTTGCATCTTAATATAACATGCTAATGGTAAAGTGACATAAAACGTGTTTCTCCCTAGTAAAAAGAGGAAACAAAACCTTGCACCCTTAGCAAAAGGGCAAAGAGGACAATATCTACTTTTTAGTAGACGCAGATCTCCCTAGCAAAAGGAGATGATATAAGCCCCCTAACCCGCACTCCGGGAGTCAGGATTATACTTATCTTAGGATAAGCAAGAACTAGTGACGACTAGTTAGGTATGAGCTCATAACCTAGAAACTCTCAAAAGGGAAAAGTTATTAGGGTGGTCCCATGATGAAGAGAATGATGAACTTAATGTCACTTAAGGAAAAGAAAAAGGAAAGAAATTATTTGGAAGTATCACGTTTTTCCTTATGCCACTTACGTAATCATGTTTCTTTATGCTATGTTAAAGTGATGTTTGCATATGGTATTGCCATGCATTCATGATATGATATGTTGCATTTATAGCATCAAGATTCATATTAAAAGACACGAACCTTGGATAATTATATTTGCAAACCTAATAATGAACCTTATGCATGCTCACCTTTTTATAATAAGCCCAAGGCTTCTGAGGACGTAGATGATGACACTAGGATAGAAGGTTTTCCTTACTGAGATTCTTATTTAAGATTCTCACTCCCTCTATCTTTCTTTCTTTCCACTACGTCTTTAAAGGGCGATGGCAACATTCATGATTTTCATTGATACGCCAGTTTAGGATGTGCACTACGACCCGGATCATCGCTCGTACCATTTTGAGGGTCACTGTGTAGTTCACATTTTTGCATACATGGGACGCCCCTTTGCTTACCCGGTTTCTAGCTTCTAGTTCTCCTCCATATCCTCCTATAGAAACAATTTAGTTTTTGGGCACACCTAACCTCGCGATGAGCAGACTCGATGTGCTCGCCCTGGCGCCTCGGCTGTCCATGATTATCCCAACTACGTTCCTCGTACGAGATACTCGGAGACTAATCCATCCAAGGATTCTCCTACTCATGTCTACTCGAAGGGTTCTGCACCTTCGGTGCCCATGGAGATGGGCAGAGGTAGTGAGGATAATGTGACTTAGCCCAGGCTAACACGACGACTGGAGATGCAGCCACGTCGCAGAGGTCACGTTCGACCCCTGATCCGCCTTCCTACACCAGAGGAACTTGCCCAATTTATTGGGTATGTGCCTCCTTCGTGGGATGGACATCAGTAGGATTTGGCGGAGGACCCAATGGAGTGCTCGAGCTTACACTTTTGGATCCCTCTGTTCTCGTCTGATCTTTTATTAGGGGAGGATTATGTTTAGGAGCATTCATAGGGTTGTGGAGAGGAGCTTTTGCTAGTAGCTCATGTTGTGCTATTCCATGTACTTTCCTACTTTTATGTATTCTTCATGTATGGAAGTTCAGCTCTCATGGATGGGTGTGACTTTGCTTTTATGTTTCCTTATCTATTCTGTTGTTATTTGCAGTAACTATCATGTATGGATTATGTTATCATATATAATATATGTATTTCATGGTTATGGATGATGTAGCTACTCTTTACGATATACTGTGTTCTCAACAAACGTTAGGACTTATGTTAGTGCGCGTGACTCACGTTTCATTTTAAGTTTCAAAAAAACAAAATTTATCCATATTTTCCACTAAGTGTCTAACAAAGTAAAGTTTAAAGAACGAAATAAAAGGGTAATAACTAATAATTAACTTTAATACCACTACTAAAAATATGCAAAATACTTGCAAATTTTTCCTATGAATTTTATCCGCGGGTAATACCTATAAATTTTGCTGCGAATTTCCTTTGTCGAGCAAATTGGGTGATATTTTGCTGCGGATTTTAGAATCTATAGCAAAATCTGTAAGTAACTTTCCCTCTACAAGGTGGGAAAATTTTACATGTGAATATTTACTGCGATTTTTTTCACAAGAAATATTTTCGCAGGTAATTTTACAGATAAAAGGTCAATATGCTCATTCAAAGTAATTTTTGCAGCTCAATTCAAGAAAAACTATGTCTGTGAATTTTGTTGCGAATTCTTGCTACAGATTTTGTTGTGAACAATCACTTTCATGGGGATTTTCCTATGCATTGTTTCTTGTGAAATTAGTTGTGGATTTTTGCTATGAATTTTGTTGCAAAATTTGTTTGCTATAAACTATCCTACAGATTTTTGGTCCTGCAAATTTAGTTGCGACATTTTGCTATAAATGTTACTGTGGATTTTGGTTGCTATGACTTTTCTTGCATCAAATTGCTATGAATTTTGTTGCAGTTCATTGCTTTGACTTTTCCTATGAATTTGTTCGTTGCGAAATTATTTGCAAAATCTTGTTGTGAATTTTGTTGTGGATTTTGGTTGCTGTAACTTTTCTTGCAAATTTTTCATGCGAACTTAGTTGTGGATTATTGCTGCGAATTTTCTTGTGAATATTTTTCCTATGAGAGATTACATTACAAATTTTACTGCGGATTTGGGTTTTTGTGGATTTTTTTGTGAATATTTCATGCAAATTTAGTTATAAATTATTGCTACACATTTTCCTACAAATCCTGTACCTGTGAAGTTATCTACAAAGTTTGCTGCAGAGTTGAATTGTTGTGGACCTTCTTGCGAATTCTTTTCCTACGAATTTAGTTGTAAATTCTTTTTATAGATTTTGCTGTGACTTGTTTTCTGCAAATGTGGTTGCAGACTTTTGGAAAGAATATTAATTGCATGAGATTCAAGAAAATTTTCATAAGTTATAATGGATTTATATGTAATAATACAAAGTATGTGATTTGGTTGCATAATTGGCTTGTGCACTTCTTTTTTAAGTTGAGGTTAAAAGTTCGAACCCCATCTCCATGTTTTGCTGATATATTATTGCAT
The DNA here is from genome assembly GCA_031216125.1 of Dalbergia cochinchinensis. Lineage (NCBI taxonomy): Eukaryota > Viridiplantae > Streptophyta > Magnoliopsida > Fabales > Fabaceae > Dalbergia > Dalbergia cochinchinensis. The sequence goes on from CM062368.1 coordinate 70,040,711, forward strand.
TTATCTTTAAGATTGTGGTATCATAACATAATTACTCTTGAAGATTAACAAATAAATAGAATTGCAATAATATAATCTTATGACCGATTTAGTGATCGATTTTCCCATCCATACATGACATTGTTAGCGATCGATAAATCGGTCACTAATTTTGTGACTGATATATCGGTTACTAATGTGTGATTTCTAAAAAAAAAAAATTAAACTATTGAAATCTCACTTTTAAAATTTAAGTATACTTTAACAAGTAGTTAACATCATACAACAAAGTAAGTTCGATCCAAATATTTTAAATTTTACAATAACATGAAGCCCTTTAATCTAAAACAAAAATAGAGATATGTATTAAAAACACTTTGGACAATAAATTTTCAACATAAACATAACAAATTCTTGCTTCCATGAGTCTTCAACAACTTCCATTGAGTCTTGAACTACCCCCTTTGAATCTTTAATGGTTTGTATGGAGTCTTGAACAATTTCTATAGTGTCTTCCACTTCCTCAATTGAGCCTTTAACCATCTCTAATGAGTCTTCCATTACCTCAATTGAGCATTCAACCCTCTCAAGTGAGTCCTCTACTTTCTCAATTGGATTTTTAGCAAAGACAAATTCAATTTAGATAAAGATAAAAATATAGGAGAAATATGAGAGAGGACAAATTCAATTTTTTTAGCAAAGAGTTATTGAAAATTGGGAGTTGCCACCAAGTTTATTAAAATTGGAAAAAAAATAGAAAAATCCATTTATTTTAAAGAAATAATCCTTGAAAAAAAGAAAATAGATATGAGTTCAGGACTCAGTTATGCATAGGAAATGGTGGGAACTTGATCCTACTTCACCCCTAATACACCTGTCCTTAGACAGTACATTAGTAAATTGTGCAAATTAATTAATAACCTTTAAAAGAAATCAATTAAATAAATAAAAAGAACAAACATATTTACAATTTAGCAAATAAATTATGAAAAGTTAATTTTGGCTTAACAGGGATCGTTTGGTCCTACGTATCCTCTGGTGTAATGGGAAACTCAAAGTCACATAATTCTGTAGAAAATATTTGGGATTGATTGATTTTATTTTATTGAAAAAAGAAATTTTAAAATATTAAACTGTCACTATTAAAATATTAAGTATTTATTTTAAATCCAAAATGAATGAAAACTTTTTTATTTTAGACCTAAGCTAAATCAAATCCAAACAAACAAGCTTAAAAGTTAAAAATAAAACAAAAACTAACTAAACATATAAACCGAATCCCAAACAAATTAACTCAAAAATCTAATCCAACAAAAAAATAAAATAAAACAACACTAACTTAAAATATTTTTTTTGATCAGGACACTAACTTAAAATATAAATACGATAAAATAAAATTAGAATTCCCTATTTTCTTTACCCTAATTTTACTTACCTTTTTCTACCCTTCCCCCACACACACATACACACAGACATAGACACGAGAGAGAGAGAAGAGAGAAACCGGGAGAGGGAATGAGAGGGAGAGGCAGAGAAGAGAGGGGGAGGCTACGGCCAAGGCATGGGCAAGAGGGGGATTTGCACGGCTAGTTAGAGGTCCGGCAGAGGTTAGGCGGTGCGAAGAGGAGTCTGCGACCAAGAGAGCTCGTGCGGAGGCGGGTTAATCCTTTGGTGCGGAGGTGGAGGAAAGGAAGGAAGGGGAAGATCACTATTTGGTGGTGGCGGTTGAGACAGGGCTGGTAACGTTGGGAGCACGACTGGGCAAAGAGGGATGTGTGCGACAGTGGCTGGTCCGTGGATGAACTGCGCATGACTGATGTGGGTAAGGGAAGATCGCGAATCTGGCAGTTCGTGGCGGCCATAAAAAGGAAGGACGAAGCCGAAGTTGATGGTGGCTGGCTTTGCGGTAGCCACCGGCTTATGTGATGGAGAGAATGGATGGATGAGGTCTAACTTTTGAAATGGCATAGTTTGATAAAGATGATTAAGGGGATTAAAAGATTGGTTCTTTTATGGGAATGAATGGATGAGGTCTAACTTCTGAAATAGTATAGTTTGAGCTTTTTAACAGAAATTCATAGCAAAATCCTCAAATAACAGGTAAGTTTTTAGTAGTGCACGTTTTAGGCATGTTGGGTTAAATATTAGGACATTCACTTCGTCCCTTATATTGTCTTTAACACAAACACTAGTATTGTCAATTTTTTTCTCTACACTCTAATCAGCTGTGTGAAATTTGTATCCATTAACATAGTACATGGACTAACTTAGAGCTTTATTTTTTAGCCCCCAAGCTAAGTTAAACAAATGAGGACATGTTATACCATTACTTTTGTTATGAACCTACGTAGATGAAGTTTGAAATGTCAAACTAACTTGTATCAAACAAAATTAACATATGAGAATATATGGGGTTACATAATATTAAACATGTGGACTTACATATAATTTAACCAATCTGAAATTTTTTTAAGAGAATATTGAACGTGTAGTTGTTCAAAGTTATGTTGTTGAAAATATATTTTAAGTTATTTTAAAGATGCATAACATCACACTTTCACCTAGAAAAAGAAGGGGTTATTGATTTACAATCTGAATGGCTGCACCTCATCACAATTTATCAAAATTTGTAAGTACGTAGAATTTCATTGCTCGAAAGTCAGCCATCAAGGCATGCTCTTTCTAGTAGCTCGACCAAGTTAATTGGATATGGACAATGTTGGTGGAATAGAACACTCCCTTTCTCTCATTGTTACGACCAACCTGAGTTCTCCTAGATTAAACATGTGGCTAAAAGTGAAATGAGCAAAATTTTGAAGTCTCTTTCACTAGATAAGCCTGACATATGGATTATTCAACTTGAGACCTATTCTTCATGGTTCTTTTAAACCCTTGTATTTCCTTTTCAAATGGATACATCCACTTCCACACACTCATACTTTATATGCCAAATGTATGGCAAGTGCTCCATTGAGTCAAAGAACCTGAGAGGAAAAATTCTCTCTAATTTGCGAGAATTATGTGAATTTTTTTTCCATGATGAGCAAATCATCAACCTTAAGAGTATAAGGGCATAAATCCTTGAAATTCTGACTCAGCTCGGTTAGGGACTTCCTGACAATATCAGGTAGCTCTCTGAATACAATTGGAAGCAAACACTCCATGAAGACATGACAATTGTGACTTTTCATGCCAACAAGCTTATCATGTGCAACAATAATACACCTACTTAAGTTAGAAGCATAACCATTTGGCATTTTCAACTCTTTCAGCCATTGACAAACAACTTATTTCTGAGTGGAACTCAGAGCATATTTGGCCTTTGGTTTAAAGAAATGACTATATTTTAATTCTTGTAAATGCAAATCAAGCTGCATACAATACTTAGCCAGACCTTGCCTTGTCATTGTCTTTGGTTCGGTCTGTATTCATTACAATATTCATAATATTGTTAAACACATTTTTTTTAACATGCATAACATCGAAACAATGACGCACCAAATTATCCTTCCAATATGGTAACTCCCAGAAAATACTTTGTTTAGTCCAATTATGGTATACTTCATAGCCTGGCATTTGCACTACTTTTTGGACTTCTATTATTTTTAGAAAATCCTTAACTCGATCCCATCTTTGGTGGCCACTTAGTCTAACTAAAGGCTCATAATGTTCAACACAATAATTTTTAAAGCCATGTCTACTTCGCTTATATGGATGATCAAAATCTTTGATCCTCCTGTGACAATCAAATTAAGAGTTCTTTCCTCCATGTTTCGAGGTGAATGCTTTAGTATTCTCCATGCAAGCCGGGCATGCTAATTTGCCTTCGATCATCTATCCAAATAGCATTCCATAAGCTGGAAAGTCATTGATGGTCCATATTAATGCAGCCTTCATCATGAAATTCTATTTTGTTGAAATGTTGTAAGTAAGAACACCTTGACATCACAACTCATTCAATTCAACAATTAGGGGTTGAAGATACATATCAATCTTAGCTTTTAGATTGTTAGGGCTAGGGATTATATATGTTAACTGCTAAGAACATGTTAGGATCTTTCATGCACATGTCAGGAAGAAGATTGTAGGGCGTAACAATTACGGGCCAATAAGAATGGGGTTTGCTAAATTGGTTATTTAGAGTAAATATATCTTAACAGAGTCCTAATCTAATATTTCACAGGTCAAAGGAAAAATTAGTTAATTGAATTGTTTCCATGCCTCACTGTGCGATAGATGCGTCATCACACCGTCACCCCTCTGATTTTCACTGTGGCACCTCAGATAAGAAGCCGAGCTCATTAACGTATAGAGTTTCATGAATCTAGGGATTAAGAGCAGTTAGTGCATTCTTTTTTGAAGGACATCCTTATACCCCTTATTTCCACGTTTCTTAGGTTTAAACCTAGTCTCTTGGCAGAACCTATACTCAATCAATGAAATATCATCTTTATAATAAAGCATACAACCTTTTAAGCAGCAGTCAATCTTTATTTCCTTCAACCCAAGTTTAGAACTAATTTTTTAACTTGATAAAAAATCTTTTGGAATTATATCGAGATTCAAACTTAGCTCACCTATCAGTGCAGTCCACTGATCAAAAGAACTTTGGCTTTGATTCCCTTTAGACTTAATGCTCAATATTCAGATTACTAATGACAACTTGCAGTGCACACAATCCTCCTATAAAGGTTGATTGGTAGCCTCTAGGAGACTATAAAATCGAGTAGTACCTTAGTTGGGCTCCTCGACTGAAGGTTGCAAATTTAGGACCAACAACATCAAAAACCATCCTTTGATATCTAACCATGTTATTCTCCCATAGCACATTACTCACGTGACGTTGAGCTAAATAAATCCCACTAGAATTATTTCCAGTTTGAAACATATTCCATACATTAACTATCTCCCCATGTTCGGTCCAAACCTAATAGTTAGGCATGAATCCCTACTTGTACAAATGAACCCTTATTGTATCATCATCGAACGTTCTTGAAAGGTACCGCGACGAGGGATGACAATCGATTTTAAATAAAAATAGGAGTCACCACCAATCTTAATTATGGCTAAAATGGGAAAACCTTTTGATATGCAAAACTGATCTTTTGAAAAGATTTGAGTCCGAGAGTCTGATTATGATTGGGGAAGGGTAGAAACTTAATCTCACTGCACCCCTAATATATCTGTATAAATATGGTTACCCTAGATCTCATTATACAAATTAATTATAATTTTATTAATATTTATTTTTCCCCAAAAGATGTATCAATTATACAAGAATAGAATACAAGAAAGGAAAATTAAATTAAAAGAGAACACAATTTAATGAAAAATTGATTTTGGCTTGATAGTTGTTCACTATGCCGACGTATCCTCGGGTGCAATGAGAAACTCAAAACCACGTCGTTCTTGTAGAAAATGGTTGTGTGTTAATTGATTTTAATTTTAAAAAATCGTTGATTGATTTTAATTTTTGAAAAGGATTTTAGAATGTCAATCTATCATAGTTAAAACATTCTAGAACATATAATTGACAAGTTGTCATGGCACAAATAATACAATCTTAAAAAAAGCAATTTATCCATTAATTAACTAAAATCTCTTTTTTCTTAATAAAACAAAACACTCAAGTATTTGTTTTAAACCCAAAGTAAATAAAACTCCTTTTTTTAGTTCATTTTAGACCTAAAATAACTCAAATCCAAACAAGCAAGTCCAAGAGCTTAAAAAAAAGAAAAAAGCACTAACCAAATAAGCAAGCCTGAACTCAAACAAACAAATCTAAAATCTGATCCAATAAAATAAAATAACACTAACCCAAAAGAAAACCTAATTTTCTTAATTCTAATTTTACCCTCCCCACACCCACACACACACTTTACTTATTCTCACTAACACATACCCACGCACACCGGACAGAGAAAAAGAGAGAGAGAGTGAGAAAGATCAAGAGTAAGAAAGAGAGAGAGGAGCGGAGGGAAAAGGAAGAGGAGGCAAGGACCGCGCAGCTGGGAGGAAGCCACGGTCGTGGGAGGAGGTTCCCGATAGCTAGATCGCAAGAGGGAGATCAGCGGAAGATGCTAGCAGTGGTGGTTGAGGTTTCGGTGATGATAATGGTGGCGGTTGGAGAGCAAGACAGAGGCGCAGTTTCACAGTGCATGTGGAGGTACTCCCAGCGCTAGACCGAAGTAGAGATCTGCCACCGCTCTTCCTTTTTCTATTTTTTTCTGATTTTGATTTTTGGCTATTGAATTAATTTTGATTTTGGTGTGCTTCTTAGTTTTGTTTATTTCTGGTTTGGTTTTTGGTTAGATTGCAGATTGTGGTAGTGGTTGTGATGATTAAAGAAAGGGAAAAATAGGTCAAGTGGTGACGATGATAGTTGGAGGAAGAGATCTCGGCTGAGTGGTGGAGGGATAATGATGGTGCTGGAAGGTAAGAGGAGGCCGGCGGTGGCGCTGGCGGTGGCAGTGACACCGCCGACTTCCCTTACTATCTCTGCTTCTTTTTCTCTATTTTTTAGAAATTTGAAATTTATGTTTAGTTCTGATTTGGGAATGAGATTTTTGTGAGTTTTAAATGGATTGTTGATGATGATGCATTTGATCTGATCTTGGATTTGACTGTGGTTTTTTTTTTGTATATTATATCTACTATTGATTTATTTAGTCTGCTAACAAGGTATGGGTTGGTGGGAATATGGTTTGGCTTTAACTTGAGTTGTTTGTGATCTCAGATGAAGTGAGATTGGTTATTGCCAAGTTGAATCGGCTCTCTTGGGTCATAATGCAGGCATTGGATGTCAAGGGTAAGAAGGTAATGAGCATTGTTTGGAGAAAATGAGGGTTCTTTAAAGGCTATGAGGGATCATCGTATCTCCTCCTTTTTCTTTTTTCTTTTGTCTGCCATTGCGGGAATGAAGGAATAAAGGGACTAGGGAGGAACGCCTATATGATGGTGTCCACCACCACTCCTGCCATGTTTTTTCTTTTGAAGAACGGCTAAAACAGATTCAATGTTCCCTTTTTTTTCTTTTCTTTTGTCTCAAGAATGGGCTGAAATGGATGGACTCCCCTTTTTTCTTTTTTCTTTTTTTCTCAGGAATAGGCTGAAATGGAATTAAAATAGGCTTTTTTTCGACTCTTTTTATTATGTAAACAAAAATAACAAATATAAAAACAAATAAAATAAAGATTGGACAAAATATGATGTTCACAGTTGCCCCTCTTTACTTTTTCCTTACTAAATAAATATAAAGTCCACGACTTTGATGTTTTGCTATAAAGGGCAAGTAAAGATATGAACACATATTTTGTCTGAATGTATGATGCATGATGAGTGTGATGAGATGATAATGATGAAAATGATTATGAATATATGATGAGGATGCATGACTTCTGGAGGGAGGTAGAAAGACGGATGGTGTGATGGACAAATGAAATGACAATGAAAACAAATGACTCAATTATTGAAATGCGACAATATGATGATTATGGTAGAAGAGCTGATAGTTGCTGATGATTTTTTTTCTTTGTTTTTAATAAGATGATAAGATAATGATGTGTGCATAATGGTAATGATGAATACACATGGTGACAATATAAAATGTTCTGATGGATGATGCTAGATGACCAATGCACGGTGACAATAAATGGATGATGACTATGCGAAATGATGTAGCGAATTATGTTAGATGATTATATGAAGAGGATGGAAGTATGATGACATTGTTCTAATGAATGATGACTAATGACCTCATGATGAATGCACACAGTTAATGTCAAGTAGAGAATGAAATATATGTGAAAACTAAATGCATGTAAAATTTAAAAGCTTGTGGAAGAGAATGTGAAATTTAAAAAGTGTGTGAAATGTAAAAGTATGTGAAAGCGAAATTTGTGAGAGTAAATTCATGTAAAAACATGTGAAATTGAAATATGTGAAAGTGAAGTAAAGACATGTGAAATCTGTGGAAGCAAATGCATGTTAAAGTGAAATCAGTGGAAGAAAATGCATGTGAAATGTAAAAACAAAGTAGAGGCATGTAAAAGCAGAGTAAAGACATGTGAATTTTAAAATTTGTGAAAGCAAAGTGAACAGATGTAAAAGTAAATGTGAAAGCAAAGTAAAGTCATGTGAAATTTAAATGTGAAAGCAGTAAATGCATATGGAAGTAAATGTGAAAGCAGAGTAAATGTTTGTGAAAGCATGTAAAATGTGAAAGCATTTAAAGACTGTGAAAGCGTGTAAAGACTGTGAAAGCATTTAAAATATGAAAGCATATAAATTGTCAAAGCAGAATTCATAAATGAGAAAAGCCAAGAATTAAGATTCCAATCTTGTTGCTTCTAATTTGAGTACTCATATGATTCAATGCCAGCACCTGTATATCCACTAGTGGAACATACGAGGAGCAAGAGGGCATCCCCTCCCTTTAAAACATTTTTTAAAAATATATATGTAATTATATTTATAGATTTAAATTTATCTATAAATTTTATTTAGTAAATATGTTATGTTTAAATGTGTTATTTTATACAAATGATATTGCTCTGTCTAAATGGATTTCTCTAACTTAAAAGTATATCTACTATCTATTTTTGTATTTATGCTTAATGATTGTCATTCTTAACACTACCAGAGAACCATGGGAAACCGACAGGTTCGAACCTTTCGGTAACATGGGTTGTCACCTTTCCTAGTATTAATTGATTGATTATTAATTTGCATGCCACACCATCAGTAATACCATCGATAAATTATAGCACCAGTATGCGCCGTATGGCGCGCAGTGCTATCGATGGGTTTACTGATGGATATTTTGGTATATTTTTCATTTTATTTTAATCAAACTTACTAACGAGTGTACCGATGGTTATTTTATTAATTTTATTTTTGTTTATTTTTTCACTAAATTATGGGTTTACCGACAGTTATTTTATTTTATTTTTCATTTTATTTTTAATATAAGGTACCGACGGGTATGCTGATGGTAGTTTTATTAATTTTATTTTTGTTTATTTTTTCACTAAATTATCGACAAGTTTACTGATGGTTATTTTATTTTATTTTTCATTTTATTTTTAATAAAAGGTACAAATGGGTGTACCGATGATGGTTTTATTAATTTTATTTTTGTTTATTTTTGACTAAATTACCATTGAATTTACTGACGGGTTTTTGAATATTCAGGACATTAGCATACAACTTTTGGAATTCCCACATACCCGTCGATAATAAGTGAGTTGTGAAACGCACGTTTCATTAAACCAGTCGATAACCCATGTACTTTTAAAACCAGAATGCCTTCTTCTTCCCCAGTACATTTTCCTTACTCTCTTCACTCTCTCTCTCTCTCTCTCTCTCTCTCTCTCTTTCTCTCTCTCTCAGGCCTCAACTGCCATTGCCTTCTTTGCCACCATGCACTACCACCGGAGCTCCGTTCGAGAGACGGAGACCACCATTGCAATCTAGGAGCTTTGATGAGCATTTTAATCAGTTTAGTTTTTTGATTTGGTGTAGTTTTTCCGTTCGTTTGTGGGTGATCATGGTGTTGTGTTTTATTGTATTGGAGAGTAATTATTGTTGTTATTTTGTTAATGTAGGAGTTGTGTTAGTTGTGTTTGAGGGTGACAATGAGCTATTGGACATTGAGAACAGTTTGCCACTCTAATTCCTTATTTTATTGTATTTTTTTGTGATTTTTTCACTTGTATGGGAGGTTAGTAACTAAATCCTTGTTATTTATATGGTTTAATATGTAGAATATATAGAGACTTATGTTTTCTATGATAGAGTTATAGGAAATGAGGATTACATGACTAGAGAAAAGGGCGTAGAGGTCCTTCCCTGACTTGTTTGCATTGTTTGCTATAGGATTCTGTGTTCGTGGAGATTACAGGATGCATATTGTGGAGTTATAAGGAGATGCACAATAGAATGATTTTTAGGGTTATGTGAATTGTATATAATTATTAAGATGTAATTGTTTCACGATATATATTATGTTGTTGATCTTTATAATAATATCTACAATTGTTAAATTGATTGAAATATATAATGACAGAAGCTCCTAATTTAAGAGGAGATGCTATCGAAATTTTGTTAAACTTTTTTAGGAATAAAAGATTAAATAAAAGAAATTGCATTAAAAAAACTTAAATGCCAATTGAATTTGTTTGAAAGTAATAATTTAAATAAAACTTAAAGATCAGTTGAATATGAAATATCTAATAACGGAAGCTCCAAATTTATGGGGAGATACTGTTGAAATTTTCTTAAATTTTTTTAAGAAAAAAGGAATACGTAAAAGTAATTGTATTAAAAAAAAAATTAAAAGCCAATTGAATTTATTTGAAAGTAATAATTTAAATAAAACTTAAAGACTAGTTGAATGTGTTTTAAAGATCAATTAAAAGAAATATCTGATGACGAAAGCTCCTAATTTAAGGGGAGATGCTGTCTAAATTTTTCTATTTTTTTAGGAAAAAGGATTAAATAAAAGTAATTGTATTAGAAAAAACTTAAAAGTTAATTGAATTTGATTGAAAGTAATAATATAAATAAAATGTAAAGGCTAATTGAATTTGTTTTAAAGATCAATTAAAAGAAATATCTAACGATAAAAGCTCCTAATTTAAAGGGAGATGTTGTCAAAATTTTGTCAAAATTTTCTTAGGAATAAAAGATTAAATAAAAGTAATTGTATTAAAAAAAACTTAAAAGCCAATTGAGTGTGTTTGAAAGTAATAATATAAATAAAACTTAAAAACCAATTAAATGTGTTTTAAAGACCAATTAAAAGAAATATTTAACGATAGAAGCTTCTAATTTAAGGAGAGATGCTGTCGAAATTTTGTGAAAATATTTGTTAAGAGAATAAGATTAAAAGTATTTATACTAAGAATTTAAATAGCAATTGAATTTGTATTTGAAAGTAATAATTTGACGTCTTTATGAAATTATAGGGTCTAAGGTAAATCACAACTGCAATGTTACCTTCAAATTGGCCATAGATGTATGATAAATTGCATCCTAATCGAGGGGGGATTAAACTGTAATTTTATAGTTATGTTGAAGAATTTATGAGTGCGGCATGTCAAACACAACAGTTCATTAATGAAGCAAAAGTTAGATGTTCATGTAATAGATGCAAATGTAGGAAGTGTGAACACCATATTTTGTCCAATCTTTATTTTATTTGTTTTCATATTTGTTATTTTTGTTTACATAATAAAAAGAGTCCTAAAAAGAAAGCCCATTTTAATTCCATTTCAGCTCATTCCTGAGAAAAAAAGGGAGTCCATCCATTTCAGCCCGTTCTTGAGACAAAAGAAAAGAAAAAAAAGGAGGGAGCATTGGATCCGTTTTAGCCGTTCTTTAAAAGAAAAAATGTGGCATGAGTGGTGACAGACACCATCATATAGGCGCTTCTCCTTACTCCCTTTATTCCTTCATTCCCGTAATGGCAGACAAAAGAAAAAGAAAAAGGAGGAGATATGATGATCCCTCGCAGCCTGTAATGAACCCTCATTTTCTCCAGACAATCCTCACGACCTTCTCACCCTTGACAACCAATGCCTGTATTATGACGCAAGAGAGCCGATTCAACTCAGCAATAACCAATCTCACCTCATCTGAGATCACAAACAACTCAAGTTAAAGCCAAGCCATATTTCCAACCTATGCCCTGTTAGTAGACCAAATAAATCAATAGCAGATATAATATCCAAAAAAAAAAACCATAGTCAAATACAAGATCAAATCAAATTCATCATCATCAATAGTCTATTTGAAACTCACAAAAATCTTAGTCCCAAATCAGAGCCAAACATAAATTTCAAATTTCAAACAAAAAAAAAGAGAAAAAGAAGCATAGACATTAAAGGAAGCCAGCGTTGTCACTGCCACCACCAGCCTCCTCTTCCCTTCCAGCACCATCATTATCCCTCCACCACTCAGCCAAGATCTCCTCCTCCAATTATCATCGTCACCACTCGGCCTCTTTTTTCGTTTCTTCAATCATCACAATCACCACCACCATCTGTAGCCCAACCAAAAACAAACAAAACCAAGAAACATATCAAAATCAAAATCAATTCAATAGCCAAAAATCAAAATTCGTAAAATAATCAGCGAAGAAGGAAGAGCCACGGTGAATCTCTGCTTCGATCTACTGCTAAGGGTACTTCCACCTTCACTGTGAAACCGCATCTCCGTCTTGCTCTCCAACTGCCACCTTCATCATCACTGAAATCTCAACCACCACCACGAGCATCTTTCACCGATCTCCCTCTGCGATCCAGCCACCAAGAACCTCCTCCCATCGCCACGGCTTCCTCCCATCCATGCAGCCCTTGCCTCATCTTCCCTTTTCCTCCATTGCTCGCTTTCTTTCTTGCTCTTGATCTGTCATTCTATCTTTCTTTTTCTCTGTCCATGTGTGCATGTGTATGTGTTAGTGAGAATAGGTAAAGTGTGTGTGTGTGTGTGTGGAGGGGTGTGGGGAAGGTAAAATTAAAATAAAGTAAATTAGGTTATTTATTTATTTCTTTTTTTGGGTTAGTGTTACTTTATTTTATTGGATCAAATTTTAGATTTGTTTGTTTGAGTTCGGACGTACTTGTTTGGTTAGTGTTCATATTGTTTTTTAGCTCTTGGACTTGCTTGTTTGGATTTGAGTTATTTTAGGTCTAAGGTGAGCTAAAAAAAGAGTTTTATTTACTTTGGGTTTAAAATAAATACTTGAGTATTTTGTTTTATTTAAAAAAAAGAGATTTTAGTTAATTAATGGATAAATTGCTTTTTTTAAGATTGTATTATTTGTGCCATTTCAACTTATCAATTATATATTCTGGAATGTTTTAACTGTAACAGCTTGGCATTCTAAAATCCTTTTCAAAAATTAAAATCAATCAACTTTTTTAATTAAAATTAATTAACACACAATCATTTTCTACAAGAACGATGTGGCTTTAAGTTCCTCATTGCACTAGAGGATATGTCGACGTAGCTAACAACTATCAAGCCAAAATTAATTTTTCATTAAATTGTGTTCTCTTTTAATTTAATTTTCCTTTCTTTTATTCTATTCTTGTATAATTGTTACATCTTTTGAGGGAAAATAAATATTACAAAAATTATAATTAATTTGCATAATGAGCTCTAGGGTAACCGTATTTATTCGAATGTATTAGGGGTACAGTGGGATTAAGTTTCTACCCTTCTCTAATCATAATCAGACTCCCAGACTCAAATCTTTTCAAAAGACCAGTTTTGTAGATCAAAAGATTTTCCAATTTTAGCCATAATTAAGATTGGTGGCGACTCCTATTTTTATTTAAAATCGATTTTCATCCCTTATTGCAACGCCCTCCAGGAACATTGTGACAGTTTGGCGACTCCACTGGGGAACTTTTGAGAGTCAAGCCCATTAGAGTAAATTATGCAAATTATTATAACTTTATAATATTTATTTTTCCCCTTCATAAACCTTTGTTTTATTTTTGTAAATAATTGTCTTCTTTTTTCCTTTTGTATATAATTCTCTATCTTATCTGTAGTTATCTGTTACTCAAACCTTAGAGTAGATGACTTTTGTATATATATGTTGTTTTGGCTTTGTCTTGCAGGGATAAGTATAATACATAGGGCTTGAAAGGTTTGTATACTCCCTACACACACTTTCCTTATCACTGTCCTTACACACTATTTGGGCTCAATACCTGAGCTTTTGAAAACCATAGGGCAAGAAGGGGTTTTGACATTGTTATTGTGAGACTTATGCTTCCTTGACTGTCGTTGACTCACTCGCTCAGGATGTTACTAGAACTATGGGTTGCCATATTGTGACTCTCATGTCCTTGTGGTTTAACTCATGGAATTGGGTCTTTATTTTATTGATAAGGGCAACTTGGGGACCATAACTTTGAGGGGTCTAAATGCACTCAAAAGCTGTGCACTACCATAATGACCTTAATTGGCTACCTTAAATAGGGTTTTACCATAGAACCATAAAGCATTAGGCCTCCCCCTTTTAGGACACAAAGGAGCATCCATTTCCATGATATTTCAGTCATTCATTGTATATATCTTCAACATACATGTATGTATTTTCACATAAAAAAAAAAGAGAAACTTTCTTATAATTATGGTATACTTTATGCATCTAGTACAAAAAAAAAATTCTTATTTCACATATATTTCATCTCATGCATACATGGCAAGCATTTCTTTCTCACATTACTCATGCATAACTTGCATAACTCACTCTTATCACTCATCCATGCATACATTCTCATCACATTGACATCATCCCAAAAAAAGAAGAAAAGAAAAGAGAAATCATTTTACCTTCATTTTCATGTAAAATGGTATACATCCATGCATAGCATGCATTCATACATCTTTTTCACACATAGTTCCCATAAAAAAAAGAGAAAAAAACACTAGCATGCATTCATGCATACATTTCTTTCACGCATATCCATTTGCACTTAAAAAAAAAATTGGCCTGCATTCATGCTCAGTCCACATTCATGAAAAATTGACGTGCATTTATTCCTATATCTTCTTTCTCATCCATAGTCCACGTTAGTAAAAAAAAAAAGAGGAAATATTCATTTGATATGTATTCTTTTTTACATATCATAACTTTATCCATAAAAAAAGCATTCGAGCATGGATTCCCATCTCTCATCTATCCATTCCCTGGTTTACATCATGCATATTTTTTTCACAACATGATCCCATGCATCAATAAGCTTAAAAAAAAAACTCTTCTTCTTAAATCATTTAATAGGCATAGTACACATACACAAAAAAAGAAAAAAAAACTTTGTACAATATGCATCAGTCATGCATCATATAAATAGCATTTCACTTTGTAAAAAAATAAAAAAAATGCATCATTTCGCCTCTAAACTTTGCTCATCCAAGAAAAATTTTGTTTGATCCAAGAGGATGTGTTTGAGAATAATGAGCCAATCAAAAAGGAGAAAAAGAAAAAGAAAGAGAAATAGGGACACAAAAAAAAATAAAGAAAAGATGAGACCTATGGCTGAAGAAAGTAAGAAGGCATGGAAATGATTTAAAGGACCTCTGAAGAGCATATTTAAATAAGTCATTCCTGCCCTTGAAGCTTGATGTCGATGAGTTAAACAAAGCTTTAGAATATGTGAAGTGGTTTTCCTTTTGATAGGAATCATGACTTGACTAGAGCTTGATCAATGAGTTGTCGGCTTTTATGGCCTCAAATTGTGTATGGACTTTGAAATGATGAAATGCTTATGCATATTTCTTCCAATGCACTATCTTCCACTTTTTATCCACGCATTCTACTTTCTTTTCCACTTTGTCAAAATCTTTTTCCTTTCAAATATCTTTACACCATATAGATAATTTTGATAACTCATCAATTGATTTTTGTGTTACAATGAATATGAACAATGATGATCTTGATGAAGGTCCAAAGTTATGCAAACAATATGTTCAGGTGTTACACTTAGTGGAAAAAGGTCAAGCAGCTGATAATCAAAGAGTTAAATATTGTCCCAAACACTCAAGCTCAATCATCAACTAGGGAAATTTTTTAATTGTTGATAGGAAAGCTCCAATATTCAATGATTAAATGTGGTCAGCACCAATCTCCCAAGGACAAACAAATCAAAAGAAGAGGAAACATTTTGTCTTCCACGTTTTGACATCAATTGTAAGCTCCAAAATGAGAAGAGTTACACTGATGAAAAACCATCTCAGGTGAAAAACTAGGTTGGTTTGAAAAAAAAGAGTGTTTAGAACAAAGAGTGAAAGAAAAGGCTCGTTGGATCACAAAAAAAAAAAAGAATCTAAGAAAAAGTTAGAGCCAAAAAAAGAGAGAAAAGAGCTCGCTAGACTGAAAAGTCAAAATGACAATCTACGCAAAAGTTAGAGGAAAGTGCAAATTAGGTTGAAAACCTGAAAAAGTAGTATAGGAAAAAGTGTCATTTTCAAATCAGGAAAAAAAAGAGTTTATGAACAATGCCAAACACTAGGGCAACTAAATGACTGTTGATCAAACAAGAGTCATCCTCACAAAAATAAAGAATTAACTGCCTAAGACATATTTGTAGCATAGCAATGGATTCTAATCTTGATCATAAAGTCTAATTTCAAAGTAATCGAGCAATCAATAAAATATGTAATCAAATGAAATCTGCATTGCACATCCCTCACACATTTTACCCTCTTTGTACTATATAAATATCTTACATTTTTAGATCCAATCCTTTCATTCTTACCTCCATCTCACCTCTATAATCCTCATCATGCATTATCAAGACATCAGACAACAAATCAAGTCAAGTTAAGTCAATGTCTAGTTCAAAAAGAAATAGCTAGATCGAAAACCTAAGAAGATAGTCTTGGCAAGAATTAACGAAAGAAAAATCCAAAGAAAAGAAGAAAACAAACAGCTCACTTGACTGAAAACTCGAAAGGGCGGTCTTGGCAGAAAAAAATTATTAGAACAAGAAAAATAAGAGAGAAAAGTTTGCTCAATTCAGCAACCAAAGATATCTATCCATACAAAGAATTGGGGCAAAATCGACAAAAGAACCAAAGTCCAAAGCGTGATAAGGTCAGGAACTGAAGATGAGATCAAGCAGGAGTTAGAAGCAAAAGAAAAAAAATGAGAAAGATGAGAGAAAAAGAGGCAATCATAAAACAAACTATTCTCAAATTGACTCATCTTAGATCAGACAAATATCTTTTCAAAAGCAATGCTTGTACGCCAAAACTGGGGCAAGTTTTCTTGTTATTCAATCCTCTAGGTTTCATCATTATCATATTATTCATCATGATCAGTTATTTAAGTTTTATCCATGTTAGGGAATTTTTTTTTTTTTTGGAGCATCCTCATCT
Source organism: Dalbergia cochinchinensis (assembly GCA_031216125.1). Classification (NCBI taxonomy): domain Eukaryota; kingdom Viridiplantae; phylum Streptophyta; class Magnoliopsida; order Fabales; family Fabaceae; genus Dalbergia; species Dalbergia cochinchinensis. Next base: position 70,057,589 of record CM062368.1, read on the forward strand.
CGTTTAAGCTTCATCACCATTATCATCATGCCATTCATCATGTGTAAAGTTTTCTAAGCCATTCACATTCCCAATCATCAAATCATCTAGGATATTTATCATGCTTAAACTATCAACATTTTTCATATACAAACTGGGGCTAATTTGTTTTCTTTTTTTTGTGAAGTTATCTCTTCATGTTAAGGCATTTATCATTTGCATTACAAAATCATCTAGACATAGTGCTCATAAGTCATTTCATTCATCATATCATTATTACATTATTCAATCATCCTTGGGCATTTGCTTTGCTGCATTATGATCATTATATTTTTGAGCAAACATCATATAGAATTCATTGACCATTCATTTAATTTTGCATACTTTCTTTTATCACACTGATCACATCATGTACTTTTCTGTACCATCACATCATTCACTTTTTAGCATTTATCACATCATTCATTTTGTAACAGTTATCACGTCATTTTCCTTTTTCACCATCACATCATATACTTTTTTACAATTATCATATCATTCACTTTTTGACACTTACCATATCATTCACTTTTCAGCACGCATCACATCATTTACTTTCCAGAATTTATCATATCATTCATTTTCTAGTATTTATCACATCATTTCCCTTTCAAGCATTTATCATATCATTTGCTTTCTAACAATTATCACATCATTTTCCTTCTTCATAGTTATCACATCATTCACTTTTTAGCTCGATCATATCATTTACTTTTCAATCTTGATCATTTACTTTTTAGTCTCGATCCTGATCATTTACTTTTCTATCTCCATCCAATCATTTGCTTTTCAATCTTGATCCCAATCATTTACTTTTCTATCTCGATCCAATAATTTGCTTTTCAATCTTGATCTTGATTATTTACTTTTCTTTCTCGATCATTTACTTTTACTGTCTTGATCTCAATCATTTACTTTCCAGTCTCGATTCCGATCATTTACTTTCCAATCTCGATTCCGATCATTTACTCTTCTGTCTCGATCACAGTTATTTACTTTTCAATCTCCATCACAGTCATTTACTTTTCACATTTCACATTTTACATGCTTTCACATTTTACATACTTTCATAATTTACATGCTTTTATAATTTTATACGCTTTCACAATTTACATGCTTTCATAATTACTTTTTATATGTTTTCACAATTTGCATGCTTTAACAATTTATATGCTTTTACATTTTAAATGCTTTCACAGCTTTTACACACTTTCACAGTCTTTATATGCTTTCACATTTTACATGCTTTCATAGTCTTTAAATGCTTTCACATTTTACATGCTTTCACAAACATTTACTCTGCTTTCACATTTACTTTCATATGTGTTTACTGCTTTCACATTTAAATTTCACATGACTTTACTCTGCTTTCACATTTATTCACTCTACTTTCACAAATTTTAAAATTCACATGTCTTTGCTATGCTTTTACATGCCTCTACTTTGCTTTTACATTTCACATGCATTTGCTTTCACTGATTTCACTTTAACATGCATTTGCTTCCACAAATTTCACATGTCTTTACTTCGCTTTCACATACTTTTACTTTCACATATTTCATTTTCACATATTTTCACATGCATTTACTCTTACAAATTTCACTTTCACATACTTTTACATTTCACACGCTTTTTAAATTTCACATTCTCTTCCACATGCTTTTAAATTTTACATGCATTTAGTTTTCAGATATATTTCATTCCCTACTTGACATTAGCAGTGTGCATTAGTCATCATTCATTAGAATAATGTCATCATACTTCTGTCCTCTTTATATAATCATCTAACATCATTCGCATAGTCATCATCCATTCATTGTCACCGTGCATTGGTCATCTAGCATCATCCATCAAAACATTTTACATTGTTACCATGTGTATTCGTCATTACCATCATGTATGCATCATTATCTTATTATCTTATTAAAAACAAAAAAAAGGATCATTAGCAACTATCAGCTCTTCTACCATAATCAACATTTATTTTTCACCTATCATCATATTGTTGCATTTTAATAATCGAGTCATTTGTTAACATTGTCATGTCATTTGTCCATCACACCATCTGTCTTTCTACCTCCCTAAGATGTCATGCATCCTCATCATATATTCATAATCATTTTCATCATTATCATGTCATCACACTCATCATTCATCATGCATTTGAACAAAATATGTATTCATATCTTTACTTGCCTCTTACAGCAAAACATCAAAGTCATGGACTTTATATTTATTTAGTAAGGAACAAGTAAAGAGGGGCAACTCTGAACATCATATTTTGTCCAATCTTTATTTTATTTGTTTTCATATTTGTCATTTTTGTTTACATGATAAAAAGAGTCCCAAAAAAAAGCCCATTTTAATTCCATTTCAGCCCATTCTTGAGGAAAAAGAAAAAAGGAAAAAGGGTAGTCCGTCCATTTCAGCTTATTCTTGAGACAAAAGAAAAGAAAAAAAAAGGAGCACTAAATCCGTTTTAGCTGTTCTTCAAAAGGAAAAATATGGCAGGAGTGGTGACGGACACCATCATATAGGTGCTCCTTCCTACTCCTTTTTTTCCTTCATTCCCGTAATGGCAGACAAAAGAAAAAGGAGGAGATATGATGATCCCTCATAGCCTGTAAAGAACCTTCATTTTCTCCGGACAACGCTCATGACCTTCTCACCCTTGACAACCAATGCCTACATTATGACCCAAAAGAGCCGATTCAACTTGGCAATAACCAATCTCACTTCATCTGAGATCACAAACAACTCAAGGTAAAACCAAACCATATTCCTAGCAACCCATACCCTGTTAACAAACTAAATAAATCAACAGCAGACATAATATCCAAAAAAAAAAACCACAGTCAAATATAAGATCAAATCAAATGCATCATCATCAACAGTCCATTTGAAACTCACAAAAATCTCAGTCCCAAATCAGAACCAAACATAAATTTCAAATTTCAGAGATAGTACATCAGCGGTGTCACCGCCACCGCCGGCCTTCTTTTCCCTTCCAATATCCCTCCACCACTCGGCCGAGATCTCCTCCTCTAACTATCATCGTCACTACTCAACCTCTTTTTCCCTTTCTTTAATCATCACAACCACCACCACCATCTGCAATCCAACCACAAACCAAACTAGAAACAAACAAAACCAAGAAACACATCAAAATCAAAATCAATTCAATAGCCAAAAATCAAAATAAAAAAAAGAAAAAGGAAGAGCCACGATGGTTCTATGCTTCGATCCACCGCTGGGAGTACCTCTACCTTCACCATGAAACTGTGCTTCCATCTTGCTCTCCAACTGCCACCATCATCATCATTGAAACCTCAATCACCTTTGCAAGCATCTTCCACCAATCTCCCTCTCGCGATCTAGCCATCAGGAACCTCCTCCCACCGTCACAGTTTCTTCCCAGCCACGCGGCCCTTGCCTCTTTTTCCTTTTGGCTCTACTTATCTGTCTCTTTCTTGCTCTTGATCTCTCACTTTGTCTCTCTTTTTCTCTGTCCGTGTGTGCAGGTGTATGTGTTAGTGAGAATAGGTAAAGTGTGTGTGTATGTGTGGGTGTGGGGAAGGTAAAATTAGAATTAAGAAAATTAGGTTATTTATTTATTTATTTATTTTGGGTTAGTGTTATTTTATTTTATTGTATCAGATTTTAGATATGTTTGTTTGAGTTCGGGCTTGGTTATTTGGTTAATGTTTTCTTTTTTAAGCTCTTGGACTTGCTTGTTTAGATCTGAGTTATTTTAGGTCTAAAATGAACTAAACAAAAGAGTTTTATTTACTTTGGGTTTAAAATAAGTACTTGAGTATTTTGTTTTATTAAAAAAAAGAGATTTGAGTTAATTAATGATAAACTGCTTTTTTTTAAGATTGTATTATTTGTGCCATGACAACTTGTCAATTATATGTTCTAGAATGTTTTAACTATGATAGCTTAGCATTCTAAAAATCCTTTTCAAAAATTAAAATCAATCAACTTTTTTGTTAATTAAAATCAATTAACACAACCATTTTTTACAAGAACGACATGGTTTTGAGTTACTCATTGCACTAGAGGATACGTCGGCGTAGTCAACAACTATCAAGCCAAAATCAATTTTTCATTAAATTGTGTTCTCTTTTAATTTAATTTTCCTTTCTTTTATTCTATTCTTGTATAATTGTTACATCTTTTAGGGAAAAATATTACTAAAATTATAATTAATTTTCATAATGAGCTCTAGGGTAACCATATTTATACGAAAGTATTAAGGGTGCAATAGGATTAAGTTTCTACCCCCTTTAATCATAATCAGACTCCCAGGCTCAAATCTTTCAAAAGACTAGTTTTGTAGATCAAAAGATTTTCCAATTTTAGCCATAATTAAGATTGGTGGCAACTCCCATTTTTATTTAAAATCGTTGTCACCCCTCGTTGCGGCGCCCTCCAAGAACATTATGACAGGAAGTATGTCGATGATGATACAATAAGGGTTCGTTTGTACAAGTAAGGATTCATGCCTAACTATTGGGTTTAGACCGAACATGGGGAGATAGTTAATATATGGAATCAAGTGGATATGTTTCAAACTGGAAATAGTTCTAGTGGGATTTATGTAGCTTAACATGATGTGGGTAATGTGCTATGGGAGAATAACCTGGTTAGACATCAAAGGACGGTTTTTGATGTTGGTTCTAAATTTGTAGCCTTCAATCGAAGAGCCCAACTAAGATACTGCTCGATTTTATAATCTCCTAGAGGCTACTAATCAACCTTTATGGGAGGATTGTGTGCACTCCAAGTTGTCATTAGTAATTTGAATATTGAGCATTAAGTCTAAAGGGAATCAAAGCAAAAGTTCTTTTGATTAGTGGGCTGCACTGATAGGTGAGCTAAGTTTGAATCTCGATGTAATTCCAAAAGATTTTTTATCAAGCTAAAATATTAGTTCTAAACTTGGGTTGAAAGAAATAAAGATTGAATATTGCTTAAAAGGTTGTATGCTTTATTATAAAGATGATATTTCATTGACTGAGTATAGGTTCTGCTAAGAGACAAGGTTTAAACCCAAGAGACGTGGAAATGGGAAATATAAGGCTGTCCTTCAAAAAAGAATGCACTAACTGCTCTTAATCCCTAGACTCATGAGCTTCTATATGTCAATAAGCTCAGCTTCTCATATGAGGTGCCACAATGAAAATCAGAAGGATGACGGTGTGATGACGCATCCATTGCATAGTGAGGCATGAAACAATTCAATTAACAATATCCTGGTTTTGCCTTTGACCTACGAAATGTTGGATTGGGACTCTATTAAGATATATTTACTCCAAATAGCCAATTTAGCAAACCTTATTCTTATTGGCCCGTAATTGTTATGCCTTATAATCTTCCTCCTGACATGTGCATGAAAGATCCTTACATGTTCTTAATATGTATAATCCCTAGCCCTGACAATCTAAAAGCTAAGATTGATGTATATCTTCAACCCCTAATTGTTGTATTGAATGAGTTGTGATGCCAAGGTGTTCTTACTTACAATATTTCAACAAAATAGAATTTCATGATGAGGCTGCATTAATATGGACCATCAATGGGTTTCCAGCTTATGGAATGCTATTTGGATGGCCCGATTTGCATGGAGAATACTAAAGCATTCACCTTGAAACATGGAGGAAAGAACTCTTAATTTGATTGTTACAAGAGGTTCAAAGATTTTGATCATCCATATAAGCGAAGTAGATATGGCTTTAAAAATAATTGTGTTGAACATTACGAGCCTTTAGTTAGACTAAATGGCCACCAAATATGGGATCAAGTTAAGGATTTCCTAAAAATAACAGAAGTTAAAAAAGTAGTGTGAATGCCAGGCTATGAGGTATACCACAATTGGACCAAACAAAGTATTTTCTGAGAGTTGCCGTATTAGAAGAATAATTTGGTGCATCATTGTTTAGATGTCATGCATGTTAAGAAATATGTGTTTAACAACATTATGAATACTGTAATGAATACAGACCGAACCAAAGACAATGACAAGGCAAGATCTGGTTGAGTTTTGTATGTGGCCTGATTTGTATTTGTAAGAATTAAGAAATGGTCATTTCTTTAAACCAAAGGCCAAATATGCTCTGAGTTCCACTCAAAAATAAGCTCTTTGCCAGTGGCTAAAAGAGATGAAAATGCCCGATGGTTATGCTTCTAACTTAAGTAGGTGCATTATTATTGCACAGGATAAGCTTGTTGGCATGAAAAGTCGCGATTGTCATGTCTTCATGGAATGTTTGCTTCTAATTGTATTCAAAGAGCTACCTGATATTGTCTGGAAGCCCCTAACTGAGTTGCGGAACCACTGAACCAGCGACCCAACCTTCAAGGATAGGTCGAACAAAGGAAAGACAAACCGAGCCTCACAGAAAGGTGGGTCGAGCATCCAAGAGGGGATCAAAAACGTCTAGTAATTCTTTAACCTTTCTACATTTAGTAATAACATTTACAATATCTAAATTGTGGCAAATATTATATTTTTATGACTTTATTATGCTTATTTGTGTAGTTGAAGGAGTTAAGTCACCCTCTGACACGGGGAGAGCTATTTTAGGAGACCCACACCCGAAAGAGTGAGTAAAAGGGGGAGTTTAGAGAGGTCTGGGTAGACCCTCGCTCCGAGATTACCTATGTAGGTTTGAATTTAGACATATCTTTACTTAATTCTTATTATTATTTTCATTAATGTCATCATAAGTTTACAAGCCTCTGGGAGCAACCACAGACCCAGTACCAGACCCAAATGACTGAGGTTGGGCCCGATGCTGACATCCCTTTTCCTCCAAATAAGGAGGATGTCTAGGCCTAGGTGGTTGACGACCCTTACAAGGGTCGCATATATGGTATGGGTACTACCCTGACAGTTAATCCTCATCCTCCGCCACTAGGTCAGCTATTGAGGTTGATGTCATGAGGGAGCATGTGCATGCCCTCAACTAAGAGCTGTATCAGTAGGCACATTTGATCCAGGAGCAAGAGGTGTAGCTCTTTCAACAACTCCAGGAGTAGCAGGTAGGGCAGGTAGGTGTGGAGCAGGACTGAGGGAGATCCGAGAGCTTAAGTTGTCCTTGGACCGGCGGTAGCAAGAGAAGGCAAAGAAAGAAAAAGGCTAAATTTTGAAAGATGCAGAAGAAGATCACTGTTGATGTAATGACCTTCTTTTTGGACATGCAAGTTATGGGATCCTCCAATGCCGGCAAGAAGCTCCCCCAGATCCTACTCCCCTCCATTTCTGAGGGCCACTTACCGTCGGATGGTGTAGATGATGATGATGGTTCAGATGATGATGATGCTGTCGCCGCCAATGATGCCGTCGCCGCCAATGATGCCGACAACCAGGAGTTCAGCTACTTTTTGTCTAGCTTTATTTTTTTTCATTTTGGATTTTTTCACATTTATCGCAATTTGTATATATTTTATTGTAATACTTTGGTATTTTATTTAATCTGTTTAATTTTTTTATTTGTTCATTTTATTATTATTTATTTAATATCACTTTAATTGATTATTAGGTTATTATACAAATAAATAAATAAATAATAAAATACCAATCAATCCATAGTTAAATCAAAAATAGAAAATTATTAATTTGTTACTGATGAGTCTGATCATCAGTAATTAGCCATATTTTAAAAATAAAATAATTTTTAAAAATACAAACTACCCATCAGTAAAAATTAATGTAAAATCATTTTATTTATTTGAACACCTGTTGATAAAATTAAAATACTCGTCGATAATATTATTTATTTGACGGCCATGGTGAAGCCTTTAATCTAATTGTACTGATGGTTACTCATTTTTATCCCCGTCGGTACACCCGTCAAAAATTACTGACTAGTTTACATAACTGTCGATAATATTCCATCGACATCCAAAAAATTGGTGCCCCTTACCCATTGATAATGTCGTTAGTTACCCGCGTATTTCTTGTAGTGTAAGTCATGGGAACTTTTTATTCCCACATTTTATCATAGGAATAAAATCTCACTGAATTATAGAAAAATATATTTCTAGAGAATAATTGATGTCCAGAAATAATTTTACAAAACTTGTAATAAACATGATAACTTATCATTCCCAAATAGTTATATAAACGCACACTAATTTAAGATAACCATGTGTTCATATGTGCACCTTACTCGAAAAGATAATAAGTTGTTAACAGAGACTGATTGAGAAATCAATACGCCGAGCGTGTATATATTTTCCTTCCTGTTCTGCTTTTGCAATTTGACTTTTGCTTCCAAATATACCCTGGCACGCAACAAAGTTCCAAAATCTAATAAAATAAAGGTTTATCTAACCGGTGTCGTAAAATAAAGAGTTTAGGTTAAGAAATTATAAAAGAAAATTTTATCTTGGAAATGAGAGATTTTATATTTTCAAAACTAAGGACTCATTTAAAAATTTTCAAATTACTTTTCTTGGAATTAAAGGGACATAGCATTGATCGAGATTTTTTTTTACTGAAAAATAACTCGATAATAAAATAAATACTGTTTTTAAAGATAATTAATAATCACATATTGTATTATTAAACCCACTCCTGTAGAAACTAATTATGAATACCTTTGAATTTATCAACTCACCTTCTGACCTTGATAGAAAAGTATTAACCTAGAAAAGCTTGAAATCTGTATATACCACTGAATTTCTTCGACAACTCCAAAAAGTTCAACTGCTCCGGAAAATGGTGGACTTTTTCAATTTTAAAAACAAAAAATGAAGAAACTAATTCATCAAGTCACACTATTTAATTAATTTAATTGGTTTGCCAGTTATTTTTTCCATATAAGATCTATAACTGGAATCTTGTAAATAGAAATCACTAGCACTGAGGATTTTTTTTCTTTTTTGGTAATAGTGGACCACATAATTTAATTAATATAGATCAGTTAGAATTTAATGCACTCCAAATACAAGTCCTTTTTTTTGGGAAAAATTAATTGATTTGTCCCTTAACTAATTTTCTATTGTCAGATTTACCATCTAAATAATAAATGCTTCAAACTCATCTCCTAATTTTATGGGGAAATAATTAGATACTCTTAAAGTAAAAGAAAATATTTATTTTATTCTATTTATTAATTGACATATCATATATTGTATTAGAGAAAATGAGATATAACAATAACCTACAAAAGTAATGTGTTAATTAATAAATAAAACATAATAAATATTTTCTATTTTTCTCAAATCGAACACCCAGAATTTTTTAATTTAACAAACTGAACATGTTAAACCTTTTTGTAAATAATATTAGCTATATTGATGAAAAAATCCTATCTAGTATGAGCAGGAAAAAATAATATATATGACATCTTTTGTGATAAGTTCTACTTTCAAATCTACATTTTAACGTAAAAAATACTATTTACAAAGAAAATAAATGTGTTTGATTTTTAAAAAGTCAGTGGATAAATTTAAAATATTCATTAATTAGAGGAAATTTTGAATTGTTTATTATTTAATAGAGGATCAATGAATTTGAAAACTGAACTAAGTTAGGGAACAAATTAATTATTTTTTAGTTGAATAATGCTCATCCCACTTTACAATAGTTATCATTTTTTTATTTTTTCATATTTTGGAATATCTATCCATTTATAATATTTAGTTACCATTAATTTTTCTTTCATTTATACCATTGACATAAATTTGTTAATTAAGTAATCAATATATTTATCAAAATAAGTGATAATGACTATACGATAAGGGGTGTACATGGGACATGTTGGATCAAACCTAAACCCGGCTCGATTTTAGATCGAGTCAATTTTTGAAATCTGAATCTAACCAAATAATGATCCGATTAGTGACCAAGTCAACCAAATCTTCAAATAATATATGAGGATTTGAATATTATAGATATTAAGGTTATGGAGTCTTACAAGTAAGAAATAATATTTAAAAGATATTTTTATCATATATTTTTCAAAACAAATCATATCAATATAAAAATAGCACTAGAAGTTATATAAAATATATTAATTGAACTGTAAAATCTTATAATTTATTAACATATGTATATATATATATATGACATATATATATATATATATATATAAGACTTATTTGACTTCGGAACAAGTCAAGCTAACCCAAAATATGTCCCGAGCCTGGTTCGAAAAATGCACATGGTCAAATTTCAAAACCTAAACTTGCTCTTCCCAATAAGCTTCAAGTCATGCCAAGCTAGGTTAGTGGGTCAAGCTAAGTTATGAACACTCCGATATACAATAATAGTTTTGTCAATTCATATTTTTTCTATATTTACCATTTTTGTTTTGTTTTTGGTAACATACGCATTGTATGCTTTTTGATAGTTGTTTTATTTATCATTTGAGACTTTCAATGAAGTATTAATTATCATTTTTCACTTTTACCCTTGCAGATATGCTCTTTTACCCACAAATTTCTTACAATAATAATTATTGAACACTTTCCTAAAAGGATAATTTTGTTAATACATGCTTTTTTTAGTTTGTACATTTTTATTGTTATCTTAATACGTGTGTCAAAATATTAAAAGAGGGTAATAATTATTGAATGAAATAAATTAACATGAACATCTTATTCAATTAAAGGCTAACAATCCTAAAACAAAATTCTGGCTAGCATTTCCAAACCAAAAAAAAAAAAAATCATCAACTCGTAGGAGCCTTAATTATAATGAGAATAATCATTACTTTCCAAATTTCTGTCTCCTTTGTTAGAATATTCATTAGTTTGGACTTGTTATATTTCCCTTTTGAGCGTATCCCGGAGACACCTTCATCTTTGTGACCACGAAACTTTCTGCCTCCGCGCCATGCTGCACCAGTTCAAATACTTTATCAAAGACCACTTCAATATTTTACACCAGTTTTTAAAGAGTAAATACAAAACCGCGGAAAAGTCAACCTTCGCTGAAACCTATATATAGGATCCACAACCTTGCCTGGAGAACACACAAACACACAGATTGGTCTATTCACAAAACATCCAAGTTCACGTTCTCATAGTCATAGCTTATAATTTCAGATACTAGCCTTACTTGTTTTGCTTCTCTCCTCCTTTCGAACATGAAACATCTTGTTCTTGCTCTTGCATGGGCTTTTGCTCTGCTAGCTTCGTCTTCTCTGGCTTCTGCCGCTATTGTGGAACACACATTCAATGTAATAATTGGTTTGCTCATATTGATTTTCTTCCCCTACGCTTTCTGTTCTGTCTATAGATCCAGCCATTCAGCTTCTTCTACTAAGAGCTGCACTGTCTGTCTTCATATATATATATATATAAAGACATATGGCATCTTTTTAAATATATCCTGAAATATGGTACAAATAATATTTCACGCTTTAAAATGTCTGCTTTATAACTTGAATTTTATTGCTAGGATTTTTTCCACGGTGTTGTTACATTTTTTTTTTACTTTTAAATGGATAAGTAATTTTATTTATTTGAGTTATGCAACCACATTCATTCAATTTTGACGAATTTAAAGTATGCAGCATTACTCCAATAGCTATTGCTAGCATCTTAGCAACATATATGTTTTTACTATATGGAATGGTAATCTTATTGAAATTTAATGCGTATGTTGTAGGTGGGGAACATGACCATCCCTAGATTGTGCAACAACCAAGTTATTACAGCAGTTAATGGGAAGTTCCCTGGACCCATCCTACAAGTGCAGGATGGCGACACTCTTGTAATCCATGTGCTGAACAATTCACCTTACAACATCACCATGCATTGGTAATTATTATTTTTCAACTAAATTTAAGTTTAAAGTGTAAAAAAATAGCAATGACCGGTAAAATTAAATTGAAATAGCAAGTTGCCTTACATTAGGAATTAATAGTATCTATGAGAAAAATGATTATTTTCAACAGATCTCGCCAATTAACATATTAATAAAAGTGTTATTAAGGAAAATAATTTTGATATAAAGTGACAGTTGAAAATACATATAAACTTTTATCAACAATAGTACATGTCAAAAATACCCAAAATGGGTCCTTTTAGACATTTTCGATATATTCTAATTGTCAATAAAGATTTATAAATATTTTCAACGATCAATTTAAGCTAAAATTACTTTTTTTAACAATATTTTTATTAGCACTTTAATAGTTGAGCTGAAAATGCTCATTTTTGGGATGTATTCTTAGCTATCACCCTCAACTTCTTTTTAAAAAAAGAAGTTAAGTTTTAAACATCACTTCTCTATCCATCAAATGAAATGAAAGGAGCAACAATAGAAAATCACATGCTTGACAGTGACAATGAAATATCTCATTCTCCGCATGCACCTCTTTTTGTCATATTATTCAGCAGTAAATCCATTAAGAAAAATATTATTTATACTCATAGGATGTGAAATATTATGTCGACTCATACCTCATTCAGCATTAAATGAGGTCCATATCTTATTCAATGGTAAATAAGGTGTGAATCAATATGCTGTCTCATGTTTTATGGGTATAAATAACACAACTCATCCACTAATGTTTCGTAATCTGACTTGCTCTTTATATTAAAAACTCATCTGTACAGCCTTTAAAACCAAGGCTTCTTTTTTTAACTAAGAATTGGTAGATGTTTTTAATTATTTTCCTGAGTTTGAATTCCCGGTTGAGATATATCATCCTTTGTTTTCACTAATATATAAATACTTCATTTTATTTACGGATGTGAATTTTCCATGTGACTATCAAGTCCAAGTCCCTACCTTTAATGTCATGCTTGGGATTTTCCCTTTCCCCTTTCTCAATATTATTTAAATGGCCATGTAACCATTGCCATGCAGGCACGGAATATTTCAGCTTTTGAGTGGGTGGGCTGATGGTCCTGAATATGTCACTCAGTGTGCAATTCGCCCCAACCAGAGTTTTACTTATAAATTTACCATCAAGGGACAAGAGGGAACTCTCTGGTGGCATGCTCACGCATCCCTTATCCGTGCTACTGTCCATGGTGCACTTCTTATTCGCCCTAAGGAAGGTCACCCTTACGCATTTCCCAAACCGTACAAGCAAGTGCCTATCTTATTAGGTATATATTATTAATACTTGTATGTGTCTTTCATTTGATTATATGTATTAACATAAATTAATTGATTAATTATTGTGTTGCAGGCGAGTGGTGGAAATCTAACATTATGGACTTTGATACACAAGCACTTCCCCCCTCAGATGCATTCATGATCAATGGCTTGCCTGGCGATCTATACAATTGCTCTAAAGACCGTATGTTACCCTACACCGTGATTTAATTCATTTTCTTTCAACCTAAAAAGTCTAGAGATTATTCATGCCTTCTTATGTCATTTCACTTATGTGTGACTCATGCTAATGCTATATTATGTTTGGTTTTGACATAATACAGAGATGTTCAAGCTCAGGGTTAAGCCTGGAAAAACCTACTTGCTAAGGATAATCAACACCAACCTCATCAGCCAAATGTTCTTCAAGGTTGCCAATCACAAGTTCACTGTGGTTGCAGTCGATGCCGGATATACAACTCCGTATGTTACCGATGTTGTCGTCCTCGCCCCCGGCCAAACCACCGATGTCCTCCTCAAAGCTGATCAGCCGGTGGGTTCCTATTACATGGCCGCATCAATATATTACTCCACACAGGCACAATTTGACAACACCACAACAAGAGGGCTTGTTGTTTATGAAGGCTCTGATTCAACTGCTCCTTTGATGCCAATAATGCCTGTTTTCAATGACACAAAAATGGCCCACAAATTCTACACGAGTCTAACTGGGCTTGTAGATGGGCCTCACTGGCACCAATGTCCACAGAAAATGGATGAGCAAATGTTCATAACGTTTGGGCTGAATCTGGAACCTTGTCCAAAGGATGGTACCTGTATAGGCCCAGAAGGATTTCGATTCTCTGCAAGCATGAACAATGAATCTTTTGTACTTCCTAGTGATAGAGGAATGTCCATGTTGGAAGCATTCTTCAATCATGCTAGTGGGGTATACACCAAGGACTTCCCGAACAAGCCACCCCTAGAGTTTGACTACACTAACCCGAACAATAGCCTTGATCTTTCTCATATATTTGCACCCAAGTCAACCAAGGTGAAGAAGTTGAAGTTCAATTCCACTGTAGAGATAGTGCTGCAGAACACCGCTTTCCTTGACACAGAGAACCACCCCATTCACATTCATGGTTTCAACTTCTTTGTCTTAGCTCAGGGCTTTGGAAACTTCAATTCTGCTAAAGATAGGAGAATGTTTAATCTTGTAAACCCCCAAATGCGAAACACAATTGCTGTGCCTAAAGGAGGGTGGGCAGTGATAAGATTCAAAGCAAATAATCCAGGTACATTGATTATAGCATTAAGTTGATTAACATGTCAATTATAACTAATTGATATTGGATGAATTTATTTTGGTCTTCTCATATGGTTAAGATCTCCACCTGCTTTATTACTATGCAGGTATATGGATGGTCCACTGCCATATAGACAGTCACATGCCATGGGGGTTGGCCATGGCTTTTGAAATTGAGAATGGTCCCACTGCTTCATCTAGACTACCTCCCCCACCCCATGATCTACCCAAGTGCTAAGAGCAAAACGTGGCCCCAGATTATTTTTGGTCTGCAATTCATTAATTCAATTGTTCTTCAATTGTATTCAGTTCTGAATGTTTGTAGTTGAATTGATTTATTGATTAATTTATTTCATTTGGGTAGGGTTTTTGTAACAAGCTTGCTTTTTTTTTTTGGGGGGGGGGGGGAATCTACAGTTGGTTCATTTGATTTGTATTCTTTAGAGATGAAATAACCTTTTTATTAACTTAATGTTAGCTTCCATTTTTATTTGTTATATGGTAATTTTAAATGTGCATGCTTTGAATTTTGGTTTGATTAATGTTTTGTTTGTATAATTCTTATTTTCCACTCATATCTTTTATATATTTACATACTGAATAATATTTTGAGGTACAACAAAGAATAACATCTTTATGAGAACTGCTACTAGGTCTGAAATAGGGTCCGGGTCAAAATGGTGCTTGACCCGAAACAATTGGCAGCATCAATTACATGACATGGAAAGCCATTAAGGTTGTATTAATTAATCATTATTTATAATTTATACTTTCTAAATAAGTTAAAACATGATGAACATTTTAGTAACTACACTATAGCGGTTTTTTTTCCCATCGTGAATATTCAGTTTTCGAATAAGTGTAGTGATTCTAATGGTAAAAGATGAAGTGAACATGGACGTATATAGTTTAAGTGGCCTGGTAGGTTGCGGATTGGTATAAGACAAGCTATGTTAAATTTCAGAGACAACAAGGGGTGGTTAAACAAACTTAATAGAGACCAAAACATTGGTGTTTGGGATCAATAAGTTTGAACTCTTGTTAAATGGTGCGGTATATTTAAGGATTTATTATCATAGAAAAAGTGTTCTGGGGCTAGCTATGTTGGATTTGCCCAAGAACTCTCTATCGCGTTTAAGGGTGGTAATTGGGTTTCCTTTTCTCTTTGGGAACTTCGGCGTGCGTGTCCCGCTAGGCTTGGAAAAAGGATATACAAGGACTCTGATACTTAAATTAGCAAGGATCCAAAAGATTTTAGAGTTTTAGGAAAAATAGCATATCGTTAGTGATGTTTATCTTCTTCTATTTATACTTTCTAGCAGGAATTACCCTTTAATTTTTTGTAACAACTAGTGAGCTAGTTTTAGAAGGCCTTATCCATTCATGATTCGCAAAAATTGTTAGGGTGAGTCATTGTATTTATGGAAGTTTCCTTGAGGAGCTTGGAATTTTGTGCTTCTTCCAATGTGTTAACTCCTTGGTTTTTCAGAAGGTTCTACATTGGATCATGTAGGCGGAAAAAGTTTAAGGCTTCTCTCGGGGTCAATCCCATAACACTTTTTCTTTAAAAATTTTCTCACTTTTATTTAAAATAAACTATTTGATTTCTTTTATATGACATGAAATAATTTAACAGTTCCACTCATTAATCCATTTGATGAATAAAAACCAAGGGCTAAGAAAATGAGGCAAATAAGTGCAGTTTCTTTTAAATAAAAATAGAAGGTAGAATGTATTTAATAATTTTATTGAATAATAAATATTACTTATTTTAAACATAAAATAATGTAATTCAAGAATGTAATTTTTTATAAAAAAAAATTGGCAATTTAACTATGTGTTTAAAAAAATCAAAAAATTTTAAAACACATACAACAAATGATAAGCATTACCTCAGTTGTTAAAGTGGCGATAATTATGTGACAAAAAAAACAGGGGTGATAATTTTTTTCTTTTACGTAAAAAGGGGCAATAATTATAAAAAAAAGAAAATTCTTAAAATATTTATAGGCGTGTGATCAAAAAATATATATATTTGTAAATCATTTTTTAAATATTTTATAAGGATCACTTAAATATTCTTATATTTTATAAGGATTCTTAATTTTCTTGGGGGACTAAAATTTAAAATTATAGAGACAGTAATTAAAATTAAAAAAACATCTTGATCAGACAAAAAAAGAAAGTGACTAAAACCAAATCTTACTATATTGTCACCTATCAAAAACATATTTAAAGTTAAATTCTTCGAATTATATTAAATTAAAGATTATAATAGATTTTATGCTTGTATTTTTATGGACTAACCATGTACAGTTCGTATTATCAACTAGAAAAGTTTAAACAAAATTTCAAAACTCTTTAGATTATCCACTATGATATGACATTTTTTAAAATTTTTTTGATATTGACAATGTAAAATTATTTTATATTTTTAATATATTAAAATTAAACATATTTATATTAGATAAGATTTTATGTAATCTATATACTATACAAATAAGGAGTGCCTATGTCCACTGTAGCTCTCCTATTCACATTCCATGCTTCTCTCCCAAAATTTTTGTAAATAAGCCAATTAAAAGCATCACTACACTACTATTCTAATAGCATATCATATGCGGACCCATAACACGTATAGGTGGCTATATTAACCTTTGCAAGCTAATCCTACAAAAAATTTGTCGTTTAGCCACATTAGAAATTAACATTTAACCACATTTATCAAATGTGGCTAAATGATCTTCCAACACTTCCACAATTAACCGGATTGATTGCAAATCAAGAATTCGAGGAACAATAGAATGAAATTTGAGAGCTGATCAATAATCCATAGTTCAAACATTAAGAACAATGAAATTCAAGTACTAGATCAGCCAATAGAAAAAAGGATAGAAACTTACAAGAGTGCGATCGAAAGTGCCAGAGAAATGAAGAGTGAGAGAGTATTAGAAGGCGGAAATAGAGGTAGAAGGTTGGTGACGCAATGGATGATGCAGAGAGCACGCATGAGAGTGAGAGTGAGTGGCCGCAATGAAAGCAAGAATGAGAGATAACGTCACTGTGGCAGAGGCGATGCGATGGCGAAGACGGTGTGGTGGGGGAGACAGCGACGGCGATGGCGACGGAAGGTCAATGACACGGTGAAAGATACAGAGAGCGAGAGAGCATGAGAGAGAGTCAAAGTGAGCGTGCAATAATGATAGCAAGAGTGACGATGAAAGCATTAGTGTTGCGTTGGATTTTGACATTTTATTCGCACAGTGAAGTATTCACTGTGTTATTTAGCCACGCCTACACCACCATTGTTACAAAAAGATTCTTTTTACTATTTTTGATAGTGTTCTTATATAGGCTAGCTAATTTGAGTTGCAAAAATATGAAAAACAATATATTTATATTGTAATGTCACATTATTTGTTAGTAGAAATTAATTTTCCAAACTTGGCTTTACATGTTTAAATGGAATATGGTTTAGAAAGTTATTTGAGAAAAAATTAACCCATTCACAGAAAATTAAATTTCTTAATACCTTTTTTTTTTATATAATACTATAGGTTAAAATAGTTTGTGGCTCAAATTTAATTTAATTTGCAATAATTTAATTCCAGGCAAATTTTGCAAAATTTAATTAAATATTTTTGTACATAAATAATTTCTATAATCTGTTCTTTTGTGACAACATATGTTTTTGCAGTTTGAAATTGAAGAATTAATATGTACAAGTTGGTTTCCAACAAAAAAAAAAAACTCTTATCGATTTTTTGGCCCAAAAAGCTGAATCTTTCAACCAGGCCTATCCATTCCAGATAGATAATTTGTGTGGATATTAATTTGTGTAGTTTAGTAGAATTACTCTAATAAAGTTGGATTCTTAAAAAATCTTATATTATTTATTTTTAAAATAAAAAATTATTATTAAAATATCTATTCCAAATTGATCAAAAGAATTAAGAAAAGTGAATGCCACCTAGTCAAAATATGTACAGAAATTAAATCGAAAGCCTCCTCAGCTATTTTCATTTTCCATTAGTTTTCACATCTTTTTATCTCTCAACTGTATGATCGAAGTGAGTGGATTTTGTTTTCAATTTTTCAAACAACATATTAGAAAAATATTTTAAATATTTGATTTATTATTGAAGAATTGAAATAAAAAATATTTAACCTAATGCACTGAGTAGTTACCCACTTAGTTTGAAAAATATTTTCTAAAATTTTAATATGACATGAATCAACCAATATACATATATATATATATAGTACTCCACAACGAGAAAATATGAAATTCATTAGTTTAGAAGAAAAACGTAATGTTGTAATTTAGTTTTCATGAATTATTTAATTGAAGTATTAGCACTCAATCAATTAATTTTCAGTTAAAGAAACCATTTTTTCATGAAATAAATTAAATTTAATTAATTTAAAAAATGTTACTATCATAAAGAAAATATTTTACCCATACATGTAATATTAATTTGAACCCATATAAGTGATACTAATTTGTGAGTGATTATTGTCTAATTTTTATTTTAAATATTTTCATTTGTATACAGGGTTGATAATCTCATATAAAAATATGAAGAAATTGTGTTTAGTTGTGATTAAAACTTTGCTTGAGTAATGAAAAATCTTCAAAAGCTTTTATTGGAATGACTTTAATAAGTTTAAAATTTACAGGTTAATTCAATAATCTGTTGTTGCTAAATGAACTAGATTATAGAAAGGAGAGGAATAACCAATGAATGTTTAGTTTTTATAAAAACATTATGACACCACGAGTCTGGTATTATTAGTCAACTCTACATAATATTGTTTTAGAATTAATGTTTAGTTTTTATAAAAAAAAATTAAAAAATAGCAAAATCTATTTGTTAGTCAAACTCTGACTCCTGCTAGTTGAGTTCATTCTCCTCTTAGTCGAGCTCAATTGCCATCTCAGGTTGACCTTACCACCTCTCGGCCAATCTCCGCCCTTCTCTTAGCCAATCTTAATTGCCACCCATTTGATCTGATCACTTCACAGCCGAGCTTCTTTGCCATATCTGATTAGCCTCCACCATATGCCTATTGGTCTCTGCTACCAGTCAGCCGAGCTCCGTCTTCTCCTGGTCGAGCTCTATTACCATCTCTACCACCATGGCCGACCCTTGACACATGCAGGTCGACTTTTGCTACCTTCTGGCAATTCTTACCGCCTACTATCCTAAGCCAACGTCACTTCTCGACTGATCATTTTACATAAACAAAGAGTGCACAATCATGACACCAGAAGTCTGGTATTATTATTCAACTCTACATAATAATGTTTAAGAATTAACATTTAGTTTTTATAAAAAATTTAAAGAATAGCAAAATCCATTTGTTAGTCAAGTTTCGTTTCCTCCTATCCAAGCTCATTTTCCTTTTGGTTGAGCTTAATTGCCATCTCAGGTTGACCTTACCACCTCCTAGTCAAGGTCCGCCTTCCTCTTGACTGATCTTAATTGCCATCTGTTTGATCTCATCACCTCTCAGTCGAGCTTCTTTACTATCTCTGATTAGCCTCCATCATATGCCTGTTACTCTCCGCCACCCTCAGTCAAGCTCATCCTCTGCATGGTCGAGCTCTATTTCCTCTCAGATGAGCTCCACTTTCCCCCATTAGAGCTCCTTTTTCATCTCTGCCACTCAACTGAGCCTTGACACATGCCGATCGACCTCTGCCTCCTCCAGGATGAGCTTTATTTCCTCTCGGCCGATCTCCACCTCTCCCAGCCAAGCTCCTGTGCCATCTCTTCGGCCATAGCCGACCCTTCACACGTGCCAATCAACCTCTACTACCTCCTAACCGATCTTACCGTTTGCTATCCAATGCCAACGCCACTTCTTGGCCGTTCATTTCACAGAAACATAGAGAGTGCACAATCATGACACCAGAAGTCTAGTATTATTATTCAACTCTACATAATAGTGTTTAAGAATTAAGTTTTTATAAAAAAAAACTAAAGAATAGCAAAATCCATTTTTTAGTTGAGCTCCGCCTCCTACTAGCTGAGCTCACTCTCTCTTGGCCAAGCTTAATTACCATCTCAGGTTGACCTTACCACCTCCTGACCAAGGTCCACCTTCCTCTTAACCTATCTTAATTGCCATCCGTTTGATTTCATCACCTCAAGGTCGAGCTTCATTGCTATCTCTGATTAGCCTCCATCATATGCCTGTTAGTCTCCACCACTCTCAGCATCCTCCTCATGTCCTAGCTCTTTTTCCTCTTTGACAAGGTCCACCTTCCTCGGTAGAGATCCTTTTTCATTTCTGCCACCCTGACCAAGCCTTGACACATGCTGGCCAACCTCTGTCTTCTCCAGGACGAGCTCTATTTCCTCTCGGCTAATCTCCATCTCCCACAGCCGAGCTCCTTTTAATCCACACTAACATCTATTAAGTACATTTTATTTTTTATTATGAAAAAAAGGACCCGATTTGCCATCTCCTGTTCACTTCCACCACATCCTAGCCGGCCTCCACCACCTGTTAGTGGAGCTCCACCTCCTGTCAACCGAACTCATTCTTTTCTTGGCTAAGCTAATTGCCATCAATGGTTGACCTTACCACCTCCTGGCCAAGCTCCGCCTTCCTCTTGGATGATCTTAATTGCCATCCTTGATCTCATCACCTCGAGGCCAAGCTTTATTGCCATCTTTGATTAGCCTCCATCATATGCTTGTTAGTCTTCGCCACCCATTAGCTGAGCTCTGCCTTCTCCTAGCCAAGCAATTGGATGAGTTGTACCTTCCCCAAGCCGAGCTCTTTTCATCTTTGCTACCCTCGACCAAGTCTTGACACATGCTAGTCGACCACTGCCTTTTCCAAGACGAGCTCTATTTTCTATTGGCCGATCTCCACCTCTCTTAGCTGAGCTTCTTTGCCATCTCTACCGCCAAGGTCGACCCTTCACACATTCCGATCGACCTCTGCTAACTCCTAGCCAATCTTATCGCCTACTATCCTACGCAACATCACTTCTCAGCCAAGCATTTCACATGAACAGAAAGAGTACACAATCACGACACCATAAGTCCAATATTATTATTCAACTCTACATAATATTGTTAAAGAATTAATGTTTAGTTTTTATAAAAAAAAACTAAAGAATAGCAAAATATATTTGTTAGTTGAGCTCCGCTTCCTTCTAGCTAAGCTTATTCTCCTCTTGGCTGAGCTTAATTGCTATCTCAGGTTGGCCTTACCACCTCCCAGCCAAGCTCCGCCTTCTTCTTGGTCGATCTTAATTGCCATCCATTTGATCTCATCACCTCGAGGCCGTGCTTCATTGCCATCTTTGATTAGCCTTCATTATATGCCTACTAGTCTCCGTTCCTCGTCAGTCAAGCTTCGCTTCCTCCCGGCCGAGCTCTATTATTCGTGTTTTGATCAGTTTTGTTAAAACATATTTAAAAACAACATTAGATGATACAATTTTAGCAAGGAATATATATGGTTTTGGTTTAAGTTTGGAAAATAAAATATTTCGGTTCATTAGAATAGATTGTTGGAAAAATTGATTAGAATAACACAAATAAAATTAAATAAGATAAGAAATAATTTGACATAATATAAATCATGAGTCACAAAAATTATAAAGCTAAATATAACCAAAAAATAATAATGAATAGAATATAATGGCTTATTAGTATTATTGGCTGAGGCGTGCTAGGCACTGAGTTTAAGAGTATTTTGCCATCACGAATCAATTACTTGGTGCAGATGGTCTTCATGACTATTACTCCCCAGAATACAACAACCACTTCTCACTAACTATGTACTTGAACTAGTGAGGCTATACAGGAACAACTTTATTGGACTGCTCAAGGAAACCAAAAGGAATAGTCATAGAAAATACTAAGTCCCCTGCTCTTTGTTCGCTAAACAAAGACCATCTAATAGAAAAAAGAAAGGGACCGTTTCTTCAAGCCTTCTCCAACGTAAAGAAAAGATATAGCTGCGGGAGATTAAAAGAAATGTGCAAAACTAATAATAATGATTAATTTAGAGCAAAGATCCGTTGAAGACACTGCAAATGTTTTAATTGAGAACAGCTTCAAAAAATAAATGCATGGTTTAAACTCTTTAGCCAATGTTAAAACTATTAAGCAGATCAATTAACTCTACTAAAATTTTACATCAAAGAAAACGTGAATACTAAAAGGAAACGAATGCTTGACATGCAATAAATAATAATAATAATAACAACTTTGAAATAAATATAAATATAAATATAAATAAAATACAACAATTCCCCACATATTTCAAAGTTAATATTTATATTAAGATAATTCCCATGAGCATGAGAATTCAATGCACCAGTACTATTGTCTTTTGGACTACGAACTAGTGCTTAGAGCAAATGAAATTTCAACCACAAGAACGTTGGTGAGATTAGAAACCCTATGAACCTTCATATCCTACATATGATTCAGTGATCTCATCACTCACACTGTCTTCTCATCCAAAGTTGTTCAATGCGGTGTGGTGCATTTTGGCCTCGCACCGTTACCTATATTTCATGAGTGGCTCCAGAGAATTGCCCAAGTTCCCATAAAGACGGCCTCACCTCCACCACTCACAGAGGTGAATCTATCAAGTGTACACTACAGTCAAGCACACCACTCATTCATGAGCTATAGATTCATTAAGAGTATAAACTCACCCTTTATTTTGTTGTAGTCATGCACTATCCCTCCAGATATTATTTTGCATCATAGGGGATGGACTAAAATAGATAGTGTTTGAATGATTAACAAGTGACTTGTTTTTACCCATATAAACCTAACATTTGAGGAATTCTCAAATTTATGTTGGGTTACCATCACTCTTAGTCTATGAGTTAGGCATAAAGCCTCATACCCCTCAATGCATCCTCTATAGCTTTTGTGGTTTTGTCAAAGGATCCACCAAAACATATTTGACCTTAAATAATTTATTAAGAGATCTCTTAAACATTTCACCTCATGTATTGGTCTACTTGGATGATTTTCCAAGTAACAACACCACCATAAAAATTAAATATAGTTAACTTCAGAGTAGTCTTCAACTATATTTGGATATCTCCACAACATAGATTGATCTATATATTCACACTTATTTTCAAGGATTATCTGCATAACAATTTCCTCTTCATCCCCCACAATTTTATGTAGAAGGTAAAACACTTTCAGATATATGTTTGTAGTCCCATAGTCTACCACTCTTTTTTTTTTCCGCGACCAAATTTGGTTTTGCTTCTGTTTATTTATTTTTCTTGGCCAAAGACCAACTCCTTAAAACCTGGAAAGAAGCAATGTTACAAAAAGCAATTTTGAGAAATGCTTAACAGCTTGAAAGCTGGACTATTTTTTTTTCCTCCATGAATGCAAATCATACGCCATAATCACCATAAAGGTATTTACTCAATACATTAGAAAATGCTTTATGTTACATACCATTTGAAACAGTTTGCACTTTAGGAGTAGAACACTTTAAAACTACGAACATTTATTCACAGTTTCAAATTTCCATAAATAGTTTTTTTTTTATCTTTATACTATAATTGTCAGGATGGCCAAGTGGTCTAAGACGCCAAACTCAAGTTATGGTCCTCGTGAGAGTTGTAGATGAAAGAAACTTAAATTTGGGTCCCTTGAAATAGTATAGCTAATTTGTAACAAAACTAGTAATTGAATGAAGGAAAAACAAAATATATTAATGCTAAATATCTTAGACAATTATGAGCCTATGGAATTTCTAAATAAATAGTCTTCCACAATTTTCAACAATCACCACTTCAATTCTATCACATGTTATAAATAGCAATAGAACAATAATGAAATCTATTGAGCAAACACTCTAAACAATTTGAAAACTTTAGCTGAAAAAAATATAAAATAAAAGTTGTTCTCCAATGACAGGATTAATGATCACAGACAAAGCTAAACAAGCTACACTTAAAAAAGCTGGAATTGTAAAATTAACAAAAAGAAAGACACAAAAGTTACAAAAAAGTTACATAATTAAATGCAATGCTCACTACCAGATCAATGTTCACAAATATATGTTTACTAGTCGTTTAACTCATGCGATACATGAGGAGATAATAAAAAATAGTTTGTTGATTGTTATAAAAAATAAATAATAATTTATTTAAATATATCTTATAGAAAATTGAGTATATAAATTTATCTTAAAAGTAAGTTAATATTTAAATAATTAAATAAATGGATAAAATATAAATGTATCATTTTATTTTATATTTTATATTGAATATCATGTTTATAAGGTTGAAAATATCTCAATAGAAGCCTCTAACTAACAATAAAGAGCCTATTTTATGAAAATTTTACACATTTCGAAAGTTGAAATTGTTGAATAAAGAAAAAGAATAAATGAATAATTTTACTATTTTATGAGCTATTTATAGGGATGACAATGAGTATCAATGAGAAAGGGGACATGTCTCATGCCTCCCGTCGCCATTTAGAATTTTGTCTCATATCCCCATCTCCTTTACGGGCCCCCATTTCTCATTTCTCATTTCCTATTTTCCATGGGTATTTTGAATCCCTATGGTATTCAAGGGTTTATTAACAAATTTCAAAAAGAGAAAAACTTTAAAAATATTTTACAATTTGAAACATAAATATCCATAATAACAAATACTATTAATGTAATATAATCTAAATTAAAATTAAAAATACATACATATGATGAAAAAATATATCCCAGTTCTTTTTTCCAATAAAAATATAGCACAATAAAAATAATTAAAAAATAAATGTGCGTTATCCCCATTCCCATCCTGTTTAACAAACGAGGACTTAACTCTTATCAATAATTCATATGAAGACAAAATATATCCCAATTCCTTTTTCCATTGTGAGTAATTCGTGCATGTATCCATTGTCAATTTTTTCTATCATCCCTAGCTGTTTAAATCCTTTTAGTAAATTAAAATATTTAATTTATAAAAATATAAAAGATGTATCTTCTAATTAATAAAAATAATACATAAATTTAATTTATATGATTTCAATTACATGTCCTTTCCTTGTACATCCTTTTAATAAATTAAGATATCAATTTTAAAATATATGTTATAATTAATGTGTAATAATTAGTAAAAAAAACATATATAATTCTAATTTTTATAATCTCAATTATTAGAGTAGTATATCAATTATAATATTATTTTTAATAAAAAATAATATAATTATTTACTTTTTAAAAATTAGAAAATATTTATATCATTATCAAAGTAGTGTAAATTGTGAAATTGAATTTTTTAAATATTTTTGTATTGAAAAATTGAAGGTATTTTTTTTTCAAAAAATTGGTATGAAAAAATTATGAAATTAATAGATTGGAATGTTCAAATTGTAAAAAATTAAATAGGATATAGTGATACAGGTTGATAGATAATTTTTTTTATTGTAATTTTCAAAAGTTTGAGATTTAAAATTAGAAAATTTTCCCCTAATCCCATCTTATTTAGAATTTTGCCTTCATTCTCATCCACATCCCTGCCACAAATCCTTATTCCTCATTTCATGTAGAGATTTGAATCCCTATTGATATTCATGAGTTTATTAATAAATTTCAAAAAGGAAAATTTTTTAAAATACTTTGAACTTTAAAGCATAAATTTTTATAATAACAAATAATACTAATGCAATGCAATTATAATAGCTTTGTTATCATTAATACTATAATTATATATATAAAATTTTGATGGTATAATATATTGAATTATAATTTTATTTATGCTATTTTTTATTTTTTATATCGCTTTTGTTAATGGTAGAGAGATATGAAGGTATAATTGGAAAAAATAATTGATAATTAGAAAGTAAATTAAATTCAAAAACTTACTTTAAGTATTAAGATTATAAAAATTATAAGGTATAATTTTTTTATGAATAACACATAGAAGACTTTTTATATAATAAGTCTCAAATATTAATATTATATCAATTATTATTATATTTGATTAAGAATAAATTATTATATTAGTATTATAATGAGTCTTAAATATTTGATTAAGAATAGATTTGGCAAAAATTTAATTTTGAATTATTATCATATCAAAATCAATCAATTAGTAATTCTTTAACAATTTAACCTATCCGTTTTCTTTAAAAAAAAATGCTGATTTTAAAACTTATTTATTTTTAAAATATTTTCTTTATAATTTTTTATATTATTTTCATAATGTGAGGCTACTAATGGTTATTAGTTTAATTATAGATTGTAATTATATTGACATGAGTTCTCTCTTATGCAAATTATAATTTGTAATGATTGTAATATTTGATTCTTTAATGATTGTAATATTTGATTTTATATCATATGAAAAACAATTAATAAGTAAATTATAAATTAAGTTTAAAAAAAAATCTTTAGACATAAAGATTGAGAAAAGTAGAGCTTAAATCATTGTATAAATGATACATGAAGCCTAAATCATTATATGAATGACATGTATAATAGTTTGCATGAAATGCGTTTGAAATATTAGTATAGTAGATTTATACAATCAATAAATTTTATATGGAATCCTAATCATTAATAACTTCTAATTATAAATAAGATCCTGATAAATCTCTATCATATATTTTTTTAATTTTTTAACATTAATTTTTTTAAAAAAATTCATTCAAATCTTTTAAAATATAAAATTATCAAAATCATTTGCAAGAGCTCATAGGTTATTGAATGTATAATTTTATAACCATTTCAGGTGATCTGATTGCAATAATCACCCATTCTTTACGTTCACTGTCCAACGCGCAACAGAAAAAGCCAAGAGTAAGATATTGAAACTTTCATTTTCTTGTTTTTCTTTCCTCTTTTTTTTTCTTGGCAAATAATCTCATTTTTTGTTTATCTGATTAAGGTGTTCCACTTTTTTATGTTTTTCATATCACACGATTTTTTGTTGTAATGGGCACCATTAATATTTTTATCACCCCAATACATTTATATCTAATCCATTTTTCAATGATTCTTAATTCTATATATTTTTTCAATTCTTAATGATTCTTAATTTTAATTGTAGATCATAATTTTAATGATTCTTAATCCCATAAATATATCTTAATGATTCAAATTTTATTGATTGAAGTAATCTTTAATGATTGTAATATTTGATTTTATTAATAGTTAAATTGCAAATTAAGTTAAAAAATCTGTAAACATAAATGTTGAGGAAAATAGCCCCTAAATAACTATATGAATGCCATGTGTATCCTGAAACTTTGTATGAAAGATATGTGTAATAGTTTCCATGGAATGACTCTCAAATATTACTATAGTAGATATAAATTATTATTAAACTTGATTAAGAATAAATTATTATATTAGTATTATAATGAGTCTTAAATAATATTTGATTAAGAATAAATTTAGTAGAAATTGAATTTTAAATTATTATCATATCAAAATCATTCAATTAGCAATTTATTAATAATTTAATCTACCCGTTTTCTTTTTAAAAAAATATGCTAAGAAAAGTGGGCCCTAAATTGTAAATTAAGTTAAAAAATTTGTAGACATAAATGTTGAGAAAAGTGGGCCCTAAATCATTATATGAATGACAGATGTACTCTAAAGCTCTGTATGAAAGATGAAAGATACATGTAATAGTTTCGATGAAATGACCCTCAAATATTAGAATAGTAGATTTTTTTTCATATCACATGATTTTTTATTGTGATGGGCACCATTAATATTTTTATCACCCCAGTACATTTATATCTAACCCATTTTTCAATGATTCTTAATTCTATATTTTGTTTTCATTCTTAATGATTCTTAATTTTGAGTGTAGATCGTAATTTTAATGATTCTTAGTCCCATGAATATCTCTTAATGATTCAAATTTTATTGATTCATGTAATCTTTGATAATTGTAATATTTGATTTTATTAATAATTAAATTATAAATTAAGTTAAAAAATCTGTAGACATAAATATTAAGAAAAGTGGGTCCTAAATTACTAAATGAATAACATATATATCCTAAAGCTCTATATGAAATACACGTGTAATAGTTTCTATTAAATAACTTTCAAATATTGGAATAGTAGATTAATTTTTTTCATATCACATGATTTTTTGTTGTAATGGGCACTATTAATATTTTTATCACCTAATACATTTATCTCTAATCCATTTTTCAATGATTCTTAATTCTATAATTTTTTCTATTCTTAATTTTAATTGTAGATCATAATTTTAATGATTCTTAATCCTATGAATATGTCTTAATGATTCAAATTTTATTGATTCATGTAATCTTCAATAATTGCAATAATTGATTTTATTAATAATTAAATTGTAAATTAAGTTAAAAAATCTGTAGATATAAATGTTGAGAAAAGTGGGCCCTAAATCACTATATGAATGACATGCATACTCTGAAGCTCTGTATGAAAGACACATGTAACAGTTTCGATGAAATGACCATCAAATATTAGAATAGTAGATTTTTTCATATCACATGATTTTTTGTTGTGATGGGCACCATTAATATTTTTATCACCCCAATACATTTATATCTAATTCATTTTTCAATGATTCTTAATTCTATATTTTTTCCATTCTTAATCCCATGAATATATCTTAATGATTCAAATTTTATTGATTCATGTAATCTTTAATAATTAACAATTAAATTGTAAATTAAGTTAAAAAATTTGTAGACATAAATGTTGAGAAAAGTGGGCCCTAAATTACTATATAAATGACATGTGTACCTTAGAGTTCTGTATGAAAGGCATGTGTAATAGTTTCTATGAAATGACTCTCAAATATTATAATAGTAGATTTTTCCGGACAGAAGCATGGATAATACATCCCTATAGCCAACACAATCAAAAGAAGTCAGTACCCATACATCAAAACTAAAGAAAGAATGATAAAAAAAATGAAACAAAAATTAGAGTTTGTGTGAGACCTACAAACTCATCCATAAAAGCCATTTCGATTGAGCTTATGGTTAATGGATCGCTAAAGCTCGGGTTCAGTCCATAGCTGTATAACCCAAACTTTGACTCTCCAGCACTCCTGCAGAGGAGCAATTTTTGCCAAATGATGGATAAGTTTCGCCATAACAATTAAAGCAAAGGTCAAGAAAAAATGTGAATTAGATAACTAATGTCAAGGGATAATAGGGAGAAGGCGGATAAAGGTAGGGAGCAATTAAGAAAAATGACTAAAATTTATAGGAAAGATTGAAAGCCGCCTTGCATATCTTGGTTTCTAGGGATTCAATAAAAAATCAGAATTCATAATTTTCGATTGTAATCAATTTGGGATTCAATCAAAATAACAATTCAAAATTAGTTTAGAAATTTAGAGATTTATGGTCAAAAAGAAAAATGATGATCTGCTGAAAATGAAAAAATCTTATCGAAATCCAAAATAGTTTAGAGATTTAGGATTCATGATAAGAACAAAATAAAAAGTCATGGTCATCTGAAGGAAAGAAGGATCGTAATTCGATTAGGCATTTAGGATTCATCGTGAGAACAAAATAAAAAGTCATAATTAGATGAAAATCAAAAAACTTAATCAAATCAAAATATTAATTGAAAAGAATATCTAACCTTCTTTTTGGGGAGATTGTAAGCGCCCTGAGGTTATTGAAAGGAAAGCATAAGTTTTTGAAGGCTTTGAGGGTTATTGAAAAGAGAGCATAGGCTGGTCATCCCCTTTATATTCATTATATCAGCGCACAGAGGCAATTCAAAAGAGTGATTTTTTCTTGTTTTCCTTTCCTTTTTGTTGTTGTTGTTCTCGGCAGCTTGTTTCCTTTTTTGGTTGATATGATTAAGGCCTTCAATTTTTTTTCATATTACATTATTTTTTATTGTAATGAGCACCATTAATATTTTTATAAGGGTAAATATATCTTTATGATTCTAATTTTATTCTTAATGATTCTTAATTTTAATTCTAGATTCTTAATCTGGTGAATATATCTTAATGATTCTAATTTTATATATTCATGTAATCTTCTTTAATGATTATAATATTTGATTTCATTATAACATTTGATTTTATTAATAATTAAATTGTAAATTAAGTTAAAAAATGTCTAGATATAAATTTTGAGAAAAGTGGGTCCTAAGTCACTATATGAATGACACGTGTATCCTAAAGCTCTGTATGAAAGACACGTATCATAGTTTCTCTGAAATGACTCTCAAATATTATAATAGTAGATATATAATTTAAACAAATCTTTCTTCTATGAAACATCAATCAAATTCGGAATAATAAAATCTACGAAATTACTCTTAAGATTGTTGGAAAAATTGATTAGAATAACACAAATAAAATTAAATAAGACAAGAAATAATTTGATATAATATAAATCATGAGTCACAAAAATTATAAAACTAAATATAACAAAAAAATAACAAAATTAGAATAGAATATAATGGCTTATTAGTATTATTGATTAAGGCGTGTTAGGCACTTAAGAGTATTTCACCACCATGAATCAATTACTTGGTGTAGATGGTTTTCATGGCTAATACTCCCTAAGATACAGCTGCCACTTCTCGCTAACTTTGCACTTGAACTAATGAGGTTATATAGGAACAACTTTATTGGATTGCTCATGGAAACCAAAAGGAATAGTCATAGAAAATACTAAGTCCCCTGGTCTTTGTTTGCTGAACAAAGACCATTTTATAGAAAAAAAAAGAAAGAAAAGGACCGTTTCTTCGAGCCTTCTCCAACATAAAGAAAAGATATTGCTGTTGGAGATTAAAAGAAATGTGCAAAACTAATAATAATGATTAATTTAGAGTAAAAATCCGTTGAAGACACTGCAAATGTTTTAATTGAGAACAACTTCAAAAAATAAATGCATGGTTTAAACTCTTTAGCCAACGTTAAAATAATTAAGTAGATCAATTAACTCTACTAAAATTTTACATCAAAGAAAACGTGAATACTGAAAGGAAACGAATGCCGTGACATGCAATAAATAATAATAATAATAATTATTATTATTATTATTTTGAAATAAACATAAATATAAATAAAATACAACATAGATTACATTCGTTTTTCCTCACATATAATCGATTTTTGGTATTAGAAACTTTCTTCAAATTCAAACATAATCAGTTTATATTAAACATCATATAGGAGATAATTTGAATAAAAGAAAAAGAAAAACACACATCCGGATAGTGTACAAACTCCATGATTTATGTCCCCATGTATAGCACAGGTATGCTGTTAGTTATGTATATATGGAAAGGAAATATTTTACATGTATATAGGAAAAGGAAAGATTTTACATAATTATTCGAC
Organism: Dalbergia cochinchinensis; assembly: GCA_031216125.1. NCBI lineage: Eukaryota > Viridiplantae > Streptophyta > Magnoliopsida > Fabales > Fabaceae > Dalbergia > Dalbergia cochinchinensis. The sequence continues at coordinate 70,089,328 of CM062368.1, forward strand.
ATACACTAATACACGTACTCTTTTTTTTTTTAGTTTAATCAGTTGAGTAGTTAGATACTTACTTAAACTCGCGCCATTCAACATGTCCATTGTTAGCATTTCCAATTCTGATAAATTTCAAAATTCAAATCTTAAAACTGAAAGTGTATCGGTGGTTTTGTGTGTCTAGTTTTGCCATAGATAAGCACTAAACAATTACATCCAAACTTTTATTGACTTATCTATGCTATAAAGGAATCGGATCACTAGCGTGCCAATCTTAGGACTGGACCATTGCAAACATGACCATCAAAAGCCAATAACAAAGTCCTTGGCTGGGCATAACAGTCACCGAAACAGCAAACTTGCCTAAAACAGCACAGAAACAGAACCAGACAATGCAGTGCAAATACAAAGAACAAGACAAACACCTAGAGACAAGGACCAAAAAAGATACCTTGCACCACTAGAAACACAATTTGTAGCATAAGAAACCCCATCCCATGATCTACCCAATTGCTAAGAGCAAATCGTGGCCCCAGACTATTTTTGGTCTGCAATTCATTAATTCAATTGTTCTTCAATCGTATTCAGTTCTAAATGTTTGTAGTTGAATTGATTTATTGATTATTTCATTTGGGAAGGGTTTTGTAACAAGCTTGCTTTCTTTTTGTTGGGAATCTACCGTTGGTTCATTTGATTTGTATTCTCTAGAGATGAAATAACCTTTTATTAACTTAATGCTAGCATCCATTTTTATTTGTTATATGGCAATTTTAAATATGCATGATTTGAATTTTGGTTTGATTAATGTTTCGTTTGGATAATTTTTATTTTCCACTCATATCTTTTATATATTTACATACAGAATAATATCTGGGCGTACAACAGAGAGGAATCTTTTTATGAGAATTGCTACTCGGTCTGAAAGAGGGTCTGGCTCAAGATAGCGCTCGACTCGAAACAATTGGCAGCATCAATTAAATGACATGGAAAGCCATTAAGCCATTAAGGCTGTAATAATTAATCATTATTTATAATTTATATTTTCTAAATAAGTTAAAACATGATGACCATTTTGATAACTACACTATAGTGGGTTTTCTTTTCCCATCGTGAATATTCAGTTTTTGAATGAGTGTAGTAATTCTTATGGTAAAACATGAAGTGAACATGGATGTTTATAGTATAAGTGGTAGGTTGCGGATTGGTATAAGACGGGCAATGTAAAATTTTAGAGACAAAAAGAGGTGGTTAAACAAACTTAATAGAGACCAAAACACTGGTGTTTGGGATCAATAAGTTTGAACTCTTGTTAAATGGTGTGGTATATTTAAGATTTATTATCACAGAAAAAGTGTTCTAGGGTTAGCTATATTGGATTTGCCCAATAACTCTATTGTGTATCAGGGTGGTAATTGGGTTTCCTTTTCTCCTTAGGAACTTCGACATGGGCCCCACTAGGCTCAAAAGAAAGACTTGCAAAGACTCTGATACTTAAGTTAGCAAGTATCTGAAAGGGTTTAGGATTTTAGGAAAGATAGCATATCGTTAGTGATGCTTATCTTCTTCTATTTATACTTTCTACGAATTACCTTTTAATTTTTGGTAACCCTATTTATACTTTCTAGAAATTACCTTTTAATTTTTGGTAACCCAAATAATGAGCTAGTTCTAGCGGACCTTAGCTTATCCATTCACAATTCGCAGAGATTGCTAGGGTGAGTCATTGTATTTATGGAAGTTTCCTTGAGGATCTCGGAACTGTGTGCTTCTTCCAACGTGTTGACTCTCTGGTCTTTCAGAAGGTTCTACATTGGGTCACGTTGGCGGAAAAAGCTTAAGGCTTTAACACTTTTTCTTTAAAAATTTTCTCTCTTTTATTTAAAATACACTATTTGATTTCTTTTATATGACATGAAATAATCAACAGTTCCACTCATTAATCCATTTGGTGAATAAAAACCAAGGGCTAAGAAAATGAGGCAAATAAGTGCAGTTTTTTTTAAAATAAAAATAGAAGGTAGAATGTATTTAACGATTTTATTGAATAGTAATATTAATTATTTTAAACAGATAAAATAATGTAATTCAAGAATGTAATTTTTTATAAAAAATTGGCAATTTAAATGTGTTTAAAAAAAATCAAAAAATTTAAAACACATACAACAAATGGTAAGCATTACCTCAGTTGTTAAAGTGGCGATAATTATGTGACAAAAAAAAAGAGGGGTGATAATTTTTTTTTTTTACGTAAAAGTGGCAATAATTATAAAAACAAAAGAAACTTCTTAAAATATTTATAGACATGTGATAAAAAAATTAAATATTTGTAAATCATTTTTTAAATATTTTATAAGGATCCTTAAAATATTCTTATATTTTATAAGGATTCTTATTTTTTGAGGGACTAAAATTTAAAATTATAGAGACTGTAATCAAAATTTAAAAAAAATCTTGATCAGACAAAAACAGAAAAGTGACTAAAACCAAATCTTACAGTATTGTGACCTATCAAAAACATATTCAAAGTTAAATTCTTCGAATTATATTAAATCAAAGATTATAATAGATTTTATGCTTGAATTTTTATGGACTAACCGTGTACAGTTCGTATTATCAACCAACAAAATTTAAACAAATTTCAAAACTCTTTAGATTATCCACTATGATATGACATTTTTTTAAAATTTTTTTAATATTGACAATATAAAATTATGTTATATTTTTAATATATTAAAATTAAACATATTTGTATTAGATAAGATTTTATATAATTATGTATATATGAAAAGGAAAGATTTTACATAATTATTCGATATACACTGATACACGTACTTTTTATTTTTTGGTTTAATCAGTTGAGTAGTTTAGATAGATACTTAAACTCGCGCCATTCAACATGTCCATTGTTGGCATTTCCAATTGTGATAAATTTCAAAATTCAAATCTTAAAACTGAAAGTGTATCGGTGGTTTTGTGTGTCTAGTTTTGCCATAGATAAGCACTAAACAATCTATTACATCCAAAGTTTTAATGACTTATCTATGCTTTAAAGGAATCGGATCACTAGTGTGCCAATCTTAGGACTGGACCGTTGCAAACATGACCATCAAAAGCCAACAACAAAGTCCTGGACTGGGCATAACAGTAACTGAAACAGCAAACTTGCCTAAAACAGCACAGAAACAGAACCAGACAATGCAGTGTAAATACAAAGAACAGGACAAACACCTAGAGACCAGGACCAAAAAAGATAGCTTGCACCACTAGAAACACAATTTGCAGCATAAGAAACCCCATCCCATGATCTACCCAAGTGATAAGAGCAAAACATGGCCCCAGATTATTTTTGGTCTGCAATTCATTAATTCAATTGTTCTTCAATTATATTCAGTTCTTAATGTTTGTAGTTGAATTGATTTATTAATTAATTTATTTCATTTGGGAAGGGTTTTGTAACAAGCTTGCTTTTTTTTTTGTTGGAATCTACCATTGGTTCATTTGATTTGTATTATTTAGAGATGAAATAACCTTCTAGTTAACTTAATGCTAGCTTCCATTTTTATTTGTTATATATTAATTTAAAATATGCGTCCTTTGAATTCGATTAATGTTTTGTTTGGATAATTCTTATTTTCCACTCATATCATTTATATCTTTACATACAAAATAATATTTTGGGATACAACAGAGAAAAATATCTTTATGAGAACTGCTAATAGGTTTGAAATAAGGTCTGGCTCAAAATAATGCTCGGCCCGAAACAATTGCCAGCATCAATTGGAAAGCCATTAAGCCATTAAGACTGTATTAATTAATCATTATTTATAATTTATATTTTCTAACTAAGTTAAATCATGATGAAAATTTTGATAACTACACTGCAACGTTTTTTTTTCCATCGTGAATATTCAGTTTTCGAATGAGTGTAGTAATTCTTATGGTAAAAGATGAAGAGATCAGGACGTTTATAGTATAAGTGGTAGGTTGCGGATTGGTATAAGACAGGTTATGTTAAATTTCAGAGACAAAAGAGGTGGTTAAACAAACTTAATAGAGACCAAAACACTGGTTTTTGGGATCAATAAGTTGAACTCTTGTTAAATGATGCGGTATATTTAAGATTTATTATCATAGAAAAAGTGTTCCGAGGTTAGCTATATTGGATTTGCCTAAGAACTCTCTATCGTGTTTAAGGGTAGTAATTGGGTTTCCTTTTCTCCTTGGGAACTTCGGCGCGTGCCTCACTAGGCTCGAGAGAAGGACTTGTAAGGACTCCGATACTTATATTAGAAAGGATCTGAAAGGGTTTCAGGTTTTAGGAAAAATAGCATATCATTAGTGATGTTTATCTTCTTCTATTTATACTTTCTAGGAATTACCCTTTAATTTTTGGTAACCCTAGTAGTGAGCTAGTTCTAGACGACCTTATCCATCCATGATTTGCAGAGATTGTTAGGGTGAGTCATTGTATTTATGGAAGTGTCCTTGAGGCGCTTGGAATTTTGCGCTTCTTCCAATGTGTTGGCTCCCTGGTCTTTCAGAAGGTTTTATATTGGATCACGTAGGCAAAAAAAGTTTAAGGTTTCTCTCGGGTCGACCCATAACACTTTTTCTTTAAAAATTTTCTCACTTTTATTTAAAATAAACTCTTTGACTTCTTTTATAAGATAAGAAATAATTTAATGTACAGCTCGAATCATTAATCCATTTGATGAATACAAACCAAGGGCTAAGAAAATGAGGCAAATAAGTGCAGTTTTTTTTTTTAGATAAAAATAGAAGGTAGAATGTATTTAATGATTTTACTGAATAGTAAATATTAATTATTTTAAACAAATAAAATAACGTAATTCAAGCATGTGATTTTTTATGAAAAAATTGGCAATTTAACTATGTGTTTAAAAAAACTAAAAAATTTTAAAACACATACAACAAAATGGTAGGCATTACCTCATTGTTAAAGTGGCGATAATTATGTGACAAAAAAAACAGGGGTGATAATTTTTTTACGTAAAAAGGTGGCAATATTTATAGGCATGTGATAAAAAATATATTTATTTGTAGGCATTTTTTAAAGGGATGCGATAAAAAAATTATATATTTGTAAATCATTGTTTAAATATTTTCTAAGGATCCCTAAAATATTCTTATATTTCATAAGGATTCTTAATTTTTTTTCAGGGACAAATTTAAAATTATAGAGATTGTAATCAAAATAAAAAAAAATCTTGATCAGACAAAAAAAGGAAAGTACTAAAACCAAATCTTACTGTATTGTCACCTATCCAAAAATATTTAAAGTAAATTCTTCGAATTATATTAAATTAAAGATTATAATAGATTTTATGCTAGCATTTTTATGAACTAACCGTGTACAGTTCATATTATCAACCAATAAAATTTAAACAAATTTCAAAACTCTTTAGATTATTCACTATCATATGACATTTTTTTAAATTTTTTTAATATTGATAATGTGAAATTATTTTATATTATTAATATATTAAAGTTAAACATATTTATAAGATTTTATATAATTATGTATATATGAAAAGGAAAGATTTTACGTAATTATTCGACATACACTGATACACGTTTTTTTTTTTTTTTTGGTTTAATCAGTTGACAAGTTTAGATACTTGCTTAAACTCGCGCCATTCAACATGGCCATTGTTGGCATTTCCAATTGTGACAAATTTCAAATTTCAAATCTTAAAACTGGAAGTGTATCGGTAGTTTTGTGTGTCTATTACCATAGATAAGCACTAAACAATCTATTACGTCCAAACTTTTATTGACTTAACTATGCTTTAAAGGAATCGGATCACTAGTGTGACAATCTTAGGACTGGACCATTGCGAACGTGACCATCAAAAGCCAACAACAAAGTCATGGACTGGGCATAACAGTCACAGAAACCACAAACTTGCCTAAAACAGCACAGAAGCAGAAGAACCAATGCAGTGCAAATGCAAAGAACAAGACAAAAACTTAGTCCGTATTCAATTTTTATTTTCAATTTTCTAAATTTTGTGAAGAAAATACTGAAAAATTTTGAAACAGTAAATTTTAATTTTTAGTATTTTTTTTATAAAATTCTAAAAATTAAAAAATTAAAATTGAAACCAAACATGAGCTAAATGCTAGGATAAAAAAGATAGTATGCACCACTAGAAAAACAATTTGCAGCATAAGAAATCCTTACGAATGGATTGCACCTCACCCACACCAGACACATCCGAAATCAAACAGGTCTCATGAGAGATTCCTCATGAGGAGCTGAGAAATTTTCCTCATAAAAACTTCCACTTCCTTAAACCTCCTGTCAAATCAAAGCTTTTGGCCGGCTACCGAATCTAGCTTCTCTTAATCTGTCTTTTCTCCAGCTTCCAATTACGTTGTTGTTTGCTTTTAAGATAACGAAATTTCTGCCACAACCCGATGCAGCAACAATATCATTCAATTTTTTAAAACCAGATTTTACAAAGTAAACACAAAGCCATGCAGAAGCCAACACGCTGAGATCTATTTATATATATATATAGGATCCACACACACAGAGACTGGTCTATCACAAAATATCCAAGTTCACGTTCTCATAGTTTTATAGTCTGATAGCTTATAATTTCAGCCTTTCTTGTTTTTCTTTTCCCTTCTCCTTTGAACATGGAACATCTAGTGCTTGCTTTGACATGGGCTTTTGCTTTGCTAGCTTCGCCTTCTCTCGTTTCTGCCGCTGTTGTGGAACACACATTCAATGTAATAATTGGTTTCTTCATTTGATTTTCTTCCTCCACGGCCCACATTACGTCTATAGATGCAGCCATTTTGCTTCTTCTACTAAGGGCTGTAGCATGCACCAACCATGAATGTGGCCTACTAAGGCCGCTTTGGATAATACCTTTTATAACTTTGTTCCAATTTTTCTTTTGAAAGTCAAAAGTTACATTTACTTCGTAAGGTGAAATTCTTTGCCAGGATTTTTGCCATAATTATTTTTAACTTTTAAAATAAGCGAGTAACTTTAATTAATACTTATCCAAGCACCTTCCATGCATTTTTTTTCTTTTTGGAAAATTCAGAGTATATTTCATCACTGTTTTTTTTTTCCCTTGGTATTCATTACTCTGTTTTTGGAGAGTATATATCTTTACTCTAAAATCAGTTGCTTGCATTTTAGCAAGATATATATGTTTCCTGCTATATTTGTTTTAAATGTATTGGAATGGTAATCATATTGAAACTTTATGTGTATGTTGTAGGTGGGGAACATGACCATCCCTAGATTGTGCAACAACCAAGTTATTACAGCAGTTAATGGGAAGTTCCCTGGACCCACCATACACGTGCGAGAGGGCGACACTCTTGTCGTCCATGTGCTGAACAATTCACCGTACAACATAACCATGCATTGGTAATCATTGTTTTCCAACTAGAATTAAGTTGAAGGAAATAACAACGACCGGTAAAATTAAGATAAGTAGCAAATTAAAGTTGACTCTCTTTATCAGAAAAATTTATCCATAATCATTGCATTACTTCAATTCGAATTCAAGAAAATTTCGTTGATAAGTGGTCTACAGCGTAAAATTAACTTTGGAAAAGTTAAACGAGATTCCTTTGAGCACTAGTTAAAGAATTAAAAGTATAAATTCAAAATTTCTAATGCATTCAGTATATTAGAAACTAAATTTACTTTTTCAATGAAGATTTTCTATTTCTTAATTTCTTAACAAATGCCTTTAACACATCTGTTAGCAAAACTTATTGAGCTTGCCTTAAATTAGGAATAGCCTTTGTGATCACCCTTAACTTCTTTTAACCCAAAAAATAATGTTTTAATAACTTTTTCTCAACTCAATTCCTCAAATGGAACAAAAGAAGCAATAATAGTAAAATAAAATGCTTGATCTTGACAGAAAAATATATCATATCATTTAGCTGTTTTTGTCATATTATTCTGCGACAAATCCATTCATGTTACTTGTATTTATCAGTTACAAAAAACCATTTATGCATGCACCTCAACCCATAAACTTAAACTTTTGAAAGAGATGATTTTATGACATATGATATTAGAATCTTTCTAATTAAAAGGGATATAGAATTCGATTCTTGTTACCATCATTCTTTTAAATTAAATAACTAAATTGCAGCATATATAAGATAAAGTGTGCATATGAATTGTTCATGCTTCAAGTCCAAAAGCGATACAACATTGTTATTTCAACACCTAAAAGTGAGTGTTCAATTGAGACACCCACTTTATCACTATTGAATGTGATAGTGGCCTCTACTTTTTTCATCAATCCATCACATCTAATGGTGGTGGAATGAGTATCCCAATTGGACACCTATTTTTGAGCATTGATGAAATAACATTATCCAAAGAGATATTCACATGAGAGGTTATATTATTTATAAAATTATTCATATGTCTCAACTTATAAGTTTAAACTTTTGAAAGAAATGATTTTACGACGCTATTCTAACTTGGTCTATATAAGTGTCGGATTGATTATCTTTTAGTATAATTATTTTTGAAATAATTCAGTTAAAAAGGGTTACTTTTAGAGAAATTACTTGTAAAAAATTAATTTGTGCTTGGTTTGAGTGTGTTAAAAGTAAGTTTAATAAGATAATGATTTTTCTTTGGATAGAATAGGGTAAAATTACTTTTAGTTATTAATGTGAGAGTAATAGTAAGATTTTATCTTAAAAGTACTTTTTCTATAATGAAAAATATCATCCTATCTACTTCTATCAAAATTACTTTTAACCGCTATAGAATACACTTTCAACAAGAAAATGTTAAACCAAACACATTCAATAATATAGAATCTGATTCTTATTCTCATTCTATAGGAAGTATTTTTGGCTTGCTTGCTCAAAATGCAAACCAAATCAGCACTAAATATTAAAGTCATTTTGTGTTTGTGCAGCCTTTAAAAGTAGTGCGTGCTGTAACTTAGATTTTCTTTTTTGGAGTTTTAAATTCGATTGAGATATATCATCCTACTATTTTCATCATTAACAAATAAGTATTTTCTTTTATTTTTTGGATGTAAATATTACGTAAATTGTCATGAACAGTCTCTCCTAAAAACATAAGTAGATGGATGGAGAAATATAAAAGATTTTATATCAAACATAAGTCTCAGCCTTAACGCCATGCTTTTGATTTTTCCTTTCTCTATATATGTTATTTAAATAATGGTCAATCCTTATATGCGTAACTACCGTTACTACACTGCAGGCATGGAATATTTCAACTTTTGAGTGGGTGGGCAGATGGTCCTGAATATATCACACAATGTCCAATTCGTCCCAAACATAGCTTTACTTATAAATTTACCATCAACGGACAAGAGGGAACTCTTTGGTGGCATGCTCATGCATCCCTTATCCGTACTACTGTCCATGGTGCACTTCTTATTCGCCCTACTAAGGAAGGTCGCCATTATGCATTTCCCAAACCGTACAAGCAAGTGCCTATTTTATTAGGTATATGTTATTAATAATTTGCGTCTTTCTTTAATTAATTTGGTATATTAATGTTAATTAGTTGATTTTAAATAACAATTGTTGTAGGCGAGTGGTGGAAATCTAACATTATGGACTTTGATACACAAGCACTTCCCCCCTCAGAGGCATTCATGATCAATGGTTTGCCTGGTGATCTATACAATTGCTCTAAAGATCGTATGTCATCCTATATCATCATCTTGAATTCATTTTCTTTTAACCTTAAAGTCAAGAGACTCGTGCTTTCTTACAGAAGTTATTCTTCCAATGTGACACATGTTGATGCTTATTGCTTAATTATGGCTTGGTTTTGATATAATATAGAGATATTCAAGCTCAAGGTTAAGCCTAGAAAGACCTACTTGCTAAGGATAATCAACACCAATCTCATCAGCCAAATGTTCTTCAAGGTTGCCAATCACAAGTTCACGGTTGTTGCAATTGATGCTGTGTACACTACTCCATATGTCACCGATGTTGTTGTGGTCGCTTCTGGCCAAACCACCGATGTCCTCCTCAAAGCTGATCAGTCGGTGGGTTCCTATTACATGGCAGCATCAATATACTACTTCACACAAGCACAATTTGACAGCACCACAACAAGAGGACTTGTTGTTTATGAAGGCTCTGATTCAACCGCTGCTTTGATGCCAATAATGCCTGTTTTCAATGACACAAAAACGGCCCACAAATTCTACACAAGTCTAACAGGGCTTGCAGATGGGCCTCACTGGCGCCAATGTCCACAAAAAGTGGATGAGCAAATGTTCATGACATTTGGGCTAAATCTTGAACCTTGTCCAAAGAATAGTGCATGTGTAGGCCCACAAGGATTTCGATTCTCTGCAAGCATGAACAATGAATCTTTTGTACTCCCTAGTGGTAAAGGAATGTCCATGTTGGAAGCATTCTTCCATCATGCGAGCGGGGTTTACACCAAGGATTTCCCAAACAAGCCACCCCTAGTGTTTGACTACACTAGCCTGAACAATAGCCTTGACCTTTCTCACATATTTGCACCCAAGTCAACCAAGGTGAAGAAGTTGAAGTTTAATTCCACTGTAGAGATAGTGCTGCAGAACACCGCTTTCCTTGACACAGAGAACCACCCCATTCACATTCATGGTTTCAACTTCTTTGTCTTGGCTCAGGGCTTTGGAAACTTTAATTCTGCTAAAGATAGGAGAAAGTTCAACCTTGTAAACCCCCAAATGCGAAACACAATTGCAGTGCCTAAAGGAGGGTGGGCAGTGATCAGATTCAAAGCAAATAATCCAGGTATATTGATTATAACATTAAGTTGATTAACATGTCAATTATAGCTAATTGATGTTGGATGAATTTATTTTGGTCTTCTCATATGCTTAACATCTCCACCTGCTTTGTTACTGTGCAGGTATATGGATGGTCCACTGTCATATAGAGAGTCACATGCCATGGGGGATGGTCATGGCTTTTGAAATTGAGAATGGTCCCACTCCTTCATCTAGACTACCTCCCCCACCCCATGATCTACCCAAGTGCTAAGAGCAAAACATGGCCCCAGATTATTTTTTGGTTTGCAGTTCATTAATTCAATTGTTGTTCAATTATATTTAGTTCTTAATGTTTGTAGTTGAATTGATTTATTGATTAGTTTACTTCATTCAGGAAGGGTTTTGTAACAAGTTGGCTTTTTTTTTGGGGGGGGGGGGGGAATTGGTAGGGACTAGACTGTTACGTCTCTAGCAGTAACAAATTAACAAATTTATTCAAAACTGAATTGTAATAAAATATAGTATAATGGTGCGCAACTCAGGTCATCTCCCAATGTTATTGGTTAACTAATAGACTATACAACAAGGGGGTTTTCATTGAATATATCAAGCGAAAATAGAATATAAACTAAAACAAGGAAATAACTACCAATTAACTAAAACATTAGCATAAGGATTTCCTAGGCCTAAAATCCATCTATCCTTGACACACACATTTCATTAAACACATAGTAGGTGATTAACTTGTGCCTAGAATCATGTAATCACACAATCTTGGCACCATAATTCAGTTAGTAATCAATCAATCACCAAGTATTTGGCTAGGATACAACACTTAGGTAATTGAAATCTCAATCCCTAAGTGGATACTCTAGCTTAAGCACAAATTACATTAGTCTAACATCAATCAAGAATTAATCTCAATTTCCTTAGCTAACCAAGCATTCATTAATCAATCAACCAATTCATGCTTAGTCAACAATCTTAATTATGCATCCAACCCATAATCATGAATTAGCATACAAAATCAAAATTCATTCTAACCACATACTCACATATTCACATATCATAATCAATCAATTAATCAACATAAACATATGAGCAATGGAAGGAATGCAAGAGAAGGAAAATCAAGAAACCAACCATGTATTCATTGAATAGGCAATCCTTAAGAAAAACCTTTGAACTTGGAGAATCTTTAATGCTAGTTACAAACTCACTCCTCCATGGAGAAGCTACAATAAAAATAGAAAATAAAACCTAGCCTAAGAGAAGAAGAGAGTGGGTAAGGAAGAAGATGGGTAAAGAAGAGGAAATAGGAAGGTAGAGGAAGGAGGAGGAGATGGGAAGAGAAGGAGAAGAGAATGTGAGCCTAACCTAACCTAATTTAAGCTATTTTGAGCTAATGAGTCGTGTCTTCTTGTTATAAGAGTTTAGGGATCATTTAAAGACTCAAAACTCATTAAAACGCATACAGCATTGTCACAGATCTTTAGATACTGGCTATAGTGACTTTAGCTCACTGTAATGAGCCTGTTTGACAAAAAATTTGGAATGACAGTACTAAGGGTCGTTGGAGCGACCTTTTCTCGCTGCAGCGAGAAATTTCAATTTTTGATCCCTAAAATGACCGAATTAGCTCTTGGTGTCTTCATAAAAGTTGTAGATATTTTGTTCTCTTCAAGATGGACACCTTATTTGATTAATTTGGACTCCGGATGAGAGAGATATGCCCTGAATATTGAAGCATGCCTGATCTGGAAATTCAACACCTCAGTTCTGACTTCTGGGCTTATTTCGACTAGCTAGCTTTTTGATCCGGCTTTTGAGCTCTCCATGAAAGTTGTAGATAATCCTCTTAAATTTTCTACAAGTGAAAGAGCATAAGTTTTAGAGCTCTAAAACTCTAGTTGAGTGCAAAATAAAAAACAGTGCCAGAAGCACAATTATGCAGAAAATTCTCATTAATGCTTAAATCAATGTCCAAACTCAAACATGATGCAGATGCATACAATTAAGCATAAAAGAGAGCTAGGACACTAGGAATAGGGTACAAAATATGTATAGAAATGCATACTCATAAGGAATCTACCATTGGCTCATTTGATTTGTATTTTTTAGAGATGCAATAACCTTTTTATTAACTTAATGCTACCTTCCATTTTTATTTGTTACATGGTAATTTTAAATATGTGTGCTTTGAATTTTGGTCTGATTAATGTTTTGTTTGGATAACTCTTATTTTCCACTAATATCTTTATATCTTTACACGCAGAATAATATTTTGAGGTACAATAGAGAATAATATCTTTATGGGAACTGCTACTAGCATAGTTATCAGACTCGACCCGGTCAAGACACTGGGTCATTGGTCAACCGATTGAACCTTCTATAATTAAATCAATTTATAAAAAAAAATTATTAAGCAAAATATATACTATATATGATTCTTTGCATATATTATAACAAAGATGAAGATTGGCTTAGTGGAAAGTGGGCACTCCTCACACTTTGCAAACACAGATTCGAGCCTTGCATAGGGACTTTTTGAAGAAAAAAATTCCTTGTTGCTTGGTGGTCAAAGGCGCTACTTAGTCAAAGCTAGCAATGCGGTCAAAGGCGGTTTAATGAGCTAGTTCAACATAAACTCGTGAGTTGGCTCTCGATTTAATCCGGGTTTGACTATGTTTGACCAATTCTCATGTAGAATTAGATCACCGAACCAAACCGGACCAATGATCGGTTTACCGGGTTCCGGTCTAAACCGGTTGGTCTGGTTCGATTCTTATAACTATGGTTACTAGGTTTGAAATAGGTCCGGCTCAAAATAATTCCCGACCTGAAACAGTTGGTAGCATCAATTAAATGACATGGAAAGCCATTAAGCCTGTATTAATTAATCATTCTTTATAATTTATATTTTCTAAATAAGTTAAAACATGATGACCATTTTGATAACTACACTGCAGTTGTTTTTTTTCCCATCGTGAATATTCAGTTTTCGAATGAGTGTAGTAATTCTTATGGTAAAAGATGAAGTGAATATGGATGTTAATTGTATAAGTGGTAGGTTGCAGATTGGTATAAGACAAACTATTTTAAATTTCAAAGACAAAAAAAGGGTGGTTAAACAAACTTAATAGAGACTAACAGTGGTGTTTGGCATCATCAAGTTTGAACTTTTGTTAAATGGTGCAATATATTTAAGATTTATACAAAACTACTAAATTCATCCCTAAAAAATTTTGTGTCGACCAATTTAGTCCCTATAGAAAAAAAATACTAAATTGGTCCCTACAAAATTAAATAGTTGGACAAATTGATCCCTGGAAAATAAATCTCTCAAATTGGTCCCTGTAAAAATTTAAATCAGACAAATTAGTCCCTATAAAATTGAATAATTGGCCAAATTAATCCCTCTGATAAGTTAGACAAGGAGCACTAACTTATCTGATAATTTACTTTTAAAGGGACTAATTTGAGAGTTTTTTGTGAGGAATAATTTGTCCAACTATTCAATTTTGCAGGAACCAATTTGAGAGTTATTTTTTACAACGATATATTTGGTCTATGCGAAATTTTAAAGGAATGAATTTGGTAGTTTTGTGTAAGATTTATTATCATAGAAAAAGTGGTCCAGGGTTACCAACTTTGGATTTGCCCAAAAACTCTATCGTGTTTAAGGGTGATAATTGGGTTTCCTTTTCTCCTTGGGAAATTTCGCGCGCCCCCCACTATGCTTGGGAGAGGGACCTGCAAGGACTCCGATACTTAAATTAGCAAGGATCCAAAAGGGTTTAGGGTTTTAGGAAATATATCATATCGTTAGTGATGTTTATCTTCGTCTATTTATACTTTCTAGGAATTACCCTTTAATTTTTGGTAACCTTATTTATACTTTGTAAGGATTATCCTTTAATTTTTGGTAACCCTAATAGTGAGCTGGTTCTATAAGACCTTATCCATTCATGATTCACAAAGACTGTTAGGGTGAGTCATTGTATTTATGGAAGCTTCCTTGAAGAGCTCGAAATTCTGTGCTTCTTCCAAAGTGCTGATTCCCTGATCTTTCGGAAGGTTCTATATTGGATCACATTGCCAGGAAGAGTTTGAGGCTTCTCGCAGGGTCTACCCCATATCACTTTTTCTTTGAAAAATTTCTCACTATATTTAAAATAAACTATTTGATTTCTTTTATATGACGTGAAATAATTTAACAGTTCCACTCATTAATCCATTTGATGAATAAAAACCAAGGCTAAGAAAATGAGGCAAATAAGTGCAGTTTTTTGCAAATAAAAATAGAAGGTAGATTGTATTTAACGATTTTATTGAACAGTAAATATTAATTATTTTAAACAAATAAAATAATCTAATTCAAGAATGTAATATTTATAAAAAAATTGGCAATTTAACTGTGTTTAAAAAAATTAAAAAATTTAAAAACATATACAACAAATGGTAAGCATTGCCTCAGTTGTTAAAGTGGCGATAATTATGTGACAGAAAAAAAATAGGGGCGATAAATTTTTTTTACGTAAAAAAGTGGCAATAATTATAAAAATGAAAGAAACTTCAAATATTTTTAGGCACATGACAAAAAAAATTATATATTTTAAATTATTTTGTAAATAATTTATAAGGATCCCTAAAATATTCTTATATTTTATAAGGATTCTTAATTTTTTTGAGGGACTAAAATTTAAAATTATAGAGACTGTAATCCAAATTAAACAAAACTTGATCAGACAAAAATAGAAAAGTGACTAAAACCAAATCTTACTATAATGTCACCAATCAAAAACATATTTAAAGTTAAATGCTTCAAATTATATTAAATTAAATATTATAATAGATTTTATGTTTGCATTTTTATGGACTAACCGCGTACAATTTCATATTATCAACCAACAAAATTTAAACAAATGTCAAAACTCTTTAGATTATCCACCATGATATGATATTTGTTTAAATTTTTTTAATATTAACAATATAAAATCATTTTATATTATTAACATATTAAAATTAAACATGTTTTTGTTAGATAAGATTTTATGTAATTATGTATATATGAAAAGGAAAGATTTCACATAATTATTCGATATACACTGATACACATACTTTTTTTTTTTTAGTTTAATTAGTTGACTAGTTTAGATACTTAAACTCGCGCCATTCAACATGTCCATTGTTGGCATTTCCAATTGTGATAAATTTCAAATTTCAAATCTCAAAACATGATAACTGGAGGTGTATCAGTGGTTTTGTGTGTCTAGTTTTACTATAGACAAGCACTAAACAATCTATTACAGCACCGGATTGGTTACTCCCCGTATTTTAGGGAGTAATGTTAGTCCTATCTTAAATTGAGGCAAAATTATTAATTTAGCCTTTTTAAATTTCTTTTTGACATCCTAAACCTTCATTATTCTCTCTTCTCTCACTCATCTTCTCCAGAAGTAGGCTCCTCTACCTCAATGCCGCTACCATTTTCTTCTTCCTGTACGATTTTGCTTTCTTTTTTATGTTCTTGTTCATGTTTTATTCCCAAAACCGGTTGTTTCGGGACTACTTTTCTATTCCTACTTGTGATACTCAAATGGCCATGGAAGCCATGGTTGATTGCCTAAAAATAAAAAATCAAACTTTATTCCATTTAGAGGAAAAGCACTACCGCTAGTACTCAAAAGGGTGAGAAATAGAAGAAAAATTTTAAATACCAGATTTTTATCTGGAAAACAAGCAAATAAATCTATTTACTCACTATGTTCAAGGTTTGTTTCGCAATCTCCCGCCCCTTTTTCTTATCGTCTTTAACTTTTCATCTCATCTACACCACAGTAGCAACCAAAGACCCAAAAGAAGACAATTCCCTTTAGCCCGAATCAAATCAACCCTCATTATTTCTTTATACACATAAACATGTACGACAACAACATTTTAATTTTTTTCTCATGTTTTCAACTAAAGCTCGCACATCAATAGCTGAGGCAAGAAGACAAAACATTTTTGTTTTTAATAAACTTGACAAAAGCAAGTGGAAACTTTCTAATGACAATCTATCTATATTCTATAAGGAACAAGCGATTTTTTTTTCCCGGGGAAACAGCAAAATAAAGTCTAACAACATGGTTTAATGTTCCTGACAATAAGAGTTTTTCTCTTCATAATGGTTTCTTAAAAGTAGCTTCTGCAGCTTCAACTGTTCACTTTTGGTCAGGATTTTCACACCCCATCACCTAGCCTTTCACATTAAATTTGCCAACCACAAACCCATGAATTATCCATTTGTTCATGAGTTGATGTTGATGAATGTTATATAACTTTGGTCCAATAATCTTTTGGACTCTATGCTTTGAAATTCACAGAAACTAAGATTGTTGTCCTTGGTGGTTGCTAGATCGAGAGGAAAAAGAGAAGGATGGTAGATAGGAAAAAATGAAAAAAAGAGATGTACAGAGGATAAATTTGACAAAGCATAAATTGATTTAATTTTAAAATTAAATTAAATATATTTTATCTGATAAATCTAGTCCATTAATTTATTTTAATATTATATCTAGTGAGATTAAAGGGTGAATTAATGTTGGTCCCCAACATGGGGAGGACCAACTAATCCTAAGCCATCTATGACATCCAAACTTTTAATGACTTATCTATGGCTTAAAGGAATCGGATCACTAGTGTGCCAATCTTCGTACTGGACCATTGCAAATGTGACCGTCAAAAGCTAACAACAAAGTCCTGGACTGGGCATAACAGTCACTGAAACAGACAACTTGCCTAAAACAACACAGAAATAGAAGAACCAATGCAGTGCAAATATAAAGAACAAGACAAACAACGTACCTGTTTGGTTTGAGTTTTCAGTTTTCAATTTTCATTTTTAATTTTTCAGATTTTATGAAGGAAATACTAAAAATTATAAATTTTAGTTTTCAATTTTTATTTCAAGACTTTAATATTTCCTTCATAAAATCTTGAAAACTGAAAAATTAAAAATAAAAATTAAAAATTAAAATCAAACGTACCCTATAAATAAGGACCAAAAAAGATAGTTTGCACCACTAGAAAAACAATTTGCAGCATAAGAAATCCTTTCGGCCAGCCAACTAGACTGCACCACACCCATACCGGATAGATCCGAAATCAAACAGGTCTCATAAAAAAAGTTTCACTTCCTTAAACCTCCTGTCAAATCAAACCTTTTGGCCAGCTACTGAATCTTGCTTCTCTTAATTTGTGTTTTCTCTAGCTTCCAATAATTACGTTGTTGTTTGCTTTTAAGATAATGAAATTTCTGACACAACCCAATGCAGCAACAATATCATTCAATTTCTTAAAGCCAGTTTTTACAAAGTAAACACAAAGCCATGCAAAAGCCAACAACGCTGAGATTTATATATAGGATCCACAAACACAGATTGATCTAACACAAAATATCCAATTTCGCATTCTCATAGGTAGCGTGTAGTAAGGGGATAAGGACAGAAATATAGGAATAATAGAGGCAGTGAAGATGGAGACATAAATAATAAATATATATAAAGGTATTATTAGAAAAAAATATATTAAATTTCTGTCTCCGAATCTTGTTCTCACATTTTGGAGGTACAGAAATTTTGTGGTTTTCTGCCGCGGGGATAGAAAATTCCCCTATTCCTATCTCCATCACCAAACATATTTGTATCTCCGGTGTCTCTGTATTTTTGTCTTGGAGACAGTAAATAAACACTACCATAGTTTTATAGTCTTATAGCTTATAATTTCATACATTAGCCTTATTTGTTTTTCTTCTCTCTTTTCCTTTCAAACAAGGAACATCTAGTGCTCGCTTTGACATGGGCTTTTGTTATGCTAGCTTCGTTTTCTCTCACTTCTGCTGCTATTGTGGAACACTCATTCAATGTAATAATTGGCTTCTTCGTTTGATTTTCTTCCTCGATAGCCCACATTATGTCTATGGATGTGACCATTTTTTCTTTTTCTACTAAGGGCTGTAGCATGCACCAACCATGAATGTGTCAGAAACGTGGCTTACTTTTTTGGAGAAGTGGCTTGTTTTTCATTTTATGTTTCCCACTTATTTTTAACAATTGAAGGAATCCACCGAAAGCAGAAAGGAATATTTCACCGAATGCAAATTATGAGCTACGGGGCATTATTGCACAGAGGCTCTTAAAGTCTCTATAAATAAAGACTTGTTGCAAATGGAGATTTCATCCAAAGCTGAAGTAGTTCCAGCTTTAGAAAGAAGCAGTATCAGCTTTTTGTAGTGAGAGAAAAATAGAGAGAATGTTTAAGAAAATTTTAAGAGTATAGTGTGAGTATACACTGGGAGTTTTAAGTATATTCTCTAGATCTCTGTAATACTAAAAATTGTAGTAGAAGAAAGTTTCACTGTAAATACACTATATTATAATTACTCTTTAAATACAATGGAATATTTTCAGAGTTTGGCCTGTGATTTTATCCTCAAAATTACATGAAGGTTTTCATGTTAAAATTTGGTATGTAGTTCTCTTGATTTATGTTTGTTAGTGCAAATAGTTACAAATGGATCCTACTAT
Source organism: Dalbergia cochinchinensis (assembly GCA_031216125.1). Lineage (NCBI taxonomy): Eukaryota > Viridiplantae > Streptophyta > Magnoliopsida > Fabales > Fabaceae > Dalbergia > Dalbergia cochinchinensis. The sequence goes on from CM062368.1 coordinate 70,108,664, forward strand.
AAAGTACAATTCACGTGCTTCATTTTATCCATTACTTTCCGTAAACTTGGATGCACTTCTACTCACATTCATAAAGTGTTTATTATACTTAGGGTGTACCCAACTTTGATATTCTCTAACAAGTGGTATTAGAGCCACTTGGTTTCGAATCCAAGAAGTCAGTGCCAAAATTTGAAGTGGAGAAGTTTGACAGGTCCAACGACTTTAGACCATTGAAGCTAAAATTGCAGGCATTGCTAAATCAGTAAGGTCCTGTAAAGGTGTTGGAGGGCAAAGAAAAATTGCCAAAGTCATTACTTGATGACAAGAAAGAGGATATGATGTCAAAGCACTGAGTACAATATAGTTAAGTCTTGCGGACAATGTTCCATGAGAAGTCATGGAAGAAGAAACTGCTGATTCACTATGGAAGGCTTTGGAAGAAAAATATTCTGTAAAGACCTTGTCCAACGAGCTTTACCAAAGAAAGCGACTGTACACATTCAAATATTCAGGAGGAAAATCAATGCAAGAGCAAATAGACAACTTCAACAGGATAATCTCTGATGTTAAAGCAGCTGGAATTAAAGTAGAAGACATAGATCAAGCTATGATCTTGTTAACTTCACTACCTCCATCTTATGATAATTTCTATGATACCATACTTTATGGTAGATCTGATATCTCTGTGAAAAATGTCAAAGAATCATTGATAATAAAGGAACATTAGAAGTTAGTATCCAAATCCATTGCCAAAGGTCCTACAGATGAGTTGTTCATGATGAGAGGGCGTAGTCAAGAAAGAGATCTGGAAGCAAGAGTAAGAGAAGATCGAAGTCCAAAAAGCACAAATTTGTAAAGTGCTTTCATTGTCACCAGATAGGACATATTAGAAGAAATTGCCCAAAGAGAATGGAGAAATTAGAAGATTCTACTAACATAACAATTGAAAGTTCTGATGATAGTGATGCTGATGCCGGTTTGGCCTTGAAGTATTCACAGATGACACAGGAAATGAGTGGATCCTGGATTCTATCGCATAATCGAAACTTTTTTTTATCCTGTAAAAGCAGGAGGGAGAAGTTAGATTAGGAGATAATAGAATTATTTCAATTGCTGGTGAAGGAGATGTGCAAGTCAATTTGGATGATGGTACTAAAAGGACGTTTCAAGCATGGCATGTACTAGAACTAGGTAGAAACCTAATCTTGTTGAGTGCCCTAGATAATTGGGGGTACAAGTTCACTGGAGAGGGTGGTTTCTTGAAGGTATTTAAAGGCTCGATGATGGTATTGAAAGGAAAGCAGCAGGGCAGAATTTATCTATTGCTGGGAAGCACAGTGATAGAATTGCTATTATTCTATCTTCTGAAAGAAATGATGATACTATGCGATTGTGGCACATATGGCTTGGTCATATGAGTGAGAAAGGAATGACCATACTTGCTAACAGAAGCCTATTGAAAAGCTTGAAGAATTGCAAACTTGGTTTCTATGAAAATTGTGTATTTGGAAAGAAGAAACGAGTGAAGTTCAGTTCTGGCAAACACAACAGCAAGGGGATATTGGAGTATGTCTACTTAGATATTTGAGGTCTAGCCCCTGTTAACTCCTTAGGTGGAACTCCTATTTTCTTACTCTAATAGATTATTATTTCAGGGAAGTCTAGATTTATTTCCTGAAGAAAAAAGAAGAGGTGTTCAACAAATTTAAGTAGTGAAAGATCATAGTTGAGAAGCAAATTGGGTGGTCAATCAAGAGACTGAGAACTGACAATGGTAGAGAATTTTGCAATAAAGAATTTGCAGAGTTCTGTACGAATGTTGGTATAGTGAGGCACCATACTGTACCAGGAACACCACAGTAAAATGGAGTAGCAGAATGGATGAACAGAACACTTATAGAGCATGCAAAATGCAAGCGGATCAATGCAGCACTTCCCAAAACATTTTGAGCTGAGGCGGTTAATACAACTATATACCTAGTGAACAAATCTCCATCAACTGCTATTGATTTGAAGATTCCACAAGAGGTATGGTCCGATCAACCCGTAAACTATTTTGATTTGAAGATATTTGGTTATCTTGCATATGGCCATGTAAGTGATGGCAACCTGAGGCGAGGGCAAGGAGGTGTATATTTCTAGGGTATGTACAGGAGGTGAAAGGCTATATACTGTGGAGTACAGAGAAGGCAAGTTCACCTAAAATCTTTGTCAACAGAGATGTCATTTTTGACGAGATGGCAATGCTAAATTAGAAAAAGGAGTCTAACTTAGATACTGTAGAAATAGATCATGGTGCTAAGAAGCAAGTGGAGCTAGAGATTGACTGTAGAAAGGTGAAGCAAGAAAAAGATATAATGGATCAACCGAATACTTCAAGGATTGCTCAACCTGAAGTAGAACAACAAGATGAACCTTACTATAAGGATGCTAGTGAATAAACCAGAGAAGCAGAGCCATATAGTATTGCTACTGGCAGAGAAAGACGAGAAATTCAAAACCAAAAAGAAATTTAGATTCTACTACCTGTGTACTTGAATCAAATCCTACAGCCTTTGCCTTGGCTATTGTAACATCCCGATTTTTCTTGCTATGCAAAATGACCAAAATGCCCCTACGGTTATTTTTGCACGAGAATTGAGGACGACTGGTCTAGGCCATCCTCAATGGGGTACTGTAATATTAGGATGAGGTTATATAAGGTTTAGATAGCAATCCGTGCGAAAATTGGAATCTCCAATTTTTCCTGTGTTCAAATGACCAAAATGCCCCTAAGGCCATTTCTGCCTGGAAATCGAGGACGGCTAGTTCAGGCTATCCTCAAGGGGTTAGTTTAGTGCTTGAAGGAAATTAGATGTGTTATGAATGATATTAGAAGTGAAAATCTCAATTCCTAGATTTTTTCATATGCGAAATTACCAAAATACCTTGAAGTAATCTAATGCGGGATTAAGTGACTAATGAACCCAATCATCATCCGGGGGTACAAAATTTTAATTATAAGTGTTACATGATATTTGGAAAAGTCCGGGTGGTTCCGGAAAATTTTTATGTAAAATTACCTTTTGCCCCTAGTTTGTGTTAAATGAGCTTAATTACGTAATTAAGGAAATATAGGCAATATTATGCTCTAATTAAAGATAAATTAATTTTATTTATTAATCTTTAGTCAAAATAATTAATTGAGATTAATTAAGGTCCAAGTTTTCTTAAGGAAAGATTTATCCATTTCTTTTTCAAAAGAACTCATGTGACAAAGTGAAAAACTAAAAAAGCATTTTCTCTCTCTTTCTTTTCCTTAAGTTTAGGAAACATGTTAGTATTTAAATTTCAAACTAATTGGTTCAACTCAACTAAGTGTGTAAGAACACTCCTTGTTCATGTCTTGAAAGCTTTAAATACGTGGTTACTAACCCAAACACTTAATTTTCAATTCCCAACCTATTACCTAATTAAATTGATCTCTAAACCATGTCCTCACCTACATGAAAAATGAAAAATTTCCCCCCAAATAGCCCTACATGGCAGCAGCTTCCCTCCCCCAATCCTCTCTCATATGTTGATTTTTCAACTTTCTTACATATACATTCTCTTATTCATTACCATCACTTTTTTTGGTCACAACTTGGACACCAAGTTGTGTCAAAAATCCTCTCATTCTCTGTATCTTGAGCTCTCTTCTTCCTCTTCTCCATCACCTTCAAGAACCTCTATTTTTGTTCTTTAACCAAGCTTCAAACATCAAACCTACACACTACCATCATAGATCTTCCCTAAAACATATAAGCTTTCATCTCTATACATCAAACGAACACAAAAATACCTCCTCCCATTTCTTCTTGCTTTTGCTGAAACTTGCTTAGCTCCAAGAGAAGATTTGTTCTTTTCATTTCTTTGCAAAAGACCAAGCTTCCACTCTTGCAACAAGAAAACGCACTTGGTAGGGATTTTGTTTTATGTTCTTTCTCTTATTCTTCTTCCTTTTCTTTTTGGATTTGATATTTGTTGTTAGTTAAGACCATGGCTTGATGATGAGGATTCTTGGTGTTGGTTGTGAAGCCATCATATATTCTAGAGCTCAAGGCTTGATTTTTGGTTTCAAAAGAATATGAGAAATGGAATGTTTGTTGGTTTTCTTTGGTTGCTTTCTTTTGAGCTTGATAATGAGTCTAAGCAAAGAGGTTCTTGGAACCAGGGTGTTGATGGACTCTATAGCTCATTTCCATTTTGTAAGATTGATTGGGGTTAAAGAGTTCATTCTTTAAAAAGGCTTGAGTTCAGAGCTTAATGAGATATGAAAATGGAATGCATTTGTGCTTATGTTTCAAGCTCTTGCATTTCATGTTTATATTCTAAGTTATCACTTTAAATCTTAGAGATATGAAAATGGACTTGCATTTTCATGTTTATATTTCAAGTTTTCACCTAAACCTTAAAGACTTAAAATGAACTTGCATTCTCATATTTATATTTCAAGTCTTGCACATCATATTTATATTTCCAAGTTCTCAGCTTATAATGATAAAGATTAAAATGAGACTTGCATAGCATGTTTATGATTCTTACCATCACCTAAATCTCCAAAGCTCAAGACTTGCCTCTTTCATCTTAAATGGAAATTTTGATCATGGATACCTTTGGATATATATAAATTTTGGTCATATGAGGATTTGGGTTTTGAAGTTGGTTTTATTTTATTTTGAGGCTTGAATCTTGTTTCTATGATGTACAAACGATTTTGAAAGATTTAGGAACTCAAGAGGAGTAAAAATGTGATTTCTAAGTGATTAGAAACCTATTAATGAAATCTTTAGTTTTAATGAAGAGTTTGTTTTGATTTATGAAAATGTGAGTATGATTTCAAAGGAAATGTTGAAATGATGTTTTGAAATGGTTTTAGAATGAAAAGGCAACTTAAATTTTTTCAACTTCTGGAGTTGCTGGTAATCAATTACCACACACTGTAATTGATTACCATGATGTTTTGATACTTGGAAATGAGTTTTTGACTCTGGTAATCAATTACACAGCCCATGTAATCAATTACCAGGACTAGAGATGTGCAAATGAGTATGTTTTTGAAGAAATACATCCTTTGGGATCAATCCCCAATGGTTTATGCAAAGTAATATGAACTGATGACTATGCATGCTTGATCTTTAAATTATGTCAATAATGATCTCTAATATATTGTATATATCCTGTTGAGCATAGCATATGCATTAGCTTAGTTCGGTCCTTGAATTTTTGACATACTGGGTAGAAGCATGTTTACTACTATAAGATATTGATTGATGACATGCTTATGGATATATGCAAAGAATGTGATGCATGCTTATGTGATCAATTACATGATGAATTGTGGCATGTTATGACTACACTTGAATAATTAAGGTGCATAACTTAAGTGTTTTATAAGTGTGAAACATTAAATGATAAGTTATGAGTATGTGCTCATGTTTGCATCTCTAAATAATATGCTAATATTAAACGTGAGATAAGACATGCGAAGATGATCCTCTAGGCTCCCCGACTTAAAGGTTAGGAGAGATGATCCAATAAGGCGATCCTTTAGACTCCTTGAATTAATGGTTATGAGAGGTGATCCAAGGAAGTTGCATGCTCATAATAAGAAAATAAGAAAATTAAGTTATAGCAAGGAGGTGATGTGTTTCCATCCCCCTCTATTGCCCTATATTAAATCTAGCAATGGCTAGTTAGGTTGAGCTCATCTTAGGCAATCAGTAAGGTGAAGTTTTGGTGATGATTGTAAAATTATCAAGGAAGGTGAGATGGTTGGTTTAGGATGATGATGTAAGAGGATGGTTGTTAAGAAAGGAATTTGAGAGTTCAATTTTGAGAAAGTAAATTATCATGGGTTCCCTTACCTTCCTATGCATGCTAAATGATATTTGACTCATCATGTTTGTCCTGTCGTACATTTATTTATTTGCCACTACTTTAGTTCTCTAGCTTATCCCATGCTTATATACTTAGCCTTATCTTGTGTTTTAGATTTGAATGTTACAAATTGATGTTGTGAGTAGGCTTATGTTATTCACATGTGTTTCTTATGCACTAGGGGCATTACCATGCATATATGAGATACCTGTTGCATTCATAACATTAAGACCTATGTTAAAAAGCACCCATTTCGGATAAATAGTTTTGAGAAGTTTAAAATTGAACCTTATGCTTGTACATTTCTTTCATAATGAAAACCGAAGTGGTTGGGGATGACGACGACACTTGTGTTAGAGTCAGGAAGCCCTATTGAGAATCTTGAATAAGTTTCTCATCATTCTTCTTTATTTCGTGTCATCTCCAGATGAGGATGATGGCATAGTTTATGGTCTTCTTTGAGAAGTGGACGAGGGAGTTGCACTACAAACTGGATTAGGAGGGTTGTAGGAGAAGCACAAAGATAGTTTTCCTTTGCACATTAGCTTCAGGGGGGTCATACCCCTTATACCTGCTCATATTCTAGTCTTTTGATGGATATGTACCGGTGACTAGTTTGGCCTATGTTGTCATTTTGTTTAGCTTTGGACTATCGTATGTCCAACCTTTGTTGGAAGACTTACTATCTTAGGATGTCTTGTATGTTTATAGGACGTCACTATTATGACATGATTATGATATATTAATCTAGTTTGTGTCACATTATGCATGGTTTGCACATCTATTACGTTTTGGTTTATATGATCACTATTATTAGGTGTGTATTAACCACTATCTATGGGCACACGTGGCTCGCATTTTAGAATTGAAGTTTAAAAAAAGTTTACCTGTATTTTTACTAAAGTATTTCCAAAAGTTTAGACTAAGAACTGGAACAAAAGAGTAATAACTAATAACTAACTTAAATACGTCCCAGGCGTGTTGAGTTAAATATTAGGGTGTTACAGTTATGGTAGATAGTGCAGTTGCAGATAAACCATGTACCTATCATGATGCATTAGAAAGTATAGAGTTGAAGCAATGGCTGATAGCAATGAATGAAGAGATTGAGTCTCTTCAGAAAAATTAGACATGGGATCTAGTACAACTTCCGAAGGGGAAAAGAATTGTTGGCTGCAAATGGGCCTACAAAAGGAAAGAAGGAATCCCTAGCATTGAACCTCCAAAGTTCAAGGCGAGATTGGTAGCAAAAGGTTATATTCAGAAGGAGGGTATTAACTTCCATGAAGTTTTCTCTCCTGTAGTGAAGCATAGCTCTATTCAAATGCTATTAGCTATTGTGAGTAAGTTTGACTTGAAGCTATAACAGCTCAAAGTGAAGACGACATTCTTACATGGTGAGTTAAAGGAGTAGATCTACATGAGTCAAATAGAGGATTTGTAGTTCCTGGTAAGGAGGACCAAGTTTTCCTGTTGAAGAAGTCATTGTATGGCTTGAAGCAATCCCCAAGGTAGTGGTACAAAAGGTTTGATGCATTTATGATTAGTATTGGATATAGTAAAAACCAATATGATAATTGCATATACTCTAAGGAGCTTTTAGATGGTTTGCAGATTTATCTGTTGTTGTATGTAGGTTATATGCTAATTGCATGCAGCTTGCAACAAGGTTGAAATTAGTATGTTAAAAACTCAATTGGAAAAGAGTTCGAGATGAAGGACTTAGGTGTGGTAAGGAAAATTCTGGGAATAGAGATTCTTAGGGAGCGGCATAGTGGCAAATTGTGCTTGACACAACAAAATTACATTATAAAAGTGCTACAACACTTTAATATGGATCAGTCCAAACCAGTTGACACTCCATTAATTGTACATTTTAAGTTATCTTTGAAAGGATGCCTGAAAACTGAGGAGGATGTGGAGCACATGTCTCATATGCCTTACTCTAGTGTAGTTGGCAGTCTCATGTATGCCATGGTGTGCATTAGACTGGATCTTTCACATGTAGTAAGTGTGGTAAGTAGATTTATGAGATAACCTGGAAAGACATACTGGGAAGCGATGAAATAGATCATGTGGTACTTGAGAGGTTCCACCGATGTCTGTTTGACATTTGAAGGTCAGAAGAACTGTGGAGTTATGGATTATGTAGATTCTAATTATACAGGTGACTTGGAGCTCATTGACAGGCTATATCTTTACAGTCTTTGGATGTACTATTAGCTAGAAGGCGACATTGCAATCTATGGTGATATTGTCAACAACTGAAGTTGAGTATATGGCATTGACTGAGGTTGTTAAAGAAAGCATTTGGGTGCACAATCTTTTGGATAGTTTTGAGTTGAATCAACATGTACCAATTATACATTGTGATAGTCAAAGCGCCGTTCATCTGGCCAAAAACCCAGTCTATCATGAAAGGACAAGGCACATCGATATTAGACTTCATTTTGTCAGAGAAAGTATCAACAATGGTACAATTGCAGTTCAAATGATACCCACAACTAATAACTCAACAGTCATGATGACAAAACCATTGCCAATTGATAAGTTTAAGTATTGCTTGGACTTGGTCAATATTTGCATAGGTTGAAAACTATTGCAAAATGCAAGCTAAGGTAGAGAATTGTTAGAAATATGGCTTGCTTTTCATTTTATGTTTGCCACTTATTTTTAACAATTAAAGGAATCCACCGAAAGCAAAAACCAATATTTCATCGAAAGCAAATTATGAGCTATGGGGCATTATTGCACAGAGGCTCTTGTAGTCTCTATAAATAGAGACTTGTTGCAAGTGGGGATTTCATCCAAAGCTGAAGCAGTTCCAGCTTTAGAAAGAAGTAGTATTAGCTTCTTGTAGTGAGAAAAAATAGAGTGTATTTAAGAAAATTCCAAGAGTGTAGTGTGAGTATACACCGAGGGTTTTAAGTATATTCTCTAGATCTCTGTAATACTACAAAATTGTAGTAAAAGAGAGTTTCACTGGGAATACGCTATATTGTAATTACTCTTTAAATATAGTGGAATATTTTCAGAGTTTGGCTTATCATTTTTCCTTCAAAATCACAGGAGTATTTTTCACGTTAAAATTCAGTGTGCAGTTCTCTTTATTTATTTTGTTAGTGTGAATAGTGACAAGTGGGTCCCATTACAAAAATACTATTCACATGCTTCATTTTATCCATTACTCTCCACAAATTTGGATACATTTCTGCTCACAACCATAAAATATTTATTACACTTGGAATGTACCCAACTTTAATATTCTCTAACAGAATGTGGTCTACTATGGCCGCTTCGGATAATACTATTTTCAATTCTTTTTTTTTTTTAAAGTCAAAAGTTACATTTGCTTCACAAGGAGAAATTCTTTGCCAGGATTTTTGCCATAATGACATTGCATTATTTTTAACTTTTAAAATAAACGAGTAACTTTAATTAATACTTATCCAAGCACCTTCCTTGATTTTTTTTTTTTGGGAAATTCAGAGTATATTTTATCACTCTTTTTTTTTTCCCTTGATATTCATTACCCTGTTTTTTGGCGAGTATATATCTTTACTCAAAAATTAGGTGCTTGCATTTTAGCGCCATATATATGTTTCTTGTTATATTTATTTTAAATATATTGGAATGGTAATCATATTGAAACTTAATGTGTATGCTGTACGCGGGGAGCATGACCATCCCTGGATTCCACGTGCTGAACAATTCACTTTGCAACATAACCATGCATTGGTAATCGTTGTTTTCCAACTAAAATTAAGGCAATAACAAAGACCGGTAAAATTAAGATAAGTAGCAAATTAAAGTTGATTTATTTATCAGAAAATTTTATCCATAATCATTGCATTAAATCAATTCGAATTCAAGAAATTTTCGTTGATTAGTGGTCTACAGCGTAAAATTAACTTTGGAAAAGTTAAAGAGATTCCTTTGAGCACTGGTTAAAGAACTAAAGGTATAAATTTAAAATTTCTAATGCATGCATTCAATATATTAAAGACTAAAATTTACTTTTTCAATCAAGATTTTCTATTTCTTAATTTCTTAACAAATGCCTTTAACACATCTGTTAGCAAAACTAATTAAGTTTACCTAAAATTAGGAATAGCCTTTGTGATCACCCTTAACTTCTTTTAACCAAAAAAATAATGTTTTAATAACTTTTTCTCAATGCAACCCCTCAAATGAAATAAAAGAAGCAATCTTAGTAAAATAAAATGCTTGACATTGACAGCAAAATATATCATATCATTATATTATTCCGCGGCAAATCCATTCATGTTACTTGTATTTATTAGTTATAAAATATTATTTATGCATCTCAACACATATACTTAAGCTTTTGAAGTAGATAATTTTGTAACATGTGGTATTAGAACCTTTATAATCAAAAGGGATATCAAATTCGATCCTTGTTGCCATCATGTTTTTAAATGAAAAAAATTAAATTGTAGCATAAGATAAAGTATGTTTATGTCTTGTTCACGCTTCAAGTTCAAAAGAGACATTCACACGATGAGTTGTATTAAATATAAAATTGTTCATATACCTCAACCTATAAGCTTAAGCTTTTAAAAGAGATGATTTCATGATACTATTCTAACTTGGTCTATGTAAGGTTCTATTTGATTATCTTCTACTAGAATTAATTTTTGAAATAATTAAGTTAAAAATAATTACTTTAGAGAAATTACTTGCAAAAAATTAATTTGTGTTTAGTTTGAGTATATCAAAAGTATATTTAAGAGAGTGATTTTTGTTTGGATAGTATAAAGTAAAATTACTTTTAGTTATTAATGTGAGAATAATAATAAGATTTTATTTTAAAGTACTTTTTCGAGAATGAAAAATGTCATCTATCTCCTTGCATCAAAATTACTTTTAGCCACCAAAGAATAAACTTTCAACAAGATGTTAAACCAAAAAATTCAATAATATAGAATCAGATTGTTATTCTCATTCTATAGGAAGCATTTTTGGCTTGCTTGCTCAAAATGCAAACCAAACCAGCACTAAATATATTGAAGTCATTTTGAGTTTGTGCAGCCTTTAAAAGCAGCGCGTGCTTTAACTTAGATTTTCTTTTTTGAAGTTTTAAATTCAATTGAGATATATCATCCTACGGTTTTCATCATTAATAAAATAGTATTTTCTTTTCATTTTTGGATATAAATATTCTACCTAAATTGGCATGAACAGTCTCTCCTAAAAACAAAAGTTGACGGATGGAGAAATATAAAAGATTTCATACCAAACATAAATATCTAGTCTCTGCCTTAATGCCGTCCTTGTGATTTTTCCTTTCTAGATATATGTTATTAAAATGGTCAATCCTTACATGTGTAAATACCATTATTACACAGGCATGGAATATTTCAACTTTTGAGTGGCTGGGCAGACGGTCCTGAATATAACACAATGTGCAATTCGTCCCAAACATAGCTTTACTTATAGATTTACCATCAAAGGACAAGAGGGAACTCTTTGGTGGCATGCTCATGCATTCCTTATCCGTGGTACTGTCCATGGTGCACTTCTTATTCGCCCTAGGGAAGGTCGCCCTCATGCATTTCCCGAACTGTACAAGCAAGTGCCTATCTTATTAGGTATATATATTATTAATACTTGTGTGTCTTTCTTTAATTTGGTATACTAATGTTGATTAATTGATTTTAAATAACGATTGTTGTAAGCGAGTGGTGGAAATCTAACATTATGGACTTTGGTATTCAACCACTTCCCCCCTCAGACGGATTCATGATCAATGGCTTGCCTGGTGATCTACACAATTGCTCTAAAAACTGTATGTCATCCTAAATCATCATCTTGAATTCATTTTCTTTTAACCTTAATGTCAAGATACTCAATCTTGCTTACAGAAGTTAGTCCTCCAATGTGACACATGTTGATGCTTATTGCTTAATTATGGTTTGGTTTTGATATGGAAAATTCTATTTTAACACCCACATGAGTGTCTTACATGGTGTGAGAGGAGTGATGCGGAGAGAATAAGTTAGAAGAAAAAGTAAGTAGTGGGACCTATGTGTTTTGTGAGTAGGATATTTGGGTGTTTGAGAAAGTTGGGTGTTAAAATAGCAAAGTTAGTTTCGAGATAATATAGAGATGTTCAAGCTCAAGGTTTCGCCTCAAAAGACCTACTTGCTAAGGGTAATCAACACTAACTGTGAACAAGTAAAATTCACTTTCTATAGCAATAGTCAGCAGTTGTAGCACCGAAAAGTGACTTTGGAAAAAAAAATTCAAAGTCTACTATGCATGCGTGAAGAGAGGTGAAGTTTTCAAACGTACACAGTAAAAATTTACTGTGCACACATTAGGTGCCGTGATGCCCAGATTGTATACACACTGCATGAAACCTATATAAATAGAGGTGCTTCAGCAAACTTAATTTATCACAGCATCTCAGAAATGGAGAGCATCCAGAGAGTAAAAAAACAAAAAAAACATAGTGTCTTCTGAGAGTTTCTTCTATTTTTATAAAAAGAGATGTATTCTCTTAGTATAAGAGAGGATATTATTGTTCTCTCCTTATATTTAGAGAGAAGTGTAAATTTTATTTTCCACACAGTGAAAATTTTTCTCGGTCTTGCCCATGGTTTTTCCCTTATCATTGAAAGGTTTTCCATGTAAATATTTTGTGTTAGTTCCAATTCTCTCAACTCTATTTTAGTTGCATTGATCTATTTCCATAACTCGGGTACCCAATAGTAATATCAAAGCCATTAGTTATAGTCCATGTTGTGGTTTACTATTCATGATCACTATTCATACATATAGTTGTATACTTTTACAGTATTGTTAATATATACTAGATTTGTTCTATATACGATATAAATATATGATACTGTTATTGTATACTAGTACCTGGCCTGGCCTGCTAGAAATGAAAGCCAAGCTCAAGCCTATCTAGAAGGTTGTTTATTTTAATCAGCCAAGCCTAGGCTTGTTGAAAGGCCTACTGGCTTGTCAAGCTGGCCTGGGATTGTTAAAATTTCATACATGTATACATGTTATTCAACTTTATAAAAATTTTACTGTGAGAATCAAACCATTGTCCCTTCCAGTGGTAGGACTGAGCTCTAAACCATTGAGCCACGTTACTCTTTTACTATATTAATTAGTTGAACTGTTATAATTTATTGTACGCACATATTATTAAATTTCAATTAAAAACCAAGCGAAACCCAACCATTTCACGGTCAAGGACTTGTAAATTACAACTCACACATCTTCCATTCACAAATCATTGTAATTTAGAAACCCTTCTCCTTTCATCAAGAGAGTCGTCCATAGTGCACCCAACCCACGGCTGGCAGCATCCAGCGTCCATCACGTAGCCATCCCATTACACACAACATCCCATATCACAGATCTGCCTTTCGCCATGACCCCTGGTCCAGATCTTCCCTTCGGCATGACCACTCATCCAAATCTGCCCTCTGCCATGACCTTATGACCCCATGACCATGAAGTCGTGACCGTGACTGTGATCCTATGAAGCTGTGAACTCATGACCATTCATAGAGATTGAGGTTCATAGAGAATTATTGTAGGATCACAAGGATAGGTAATATAAGGACAAGTATATACACTGTTTGTTATTGCCTTGGGTGCCCACTCTATTAATTTGAAAGTTTTAGATTTTGGTTGATAACCTGTTGAGTTCTTTTATTCATAGCTTTATTCAGTGGCTTCTCCAATAGATATTGATATTGATAAGACAATGTCATCTTGTATGCATCCCCCTAGCCCTATTGGAAGCAGTGGACAGGGAATCACACCAATGACACCAACATATTCAAGCCAACCTCAAGAAGATGATGCAAATTGTGTGATCAGAAAAAAAGGAAAAAGACATCAACTATTTGGAATGATTTCAAAGAGATTGAAGTTTTTAAAGGAGTGACAAAAACTATCTGCAATCACTGTAAGGGACAATTTGCTTACTTAGGGAAGGGGGCTAGCACTAGCCATTTGAAAAGACATATAGAAAATTGTTTACAAAGGAGGCTACACATGGCTTCACAAAAGAAGTAGCCCCTTTTTCCATTGACACCTTCTAGCTTGGATCTTAACCTTTTTCTGACACTTTTAGTTAGGTATATAAATGAAAAGATTAGAGAAATACTTGCTAGTTCAATCATGGTACATGAATACCTTTTTACCATTGTTAAGGATCAATTGTTAATATGGGGCTTCCAATATGTGAGTCCTGAGTTCAAGATAATTACTCACAAAACAATTAGGAATGATTGTTTGCCAATCTTTATGGCAGAGAAGAAATCTTGAAGGCCTTGTTGAAAAGTGTGAGAAAAATAAGCTTGACTACAAATATGTGGAAATCTAGTCACCAAATAGCTGAATATATGGTTTTACCAACCATTTCATTGATGCAAGGTGGAATATTCAGAAGAGGGTGTTAAGCTTCGTGAAAGTGCCTGCACCTAGATGAGGAATTGATGTAGCTGATGCTATCTTCAAGTGTCTTAAAGCTTGGGGCATTGAGAATAAGGTGTTTTCTATGTCTGTTGATAATGCTTCATACAATGACTCATGCCTGAGGAATCTCAAGGATAACTTATCACTAAGTAACAAATTAGTACTTGATGGTAAGTTGTTTCATGTTAGATACCGTGCACATATTCTAAATTTGTTGGTGCAAGATGGCCTTGGAAGAATTAAGGATATTATTCATAATATTCACGAGAGTGTCAAGTATATTAATTATAATGATTCAAGGTTGAAGGCATTTTGCGATATAATGGAGCAGAAGCACTTGAAAGAAAGAAAGCTCATCATTGATTATCCAACAAGGTGGAATTCTACCTATAAGATGTTATCTATTGCCTTGAATTTTAAGATGGTTTTTGAAGCTTATAAGGAAAGAGAGCCACGTTATTCCTATGAGTCATCACAAGAGGACTGAAGGAAGGTTGAGAAGGTCTGCCAAGTCTTGAGGGTATTCAATATGGCTACCAATGTCATCTCAGGTAGTGACTATCCAACTGCAAATTTATATATGCCTGAAGTTTGAAGTGTGAAAGAAGTCATTGACAAAGCAACAAGGAACGAATACCACTTCATGAGAGATATGGCAGCCTTGATGAAAGATAAGTTTGACAAATATTAGGGGGAGTGCAATCTGCTAATGTCCATTGCTCATATTTTGGATCCCAGGTTTAAATTTCATGTTATTGAATATTGTTTTCCCTTGATATATCAACCTGATTATATGGCTAGAGAGAATGTCGATATGGTTATGACTTCATTGAATATGTTATATGATGAATATGTAAAATTGTGGGAGGAAGAGGGAATCGCTAGTGGTAGTGGTGAAGTTGATGATGGTGGCATTGACAATATCAATCCTTCTGATGAGATTAATCCTTAACAAGAAATCAGTGGAGCTAATGAATTTGTGAGTTTTGTTCATGACAAGCAGGCAATTCCCCTAATGAAATCTGAGCTGGAGGTTTATCTTGAGGAGAATGTTCATAATCCTGACAAAAGTACTAACTCTTTCGGTTCTTTGGAATGGTGGAAAACCAACAACTTGAAATATAAGATTTTGTCAAAGATGACCGCTAATATTCTAGCTATCCTAATCTCAATAGTTGCATCTGAATCAACATTTAGTGTTGGAGGAAGAGTAATTGATGAGTTTCGTTCAAGATTGAATGAAGCATCGATTATAGCCCTCATTTGTGGCTGGGATTGGCGACGCAACAAGTATAGTCTGAAGAAGAAGCATATGGTATGAATTTTATATACTACAATGTTATCTTTTCTAGTAGTTGTTAATTTATTCATAATCTAACTATAAATAATTTCCTATTTTCAAGGTACTTGAGTTTGAAGAAGAGGATGAGATCATTTTGAAGATTTGATTTTTTGTTGGTTTGTTAGGTTTATTTGAAGATTATGTTTTATTTAGTTATGTAACATTTAAGTTGCTCATGCTTTGTTCTTTGAGACTTGGTGAACCTTGTTTCACTTGTGGTTGAATTTTCTTTTCAAACTTTGATTTA
Source organism: Dalbergia cochinchinensis (assembly GCA_031216125.1). NCBI lineage: Eukaryota > Viridiplantae > Streptophyta > Magnoliopsida > Fabales > Fabaceae > Dalbergia > Dalbergia cochinchinensis. The sequence continues at coordinate 70,124,602 of CM062368.1, forward strand.
GTTGTGTGGTTTGAATTTGCTTGGAATTTTAGTTGAATGTTTAATCTTGATGTGTTTGAAATTGGAGCTTTGTTGGATTTAATTTGATTCTATGAAATTGAATGGTGAGCTTAAAAAGCCTAATAGGCCTTTTAAAGGAGTATGAAAAAGCCTAGGCCTTAAGGCCAATTACATAAATTGCAATAGATTTTTGAAAAATAGGCTTTATAGGCAGGCATCAAGCTAGGCCAGGCCAAAAATAAAGCCAATATCAAGTAACAGGCCAGGTTCAGGCTTAGTGTTCTTGTTACAGGCTTGGCCTGTTTCCACCCTCATGTGTACTAAATTTGTTCCATATACGATATATGCACTATTCACATATACAATACTCTTTACATATATGGTACTATTCATGGTGAAGAAAAAAAGTGACCGTCTAGTAGAGCAACAGATTTCGGTAAACACCATGGCAACAAATTTTGAGTTTGAGAAGTTTAATGGGAATAACTTTTCCCTGTGGAAATTGAAGATGAAGGCAATCTTGAGGAAGAAAAATTGCTTACCAGCAATTGAAGGCAGACCTGCTGAAGTTACTAATGAAAAGTGGAAGGAGATGGATGATAATGTTGTTGCCAATTTGCATCTTGCAATAGCAGATCCAGTATTGTCAAGTGTTGCAGAAAAGAATACTGCAAAAGAGATCTAGGGTGCTCTTGTCAAATTGTTCAAAGTCAAGTCACTTCACAATAGAATCTTTCAAAAAAGGAGGCTGTATGCTCTTTGGATGAGTAAGTACACATCAGTGACAGACTACATCAACAATCTAAACACCTTATTCTCCTAGCTCACAGCATCAGATTATAAAATAATGGAGAATGAATATGCGAAGCTTCTACTTCAAAGTCTACCTGACTCATATGATTAACTCATAATCAACATCACAAATAATAATATTTCCAACTATCTATCCTTTGATGATGTCGCCGGTGCTATTCTTGAAGAAGAGTCCAGGCAAAAGAATAGGGAAGACAGATTAGAAAGCTCAAAGCAAGCAGAGGCATTGTAGGTGATGATAGGATGATCAATGGCGCATGACTCCAGTGGGAGTCATAGTCAGAATAGATCAAAGCAAGAAGAAGGAAGAACTTCAAATGACACTATTGTGGCATGAGAGGGCACTTGAGGAAAGAATATTAAAATAATAAGAAGAATGCAGATAAAGCTCTAGAAGCACTAACCTCTCAAGGATATGTTGTGAATACCTCTGAGGATGGAGAAATCCTGTGCAGTGAGGTAGCAATTAGTTCTAGAGGTGGTAAACGGCTCACTGATATTTGGATAATGGATGCAAGAGCAACATGGCACATGACTCCACACCATGACTGGTTTTATAGTTACGAACCTGTCTTAGAAGGATCTGTGTTCATGGGAGATGACCATGCCTTATAAATTGTTGGTGTCAGTACTATTAAAATAAAAATATTTGATAGTGCAATTGAAATAATTTAAGGAGTGCGACATGTAAATGGCTTGAAAAAGAAAATGTTGCCTATTGGGCAATTGGATGACCTCGGATGCAAGACCTATACCAAAGATGGGATCTTAAAACTTGTTAAAGGTGCTCTTATAGTAATAAAAGTAAAAAAGACCCCGGCAAATCTATACAGGCCTTAAGGAGATACGCTGCAAGAGGCAAATGCATCGGTTGCATTAGTAAGTCAAGAAGAAATGATGATGATGTGGCACCGTAAACTAGGCCACATGTCTAAACATGATTTGAAGGTTCTTATTGAACATAATCTCATTCCCGAGCTCAAATCAGTGAACTTATCATTTTGTGAGAACTGTGCTACAAGCAAGAAACATATATTGAAGTTTCGTAGATCAACTGCTCAGAGTAGGCACATTCTAGACTTGATTCATTCTGATGTGTGGAAGTCACCAGAAATGTCCTTAGGAGGAGTAAAATATTATATACTATTCATTTATGATTACTCTAGGAGACAATGGGTGTAACCAATCAAGAAGAAGTTAGATATGTTTCTAATATTCAAAGACTTCAAAAAGCAAGAGTGGAACTTGAATCTAGAAAGAGGATCAAGTGTTTGAGAGTAGACAATGGAGGAGAATATACATATAGAGATTTTCTAGTATTTTACAAGCACATAGGTATTTAAAGGCAATTCACTGTTGCACATACATCTCAGTAAAATGGTGTAGCAGAGCGAATAAACAGGATTTTCCTAGAAAGAACAAGAGTAATGTTAAGAACAACAGGATTAGCCAAGTTTTTTTGGGCAGAAGCAGTCAAAACTACCTGCTACGTGATTAATCGTTCGCCATTAATCGCAATTTGTTTAAAGACACTAATAGAGATATGGAATGGATTGTTCTTTTCTACATGTGTTCAAATGTCTTGCATATGTAATGTACAATACCCAAGAAAGAACAAAATTGGACCCAAAGTCCAGGAAATGTATATTCTTGGATTATGTTAATAGAATAAAAGGGTATCGCTTGTAGGATCCCACCGCCCGTAAGGTTGTTATCAACAAGGATGTTATATTAGCAAAAAATAAATTGCACAGTGAAGAAAGAAATGATGGCACTCTTAAGGAGACAACAACGGTTTAGATAGATGAGAAATTTGGAGAAAATGATTTGAAGTAGAACCAGAGCATAATGAACAAGTACCAGATGAGACCAATGATACAAAAGCTAGGCGATCAACATGCCAAACAAAGCCACCATCATGGCATTCAGACTATGTTATGGCAAGTCATGATGCATTTTATCTTTTAATAGAAGAAGGAGAGCCATCAACCTTTCAAGAGGCTTTGAGTAGTCCAGATACTTCTCTGTGGATGGCAGTAATACAGGAAAAAAGGGAGGCCTTACATAGGAACATAAAACATGGGAACTTATTGCAATTCCAAAAGATCAAAAAGCCATTGGCAACAAATGGATCTATAAGATCAAAAGAGATGACAATGATCAAGTGGAATGATATCTTGCAAGACTGGGGGTAAAAGGATTTGCTTAGAAGCAAGGTATTGATTTCAATGAGATATTTTCTCTAGTTGTCAGATTTAACACTATCATAGTGTTGGCTATGTGTGCTGCATTTGATTTACATCTTAAGCAGTTAGATGTGAAAATTGATCTTCTTCATAGAGAACTTGAAGAAGAGATACATATGCTCCAATCAGAAGGCTTTGAGGAATAAGAAAAAGAAAACTTGGTTTGTAGTTTCACCAAATCTCTATACAATCTAAAGCAGGTGCCAAGGTGTTGGTACAGAAGATTTGATTCCTTCATAATTTGCCTTGGATACAATATACTGAGTTCAGACCATTGTACATACTAAAAGAGGTTCGATAACAATGTTTTCATTATTCTGTTGTTGTACATGGATGATATGTTAGTGGTAGGCCCCAACAAAGATCGAATATAGGAATTGAAAGCACAGTTAGCTAGGGAGTTTGATGAAGGACTTAGGACCGGCAAACAAGATTTTAGGGATGCAAATTCATTGAGACAAAAAGGAAATGAAGATCTGGCTTTCACAAAAGAATTACTTGATAAAAATCTTGCGACACTTCAATATGCAAGATTATAAGCCAGTTTCAACCTCATTTCCTGTGAATTACAAATTATCCTTAGGTATGTGCCCTAGTAGTGTAGCAGAGAGCATGGAGATATCTTAAGTACCTTATGCATCAGCAGTAGGAAGCCTTATGTACGCCATGATTTGTACCAGGCCAGATATTGCTCCACTAATTGGATTGGTCAGTCGATTTATGGCAGATCCAGATAACGAGCACTGGAATGCTATGAAGAGGATCTTGAGATATATTGAAAGAACCTCGACTGCTGTATTATGTTTTGGAGGATCAGAGTTCATTATTAGAGGATATGTTAATTCAGATTTTGCAGGTGATTTTGATAAAAGGAAATCTACTACAAGCTACGTGCTCACACTTGCAGACGAAGCTGGGAGTTAGTTATCCAAGTTATAGACTGTTATGGCTCTATATACTACAGAAGCTGAATATATGGCAGTTACATAAGCTTGGAAGGAAGCTATTTGGATTCAAAGGAGGAACTCGGGCACAAATAATCACAGATTACTATGTACTGTGACAGTTAAAGTGCCTTGCACATTGTAAGCAATCCAGGCTTTCATTCAAGGACGAAGCACATAGGAGTTTAATATCATTTTGTTCAAGAAGTCATAGAAGAAGGGAATGTAGATATGCAGAAGATTCACACAAAAGATACCTAGTAGATATCATGACAAAATCGATCAACACTGACAAGTTTACATAGTGTAGATCTTCCTATGACTTATTAGAAACATGGGCAGCATGGAACCAGTAAGATGAGAAAAGATTTTGAAAGCTCACCAAAAGTGACTTTAAGTGGGAGATTGTAAACAAATAAAGTTCACTTTCGGTGGCAATAGTCAGTAGTTGCAGCATCAAAAAGTGACTTTGAAAACAGAAAAAAAAACTATTCAAAGTCTACTGTGCATGTGTAAAGAGAGGTGAAATTTTCAAACTTGCATAGTAAAAATTTACTGTGCACGCGTTAGGTGTCGTGATGCACAAATCACGTACACACTGCATGAAACCTCTATAAATAGAGGTGCTTCAACAAACTGAATGTATCATAACTTCTCATAAACGAAGAGCATCTAGAGAGGAAAAAAAAATATACATAGTGTCTTCTAAGAGTTTTTCCTATTTTTATAGAGAGAGGTGTATTCTCCTAGTATAAAAGAGGAAATTATTGTTCTTTCCTTATATTTAGAGAGAGAGTTGCAAATTTTATCTTCCACACAGTAAAAATTTTTCTCGGTCTTGCTCATGATTTTTTCCTCAACATTAGAGGGTTTTCCACATAAATACTTTGTGTTAGTTCCAATTCTCTTAACTCTATTTTAGTTGTATTGATCTATTTCTATAACTCTGGTACCCAACACCAATATCATCAGCCAAATATTCTTCAAGGTTGCCAATCACAAGTTCATGGTTGTTGCAATTTATGCTGTGTACACTACTTCGTATGTCACCGATGTTGTCATGGTCACTCCCAGCCAAGCCACCAATGTCCTCCTCAAAGCTGATCAGTGCCAGTGGGTTCCTATTACACGGCAGTATCAATATACTGCTCCACACAAGCATAATTTGGCTACGCCACAACAAGTGGACTTGTTGTTTATGAAGGTTCTGAATCAATATTCATTCCTTTGATGCCAATCATGCCAGTCTTCAATGACACAAAAATGGTCCACAAGTTCCACCTACACTTAACAAGGTTTTGTAGGTGGGTCACATGGGCGCCATTATCCTCACAAAGTATATGAACAAATGTTCATAACATTTAGGTTGAATCTTGAACCTTGTCCAAAGAATGGTACATGTATTGGGCTACAAGGATTTTGATTCTCTGCAAGCATGAACAATGAATCTTTTGTACTCCCTAGTGATAGGGGAATGTCCATGTTGGAAGCATTCTTCCTTCATACTAGTGGGGCTTACACCAAGAATTTGCCAAACAAGCCACCTATAGAGTTTGACTAAACTAACCGGATAATGGCCTTGACCTTTCTTGCATATTTTCACCCAAATCAACTAAGGTGAAAAAGTTGAAGTTCAATTCCACTATAGAGATTGTGCTGCAAAACATTGCGTTCCTAGATACAGAGAACCACCCAATTCACATTCATGGTTTCAACTTCTTTGTCTTGGCCCAAGACTTTGGAAACTTTGATTCTAATAGGAACAGTAAAAAGTTTAATCTTGTAAATCCCCAAATACGAAATACAATTGTTGTGCCTAAGGGAGGGTGGGCAGTGATTAGATTCAAGGCAAATGATCCAGGTACATTGCTTATTTCATTGAGTTAATTAATATGTCAAAGTTAGTATACAACTAATTAATTCATGCTAATCAACTTTGGATGAATTTACTTTGGTCTTCCTATATGCTAACATCAAGACCTAATTTGTAACAATTTTCTAGCATTTGGTTGGTCTACTTCCATATAGACACTCACATGCCATGGGGTATGGCCATGGCTTTTGAAACTGAGAATGGTCCTACTCTTTCATCTAGACTACTTCCCCTATCCCATGATCTACCCAAGTGCTAATAGCAAGAGATAGTCCCCAATAAATTTTACTGTCTCATGTTAACTATAAGTCTATAATTACAATTGGTTGGTCTGCAGTAATATTTGTCAGGATGACTAGTAACGACTTAACAAACTTGTCTTAGCTGAGTTAGAGTTTGTTACTAGCTAGTGATTTAAGTTTTTGTTGTTCAGTTAGTGAACAAGCTGGATACTCTAATGTATCTAGGTTTAGTATTTATAATGAGATATCCTCTTGTAGTTGTTAATCTTTTAGAATAACAAATTCTTATTTTCTCTTAACTCTCTCTACCCTTCACTTTTTATGCATTGATCTTTCATCACATCAATACGGAATTAAGAGCTCCTAAATTCCCTACTAGGAAATCCAGAGGGCTCCACCATTGGAATTTTGGCTCCAAGCTCTCTCTAACCAAATGTAACTTCTCATCATGCGAATCTGATTCCTACTTCATATCTTTTAGGTCTAGTTTCGCTCAATTATCTCTTGCAATTGAAGCTTGATGACCTAAATTTAATGCTATGGGAGCAATAGGTGCTCCAAACAATCTATGGCCATCGACTTTAGAAATTTCTCAATTGCTCCACTCTTATTCCTTCATTGACTACTACACTTGATGATGAGTTGAATCACAACCTCTATAAAGAATTTCTTGTGGCAAGAACAACATTAGTCACTAATGTTAGCCATGACAACCATCACCCAAGAGAGGGGTGAATTAGGTGATCAAAGAACTATTTGAACTTGGATAATTTTTTTTCATTTCACACACACTTAAACTACACACGTAGTATAATAACTCTAGCAAACATTCAAATATTATGGATTACTCACATAGAATTTACATTAACCGAAAAATTTAGAGACTCGCTTATATTTCAAGAGATTAACTTTCAAATACTAATATAGTAGAATAGGCAATTGATATAGACAAACATATAGTTGCAAATATAAAAAAATAAACATTGAAGGGAAGAGAGAATCAAACTCAAGACTTTATCTAAGTTTGGTCACCACTTATGGCTATGTGTAATCCTCAAGCAACAACTCAGGATTTTTCATTAAAACTCCAACCCTCGAAGGTGATTGGAAATCTTTACACATTTTGAGTACTCTTATGTCATTGAGATTCTGCGTCGTTTTTGTTTGAACCACATTAAAAAACAAAGGAATACCTTACCTCTTTTCTTACAAGAGATACCTCTCCCTTTTACAAAAACTTGGTTGCATATACATGTAATTCACTCTTTGTTTAGAGCAGATAATACAAATTGAAGAATTATGAAGTTTTTCAAGAGATAAAACATTTTGCCACAAAATTTGATCAAGAATTAATAAATGAAAACAAGTGGTTAAGTGCAATTTATACTTGGCTTTTCATGCATGAAAATACATCATTTGATGGGTATCTATAGACACTAGGGTAATGCAAGCCGTTAGGAAATTTATCCCAAAAGATTTGTCTCTTTGAAAAGTAGCTATTTTCACATTTTCAGGCATTGTAATTGCTTACACGAATATGTAATTGCTTACATGAGCTAAAATCAAATTTTAGGTTAAGGTTATATTATGAACATGAAATCGATTATGTAATTGCTTACATGAAGCCCAAATTTCATGAATAATGTTTGAAGCATAGTGTAAGTAATTATTACCTTGAAAACAATTGTAAACACTCTTTAAACATTTTTACTTTCAATTTAAACTTATGTTTACTTAGATTCAAGGCAAGTACTTCATGATTAATGGTTTAATCATTATTTCATATAAGATAAAAGCTTACAATTAAGTTTAAAGAAAAACTTTGTTAAATTAAATTCAAACCAAATTAAGACCTTAACCAAGATAGTGGCCAATAAGCTTACCAAAATAATTTTTTTTTAGAAAATATCCTAAATCCTAAACCATATTAACTTGGATTTGATTTTCTTCAAGAAACTCCATATCATTATCTTTGCAAGCCTTTATCATCCTTTTTGCTTGTCATCAAAACTAAGAAGATAAGCACTGACATCCAATCTCATGGTCATTACTATTTTTGCTTTTTGATTTTTTTTCCTTACTAATCGTGTTGTTGGTTGCTAGTTTGATTGGCAACTTTGGGAAAAATGCAAGCCTATGTCGTGTTGATAACCAAGACAAAGGTATTTCAATAAAAACCAAGCTCAAAAATATGACCAAGGTCCATAGTAGAGTACTTGCTTCGCATCATGGCTATTGTTTACTTTCTAACTTTTATTGGCCATTTGATCCCAAATTATGGACATTTGGAGGTGATTCTTGAAAGCTTGGTGTCTTAGTACAATGTGTTTGTTACTTTGATTTTGTCATGTATTGAATCGTACTTGATTCGTGAGTTAGAAGCACTTTTGATGGCGCTTGAGTAACTACTTGAGAAACAAGCTAGTTATGTGCCTTTAGAAACAAGCTAGCATGATCATGTCACTTAAAATTTAATGTTAGGAAGAGTAAAGTGTCACTTTTGTGCTTATGTCACCTGCAGTTTCTCCTCTAACTTTTCAAAATATACAATACAACATCCCAGATTTTTCAAATGGTTCAAATCACATCTTCTATTAAATTTTCATCCAAATCTTCATGTAAGTTATCATGTTTCAGTCTCATGGATGCATACATGAATCAAATTGCTCTCTTTCTTATTTACAATTCCTAAGCTTAACCCCAATTCATCAATTCCCCTCTCTGATAATCTCATCCCCCTCATTCTCCACCCATAACTACCACTAACCTTGGTTATCCCTCTATGGCATCCATAACACTTATTTTGGTTTGTGACAAGGATTGCATTCTTTTCGATGCTTCTCAATTTTGTTCCCTTTACACTAACCCTCCCTTCTCCTTCTACAGCCATGGTCGAATCATCGCCGCAACCACCTCCCCGTCTACCTCCATAACTTAATCCCCACATTGGTGATGCTAGCAAGAAAACTCTCTAGCCCCTACTACACCACAAGCTTAGGTGCTCCGCACAATCACGGAACCATGCTTGACTTGGAACTTGTATCCTTCATCATCAAATCCCCTTCTTCATACACCTCCTTAAGAAACGTCCTTCCTCCCTGCCCAACGTTGTCATCAACTCCCTATGGCCTCTGCCACCATCACCAATATCTTCATCAGTAACCACCTCATCAAGCATGTTGCTTGGTCTTACCTCCAACCTATGTCCCCTCCCTTCCTTCGCCTTTTCCACCCCTCACTTCCTCCATTAACTCTCCACCTTTCTCAACTTCCTTTTTCGTGCCTAGTCCCTAGTTTTGCTCGAATATTTCATTGAATACTTCACATTCTTAGGGGCCAAGAAAACACATGATAATGCTCCATGGTTTGTACTCTACTAGATTAGGATTATATTGTAGTCTTGAAGGAGTTGTTGATGCCACAAAAGAAGAATCATGGTTTGTGTAGATTATGCCCTAGTACTCCTTATATATTCCCTAATATCTTAATTAAAAAGAAGCATTTGTCTTTTTTATTCCTCAACCTAATTTGGTCTATAATTAGATAAATTTAATTTGGAAATAAAACTCTTTCAGTATGAATTTTCTTTATAATACTTAAATATAAGATTTTATTTGAGATAAGTACAAAATTACTTAAACTAATCTAATCTTAGTACATAATGAAAATTATATTCTTTTTCTCTTATACTTAAACTAACACTCCGAAAATGGCATCATTCTTAGGATATTTTTACTTATGCTGCATTATTTTTCAGTTTTGAATGCTACCATATTCACCCTTCTTGTCATCAAATAGCATATGATATATTTAGCTAACTATACTCTAGATTATGGTTCTAATTAATATGCATTGAGGACTCCCTGAAATTGTTTGTTCCATTTTTAAATTCTGATTACGTATTTTAATAAATTCAAAACCCCCATAATAAAGTTATTTTCAAGTTTAAATATGAATATGAATATGATTTGTCCTAATGAATGTAAGACCTTGTATTTTGTCCCTATACAAAAATTTACATTGCTTTAGTTACTCATTTACTCAAAGTGAAAGTAAATATCTATTGATATGATAGAGGATTTGGGGAATTGGAAGTACATAAGCTGCCAGAAATAATTTATTCATGTCACTTTCCAAAAATAAGGGATTGAAAAAACCCGTTGTTGTTGTTGTTTTTTCTTTTAACACTAAAGCATCCATAATTATCATATTGAAGCTAATTTGTTTCGAGTTGAAGTTAATATATCATAGAGTAACATGTTTTTTGTTAACAAGTCTCAAAATTTTTGTTAAAAATAAATAAGTGTCAAATTATTTAAATTACTTTTAACAGCAGACAATTTAGATGAGAGGTTAAAACCAATAGATACTATATGGGGATTTCTTCGGTACCCTATAAAATTCATTAGGTCAGTTCAGTTCCGTTCGGTTTAGTTTGGTTTGGTTTTAAATTCGGTTCAATTTGGTTCGATATGTTCGGTTGAGGTCTGTTTGGTTTCCGTTCGGTTCGATTCAATTTAGTTCGATTCCAGTTCCAGTTCATTTCAGTTTAGTTTGGTTTGATTAGCTTATTTTGATTCAGTTCAGTTCATTCCGGTTCGGTTCAGTCTACTTTGGTTTAGTTTGGTTTGGTTCGGCCTGTTCGGTTTTGGTTATACTCGACTTGGTTCAGTTTGGTTCCGTTCGGTCCAGTTCAATTCGGTTTGGTTCGGTCCAGTCCAGTCCGATTCGGTTCGATTCGGTTTGGTTCAATTTGGTTCGGTCTGATTCGGTTTAATTTGGTTTGGTTTGGTTTGGTCCGGTTTGGTTTGGTCTGGTTCGGTTCAATTTGGTTCGGTCTGGTCCAATTTAATTTGGTCCGGTTCAATCTGGTTCGGTCCGATTCAATTTGGTTTGATCCGGTCCAGTTTAATTTGGTTTGATTCAGTCCAGTTTGGTCAAATTTGGTTTGTTTGGTCTGGTATGGTCCGATCTGGTTCGATTCGGTTCGGTCCGGTCCGGTTCGATCGATTCAATTTAGTTCGGTCCGATTCGGTTCAATTTGGTTCGATCTAGCTCGGTTCGGTCCAGTTCAGTTTGATTCGGTTTGGTTTGGTCCGGTTTGGTTCAATCTGGTTTGGTCCGATCCGGTTCGGTTCGGTTCGGTCCAGTTCAGTCCTGTTTGGTTCGATTCGATTTGGTCCTGTTCGGTTTGGTCTGGTTTGGTTCGGTCAGTTCTGGTTCAATCTGGTTCGGTTTGGTTCAATTTTCGATTCGGCTTTGGTTCGATTTGATTGGGTTCGATTCGATTCAATTCAATTTCGATTCAGTTTGGTTCGATTTTGTTTAGTTTGGTTCAATTCTTCTATTTTTCTCTCCCTTTTTTTTGTGGCTCTTATTGTTTGCTGAAAATTTGATATATGGCCACAGCAAAACAAAATAGCTCCTGTTCTTTTTTTTTTTTTGGGTCAAAACAACATAGCTCTTAGCTTCAGCTTTTTTTTTTTTTTTTTTACTCCTTTTTATTTTTCTGGTTTATGGTCAAATGGTCAAACTTTTGCTTTACCTTTTTTTTGGCCGCGGGAGTGGGGGAATGGGTTTGCACCCACAACTCTGCTGCTGTCGAATGAGGAACTTTTGCTTTACTTGAAGCCGCATATCGTCGTTATTTTATGGGTCTCATTGAAGTCCAACATCGAACAAGAATAAAATGGAGGTTACATGCTTCCTACTAAAAGCAAAGGCCCATGCACTGTAATAGTGGCTCATAGAAGTAATCAAGTGGGCCAATAAAGTTGGTGAACATATATGTTTTTCAGTTTTTGCAAACAGTTAAATATATTTTCTAGTCAGACCAATATAAAATATATATATATATATATATATATATATTTAGAAGTTATTAGAATTGATCTAATAGTGAGTGATTTAAATAGTATACATGAGATCTTAGATTTAAATCTTGTAATTTCTAGAGAACCAAAAAATTAATAATTATATTTTCTAGACATAGATCGACCAACCATCTAAATATATTTTTATGGTTTACTGGTTACACAATTTTTGACCAGTGGCATTTGGTTTCGGGTTTAATCAATTAAACAAGTCTTAAATATGATTAATAATATGAATTTACTTTCGACGTAGTGTAAAAGATTTATACACTCACTTAATCATGATAATTGACTTTTTCTCATTCATTCCTTGATTAAATGATAATATAAAAATATATTAAATTATGCATCAAAATTAAATTTTAATGCTATATGTTATGTCTTTAAATGTATTTTGGTGGATGTAAAGTAGCTCATAAATTTATCCATTATAGCTCTCTTAGATCAAAATAATGGATATCTTAATCAATTATGACAAGACCAAATTAGGCATGCTAAGTTTTTTAATGCATGAGATTTTTTATTAATTTAATGTTTAAAAAATAAAAAATTATTGAATAAATAAATAACAAAACAAATTATATAAATGATTAAAAATAATTATGTAAAATCAAACAATTTAATAATAAATATTTCAAAATAAACAACTTATAATATTCAGATATATATAAAAATAAAAATATTATTATATTGAGGCTACGATATATTTTTAGTTATTGAAAATATAATGAATTTTACTTTTGGTCACTGTTGGATTAAATTTTGGAATCTATAACTATTTAAGAATATGTATTTAGTACTTATAAATTAATATTAGAAATTTTGTTTGTTGCCTTTATAAATATTTTAATAATCTTATTTTAGTTCTTATAAATATTACCACTTGGATAAGGAAGGGGATGAGATAATTAGAGAGGGGAGTTATGAACACCCGATTTTGTCCGGTCCGTTAAACAAAAATAAAAAATTTTGCAATTATTCGTTATAATACTTCGTCACTTTCTTTTGAAAAAAAAAAAATTTCTGGTTATCTTTATTTATTTCTAAAAAGAAAAAAAAAGGGAAAAGAGAGTCCAATTCATCAAAAATTTCTTCTTGTCCATTGATGTTTTAACCCAACCCAAGGGCGCTTTTGTCACAAGCCCAGGTTCATTTTTGCTCTGAGCCCATATTTGTTTCTTTTAATTTCTGTCCAAAAACACAAAAAAATGAAAAATATAAAGAATAAAAGTGGCAGACACTGTCACCCATCTCCCGTTAAAGATACACATGCAAAGCAATATTAAAATGGGATAATGGGATAATGGAAAGAATAACATAGAGGCCAAGTGATGGAACTATGCATTGAAAATTCCCTTTTTCTTGCACGCCTCGAGCAACACACGGGCATGATGGACAAAAATCGTAAAAAAAATATGTGCAGCAGACAGCTTGGCATGGCAATCCCAATTCAAAAAATAATAATAAAAGGAGAGGTCGAGGCTTGCAAAGTGGTGGGATGCATCACCGCCATTTTCAATTCACATCGACGATGAAGGACGGAATGGGCACTGTGCTTTTCAACATTTAAATAATTCCATGGCCAAAACTATTTAAAAGACCCATCAACAACAATAAATGGGGAGAACAAAAAATCTTTCTGGCCAAAAACACAACCAAAGATATATCCTTCCTCACCATCAGCAATATCATCAGAAAATTTCAAATCCAAACCAAAGCATACACGGATACAAGAGGAATCAGGAATACCAGAGAAAAAGAAAGAAATAACAGTACCATAGGTATTACTCTTTTTTCAGTATCAATACGAAACAAAAAAAAAATCAAAATAGGAAAGAAAAAGGGGCAGGGAGGCCGTGGCCTTGCCCCCACCACCGCGGCCTACTCATTTCATCTACCATAGCCACAGCCTCTCCTTAGCCCCGTCTTCAACTGCCATTCAATCCAACCAAACCACCATCACTTCATCCTCATGGCCACACCATCACCATCACCATAAAACAACATAACCACTGCATCTCAGCTTCCCAGACCGCGGTCTTCCATCAGCGCCTCCATCAAAACCGCCGTGAGTTTGCCATGGTTAGATCAGCCACCACCGCAAACACGCAGTCTCCGGCGCGCTACCCCCATTCTCCATCTTGATCTTCAGCCCACCGCCGACCATCGAACCACCATCGCGGTCCATGGGCGGTGCCTCGAGACACCCTTTTCTCGCGGTAGTGTCGCCTCCCCGACCAAAGCCTCTCCTCCCCCGTCATCTTCGTCGCACACCCTTCCTCCATCTAATCCGCACCACATTCCCATCCCCCTGAAGTCTCCGCGGCCCGCCACCGCACTGCGTCTCCACCGGCATCTCCGCGAAGTCATCCCTCATGGCCGCTTGCGCGGCTCCCTCTTCCCGTCATGGTCATGCACCCCGCGGCCTCCCTTTTCTCGCACCCTCCATCTCGCACTCTCTCCCCTTTCGTTTCTCTCTCTTAGTCTTTCCCTTTGCTCTCTGTCTCTCATTTCTTTGGCTTCTCTCCTGGTGAAATGTTTTGTTGTGTGGGACTATGTGAGAGAGAGAAGTTTCAGAAAAGCAGAAGTGGGTGTGGGTGCACATGAAGGTTTATTTTTGGGGTTTAGTGTATTTGTGTGAATGTGTTCCCATAACTATACCACTTTTTGCTTAAAATAAAAAACAAGCCTCTAACCCCATTTGTGCACCCGTGAAGCTTCTGTCTAAGATTCCTTTATTTATTCTATTCACTTTTAGTTTATTTTATTGAGTTAGTTGTTCTTTCTTTAAGGATTTTTTTAGCCTTTTTTTTGGTGGGTCATGGGATTCATGATTTTCTTTTGACATAATGATCGCGCAATTTTTTTTTGTTTTATAACTGCTTAAGATTAGGATCAGACATCAGTTCTTTAGAATTTTGATGATACAATGCCATTCTAAAAAATGAATTGGTTGGGTCAACTTTGTCATTTTGTTACATCTTTTTGTGAGCACAAGAAGTATGAGAATGTCTGAATGGATAATTGGGCTTATTTGTTTTGTTTGATTTTTGGTTTTAAGGTTTGTCTATTTAGGAGTTAGTTTAATTTAAGTTTAAAATAAAAAGAGAGGGAGAGAGTGTTCTTTTGAGTAGGATTAAATTGTTTTAAGAATTGATGTAATCATTTATTTAACATTTTAGTGAATTTTATGTTTAAAATCCTAAAAATACAAAAAAAATATGGTAGTTAGGACCCTTGATTTGCTTTTAGTCTTTAATTATTATATTTTGTTAGTGTTTTACTTAAATAAATAATTTAGTCTCTGAATTAATTTTATAAGTTCATAATTGGAGTCTTTTTTTTTTAATTTAATTGCTTAGTTATATTCATTTTACCTTTTTTAGTTTAAATACTTTGTGTTTATATGTTTTGATTACATTAATTATGTGATTGTAATAATTTGGCATCTCTAGTTTACTTATTTTACATGTTTGTGTGTTTGTGGTTTATTTTATTTTATTTTTTTATTTATTAGTTTTCTTATTTTATATATTTATATGTTGTTTGGATTAATTGTGTGCTTGTGATTTTTTTTTTTATATATGTATATATTTTTGGTGTGTTGCTTGAATTTAGTGTATTTTGGTGTATTTATTAGTTTGATTATGTTATATGATTATGTGTTGTGTATATAACTATGTCTATGAATCAATTTTCTGCTTATTTCAATTCTTTTATATGTTTATGCTTTTTGGTCCAAATTAATTGTGTTTGCCTTTATGAATTAACTTTGTCAATTCCTGTAAAATTAGAATTTGTTTTAAAAAAAATATATATGAAATAGAAATAAAAACCTTGTTTTTTTTAAAAAAAATGGCCTTTTCAATCTTTTACATTTGTGCGATGTTCAATAATGGTGGTTGAATAACAAATGCTATCGTCCCTATTATTGAATCATAAGGATTCATTGAGTAGCCTAGTGCTAACTTGTATTCTGTACACAAATGGGTTTCCATTGATTTGACAAGATTTGTTCCAATCCGCGCAATGATCAAAGATGATAATTGAGTAACAAATGTTATCTTTATTGTTATTGAATCATAAGGGTTTATTGAGTAGCCAAATGCTAGCAAATCACATGCGAACGGAGTTACATTTTCTAAAGGATTTACCTCTTCACAAAAGTCTTTTAATTCGTGCAACGATCAATAACGATGATTGAGTAGCAGATGTTACCTTCATTGTTATTTAAATCATGGGAATTCATTGAGTGGCCTAATGCTAGCTTGGATTCTGTGCAATAACGGATTTTCTTGTTATAAATTCTTTTTTTTCATAAATAAAATTTATCAACTCATAATCATTTTTTACAGAACTACGTGACTTTGAGTTCCTCATTGTACCAGAGGATACGTAGGAGCAGGCAATCCCTGTCAAGCCAAAATTAAATTTTCATAAATTGTTTATTTGATTGTAAATATTTTGCATAGTTCTTCTTTATTTAAATAAGGATTTTGAAGGTTATTAATTAATTTGCACAATTCACTAAGGTACCGTCTAAGGACGGATGTATTAGGGGCGCGTAGGATCAAATTCCTACCCTTCCCTATGCATAACCGACTCCCGAACTCATAATCTGGTTTCAAAGATCATCTTTCGAAATAAATGGGTTTTTCCAACGTTTTTTCCCAATTTTAATAAACTTGGTGGCGGCTCCATTAAAAAAAAAAATGAAAATTCTCTTTTCAAAATTCGCCGTCCCCATCGCGATCCTGGTTGCGACAGGAGTTGATGAATTAAGGTTAGGGATAGAAATTGTGAACTAAAAGGAGGGTAATTTGGTCCATGTATATGTCCATGTGACTAGCATATGATGACTTAATTGATGATTTGGATGGAAAGTTAATAGAGGTGTGGTTTTCGACATTTGGAAAATACATGGTGTCATATTGCTCATTTTGAAAAATCAGGGAGTAAGTTACACATGACCAAAAGTTTTCAAGGGGTTAAATGCATTTTCCCTATTTTTTTATTGGTTAGCATCATAGGAGAATCGAAATTAGTTAACAGTTAATATTATTTAGCAATTAAAATCGTATTCAGTTAATAATACATCAGTAGTGGTCAGAATAATAAGAATAATCTCAATATTGGTTAAATTTAAATAGTAATGATCCATGATAAGGGTGCAAGTTGATACAGAAAGTTAGTTACACAGTTAGAGTAGTTCCCCAGTTAAATTAATTATGGCTGTGTAATATGATAGGACTCAATCAATTAATAGGAATTAACTGATAGTTATTGTAGTTTTCTTATGATTTAATTATAAATTAGTTATTAATTAAAAAGTAGTGATCAAAACAATAAGATTAGTTTTAGTATCATCAATACTATTTATATAGTATAAAACTTAGCCTTTAGTAAAAAATGGTGGAATGGTTAATATAGCTTTCCAGTTAAATTTTAGTTAATTATTAATTTGTGGACAACAGAAAGCTTAACAAGAACAATTCTAGCATAAATTGTGTTATTAGTTTATGCAATTAAATTATTTATTACACATGTTAGAATCCAGCTTGTCATCAGAAGATAGTTAAATATGTATTATAGCTTTTTCAGGTGATTTATTATTTTTCTATTTAATTATTTATTTGTGAAATGTGGATAGTTCAACAAGAACATATCTCATGTTTTGGAATCTGTGCATTTATTTATTATTATTTTTTATGTGAATAGATGGCAAGATGTTAAGATCAATTTTAGTGTTGTTTGAATTCATATAAGCTTAGTTAGTTAAATTACATATGCATGGGAATAGTCCAAATAGATCAATGAGTTAATGGCATAATTGTCGCTAACCTTGATCTACCAAGTGGCCCGCTAGGGGCAGTCTCTCGTATTATTACTTGCCAGGAGCCATCATTTGTGTGCTTACTAGGAGACTAGTAAAACAAGATTGTGAGTTAACGACAACATTATCATTAACGTTGGCATATCAAGTTGTTTGCCAGGGGCAATTTCCTACTTGCCAGGGGGACACAATCCACCGCTGACATAGTCATTAGATTAATACTTAAACATTATGTTCTTTGTCTTTAACCGATTCCGTAACTTATGTAATTTACTGTAGCTTTCTAGTTTTAGTATGATTGTTGTAATTGACAAATGGCACGTATGGCTATGTATAGATGTTCAGTGCATGTAATGCATAATTGTGTGAATTTTATTTGTCTGTCTTATGTTAGCTATGTGGGTGATTATCTGCTTATTGAGTTTGGATAACTCATCCCTCTATTTTTCCCTTTTCAGATCAGGTAGTTGATGTGTCATTCTAGTTTCTTCTAGTGGTGTGCTTCATTTCACAGTGAAGCTAGTTAGTTATTTGTTTTATTTCCATGTGTCTAGAGTGCTCTAATAAGTATAGGGACATATTCCTCGGGCTAGTTTAGGCCACAATGAAATATTTAAATCATGTATTTAAATAATGGATTTATTAATTTCAACTAAATTCGATTTTATGAAAGCAATTTAGTTTATTTATGAATTAAGTATTCTAGTTAGTTAATAAATCTATCTATTTTCTAAAGCAAATTATTGCATGGAAGTGGTATTTTTGCATGCCACATCATCATGAACATGTTAGTAGATTCACATAAAGGCAATATCCCTTCAGCGCTGGTAACAACTTAGTCAGGTCATTGCACAAGGAGACTTCTTTCTTGTGCTCTTATTACTTTGAGACTCATGTTCAATCTAGAAGAGAAAGATAGTTGGACGGAATGATGACAAGGGTGAAAGTTCAATTCAACCTACATTGTTTGTATTTAATTAGCCTAGTCGTACTACTAAGCAACCCACATACCATTGGATAATAGAAAGAGAAAAGTATGTTGTACATTTGCATATCCTGATAAATTGTGATGAAGTACTGCTGCCAGTCAAAATGTAAGTGATATTTGTGTATCACTTTCAATTATTAGTATTCCTCATAAATTGAATCTTACTTTAGTTCCAATGTTTACACTTATTTGGAACAAGTTACAGATCAACATACATTAGCCACCTAATAATAATTCAATCTAAAATCTTTCTTTTTGTTTTAGTTGTCATCTTATATGTTGATATTTGAATTTCAATTGTTCATAAGTGCTTGATAATATATCTTGTCAGCATATACGAAGTTTAGCTTGGGATCCTACCAACAAAGCAATTAGTTGGCCCATATATCATGTGAATAGATATATGTTTCATATGTTTGAATGGGGAAGAAGGAGAAAAATAGACAATAATGGGGTTTGTTTCAAATGGGATGCAGGCAATGGGGAGGGTGATTGGTATGGTGTGCTTAAAGAAATACTTGAAGTTGGGTATATGCGTGATGGACCTAGAAAAATGGTAGAATTGTTCTCTTGTGATTGGTACATTCCAAGATGTCTTAAGAGAACACATGTACACAATCAATATAAAATTACTAAGGTAAATTATACCATGAGATATGATGTATATGATCTTTCCATTACTGGCCAAAATGCAAGACAAGTATATTATGCACTATTTGCCAGGAAGTGCAAGTATAATTCAAAAGTAGTTATCAAAACCAAACCAAGGGTCGAGTTGTGGTTGCAGAAATACCTAAGATGCTTATCAAGTGAATGATCTACTCCCTTCTCGGATTACAATAAAACCTATGATTACAATAAAACCACACAATCGTAGATCTTGTGTGCCTTAATACGCAGGGCACGACCCAAAGATCTATATAGATATGCCAAGCACCCCAGCTATATTAATCAACTCGAGTCAAATCCTCAACTAATATAAGCAACCTCGAATGAATTCATTTATTGCTCTTGTCCAGGAATAACACCTCACCCAGCAATCGTAACCTATAACCACAAGTAAAGTATACCATCATATTGGGATCATCACCTATAGGCTTCTATTGAAAACGCTAATGCAAATAATTCACTTTGATTGCACATTTTGACATATCATCGTTTGTGGTCATATCACCCAATAGCTCGTGGCACACCTATTGCACCTTTGCCACATCGAAAGCACATAGTCCCATGACGGGTTCCCCATTAATAGGGAGGCCAAGCTGAATTGCTACATTTTTTAGTGTAACTATACATTCCTCACACGGGAAATGAAATATGTATGTTTCAAGTCTCCAGTGCTTGACCAATGCACTCATGAGGTTAGAACTAATTACTGCATCACCGATTATAGAAATGTGATATAAGCTGGCATTCTTCAAATAGTCATAATTTTTCTATTGGTTTCTCAACATTCATGTGTCGAGGTTGCACTCTTGTCAACTGTTGTCCTTGTTACAAGGTGGGATCAACTACAAAATATTAACTATCATACTAACTCAACACAATAAATCAACATCAACCCAAAGTAATGAAAATAAATATAAATTATTATTATATTTATTATTAATATTTAATAATAAACTAATGATAAACAAATGATAATAATAATAACCTTAAAATAAATGGGGGGTTGTGTGTGTATATATCACTAATTTTTTTCCTTTGTTTTTGGTAATGTTGTAGTAGTAGTAGTAGTAATAATAATAATAATATATGTGTATATATATATATCCTAGGTTCTTATAATAATATATCTTTTGGTTTTTGAGTAATAAAAATACATGAAAAATAATTTTTATAATAACAATTAAGATAAGTATATTTAATAAATAAAGATATACATATATATATATTGCCATTTTTCTCTTTTTAATAAGATTAATAATAATTAATAAAAATTTAAATAAAATATAAAAATAAATTAATATTTTATCTATTATTAATAAACTTCACCAATAATACATAACAAAAATTTCTTTAGCTTTTGTTGCCCAAAAAATATATAATAAAAAACAATCTATTAATATTAAAAATAGTAATAATCGAATATTATAAAAATAGTAATAACGCTTCTGTTACTAATTTTGGTTTTAATAATAAGATAATAATAATAATAATAATTAAAAATTAAATTATATAATTTCTATCTATTTCTAATATTAAACATCATAATAACATTAATAAGGAAATTAAATTAACAACAAAAAAGAAAAAAATAAATAAATTTGTACAATAACATTAAAAATAACAAGTAGAATATTTACTAATATGTATTCTATAAAAGAGAAAAAAAATCATACAAGAATAATGAGATAAAAAAAATACATACATTACTTCGAAAGATCACCTTTATAATATGATCACTAACTTCCATTTCTCTAATCTATTATAATTTAAAGCTATTTATTTATCACTCAATCTTTCCCTACTTCTTCTTGTGTTTTGAGAGCTCTATCCCTTCACATTCACACCTCATTGATTTAAAACACCCACTCATCACACTCAATTATATATATATATATAACACTACTGGAGGAAGTTCACGGATGAGGAAGTGCGATCTTCGAGCAATCAACCTACCATTCTACCACTGTTGTGAAGCTGCCAGCTGGAGACTTTGCTGGAATTGCAGCTTTGTATGGATTCCTACTTTGATTTGATACGAGGTGACATAAATCGCTAATAATTGAAGCTTTTAATGTTAGCCACCATAATTTTGTACATTAATCATCGAACTCATACATTGTGTAATATGAAATTACATCCCAATATAGCAGTACATTTCCCTTTGACCTATCCTTATTTATAATGTAGCAAACATGACATAAAAACGGGGTCCAATAGGTTATAAGTTGTGCGTCATTGACACTACGCATATGACCATTAGGGTGGTCGTTCATCGTTCCTGTAGCTGCTGTTGCTACTGTCAACCATTGGGGTGGTAAATGACTGCTAGGGTGATAAATGACTATTGTGATGATCTTGCCATCAATCACTATGAGTGCCTCTTCTATTGACCATTGGGGCAATCATGGACTACTGTGGCCATCGCACTACTAATAAAGTTCATCTGAAAATTGCTCTGAGTCCTTTTTAGTCCAATGCGCTGATCTAGGAAGTTCTTATCACCAAATGATACTCAAACAAAGAGATTAAAGCATGGGTAACTCCAAAATATAATTATTCATCAGAACAGTGCTAATAGGCATGAACTTCTCCAATGATGCATGATGAGGATGAAATACAATCCACTATTCATTAATCAATTGGGCACAATAGGATGTAATTAAAATGCCTAGAGTTGTAAAGGAAAATGGGTGCATAAATGCAACCTATAAGCTCTAATCAATGCAAAATATCTGAGAATATATTCTAGGAGCAGATTTCAAAAAGAAAACATCATTGAAAAAGAGCAGTGCTATAATGTACATATGTCCCTCAATTTTGGATGTCCTATGAGTGGTCCTATTGTTGTCCTTGTGTACTTATGGAAAAAAAAGTTTTCCTCTCATCTTGCCAGATGTAGACCAACAAGATTTTTTGGCCCAAGGCCCTTTGCCTCATAATGGCTTTCTTTTGGAGGTCTTAATAAATAACTAGATGTTGAGTAAAAACAAAGGAGTGGTGCTCTTCAAACACCCAAAAAGTAGGTGTCTATTGAGACACCTACTTAGCAATTTTGGATGTGATAGTGGATTCCACACACTCCATCCATCACATCACATCCAATAGTTTTTAAGTTGGTGCCTTAATAGACACACACTTTTTGGATATTAAAATAACATTTTAAAAAAAAAAGAAGAAGAGAAGAACATTACATGTGCTATAACTCAGCTAAGATGCATGATTTTTCATCTTCTTATTGTTTATGTTGTAAAAGAAATGAAATTTCTATCCTAGAACTCCAAATAAAAAATCTTCTCTATTATTTAGGTAATTAGTAGCTTGAAAAGGTCTTTCCCTTATTTTAGCATTTCCACATTTTGAGAGATTACGAGAGCAAATTACCTCTCTTCCGTTGGTTGCATTGATGGCTAAGAAGGTTACATAGGCTCTCTACCATTAGTTGCATGGATGGTTACATGATGTTGCATGTTGCCTATAAATTCACATTTTTATTCATTTGTAAAATCATCTCAAACATATAACACATTCTCTCATATAGAAGCTTGTTTCCTTTCTTCTTTGTTTTTCATTGGGTTAAGGGTTTTGAGTGTATATACTTGTGAGGTGTGTTTGGATTTGGGATAAGAAGTATATAAACTTCTTTTGTAATCTCCATTATATTTTTATATCAATTATAGAAGTTTAATGTGTGGACGTAAGCTATAAGCTGAACAACATTTTATTCTTTTATTTCAACTTTCTTCCGCTATTATTATAACAATTTATTGCTTACTTTCTTTAGAGAAGTCATTCAATTTGTGGTTCATAGAACATATACAATTCTAAGTGTTTATCTATTAAGTGCATACCCAAACACAATCTCTTTACAATCATTGTAACCTGACCCCACAGTAGTCATTGAGATTAGCTTGTACAGGTTAGTGTAAAGACTACTCAATATTGTTAGCTTGAAAAGCTAGTTAAAGAGTACTTGGTTTGCAAATTTGGAGAGACTTGGACAATAATACTTATAGTGAAAAAATCTCAACAAGTTTTGTAGGGACTAGACATAGGCAATAGTTGGCCGAACCACGTTAAATCTTTGTGTGTTCTCTCTCTTTCACTTACCTATTATTATTTTTTCGTTGCTGTTTACTATTTTGTTGATTTATGTGTGCGCGCCTTCGAATTTTTTGTCCGCTTTAGAAAGTTATTTTCTTTATTAAGTTAACCTTCTTATCTGACCTATACACTTTCGCATTCTAAGTTTTATACTTGAGAAATCTTGATTCAACCCCCTTCTTTTGACAAACCACACTTTCACAAAATAACCGTGATGAGACGTTGCCATCTATCAGTGACGGTCACTAGCGTTGATAGTGGGCTCTTTGCCAAGCTCTATGCCTGCGTTTTTCTCTCCCTATGTTGTCAATAACCACTCCAAAGCATGCATGCTTGCTTCTGATAATAACCACTCCTTGATGTGCTTTGTTTGATAATTGCCTGTGTTCATGCTCTTCACGTTCCAAACGTTAGTCCTCTGAAAATTGGCCAATTCCTTTGCGGTCTTGTCGACTGTTATAATAAGACTATGGTCAAAATGCTTCCACCATGCCCTTATTCATCATCATCTATTATATTATTTCACTAAGTCCCTCGCCTATGAAGGCTTTTTCTGAGGAATAAAGCATCAGTAGGGTTTCAACTAGGACATTTTTCCTTATTGCCAATTATCACATGAAAGCCCTCAAATCATGATTATTACCCTTTTAGCACTAAGCTTTTATAAATGGCTTTTATGAATGTCACATATCGAACAATGTCTCAACACCCGACTTCTGACATAAGATGTTTTTATCCCAACAATTTCTTAATCTAATCTTCTTTAATTTTGTTGTACTTATATCCCTTTAATTACTTCTCTCTCTCTTCTGTCTTCTTCTCTTTCTCTCTCTCCTTCCTCATCCCCTTCTCATCATCTCTTTTCTATTCTCTCCCCTTTACTCTTCTATCAGTTGCTGTTTGGCTATTTATTAACACAAAATATACTTAAAAACAAAAATAATTGACGGTTCAAACAAAATAGTAAAAGATAATAAGTATTCTTTGACAAAAGTTCTGAAATATTATAATTGACAAGAGGAACAGCTTCTATTCTTCAAATTAAGATCTAAGAAGCAAAATTGGAACTGGCGTTTATTTGTTTCCACAGTAAAAATCAAAATCTCAGTCAAACACTCCCCAAACTGAACTTTTAATACAAAAAATTTTTAAAAATGAAATAATTATTCGATCAAAAATAATCAAAAGCAATCATATTATTAGATTCACAATCGGAAGCTTCTGGTTGACAAAATGACCAGTTCGTCATCAAGTGGATTGGCTACGCGCAAAACCTCTTTGGATTTATACTCCACCCAAGCATCTATACACTAATAAATAAAGATATATATAATATATTGAAGTCAGACAAGGCAGGTCCAGCCTGTGCTCGCCACACGCCTTAAAAAACTACAATAAAATTCCACCAATGGTTGAATACGATCGACGACAATTGTGACGTTATGGAGAAAGTGGTTGACTCAGAAGCCTGATCCGTGTTATTGAAAAGGCAAGTTCCTTTTGCATAACGCAATCCTTATTTAGGCTGTTCATATCATGAAAATTCTAGGTGCCGGCAAATCATACACTTCGCTCATATAAAAAGTCAAACAAATTATATGATCAAGGTGTAAGTCAAGAAACCTTTTTGAAAAATAAACTTTTAAGTGTATTAGATATGTTGAATTTTTAATTTTTTTATTCTCTTAACA
Organism: Dalbergia cochinchinensis; assembly: GCA_031216125.1. Lineage (NCBI taxonomy): Eukaryota > Viridiplantae > Streptophyta > Magnoliopsida > Fabales > Fabaceae > Dalbergia > Dalbergia cochinchinensis. Next base: position 70,149,875 of record CM062368.1, read on the forward strand.
AATGATTTTAAAATATTTTCTAGAGAAAAACTAATTTTAAAATTTTGTTTTATGCATTTACTGTTCTTAGTTCTTACCCCAGAGAATAGTAGCCAGATGCGCGCGTCTTTGTTTGTGCCGACACTGCGCCTGCAATAACGTCAAAGACACTCGTATACTCATTATTAGAAGCTGAAGATACATAGTAATATAGCGTATATATGAATGGAATTTGAATCACTCCTTTTGCTTCAGTTGAGTCCCTCTTTCAAATGGGGTAAGATGCATGTTATCTCTAATTTTAAGTTATTAATAATTTACATCATGACTTTTTAACACATGCATTGTGATAATCTGAATTTTCAAAATAGTATAAAACACTTGTTAATATAATTTTGATAACTAATGAAGGTATGATTTATATGTATTTAACCTCTTAGTGTTTTTAATTTGTTCAATCCGATACCTTATTCATGAATTCCCATATGCCCTTAACCCTCTATTTTTTAATTTTGTGTAACATGATGCCTTGCTCTGCCCTAAAGTTTTGTACTATTTGAGAAGTGTAAGGTATAAATTACACATGATCAAAAATTCAAAAGTAAAAATGCTAGTTAATGCTCATTTTTAATCATTGACTTCACTTGTGAGTTATTTTTATGCCTCACTTTTAAAATGAGTTAAATTCTGACGTTACAAAACATGAGTCAAGTTAATTATTCATCCCACTTTTATTTAATATTTTAACTAAATGATGATATATAATGTTAATTGATATCTTGAGATACCATGTGTCATCTAAAGTAAAACGAAGTTTAAAATAATTCATTTTGTTTTTAAAATTTCACAAAATGGGCATTTTTTGACTTAGAATAAAGATTTAAATGACTCATTTTATGTAACTATAGATACTAAAATGACTCATTTTAAAACTTATTTTATATTGAATATCAAACAATAGTAAGCTGAGGAACTAACTTGACTCGAGTTTTGGAATATTCATACTAATTTAACTCATTTTAAAAATCAACTAGTAAGTAACTCATGAGTGTAAAGTCAATGACTAAAATGAGCATTAATTCTTAAAATGCATTTGCCACTTTTAAATAGGGTAAAGTGCATTTTACCCTCCTGAACTTTAGGTTATGTGAAGTTTGTACCATGATTTTTCAAAATGTGTATTGCGATATCCTGAAAAACTGTGCAAAACAATCTCTTCTGTTAGGTTGACATCAATTTTCACCATTAAGCAGTCATGTAAATGTTATATGAACAATTAAACAGACAAAAATATCATTCATTTTAATCATATTTTCAAATCCTAAATCCTCGTTCACTCAGAAATGAACCAAATACCCTTCAGATGTTAGAGTTCTATTATAAAGGGTTATTTTTATCTATTTCTAAGCCGATAAGGTTTTACAATTGGAAATTTTGATTAAAATGAAAAATATTTTTATCCATTTAATTGTTCACATGGCATTATATGACTACTTAATGGTGAAAATATATGTTAACTTAATAGAATGAGGTGTTTTGCACTATTTGAAAAGCCTATGATATTATAATACATGTTTTAAAGAGTTATTGTGTAAATTATACACGACTTAAAGTTCAGGAGTAAAATATATCTTGCTCTATTAAATATTGAGATACCACCTCCTTTTGGACAATTGAGGAGTATTCCCGTGGTAGCCTCTTGGGATCCCAAAATTGCTCATATACATGAGTTAGCAGTAGGATCTGGATTTTATATGGATTCTCAGTTAAGGATAAGACTGAAAGCAATAGAATATAAAAGGCATCTTATTTTTAGACCGTAAATATGTTACATCTTATTTCTAGAGCATTCAGACCGAGGATTGCGTTCTAGGACTCCTTTCTAACTACGATTCTTATAAATGTAAAAGGCATATTGTTGACGTTCTCCTTTTCTTCCTTGATAAATTAATGTCAACAATCTTACCCTTCAACTTAAAGATCTACCATATATAACCACATCTTCTCATCGAGACAGAAAAGGTTGTCCGCAAAGACTACGAAAGACACCTCCTTCAAATATTTGGCCATCTCCCATACTCTCTCTTCGTCTTCTCTCATTCACCCCTAAAATTTAGGGTTGTAGGTCGAATAAGTTTGATTGCAGACTAGCACTAGAAGTTGAGGCTTTTGTTTCTTATCCATGATTCAGATAGAAAAGAAAGCAACAAAAAGAATGAAAGTATTTGTCTCCTATTTTATTAAATGTAACAGGGAAATGAAAAAATAAAAATAAATAATTTTTAGAGTGTTTGAACATACTTAGAAATTGAATTCATTCAAGAAATTAAATTCAAATTAAATTCAATTGTGTGATTTGGAACCAGTTAATGGCAAGAAATTAAAATTTAAAGAGAATTCAATTTTATAAAAATGCCCAAAACTAAATTAGACCAAGACAGGTCTAATTCACTACAGTAACTTGATGGATTTGAAGTTAAAAATTAATATACCAAAAGTATCCTTAACTAAATCTCATCCAATATCTTTTCTTTTTCTCTTCTCTTTCCTTTATTCCCTCTTTCGTTGGTAAGGAAAGATGAAATTCAAAATAAAGAATTCAATTTATTTTCATATACATTCCAAATATTGTAGTTATTGAATTTAATTATGTAATTTATTGATTTATTTCAAATATCAGAATTCAAATCATAATACAATTGAATTCAATTGTTAATAGAATTGAATTTAATTCCATCTTATTTTTTTCTTTTTCTTTTATTCCAAACAACCTGTTAAAGGAACTATATAAAATAAAATTAGTTATATTTGTAATTTAAATTTGAAAATCAAGAGCAAGATATGGTAGTTTTTACATTTTCAAAAATTCACTAGTGTTGATCATTTAAAAAATATTAAGAAAACACCTTAAAAATAATAAATATAAAATGATAGTTTTCATATTTAATATTACAGCTAATCTGCTATCAATAAATAGATATTACTAATAAATGTATATGATAAATCAATATTAATAAGTTGTATAATTTTAATGAAAATTGAGAGATATCGGTTATTAGTTTTATACACATCAAAATATGGATGGAGTGTCTAAATCCTGATGCGATAAACAATTTCCACCTTAAATGAGAAAGAAGGAAAGAAATGTATCTCTCTTTTTTCACTAAATGTTGTCAAGTAATAAGGATCCAACTGCATACTTTTTATTATATTTTTTTCTTTCTTTAATTTTATTCCATTTTTGTTTTACCTTTGATGATATAAAAAAGACTCTCAGGATATCAATGCCGGCCCTTATAAAGTTTTTTCCAACATTATTTATCCATTTAAAGCATTTTATTTTACTTATGCTATCCAACCAAATGTTTGTAGGTCTCTTTCTTGAAGAAATATCTGATAACTCGCAGGAAACATAAAAAATGATAGATTCTGTCCGAAGTTTAAGACAATATTATTAAATAAATCAACACATGGCCGATTGAAATAGCAGACAATTCTTCCTCTTAATCAGTAATTTTGTGTTAGAGCCAATAAATAGAATAATTAGTGTCCAAAAATTCCTCTGTGAGATCTTAAATGCCTGAATATGATTGTGTTCGATATGTAGGAGGATACAGAGAGATTTTAGCCCCTTCTCCTTCTAATATTGTATATATTATTTGATTATTTTAAATATTATAATTTTTAATTTCCTTTAAGTTTTTTGGTGTACTTTTTTAGGTTTATTTATATTTAGTATGCATAATAAAATTATAAAATAATTCTGAAAAATTTATCGTCCAGTAAAATACTATAATTTTAAAATTTAAAACATAATAAATTCATATTCACAAAAGTAAAATCATATTTTTTACCTTTTCTTTGCTAGACTCATTTGATATTATTATGTATGATTTTTAATTAAACAAATGTTACTTCATACAACATGTTAATATTTCAATATCAAAATTTTAGCTGACATTTATTTAATAGCTAGTAATATTTATTGGAGTTTTAAAATTTTCTTATGTTTTTCAAATTATGCTAATGAAATAATAAACTAATTAATATTTATGAAAAGTATATAATGAAAAAATTTTACATACAATTATCAGTTACGTTGTTAATAATTCTGCATTTGATTGAAAAATGGGTGATTAAAATTCGATATTTAAAAAAATTATTTTACTACTTATTTTTGTTTCTCGATCGCATATTCCTTTGGATCCGACGTCAAGACACGTGTCAAAAATTATTATACAAGCAGATAACACCACCTATAAAATTAGCTACATGCAGTTATCAAAAAATGTAAACCCATGGTGACCTATCTATGTGGGGGAGTCATACGTACAATTTAGTAAAAATCAATGAAGACGTGCTGAGTTCTTGATTTAGTTTTAGAACAAACCATAAACTTTTTCTCTTAAAAGGAATGTTATATACTTGGCCTAGAAATTAATTAATAAATCTTTGTAGATAAACACGGATGAAATCACAATTTTTTGAGCTGGCTAGAAAATTGGATTGCAGAGGAAGGTCTTTCGTCCGCGTCAAGAGAGCGAAAAGAACATTGGATTGGATGATTAGTATTGCTTATTGGTTATTTTATTTATTTATTAATTTATTGTCCGAGTATTGCGTATTGGTTTGAACTTTGAATTAATGTCTTCGACTCTTCGAGAGTTGCTAGCCGCTTCCTTCAAGCCCACTGTCACAAGCCGAATTTATCGACTAATTGTGCTAGTTGGTGAAGCAACTTTCAGGTTGACCGAAAAGAGAAAATAAAATGTAAATTTTCGAAGCTGATTTCTGTTTGAACGTTAAGCAAAGATAAATAAGTAACATAATTCTTTTTTCTTTGTTTTTTTAATTTAACCTTTTATGTCTATCGAATACCCGAAAATAATAATAATAATTTCATAATAAATTTCAATGAAGTATTACCGTACCATTAGCGGTGAAGATAAAAACATGAAAAGGATAACGGCGATCTCACATTAAGTGTCAATGATAAATTTATTTTTGCGCATTTTCAATTTTCCAATAATAAAATGCGGTATGATACCTTTAATCACCAAAAAAATATGATACTTTTAAGATGGTATGTGTGAGAGTTAATTGTTTTATTTTTTATAAGCCCAGGGTGTCTACCTCTATATACAGTAACTAATCCTCTTGAAGTGTAGAGCTCATAAATATAACTAATCCCCAGAGTTAGTTGTCTTTACTAATGTAACAAAAAACAGATGATAGTATAAAATTTTGAATAGATATCATTTTAACATTTGGAAGTTGATCATATCAGTTTAATTTTAAAATAATTGTTGACATCGATTTGGTATTGATACTTTAAATTTTGACATTAATTTTACCATACTATTAAAATCATTAGTAATTTCTATTATAATTCATCAATAATTTTAAGTTGATAAGGTGAAATCGTATTTCTTTGTTGGCCAATAAGACAAATAAGCAACATAATAACATGCCAATTACGATGAATTGTAATGAAAACTGTTAATCCTTTTAACAAAATATTTTGAACATTAAATTGATGTCAACTTCAATGGTTAAGAATTAAAAAGACTTGGGTGTGTTTGGCATGACATAAAAATAGGTGAAAATTAAAAATTTTCATATATGAAGCTTCATATATATAATTTTACATATAAAACTTATTTGTAAATTTTTCCTGTCATTTTTTACTCTCATGCTAAACATGCCTGGCATTTAGGGCTAATTAAATGCATTTTACCTCTTACATTTTATGTGATGTTCAATTTAGATCATGACTTTTCAAAACGTACATCCTGACATCCTAGACTCTCCAAACCATACAAAAAACCAAAAAGCCCTTTTGTAAAGTTTCCATCCATTTTCACTACTAAATTGTCATCTGTGCATGTCATGTGTTCAATGAAACAAACCAAAATACCCATCATTTTAATTAAATTTCCTAACCCTAACCCAACACTAATAATAACAACTTCATCACCAGCATCATCCCATCTGAGCCCCAAGCATATTTAATCTCGTACCACAAAAAGTCCCAGCAAAATCCCAAAAAGCCATAAACCAAGCCAATCTCTATCCCAATAAACACCCATCAAACCATAAATCCATCCACACATTAATGTGAGTTTAACACAAAACATAACCATCAACCATCAACCAAATCATAACCCTTCCAAATAGAAAAAATAGAACCTAAACATTCATCAAACTATTGAACAACAAACCATAATAAAACATGAAAAAAACACCCATAAAAAAAAATTAATCGAAACCATCTTATAACCACAAATCAAATCTTTCTAAACCTCAAACATTTTTTTTTAAACAAAGAAACCAGAACTAGAAAGATGGAAACTAAGAAACCTCGTGATTGCCACTATCAACACCATGACCATGTCATGATTGTCTTTGTCGCTACAACTCATGAACCACTAAGCCCCTCCGCCATCAAAACCTCTGCCATCAAGATCGTACCACCTACCACTCCACCGCTTCTCTGCAACAAGCCTACACTGAATTGCATCCTCCGCAATGTTTGTGCAGTAGAGCCACTAATGTCGCGTTGCCATCATCGCTGCTACCCCCTCTCTTTATCTATCGTCTTCTTTGATGTGGTTTGTGCACTTCAATCTTGCAATGATGGTTCATCAAATCTATGCTTCACTGAACATTGATGTTGTGGTTCATGTTTTAGATTTGGCTTTGCTCATCATCTATATATGTGATATGGCTTTGTTCTTCAAATATTTGCTTCTCTTTGAATTGGAGCAAGGTGAGAGAAAGGTGGGAGGTGCATTTGAATTTATGTATGGGGAGGGTTTAGGGTTGAGAAATTTGATTAGAAGGAAGTGAAATTTTGTCCATTTTTATTGGGCATGTAACATGCACATGACAACTTAATAGTTGAAAAGTATGAGAACTTAACAGAAGGGCTTTTTTTTGTATTGTTTAGAAAGTTCATGGTGTCCGGATGCATATTTTAAAAAGTCATGGTTCAAACAACACAATCTAAAGTTTTGTATAGTAAAATGCATTTGACCCAAATATTTTTTTAAAAATTAATACCTAATAATATATACTATTACTTCTTTTAATAGGATTGATAAAAGTATGATTAATTATTTTAGTACAAAGTTGTTATTGTTTATGCAATTTTGAAGTGAGCGTGTGGTTAGGTAAAATTCTTCCCAAAATAGCACCTATAAATACTGTGATCAAATCAATATATAGTTTGGAATATAAAGGATTATTTTCTAAAAGAATAAAGAATTAAATAGGTTTTCATTTTTGAAAATATTGTGAATTTCAGCTTTCATTTTATAAAATTTTTAACTTGATTTTGATCTTTTTTTTTAATATTTAGGTTTAGTTCCTGTTGTTCTAAATGTTGGTCTCTATAAGTATTTAAAAAATACATTTATTACTACAAGTATTGAAAATTTTATTTTTCATATTTATAAATATTTTAAGAATAATCTTCTTTTAATTCTTATAAATATCATCACTTAGACTAATGCACATTGTATACGAATTCCATCACAAAATTCATTTCCATTGCACATTGTGCATGAATTCCATTAGAAAAAATATTTTTTTTTTATTATATCTTCAATCTTATACCACAAACAAAATCACAGCAAAATCCTAACAAGTCATAAACCAAGCCAATCTTAGTCCTAACAAACACCATCAAACTAGAAATCCATCCCCACATTAATGTGAGTCTAACATAGAAAACCATTAACCAAATCCAATGTAACCCTTCAAGACATAAAAAATAGAACCCAAACATCCTTCATACCATTGAACAACAAACCATAAAAAAAAATGAATCTAAACCATCTTATAACCACAAATCAAGTCTTTTTGAACCTTAAACAATTTTTATAAAAGAAAGAAACTAAAGTAGAAAGGTGGAAACCAAGAAACCTCATGACTGCCATAGTCACCAATACAGCCATGCTACGACGTCTTTGACCCTCCACCTCATGAACCATGGAGCCCCTTCGTTGGAATTGCCGTACCAAGATTGCACCACTGTTGTCATCTCAGCAGCGAGCCTAAACAAAACATATCCTCTGCCTCTTATTACCATAAAGCCGCCAACGCCGCATTGCCATTGTCCCCCTACCCCCTCTCTTTATCTTATTCTCAAACAAGGTTTTCATGCTCCAATCTTGTGATGATGCTTCATTTGATCTACGCTTATTTGCATATTGATGTTGTGGTTCATGTTTTAGATCGGGCTTCGCTCATGATCTCTATGATCTGGCTTCACTTTTCAAATCTTTGCTTCTCTTTGAATAAGAAAAAGGTGAAAGATAGGTAGGAGGTGCATTTAAGTTTATTAATGGGGAGAGTTTAGGGTTAAGAAATTTGATTAAAAGGAATTAAAGTGCATTTTTGTCTATTTTATTGGACATGTGACATGCACATGATAACTTAATGATGGAAACAGGTGAGAACTTAACATTAGGGCATTTTTGTATTGTTTAGAAAGTCTAGGGTGTTGGAATACACATTTTGAAAAGTTATGATTTAAACTGCACATAATCTAAAGTGTTGGGGAGTAAATGCATTGAGCCCTAGCATTTATTTTAAAATTAATAACTAACAATATATATTGTTACTTCTATTAATAAGACTAGTAAAAGTTTGATCAATTGATTTAGTACAAAATTGTTCAAGAAATTTTGAATTGAGAGAGTGCAGTTTGGTGAAATTCTTCTCAAAATAGCAACTATAAAAAGTGTGATCAAATTAACACATAGTTTGGAATATAAGGGATTACTTTCTCAAACATTAAAGAATTAAATAGGTTTTTCATTTATGAAAATATAGTGAATTTTAGCTTTTGCTTTTATAACATTTTTAACTTGATTTTGATCCATATGTTTCTTTTGAAATATTTAGGTTTAGTTCTTATCGTTCTAAATATTGATCTTCATAAGTATTTATAAAAAGTATTTAATATTATAAGTATAGAAAATTTTATTTTACATCTTTATAAATATCATCACTTAACAATTGGGCTAATGCACATTATATATGAATTCCATCAAAAAAATTCATTTTCGTTGCTCATTGTATACGACTTCCATCAGAAAAAAATATTCTTTTTTATCATATCTCCAATCCTGTACCACATACAAAATCACAGCACAAAATCCCAACAAGCCATAAACCAAGCCAATTTCAGGCCCAGCACACACCCATCAAACCATAAATCTATCCCTACCTTAATGTGAGTCTAAGACAAGACAAAACCATTAGCCATCAAGCAAATCCAAAATGACACTTCCAAACACACAAAAAAAAAAGAAATTAAACATCCTACAAACCTTTGAACAACAAACCATAATAAAAATCATAGGACACACAAAAACCCATCAAACAGAATCAATCTAAACCATCTTACAACCATAAATCAAATGTTTCCAAACCTTAAATAACTTTTTTTTGAAAAAAAAAAAAACAAAAGTAGAAAGGTGGAAACCAAGAAACCTTGTGATTGCCATTGTCACTACTATAGCCATGCCACGACCGTCTTTGCCCTTACACCTTATGAACAACTAAACACCTCCATTGTCGGAATAGTTGCCACCAAGATCGCACCACTATCATCTTAGCACTACTGTGCCACAACTTTGGAACAATCTTCCACCACACCGTATCCTCTACCACATTAGCGCCATGGAGCCACCAACGCCATGTTGCCATTGCTGTTGCTATCCTCCTTTCTTCTATTGTGTTCTCTAATGAGGTTCCAATCTTGCGATGATACTTTGTCGAATCTATGCTTCTCTACATGTTTATGTTGCTGTTCATGTTTCATATCTGGCTTCACCCATCATCTCCGTGATCTGGCTTTGTTCTTCAGTTCTTTGATTATCTTTGCATTTTACAAAGGTGAGAAAGAGATGGGAAGTGCATTTAAGTTTATGAGTAAGAGGGTTTAGAGTTGAGAAATTTCATTAAAAGGGAGTGTATTTTTATCTGTTTTGTTAGGCACTTGACATATGAATAAGAACTTAATAGTTGAAATGGATGAGAACTTAATATAAGGGCTTTTTTATACTATCTAGAAAGTTGAGGATATTACACTGCATGTTTTGAAAAGTCATCATTTAAACTAAAAACAAAAATTTAGGGTAATAATATGCATTTAACTTTAACATTTATTTTAAAATAATATGTAACAAAATATATTATTACTTCTATCAATAACACAAATAAAATTGTGGTTAATTAATTTAGTACAAAATTGATCATGAAATTTTGAATTGAGAAAGTGTGGTTTGGTAAAATTCTTCGTAAAATAAAAAAAAATTCTTCTCAAAATAGCAACTATAAATGTATGATCAAATTAAATTAATACATAATTTGGAATATAAAGGATTATTTTCTCAAAGAATAAAGAATTAAATAAGGTTTTTGGTTTTGAAAATATAGTGAATTTCAATTTTCATTTCTATAAAATTTTTAACTTGATTTTGATCCATGTTTTCAAAAGTATTTAGGTTTAGTTCCCATCGTTCTAAATGTTGGTCACTATAAGTATTTTAAAAATATATATTTAGTATTATAAGTATTGAATATTTTATTTTTCATCTTTATAAATATTTTAAGAATCTTCTTTTAATTCGTATAAATATTATCACTTAATAATTGGAATAATGAACATTATATATGAATTTTGTCACAAGTCATTTTCATCATTCATTATATTCAACAAAATATTTTTTTTAATTATATCTTCAATTACCATACCAAAACAAAATCACAACAAAATCCTAACAAGCCATAAACCAAGCCTATTTTAGTCCCAACAAACACCTATCAAGCCAAAAGTCCATCAGCACGTTAATACCTAATAATATATATTGTTACTTATTTTAATAAGGCTTATAAAAGTATGATTGATTTTTTTAGTGCAAAATTGTTCATGCAATTTTTAATTGAGAGAATGCGGTTAATAGGTAAATCTCTCCTCAAAATAGAAAAAATTCTTCTCAAAATAGCAACTATAAAATGTTTGATCATATTAATACATAGTTTGGAATATAAGGGATTATTTTCTAAAAGAATAAAGGATTATATAGGATTTTCAGTTTTGAAATATAGCGAATTTTAGTTTTAATTTTCATTACAACAAATGTGCAGTATACTGATGGTGTTACCAATAGGTTTTCCGACAGTTTCGAATTATAGTGACAAGTACAAGCCATTGATTTTTTGGCCGTTGACAGAATATTACTGATGGGTATATTAACTAGTCGGTAATTTTTTACGGGCATACCGATGAAAAAAATGAAAACCAGTTAGTAGAATTGCATTAAAGGCGTCATTGAGGTTACCAGATAAATAATATTACCGATGGATTTTTAAAAATAAAAATAATTTTTATTAATTGTTATTGACGATTTTATTGACGAGTGTTTTTTTTTAAAAAATTAATCTAAAAAAACACTTTATTTTCGACAGGTTAGCCCATCAATAATGTTTTCATAATTTTTTTTAAATAATTGATTGCATTGTCTTGTGTAACTCATCTATATAAACTATATATGAATTGTTTGGTATTTATTTATTTATAATTTACATAATGATTTAATTACCAACCAAAGTAATATTAGTCAAGAAAATAATGAAATAATAATAAAATAAACAAAGAGATGAATAAATAAAGTATAAGAATAAAACAAATACAAAGTGCGATAAACATAAAAAAAATTCAAAATGAAATTAAAAAAAAGCTAGATAAAGACTAGCTAAACTCTTCCTCTTCTGCATGATCAGCAGCATCATCATCGTTGCACCTGTCGAAGTCGTCCATGCCATCAAATAGTAAGGAGCCTTTAAAAATGGAGGGGAATAGCATTTGGGGCAGGTTCTTCTTGCCAGAGTTAAAGGATCTTGAGGCCTGCATATTCCTGAAGAAGCTCATCACATTGACATTGATCTTCTTTTTCATCCTTTTGAATTTACTCTTTTCTTTCTTGGCCTTTTCTTGCTGTTATTGCTCCATGAATAGCTTAAGCTATCATATCTCTTTGAGCTCCTACTCCTTTGCAGCTCACCTTGCTACCTGTTTCTTGAGCTACTGAAGGAGTTGTGTCTGCTGCTTACACTATTGTGGGATAAGATGTGCTTGCTACTGTAACTCCTAGTTAAAGGCATTCACACGATCCCTCAAGACATCATCCCAGTAATAAACCCAATGGTAGAGGATAAGGACCTACTATAGGGTAGCACATCATACCATACATGCAACCCTTGTAGGGGCCGCCAATAACCCGGGCCCCAAATATCCTCCTCGTTTGGAGGAGGAGGGATATCAACATCGGGCCTAATCTCAGTCACCTAGGCCTGGTATTGGGTTTGTGCATCCTCCCAGAGGTCCGTAAACTTACACTACAAAGAAAAAAGGTAAAACACATTGTAAGTAATAACTATGACATAAATGAAAAAAGTAATAAAATTTAAATAGAAAAAGGTCCCAATTCAAACTTATATAAGTGGTCTTAGAGCGAGGATCGACCTAAACCTCTTTACTCCCCATGCTACTCACCCTTTGGGTGTGGGTCTCCCGAAATAGCTTCCCCTGAGTCGGAAGGCGGTTTAATTCTCTTGATTGCACAGATATATATATCAATTAAAGTCATAAAAAATACTATTTACTACAATTGAAATAGTAAATTAACATTTAATAATATATTAAATGTTGAAAGAAAAAAGTTTTGCCATACACTTTCGGGTCCCCTCCTGTGTGCTTAACCTAACTAATTGTAGTGACCTACCTTTTGGCGAGGCCCAATCGATTTGTCTTCTCCTATGCGAACCTGCCCTCGAAGGTCGAGTCGGACGCCCAATGGCACCGCAGCTTACTAAGGGTGGCATTATTCAGCCACGAGCTATGCATATGGCCTTTGCAGACATCATGGAACATGCCTCGCAATTGCTTAATAGCGGGCTCGTGCTCTGGCAGAATGTAGAGTCCTCTGAATATACAAAACTCACAACACATAAATAATCATAAGCATATACATAATATAAATATATTATAATAAAAGCGAATAAACCATAAAATTTCCTTTCACTTTTGCCACTACATCTCTTTAAGATCTATCAGGATATCAGTCCAAGTAGGCCATAGGTGGTTATACATACTCTGTATAACCTCCATGATCCAATGGTAACCCTTAATAAAAGGATCAAAGCTGTTACACAGATGAACTAAAATAAAAACAATGAAAATATTTTAAATATCGTACCCAATGCAAAATTAAAATATCATAGAAAATATGTTTAAACTTATTTGTCTTTATCATCCGGCCTATTCTAGTGGAGTGGTCTACTATCAGGTTCAAGTGGTCTACCATCTAGGCCATGGGGCCTCCTATCCAAGTCCTGTGATCTATGAATCCCCTCAAGAAAGTAAGAGTCTGATGAGATACAGGGTTAGGAATGGGGTAGTGGCAGGGCTGGGGTTGGGCTCACTACTGCAAATGAGTTGTGAGTGGGAATAGGGCGGAGGTGGGGGGGCTAGCATACCCCAGAGTGAGCATCATTCGAAAGGGAGGGTTGGTGATGGCAGGGACCGAGGTGGAGGTAGTGGAAGGAGAGGTGGTGGAAGGGGCGGTGGTGGAGGTGGTGGGAAGGGTGATGATGGAGGTTGTGGTGAGTAAACCGACCTTCCAAGGTTAGCCTTTGCCTCTACCAACTATAATAAAACCATTAAATAGTGCACCAGCGGATATAATTACATAGGGAACTTAGAGCAATTTCAAACATCCCTGCAACAAAGAGAAAATGGCACAGTAGGCCAAACCGAATTATCAACAATCCATACATAATAGAAAACATCATCTACATGGAAAACGAAAAAAATTAGCAATTAGTCTCTAGCTATTGATAACACTTTCCTAGATATAAAATGTTTAGACAAAATATCCAAATTAATCCATTAGAAATGAGTTAGTCCCTAAAAAGTTGAAAGTCTCAAATTAATCTTTTATATTTTGAAAAAAGGAACAAATTGGTCTCTCTGTATCGACAAGCTAGTATTGTCCGTTGAAATATATGCAAGATAGACTAGTATTAACAGGTCATCACAAGCTTCTCTAATTATGTACCAATCAAATTTTACAGATTTCGTTCATAAAATATATATATATATATATATAGGGTACTCTTTTATCAAACAGTAAGCAAATAATCATTGAGAGAAATTTAGAAAAATCAAATGAATTTAGTTTTACAATTAAAAAAAATTAAATTGTGATGAAGTTGGTTATACTTTAAAACTTCATGCCATAATCAATTAGAACCGACAAAAACTATAAAAAAAACTAAGAAGTAAGAAAAAAAAAAGAAAAAGAAAAACCAAGGGGACTGTTCATGAACTGGCAGCATGTAAATAAATAACAGCAACATTGCTTAACCAGAAATATTTTGTGAGATTCTTGGCAAAAGTCATAGTGTTTAAATTTTGTGAAATAGTAGGACCCACTTATTCATCTAAAAATCAGCAAAATCTGACATCTTTCTATCTGCCTCTCTGAATTCTTTCATAGATTATACAATACTGGTCATATACTATGGGCGATATAAACTAAGATTGGGAACTATTCACATTAAAAATTCCCGGTTAGCTTAACCAGATAAGCTATTGACTTAGCTTCATCCTCCTTAGTGGATGATATTTAATTTATTATTGGCCAAAATATAGCTGGATAACAAAATTCCATGCTTCCTAATTAGGCGATATTCAAATGCTTTACACCGAATCATGCACGATGCATCATTATTTTACTCATTTCTAAACCAAAAATCTCTCCACTGTAGCAACCTCGATCTCAGTTTCTCTCTATAAATAGGACACAATGATCGTGCTTGGAGCATCACATTGCATTAGATAACAAAGCATCAAGTCCTTATAAACAACATGAAACTCTTTCTGTTTTCTCTAGCATGGGCTTTTGCTCTTGTCCTTGGTTCTTCTTTGGCTTCTGCTGCTGTTGTGGAACACACTTTCAATGTACGTTCTTATTCATTCTTCCGCCTTTCATCTCTTACCTGATAACTGCATGTCATAATTTTCAGTTGTGATGATTAGGATTACGTTGCAATATGAAAAAATTACCCCAAAAAAAAAAAATCTGCTGCCGCTGCCAAAATTACAGCTACAATGCGGTAACAAGTGTCCCGCAACCATATTGTTACCACAATTGCATACGGTTGCGAACCACAATTTAAAACCATGCAATATGTTGAGTCCTTGAATGGGGAAGCTTGCCCTTCCTCTTGTGTCAGTGCATGCAAGGAGATCGACACAAACTGGATCATTGAACTAATCATGCTTTATAAAATGTGAGCCATGTGCCTTATGAATATTTTCATGATGTGCACTGAAACTTCATTTGTGACAGGTGGAGAACATGTCTGTTCAGCGCTTGTGCAATCAACAAGACATCACTGTAGTCAATGGAAGCTTGCCGGGGCCAGCGATTAATGTTCAAGAGGGTGACACTCTTATGGTCCATGTATTCAACAAGTCACCCTACAATATTACTATTCATTGGTAAAATTTTACACCTTTCTTTTTCGAATGACAATAAAATTACATTAATACTATTTTAATACCTAAAAATTAATATCTCATTGAGATACCCACTCTATCACCATTAAATAAGATAGATCCCCATTATTTTATTTATAATTCAATGATAATAAAGTGGGTGTCTCACTTAGAGACCCACTCATAAAATTATTCATTGGTTAGGAGGAGATACAGTAAAGAACTAAAGATATTCACTGGCCTCAATAGTTTAGTATATATCTGTTACTGTATATCCACTAATTAATTTTTTTTTTCCTACACCTGTGTAAAATTCCTCAATTATTCTTGACATCTCCGAAGTATCTCAAATATGTTTATGTCCTCAGGTGTTCCACAGATTTTACACAGTCAAATCAGAAATTTTACTGAGCATGTTTTCATGAGCTTAGTTGAAAAGATAATTAACGAAAGGAAAAAGGAAAGATTTATGAAAATCTTACGTTATTCACAGAATCCTATTTCACGGTTCCCAAATTGAAAGATTTTAATACGATTATAATTTAATTTATTATATTTTTTTATTGAAATACTAATATTTCTACCAATCTTTTCTTTTAATATCAGCTTCATTTTTTTTTTTGGTGTACATATCAAATTCAATTAGAATTATCTTCCCTCCGAATTTCATATCAATTTCAATAGAAAGTTACAAATTATCTTCCCACTTAATCATATATATATATATATATATATATATATATATATATATGTATATTATGTTGGTACAGAGAAATGAATGGTTTCATATAGCTCTTATTATTATTTATTTTAACTATATATTATGTTTCAATATGAATAAAAACTATACAAATAATTTTTAGAATAATTTGAATTTTTATAGATATGTTCTGTAAGACATGTTCTTAGAATCTAATGGTGAATTTACCAAAAAATTATAGTAATAAAAGTTATTCAATAATTATTTAAAATTATATAAGTATAACTTATTTTTAACAGATAATGTAGCAGAAATTTGCTAAATGGGTTTTAAAATGGTTGCAAATATAGACAAGCTAATAGCAGTGAGTAACAAATTAATTGGGGAAATATTTTAAAAATTTCTAAGGCGTAATATTTTTAAAAAAATAAAATTACTATAACACATATTAATAATATTCAATTATTTTAATAAATAAATAAGATTGTACAAATATGTTATAAATTATCAATTTTCTTTCCTTCGTTTATTTAAATTCACGATTAACGGTAAGATAAAATCATCTAATGCTTTCTTTGCTATAGCTTGAGGGGGAGCTTGGAATATCCACAAAATGTTTGAAGATTAGAAAATCTATTGTCTATCTGAAAATGGTATGATTGTCATAAAAGAGCATTAGAATGCATTGTAGAATGAAAATATTTGCTGAAGTAATCTTAGACATTGTTTCCTAGTCTTGTTATGTTTTCCACTTTATTTTTCTTGTTTGATTAGCTAGGGTTATTAATATTAAAAGATTACAGAGTGAGAGATTCAATTTATAAGTTATAAGTTTATTTTGTTAGAAATTATGTTCTTAGGAATCTTATTTTTCTTGAGAATGTAATACTAGGAATGTTATGACCGGGAGTCTTGAAAAATTTGTTTGTTTAGTATTAACTAATAATCATGGGATTATTTATTGAGATTCTTAAGAATAAATTTTAAAATTGGTTGTTTTATAATACATACTAGTCATTTGACTCGTGCGATACACGGAGAGACAATAAAAAATAATTTATTGATCATTATAAAAAATAAATAATAATATATTTAAATATATCTTATAGAAAATTGAGTATATAAATTTATCTTAAAAGTAAGTTAATAGTTAAATAACTAAATAAGTAGATAAAATAAAAATGTGTCATTTTATTGTATATCTTATATTGAATATCATGTTCATAAAGTTAAAAAAATCTCTATAGATGATCTATAATTAACAATAAAGAACCTATTTTATGAAAATTTTATATATTTTGAAAGTTAAAATTATTGAATAAAAAAATAGAATAAATCGATGATTTTACTATATCACGAGCCATTTATAGGGATGATAATAAGTATTTATGAAAAAGGAGACGTGTTCTACATCTCCCATTGCCTTTAGAATTTTGTCTATTATCTCCATCTCCATTTCCTTTACAGGTCTCCATTCCCCATTCCCCATTCCCCATGGAGATTTTGAATCCCTATGACATTTAGAGGTTTATTAAAAAAATTTAAAAATAGAAAAACTTTAAAAATATTTTACAATTTGAAACATTAATATCCACAATAATAAATACGATTAATGTAACACAGTCTAAATAAAAATTCAAAATGCATACATAATGCAAATACAATAAAAATAATTAAAAAATAAAGGTATGTCATCTCCGTCCCTATCCTATTTAATAAACCAAGACTTAGCTACCATCGATCATCCCTATGAAGATAAAATATGTTCTAATTCTCTTCCCTATTATGGGTAACTCCCGCTTGTACCTACTTTCAGTTTTTTTTCATCCCTAGCTGTTTATATTTTTTTAGTAAAATATTTAATTTATAAAAATATAAAAATAATAAATCATTTTAATTTATATGATTTTAATCACACGATCTTTTCTTGTACATCTTTTTAATAAATTAAAATACCAATTTAAAAACATATGTTATAATTAGTAAAAAATTATATATAGTTCTAATTTATATAATCTCAATTATTAGAGTAGCATATCAATTATAATATTATTTTAATAAAAAATAATATAATTATTTAATTTTTAAAAATTAATAAATATTTAGTATCATTATTAAAGAAGTGTGAATTGTGGAATTGATTTTTTAAATATTTTAATGTTAAAAATTGAAGGTATTTTTTTCAAAAAAAATTATTATGAAAAATTATAGAATTGATAGATTAGAATATTCAAGTTGTAAAAAATTAAATAAGATATAGTGATACAGGTAGATAGATAATTTTTTTATTATGATTTTTGAAAGTTTTAGATTTGAAGTTAGAAGAAAATTTTCCCATAATCTCATCCTCATTTAGAATTTTACCTCCATTTTCATCCATATTCCCGTTATGGGTCCTTTTCCACATTTCATGTGGAGATTTGAATCTCTATTGATATTTAAGAGTTTATTAAAAAAAATTTCAAACAGGAAAAATTTAAAAATAATTTGAACTTTAAAATATAAATATCCATAATAATAAATACTATTAATTTAACACAATTATAATAGCTTTTTTATCATTAACACTATAATTTTATATATATATAATTTTTATGGTATAATATATTGAATTATAATTTTATTTATGTTATTTTTTATTTTTTATATTACTTTTGTTAATGGTAGAGAGATATGAATGTATGATTGGAAAAAAAATAATTAATAATTTAGAAGATAAATTAAATTCAAAAACTTACTTTAAATATTAAGATTATGAAAATAATAGGGTATAATTTTTCTATAAATAACACATGGAAGATTTTTTATATAATGAGTTTTAAATATTATTATTATATCAATTATTATCATATTTGATTAAGAATAAATTATTATATTAGTATTATAATGAGTCTTAAATATTTAATTAAGAATAAATTTGGTAGAAATTGAATTTTGAATTATTATCATATCAAAATTAATTAATTAGTAATTCGTTAACAATTTAACCTGTACATTTTCTTAAAAAAAATTTAATTTTAACTCTTATTTATTTTGAAAATATTTCTTTTATAATTGTTTATATTACCTTCATAATATAAGGTTATTAATAGTTCTTAATTTAATTATAAATCATAATATTTATATTGACATGAGTTCTCTCTTAGTGCAAATTATAATCTTTAATAATTGTAATATTTGATTTTATTTCATATGAAAAATAATTAATAAGTAAATCATAAATTAAGTTTAAAAATATTTTTAGAGATAAAGATTGAAAAAGGTGGGGTCTAAATCATTGTATGAATAATACATAAAGCCTAAATCACTGTATCAATGACATGTGTAATAGTTTCCATGAAATGAGTTTGAAATATTAGTATAGTAAAAGTAAATTCACAAGAATATATATATCCAATTTACAAAATATTCTAATACATTTATTATTATTATTATCATCATCATCATCATTATTGAGGGATTTTTAAGAGTTGTACTCAATAATTACTATTTCAAAATGATGGGAATTTTTTATCCCATCCTTCAACATGGAAATCAAGTCTCATTAAAACATAGGATTCTGGGAATAATTAATACTTTGAAATAATTCTATAAGAACAGTAATAAATATGGAGACAAATAATTTCCAATCAATTACTCTCGGAATAGATTGGTATACCTCAGAACAAACGCCCCTAGCATAGATATGGGAATAGTCCATCCGGCATTTGTTTCATTTTATCAAAATTAATTATATATGATATGATGGATTAAGGAGATTTTATCCATATTGCCTTTATTATATATGAGATCCTAGTAACTTATCAAACAAAAAGGAATGGAGACTACCCTTTAGCAATTTTTTTGAGATATCTTGAGCCGTATTTAAAAAATCTAGCTCAAAATAATATTTTAACTAAATTTTTTTTATTGTGATATCCTCCTATATGCAGGCATGGGATTTTTCAACTTTTCAGTGGATGGTCAGATGGTGCCGAATATGTAACTCAATGTCCAATAACTTCAGGAGGCAGCTATACCTATAAATTCAATATTACAGGACAAGAGGGAACACTATGGTGGCATGCTCACGCATCTTTTCTACGTGCGACTGTTTATGGAGCCCTCATCATCCGACCTCGAATAGGATATACATATCCATTCGCTAATAAGCCATACCAGGAAATCCCTTTATTGATTGGTAGCAATTTCTTTCCTTACTATTTTTAATGATCTTTCATCAATTTCAATTCCCTTAGCTATAATTGACTACTCATTCATGTATGTAAAGGGAACATACAAACAGGTAGGTATATGTATTGGCAGCTATCATTAACAAGAAATTTTCTAACACCTTTAATAAATATTGTAGGGGAGTGGTGGAATGCCAATGTTGTGGATGTTGAGAATGAAGGACTGGTGACTGGTGCTGGTCCAAATAATTCAGACGCTTTTACGATCAATGGTTTCCCTGGTGATCTCTATCCATGCTCGCAAAATCGTATGTCAACTTTTTGCCAATAATATTAGAAGGGCTTGTCTAACTAGTATTTTAGGCATGCTGGTTAAGGATTCCAATAAAAATAAATTTAAAAACTTTTAAGTGGTTTATAAATTTTAAAAACTCAAAAATCATATTTTTTTAATATAAAACTTACTTCTTTGGAATCTTTAACTACTTTGCTAAGGGCTCTGGTTAGATAAACCCATATTAAAATATCAATTACATTTATATACATTTTTTTTCCTCCAAGCTTGAATCTATTGCTGATTTTATAGTATGCCTAACACACCCTTGTAATTCACTCTGATATGATTCAGAGATGTACACACTCAACGTAATGGCAGGAAAAACCTACTTGTTGCGCATTATCAACGCTGCACTCATTGAGCAACATTTCTTCAAGATAGCCAATCACAAGCTCACAGTTATTGGCGTTGATGCTGGGTATACTAAACCCTATGATACAGATGTTATTGTGATTGCACCAGGCCAAACCACCGATGTTCTATTCACAACTGACCAACCAATTGGATCTTATTACATGGCTGCGGCTCCATACCACACCGTAAGTGGACCATTCAACAATTCAACCACTAGAGCATTGGTGATTTACAATGGCGCCTCATCAACAACACCCCAAGTTCCAACCCTGCCGCCATTCAATGACACACCAACAGCCTTCAAATTCTACACCACTATCAAAGGGTTGGTTGGTGGCCCTCACTATTTCCCTGTTCCACGTAATGTGGATGAACGCATGTTCATGACCTTTGGGGTTAACCTAGATAATTGCAACCTTCCAGCACCTAACACATGTGGTGGACCAAATGGTTTTATGTTGTCTGCTAGCATGAACAATGAATCCTTTATGCTCCCTAGTAGTAAAGGGCTCTCAATGTTGGAAGCATTCTTTGGAAATGTTAGTGGAGTATACACCAAAGATTTTCCAAATAACCCTCCAATTGTGTTTGACTATACCAACCCTGCCATCAACGACTTAGATCCTTCCCTTGCATTTGCACCTAAATCAACAAAAGCAAAGACATTGAAGTTCAATTCGATAGTGGAGATTGTGCTTCAAAATACAGCTATCATTGAGGTGGAGAGTCATCCTATGCACATTCATGGCTTTAATTTCTATGTTTTGGCTCAAGGATATGGGAACTACAACTCCACCAAAGATGAGCCAAATTTCAACTTAGTGGATCCTCAAATGCGCAACACAATTTCTGTGCCAGTCGGAGGATGGGCTGTAATAAGATTTAAAGCAAAAAATCCAGGTTTATTATTTTCTCTCTCAATCACTTGCACACACAAGAGCACACACGCGTATGAACTTTGTGAAAATTGGATTTTGGATTCAACTATCAATTTCAAATATTATGTTAATTTAATTTCACGACTTAAAAACCACACACACTGCGCACGCGCACATGAACTCTCTGAAAATTGGATCACACGCACGAATTTTATTAAAATCGGATTTTAGATTTAACTATCGATTGCAAAGTTTATGCCAGTTAATTTCATTCCTTGAAACCAAGTACTTGTGTATGGTTTATGCTATGCCGTTCAGACGATTTTAAATTTATCTATCAATTTCAAATATTGTGCTAATTAATTTCATGCCTTGAAACCATGTACAGGTATATGGTTTATGCATTGCCATTTTGACGATCATGTGTCTCAGGGGTTAGGCATGACTTTTGAGATTCAGAATGGACCTAGTCCTTCATTGACGCTACCTCCACCACCAGCTGATCTTCCCAAGTGCTAAGGGCAAATTCACCTCCGTAGCTGTCGATTCAAAGCTTACAAGGCATTTGAAGTTGAAACAAAAGTATAAAAAACAATATTTTTTGTGAATTAATTGTGTGAAATTGCTTTATACTGCTATCTAATAGAATTTCAAGAAATTGTCTATTCAATATGAATTGATAATTTCTAACATTTTTATTTGTTGACGGTGTAAAGTCATGTTCAGTGCATAGAATTTATTTTTAAATATAAAAGATGTTGCTTTATTATTGTTTTGTTTGCTGGATTCTTGATACAATTTGCTTTATTGGCTTGGCGAAGGGTGTTACCAAGTAATATAATTGACATTTAGTTCAATATATGTGAAAATAAAGTATGGTCTATAAATAATTTTTAATTTTGATTATTCAGTATGACTTAATGACTAAGATATATATATATATATATATACACACACACATACATACTAGCCATTTGAGCCGTGCGATGTACGATGAGATAATAAAAAATAGTTTATTGCTTATTATAAAAAATAAATGATAATTTATTTAAATATATCTTATAAAAAATTGAGTATATAAATTCATTTTAAAAGTAAGTTAATAGTTAAATAATTAAATAAGTGGATAAAATATAAATATGTCATTCTATTTTATATCTTACATTAAATATCATGTTTATAAGGTTAAAAATATCTTGATAGATGACCTATAACTAACAATAAAGAGCCTATTTTATGAAAATTTTACACATTTTGAAAGTTCAAATTGTTGAATAAATAAAAAGAATAAATTGATAATTTTACTATATCATGAACAATTTATAAGGATGATAATGAATATCCATGAGAAAGGGGACATGTCCCATGCCTCCCGTCATGGTTTAGAATTTTATCTCTCATCCCTATCTCATCCCCCTTATAGGTTCCCATTTCCCATTTCCTGTAGGGATTTTGAATTCCTATGGTATTCAATGGTTTATTAACAAATTTTAAAAAGGGAAAAATTTTAAAAATATTTTATAATTTGAAACATAAATATCCATAATAACAAATACTATTAATACAATATAATCCAAATTAAAATTAAAAATATATACATAATACAAATATAATAAAAATAATTAAAAAAATAAAAATATATTATTTGGGTCCCTATCCAGTTTAACGAATGAAGACTTAGCCCCCATCGATCATCCCTATGAAAGCAAAATATGTGCTAATTCCTTTCTATATTGGGTAGTTCTCATGTGTACCTATTTTCAATTTTTTTTATCATCTCTAACCGTTTATATCTTTTTAGTAAATTAAAATATTTAATTTATAAAATATAAAAATATATTTTCTAGTTGATAAAAAATAATATATAAATTTAATTTATATAATTTTAATTACACTTCCTTTCCTTATACATCCTTTTAATAAATTAACATATCAATTTTAAAATATATGTTATAATTAATGTGTAATAATTAGTAAAAAATTATTTATAATTCAAATTTATATAATCTCAATTATTAGAGTAGTATATCAATTATAATATTTTTGATAAAAAATAATATAATTATTTACTTTTTAAAATTTAATAAATATTTAATATCATTATTAAAGAAGTGTAAATTATAGAATTGATTTTTTTAAATATTTTAGTATTAAAAAATTGAACGTATTTGTTTTTCAAAAAAATTAGTATGAAAAAATTATGGAATTGATAGATTGGAATGTTTAAGTTGTAAAAAATCAAATAGCATATAGTGATACATGTAGATAGATAATTTTTTTATTATGATTTTTGAAAATTCTACATTTGAAATTAGAAAATTTCCCCTAATCCCATCTTCATTTAGAATTTTGCCTCCATTCTCACTCACATCCCGGTTATGGGTCTCCATTTCTCATTTCACATGCTAGAGATTTGAATCTCTATTGATATTTATACATTCATTAAAAAATTTCAAAAAGAAAAAATTTTAAAATACTTTGAACTTCAAAACATAAATATCTATAATAACAAATACTATTAATGCAATACAATTATAATATGTTTTTTATTGTTAATACTATAATTATATATATACAATTTTTGTAGTATAATATATTAAATTATAATTTTGTTTATGCTATTTTTTATTTTTTATATTAATTTTTTTAATGGTAAAGAGATATGAAGGTATGATTGAAAAAATAATTGATAATTAAAAAGTAAATTAAATTTAAAAACTTACTTTAAGTGTTAAGATTATGAAAATGGTAGGTATAATTTTTCTGTGAATAACACATGGAAGACTTTTTATGTAATGAGTCTTAAACATTAGTATTATATCAATTATTATCATTTTTCATTAAGAATAAATTATTATATTAGTATTATAATGTGTCTTAAATATTTGATTAAGAATAAATTTGGTATAAATTGAATTTTGAATTATTATCATATCAAAATCAATTAATTAGCAATTTGTTAACAATTTGACCCACCCATTTTCTTTTTAAAAAAATTTGTTAATTTTAAAGCTTATTTATTTTGAAAATATCTTTTTTATAATTTTTTATATTCCCTTCATTATGTGAGACTGTTAATAGTTCTTAATTTAATTGTAGATCATAATTATATTAATATGGGTTCTCTCTTAGTGTAAATTATAATATTTAATGATTGTAATATTTGATTGTTTGATAGTTGTAATATATAATTTTATTTCATATGAAAAATAATTAATAAGTAAATTATAAATTAAGTTTAAAAAAATCTTTAGACATAAAGATTGAGAAAATTGAGACTTGAATCACTGTATGAATGGTATGTGAAGCCTAAATCACTATATGAATAACATGCGTAATAGTTTTCATGAAATGAATCTGAAATATTAGTATAGTAGATTTATACAATCAATAAATTTTATATGGAATCTTAATCGTTAATAACTTTTAATTATAAATAAGATTCTAACAAATCTTTATCAAATTTTTTTCCTTTTTAAAATCTTCTCCAATTTTTTTAAAAAAATTTCAATACTAACTTTTTTTTTTCAAAATTCATTCAAATCTTTTAAAGTATAAAGTTATCAAAATTATTTGTAAGAACTTAGAGATTATTGAATGTATAATTTTATGACCATCCTAGATGATCCCAGGATTTTTGTTTTCACCCGCGTATATATATAAATTTTTTTATTGAATTGACATATTCTTGATCTTCAAATCATTAAATTAGTCTATATATAAAATCAAATAATGTCATCACTAATGATACAAAAAAATATTATACCTTTGAATCATTAAATTCACCATAATGTTATTGTTAATAAAAAGATAAATGATGTAACCTAACGCATATATTTTGCATCTTTCTTATAATTTATATGCTTAATTTTATAAATTTAATATAATAGTATTCAAAAGAAAATCACCACCCGTATCAAATATAAAAATTTTAGATGTGATATTAATACTAAAATTGTGAAATTAATTTATCAATATAATTTATGATTTCAACATCACAATCATTGAAGATATTTAATTAATGTAATGCAATTCTATTATCAAATACTAATGATTATCAATAATATGCTAATAATATATAATAACTGCAGTTTTATTTTTTTTAAAAAATAATGAATAATTTCTTAAAAGATGTAAGTCCTAAAACATTCTCATTGTGACATGTATAAAACTTTCTCTCAAACGACTCTGAAATATTAGTATTATAGATTCTCACGTAAACATAATCCTTTAACGTAATACACATAAATATACTTGATATTTAGTTTAATTCTCTAACTTATTGCTCTTTCTCTGTCTATGTGTGTGTGTGTGTGTGATGTTTATTTTCCTACTGGCTATCTTTTTATATGTTTTGCTTCTCAATTACAACGAGGCAACAAAATTTGCCGCACCATTATTTTGCACAAAAACTTGGTTAGCCGGATGGATCTATGTGAACGTGTGCCAGGGAATATTCCCAAGTCTACAGAGAATACCAGTTGGTGCAAAATACTACCGATTCTCAAAGTACCAAATGATTTACACCAAGTGAGGGGACTCTGTCACTTGAAAAATGGTCCCTAAAAGAGTTTGGATGTCATCCAAAGATATCTTCTAACAAAACTAGGGTCCATTTAGACGTTGGAAGTGGAATTGACTTAGAATTTTAAATTTATGTTTCATCTTATTAAAGAATTGTAACACGATTATTAGAAAAAAAATATGAGAAAGAGAAAGAATTTTATAAACTTTGATAATTTATAGGGTATAAATTAGGAATTAAGAATAGTTTAGTTCAGTTATTTTTTAATTTCATGAAATTGGATTATGAAACTATAATTTCAATTCTATTTGGCACTCTAAACACAAAAAGAAAAATTCCAGAAAAGATAAAGTGCAGAAAAATAAAGATAATATAAATGGAATTGTCATTGATTTAGTGTCTATGTTTACAAGTACATGACTATTTATAGGCACACTAATTGTTCAATCACAAACACACTAGTCACATTCCTACATATTTATATATATTCAGTCTAACATTTAGCACTAAATAGGACTGTCTCGGCTAATTCAACAATCACCTTGTAGGAAGCAATTCCTACTCCTCTATTGTAACCTCTCAGAATTGTTATTCAACTATTTCTAGACTTATTGAATCATAAGCCACTTTCCTCAACCACCCCTATTTCCTAAGAAATGGTTGTAGATTTGGTCAAAACTCTCCCTTTCAATTTCTAAAGCATGTTTCTCCTTGAAACCAATGTCCAAAAGTGTTCATGGGTAGGTAGCTGTCATGAGGACCGAGGTCCATCATGGGACCTATTCTCTCAGTTGATGGCTAATGTCTTTACTCAAAATTGATCTCAACTAATAGATATTCAGCCACCATTAGTTGTTGCCAACCATCAAACTTTAAAGGAACCTTATATGGGTGACTAAATCTCCTTAAAGTCTTAAGAAAGGTCTTAATTAAGTAGTCTAATAAATTTAACATAGTACAAAAAGAAAATTGGCCAAAATAGTATCAAAACGAGCAATCTCAATTAGGTAAACTCGAGTTGCCTCATTGAAGCCTATCTTGGGTATTTCATTGATATGCATTTATTGCCATTCTAACACCTACACCTTCACCACAGACCACCTAAAGCCATGTCAAGTATTTTAATCTTTCATGGTTGTTTTAGGTCCATTTTTCATTAACAACACCTTTCACGAGAGTGTATCAATCACCACCCATACATTAGCCAAATATTTAGTCGTAGACTGATGTTTTACCCTTATTCTTTTCTTACTCGGCTAGTTTCTCCTCAACCATTATATGCTTTCTCAGAAATGCACCATTTATTGGTATGAAAATACATGGGACACATTCACATTACTTGAGATAATTAAGGTAGGATATTACTTTGAAATCTTATATCATACAATTTTATTGAATAAAACTAACTCAAGTTTCATTGAATTTTATCCTATTCAATTTTACTCACAATTTTTCTAATGGCATATAGATAATAACTCAAAATATATATTAACCTATGAATGATGATGCCGTCTTCCTCCTTAAATTAGAAATTATTTTAATGCTAAGTTACACAAAAAAATGTAGTAAAGGGCACAACCTAAGTCGTCGCTTAAGGATGCTTCAATACTTAGTTGGAAAAATTAGGGGTTTTGAAAAATTAAGATTAAAGTAATTTAAATTAAAAGATAATAGCAACAAGATACTGGCAATAGTGAAGAAAGTACTAGTGCAAGATATTCTTAAGATTGAAAATTAATTGTCATTTACCAAATATTAAACCCATTGTTGACTATTAGTAATTAATTACTTCCAATTCTACTGGGGATCGATCGATCTCTAGAATTTGATCAATGGAAATAACTAATAAATGAGATATCAATTTATTTAGAAATCATATTAATTTAATGAACCAATTATTATAACCTAATTGTCAATTGAAAAGTTAATTCTAATATTTTTCCCTAAACATCAACCAATAGAACTGTCAATTTATGCCCAAAAGGTTTCTCTAAATGACAATCGTTAATTTAATTATCACAATAAATATTATAGCAATCACCATAATAATTATAGGAATAGAAACTGTAAAACATTAAGAAAATTAATGTGTTTAATATCAAAAAGAGGTCTCAAACATCATCTCAATCCATCTAGAAACCCTTATACTAGTAAAGAAATTTACATCTTCATCTCTAGAAGATTACAATAGTGAAAATAAATAGGATATGAAAATAATAGTGATAATCCTTGTCACAATCTCCAAGACAAAACACCTTCACTAATGGAATTCTGAGAGAAAGAAGAACAGATAAGGAGAAGAGAGAGATGTAGAGAGAGAATAATAGCAACTAATCTTGACAGCCAAAAACTAAGTCCAAAAACTAGTTTAAACATATGTGTCAATCATTTATATACTATTCCCTAAAATAGGCCAAAGTGGGCCCTCAAAAAATAGATAAGTGAACTACAATCTCGCTATCACACTAGTGCTGCAGCACTCAATAGAATGCTAAATCCCAAAAATTGATGGTTGCTACTCTGCCAAGTGCTACAGTACTCACCTGAAAGTGAACTTCCATGCTTTTCCTTCTTTTTTGCTCCAAGCCTTTTTTTGAGAGTTTCCAGCGTTGCTTTTGAAGTTTTGCACTTGATCCAAAGCTTCTGTGATCAAAACCATACTCAAAGAGATAAGTCAAATGCAATAGGGTGTAATTACAAATTATTACTACAATTCAATGCAATAGTCAAGGATTCTATCAAAATCACACAATAAGGAATAAATCAAAATCTTAATTAATCAAATCAATAATACATTAAAAACTCATGTAGAAAGTTAAAGTTTAGAAGCAAGATAAGTAGCACAAATGCCCCTTATCAAACTCCCTTACACTTAAGCTTTCACATGTCCTCATATGAAACTTAGATCAAATGAAGGCATGGATGAGAAGCAGTATACATGGACTATACTAGACTCCTAACACTAAACATGCATGATACATGAAATTAAATGACAATGCACTAATCTAATTAACCCAGACACAGCAGTACTTTCACACCAACAATCAAGAGAGTTACAACAAGCAAGACACGAACAAGGACATAGCACATGATAGAATTTACATATGATGCCTGGATCAAGTATAAAAATTCTCACTAGGTCAATATTTGTCACTTATTCACTCAAGTTTTTAAGGTTAAAATGCATAATCAATCACCTCAAATGAAAATGCATTATCATAGGCTTGCCACGGGTTTCATTCTCCATTTTGTCACATACACATATATACTGAATCAAAGAGGTTTTACCTTTGGTTGAAATAGGGCTTAGGTGAAGGTGGGTAATTATATAGGCCAACGAGCTAAACCTCTAGTCAAAGAAGAGCACATGTATACACCAAGAGCACAAGTGCCTAAGGGTACCCTTTGTCCAAATTAACACAATCATAGGCCTTTCTTTTGTAATGTGACACACCTTTAACTCAAACTTTTTCCAGAATTTGTTTTTCAACCTTTTCATTCTCATTTCTTTATTTTTATTTTTCTTCTTGGTGTGCCACTTGCTAAATTTGTTTTTGTACACATTATTCCTTTTCCACACTTAAATTAGGGCATGTCATCATGCTTTCTCTCACATTTATGCTCAAGCACATATAAAAAAGCACCTAAAAAGTTAGGAATTTTCATGGTTTTTCACTTTTGGTTAAGGATGTGCTAAAACAAAAGAATGGGCAATAAGGCTTAAAGGAGCTAAACAATGGTAACATGCAAATGGTGCCTATATGACAAGTGGCTAAGAACAAGAAAAATGTCTCAATCATATTCAATCATGCACATGAAAGCATATTTTCAAACAAGACCCTAAGCAAGTTCTAGAATGGAAATTCAAAGAGGGAAACACACATGAACAAATAAGCATGGCACATGATAGTCTAACCAAAAGGCTCAAAATCTCACAAGAAAAAGTGCATGTACTCAATTCAAACAACACAATGAATCCACTAAGCATGCAATACAGAGTAGTTAATGTTAAGCAAGTCAATAAAGTGCATGTGGTGTAAGCATATACATGTGACCTCTAAGGTGCCAAAAGGATAGTGTAAAATGAAAATAAAAATAAATATGATGTAAGACTCAAAACTAAAATAAAATGCAGAAAAATAAAAGGGAAAAGTAAAGAAAAACCTCATGGTGGGTTGTCTCCCACCTAGCACTTTGCTTTAATGTCCCTAAGTTGGACAGTCAAACCTTCATGGAGGTGTGCATCTTTAACCCAAAGAAAGGCTATCTAAGCCCTTAGATCCGTGGGGGTTTCATGGAGTTGAATCAGTCGGTACCTATCAATGTCACACCAAATCATCCTGGAGTTCTCCAACTTGCACTACCAGGGTGCACATGGGTGACGAAGAAAGGTTCCTTCTATCTAGACTTTGGTCTTCCACATGTCAATTTTGCCTGGGGCTCATGCAACAAGATCCACTGCCCTTCAAAGGACTTCCTTCCCAATATCAACGGTTCATGACGCACTTGGCAAACTTGACTAATTGCCAGGTGGAATACCTGTATCTAAAAACTTGAGATATTCTAAAACAACAGGCATATCATATCTCATGGAAGAAGAAAAACTGGAGAATGGGGGATCTGGATCCTTACAAAGCAAATTACCACAAACATTATTAACCAAAAAGTTAATGACATCAATACCAAACACGGAATGTTCCTCATAAGGGAATTTCATAGCATCAAATAAAGAAAATTGAACTTTCATGTCCCCATGCTCTATAGATAGTGTGCCGGCATGAACATCAATCATAGTTATAGCAGTCTTCAAAAATAGTCTACCCAAGATTAATGTATGCTTGCTGGCATTAGTGTCATTTTCCATTTCAAGCACATAGAAATCAACAGGGAATATTAAATCATTTACTTGTATCAGAACATCTTCCAATACTCCCTCTGGTCTCATGATGCTGCAGTTGGCCAATTGAATTTGCAACCCGGTTGGTTTGATTTTTCCAAAATACAATGACTGATAGAGAGATTTAGGCATAACATTAATGCCAGCTCTAAGGTTAACTAGGGCCTTTGTGATATGCAGGTTCCTAATAGCACAAGAGACAATGAATGTGCTTAGATTCTTGCATTTGGATGGTAGATTGCTCGGCTTGAGAATGGAAGAGGAACTTAGCCCCATGGTCACCTTCTCTTCTCCACTGTCCTTTATCTTCCTCCTATTGTTTGATTGCATAAAAAATTCACCTTTTTAAAGGTTTCCCAAGTTTCTAGATCCAATTCTGATACAGCAAAATTCATGGGTTGGATCCTTTAAGGGAATGACAGTGGGGGAGTAAAATCTAGAGTGCATTTGGGTTCTGTGGAGTGTTGTAGCGCTATTTGAGTGTTGTGGTGCTCATCCGAAAGGTCTTTGTCAGCACCCAATTTTTAATCAAGTATTTTTTAAAAAAAAATTCTTTTGATTTAATTTTAAATGTCATGTCTAATCATCATCCGTGAACATCCAATTTTATCCAATCTAATTATAAACATCTAATTTTGTGTTAGGTTCTTTTTTATTTTTCAAGTTTTTTTTAAAAAGAGGAGTCCATTTTGTTACTTTTTTTAGTTGTATATATAAAAAAATGCCCATTCCATGTTTGAAGTAAAAAACAATTGTGGCCCATTTTGTTTTATTTTTATTCTTTCTTTATCTTATTTTTGAATTTAAAAAAATAAAAATAAAATAAAATAAATAAAAGAACCGAAATGCAGGAGTGTTGAATGGAAAAAAAACGGTGCACATGCAGGAGCGTGCAATAGTAAAAAAGGATGCCAAACAAAGACCAAATTTTCAGCAATCACCGCAAGAGATCAAAGATTTTCTTCATTGGAGATCATGAGATTACCCACCATTTTTGACAAACTAACCTGACATTTGTGCATATATCCAGCAACAGAAACGGGCATGAGGGGATGGCAGAAAAAACTCTCTCGGAACACCATTGCACGCTCAAAATTTTTTTGTTTTGAGACTTTGAGAGTGCTGAAAGAAATTTCACAGAAAAAAGGGGACTCTGGGGACCATCATCTCAAAAACCATATTCCAGCAACCCATTCTAAAATCAACCCCATTCTTCACCTAAGCCCACTGAGCCGTGAACAAACACACTCCCTACAATATATTCCCAGTACCCATACACAATAAATACAATATCCAGTCAATCACAGCCAAATACAACATCCACCAAATTACAAATCAAATCAAAATCCATCATCAACAGTCCATTTTAACAAAAGTCTCATTTCCCAAATCAAGAGCCAAACATAGTTTTCAACTTATCAAAAAAAAAAAAGTGAAAAGTGAAAAAGCCAAACCAATGATACCCTTATGCCCACCACTGTTTTGTTTTGTTTTTTTTCCTTCTCCACTGAAAGCAAAATGTGGAAAGGATTTTAGTATTTTTTTTTTGTGTTCTTTAATTAGTGTGAGTTGCACTATTTTTTTTTTTTTTGGTCGTTTGATTCTCTTGGTGGGCTTTGACTTCAGTAGATTTTTTTAATAAAAAATAATTCTTTCTTTTGTTTTAGTATTCCGTTATTGATCATCGGGTTTTATTCCTTTTGAGTAAGCTGGTGTCTGGTTCAATTAGCAACTCCATTTTTTTTAGTTAAATTTTATATTAGGTATTTTCTTTTGAAGAAAAGAAAATAAATGATTTGTTAGTCTTCATTTTCTTTTCTTTAATTAATGTCCTCTTTTTTAAAAAAAGAAATTTCATTTAGTTTGGGTCTAAAATAAATTAAAAAGATAGGTTTAAATAAATTCTTGAGTATTTTGCTTTTATTTTTAAAATTTTTTTTTTGATAAAGAGCAATTTAAAAATAGGACTAATTGAGCCATGACAGTTTGTTAATTCTATATTTTGGAGTATTTTAGCTTGACATTCTAATTTTTTTTCAATTAAAATCCATTAACACATACTTATTTTTTAGAGAACTACATAGCTTTGAGTTCTTCATTATACTATAGGATATGTAGGAGTAGAAATCTCCTGTCAAGGCAAACTTTAATTTTTATAATGTTGTCTCTAATTTTTGTTATTATTTCCTCTATTTGTAAATATTTTAATTTGATTTTTCTCATTTATTGTAAATATTGTATTTGTTTATCTTTTGGGTAAATTTTATATGCTTTAAATTTTCTAATTTGCACAATTAACTTTTGGGTAACCGTTTTAGGACGGATGTATCACGAGTTCATGGAGTTTAATCTCTACCCTTCCCTGTACATAAATAGACTCCTGAATCTAACTCTGTTTTAGCAAACCAGTTTAAATATTTTTCACCAATGGTTTTCCTTAATAAACCTTAGTGGTGACTTCATGAAGTAATATTTTCAAATAACATTTGTTGCCGCCCTATCGCGATTTCGATTACAACAGCCGTCTTGTGCTAGTTCTTCAGATTCATTATCAGCTTAGCATTGCAATGCTGTTTGAGTGCTGTGGCGCTTTCCAGAAACATCTTTGAGCCTAGTATTCTCTTTCTAATCTTCCTATACAGGCTTGGCTACCTCTTGAATTTTTGTCCTAGACTTAGGGTAATTGCACAAATATTTCCTCTTGGGTTAGGTATGGTCTGAGAAGGTAACTGGGTAGCTAGGGCCTGCTAACTCTGATTTTGCCTCAAGTGAGTCATCTCTTTTTTTAGTTGTACATTCTCTTTTCTTATTTCTTCTATTTGTTCCATCATCATCTTCATCATTTCAATCATAGTAAGGTCTGAAAATATAGGTGTAGGGAAAGCCGATTGCCTCTAATGAGGTGCCAGATACTTTTGCTGTGAAGGTTAGCCCTGTTATTAAGAATTATTACTGTACTTCAAATTAGGGTGATTCTTCCAGTTGGAGTTATAAGTGTTTCTAAATGGGAAATTACCTGCCTAATTCTAAGGTGGATTCTAGAATGGGTTTGTTGCTACTACCCCAATGGTTGAGTCTTCATGTAATGCTAGGCACATGTCAGTGTGATGGTCATGTCAGGTACATATGCCACAGATCTTTGGAACCATAAGAGTTGCTACCTGGCTCACCATAAATTGCTGCATAAGGCCAGAAAGTTCCTGTAAAGTCTAGGTCAACAATAGATTTTCTAGCTGGCTCACTTCATGAAGGCCTCTAATAGTTGTGGTTGCCCTAGAACCAAATTGTTGAAAATTTGCAACCATGTTCTCAATTAAAGCATGAGCCTTTGCCAAAGTCTTATCTAAGAGTGGCCATCTACTAACAGCATCTATTAGGAGGTACCAACCCCTCATAAAAGTGTTAAAGAAGGAGTTGCTCTAGAGTATAATGGTTGGGGCAGCTTACACAGAGGAGCTTGAAATGCTCCCAATTCTCATGAAGAGTCTCATATGACTAGTGGATCCCAGAGATTTCCTTTCTAATAGCAGTTACTCAGGAGGTAGGAAAATACCTCTTCAAGAAAAGTCTCTTCATCCCCATCTAGCTATTTACAATCCAATCTGGAAGATTAAAGAACTAATTTTCTATAGCACCGTCTAGGGAAAATGGTTATGCTCTGAGCTTAACATCATCCACATCCACCTAATTGAGTCTCATGTCAGAACAAACTATGTGTAGCTTTTTTAAATACTGGTGGGGGTATTCTCTAGACAACTTATGAAACTTGGGCAAAGCATGGACCATATACCCCTTAAGCTCAAAATCATTGTCAAGCCTTGGGTATGTAATGGCCAAAGTCTATTGGGTGAAATCAGGAGCGGTGAATCCCTCAATGTATGTTGTCATTCTCCCATGTTTGTTGTACCGCCTGAAATACTAAACAGAGGATCAGAATGTTCAGATGGTTCTGCTTGTTGATGCTTTGCCTGTCTAATTTTTCTCAAGGTTTTCTCAATGTCAAAGTCAAGAGGTATCAAATTTCTAGTAAATAGGGAATGCCTCATACAAGGGAACTGAACTTTTTCTTTTGTTTTGTTTTTTACAGAATAAAACAATAGTAGAAAAATAAAAATAATAAATAAATAAAAATAAAATAAAATAAAAACTGGAATAAAATAAAAATAGAAAAATTAACAACTCCAAAATTTGAATAAAGGCTGTCACCTTCCTTATCCACCTGCAAACTCTGTAGCCCAGAAGAAATTATTTAACGAAAAAAGTTCTTTCCATTATATCCTTTTCTAATTTTTAGTAAAGCCTTTTTCTTTCATCTTATTACATGTTCTCTGGTTATGCAAGCTGTTGCTACCTGCAACAAATTAAAAATATTAAAGTAACCAAATTACACAAAAATGCAGTTAGGGTGCAATCCAGGTTGCCACGAGGAAGCTTTCCAATTGATTCAAGAAGTTTGGGTGTTTTTCAATGTTATTGGAAAGCAAAATTAAACAGATAGGATTCTAATGGAAAGAATTACCTGCACAAGGGTTCCATCAGATTAGGAGTTGTTCAATTATTGACTCAAAAGATAAAATAGTGGTAGTGGTCATTTTTATTAATATGTTAACACACAACAATGGCATAGTTATGCTTAACAGACATACAAACACACCCCTGCTAAGGGTTTGGCTAACATATGAACAAGTGATTGGCAATCGTGATTCTATGGACCTATGCTAATCTGACTACTAGTTATAGTAACCTAATTTCCAATGAAATTAATTCCAAACCCTTATCTAATGGATAAACATCACATAAAAAGGAAAACTCTCAAAAATACAATTGCGATAATCTACACAATCAATATTTAAAAGAGATGACAAAGTGAAAGGAAAACCAACCACAAATTACGATAAAAGAACAAAAATCTCATGAACAATCTTAATCTTTAGTCACCCTTGTGTATGGTAAGGGAGTTACTCCACCATAGGGGGAATATCACAATCACAATTTGAAGAATGCTGTAAATTACAATCTAGAATTCGAGAACTGAGCAAATGATTGAGAGCTCTTAAACTTAGAAAGAGAGTAGAGAGATAGAGAAAGTGTGTATTCAAAAGCTAGACTAAAACTAGGTTATAGATGATAATCTCCAATTACACTTAAATCCGAGTTATATTCTAAGTGGCTTAACACAGTTGCATAGAATCATGTCTCAACGCTAAAGCTCGGCCACTTATGACCGCTATAGAGGTGTAATCCCCTAGATTTTAAATAAAAGGCTAGAAAATTTTTTTCGAACCAGGAAGGGTGCTAGTTACACTTACTTGTCAAAATGGGTCTTGAATTTGACTAAGTCTGGATTTTACACGCCCTTGGAGGGGTATATGATAGAACCATATTTTTGGAATAAAAATCCCGATAATTGTTCCCAAAAGGAAAACAAGTTGAAGGATGATTTTTAAAGAGTTTTATGAAACCTTTAAACGCTTTGTTTTTTGCCCACAAGTTTAGAAAATCTCGAAGATTCCCAGATTTGAACTAAAACCCAAAATTTGGATTTTGATTTGTTAGGATTTTGATTTTTTTGATATTTTATTTGAATCCAAATGGGGGTATTTCCTTGTTTACTTTCATGTTTTAAAGTTAGTGTTCTCAACATTAACTTAAAATTAATAAATGTAAATAAGTGTATTCTAGAGACCATTGTAGCAGTCAATCACCGCTGTAGTAGTTAGAGAACAGTAAGGCGGTGCAGCAGTATAATTCACGCTCCTTGGTGAGTGCTATAGTGGTCAAAAACCACTAAAGCAGTCAACAAATTTATAAAAATCCCTATTTTGGGTTGCAGACCGCATAAACATGATCTTCCACCCCCCTAAACACCAAAAACCTCATCCTCAACCTCTCTTCACCATCTAGACTCCATTTTCCTCCATTTTTTTCAATTCTAACTCCAATTTTTCATTCTTAAGGCTTTAAGGCATGTTGTTCTTTCAGTCTTACTCTCTTTTCTCCATTTCTTTCTTGTTATTAGGGTGATATTCTCTATGCTTCTCAAGGGAGAAAAGTCTTCTACCTTATTCGAGATGGGTTTTGAGTATTTAGAGGTTTTAGAAGTTGATTTACAGTGCTATTGCTTCTATATCAGATATTGATGTCAATTCCGCTTCCTATTGTACTGTTGATGTTAGTTCTTCACTATCCACCCCACCAGGTGAGTGGGTTCACACTTGTAATTTGTATGTTATCCATTAGAGTTATTTTTATGAAATTATGACTTAATATGTGATTTTTAAAGATTATGGCACGAGATTTGATACTTATGTTGATTTATGAAATTATGGTTTTAAACTAGTATGAACTATATTTTAGAAAACCCATGGGACCATTATTGATAAAATGATTCTATCTAGAGTTGGTTTTAATTATGATGATTAGTGAATTATGATTGTTAAAATGTTTGTGTTATGTTGGATATGGATTATGAAAGTGATTACTGAAGAACTTTGAGATGTTAAGGAATGTTGTTTATGATTTTAGAATTTTCAAGTTTAAGAAAGAATGTTGTTGAGAAATGATTAGAAACTCAGGCATAAGGGGATTCTAGAACTTGAATTTTTATGAGATTTAGAACAGTTGATGATTACATACTCTGTGGATTGAAATCACAAATATCTTCAAAGGGTGATCTCTTGGATATAATTTCATAATCACAGTTATGCTAAAGTCAAATTGCCAGAGTCAAATAGATTCAGAACTCATAGAGAACCAAGAGGTTTTAATGGCTTTCTAGATTTATGTAGATTTATTTGATTAGTTAGATAGTAACTATGGAGAAACAAGTTACGTGTTAATGGCAGTTAATCCATTAACCTTGGTACCAAGCAACCCTGGGCTAGATTAAATAAAGAAATCCTCACTACATTGGCGATGACGATACATAACGCCCAGTTGTGACTCGAGACCTATAGTAAGAGAATTTGATAATACACTAGGGATGGCAATGCATAACGGCCAGATGTATTGGTAAAGATTCATACAGTCATTTCTGTTTCTCTATCAAGATACTGTGAGTTGATAAATAGGAAAATTGTGACTTTGGTTTCATGGTTAAAAGTGTGAAATGTTTTGAAACCTTATCATTATTAATATCATTAATATTATGATTATTATGATTTTATTGCATTTTTTTTACGTCCCATGAAGAGGGGTTACAAGTGGGGATTCACTCACTGAGTTTTGCATAAAACTCATCCCTCCCCTTTTTCCTATTTCACAGATAGAACAACTACTGCAGATTCTTCTCAGTCATCATCCTCTCAGCAGTACTAGAGTTTCAGTGGTGAGCTTCACTTGGGTGAAGTATCTATAGTTTGTCTAGAGTGTTGCAGTATAGATGCAAGCAGGATCCTAAACTATAGAGCATGTTTATGTTTTTGCATATTATAAATTATTTTGGTTTGTATTGAAAAGTTTAGTGCTTGTGGATAATTCAGATTAGAGTGATTTTATACACATATGTTTGTATTATGATTTATAGACATTAGAATTTGAGTTATGAAATTTCAGTATAAACTAGTATGATTTAATGAAACAGGTGATTTCTATGTAGAAAATAAAAATGTGTTTTGAATAATTTTATGATCAGTTGTGCATATAGAGAAATCCAGGTCACGAGGCTTATGTGAGAATGAGATTTTTCACGTGCCGATCACGTTCCTAAATCAAGTCATGACAAGTGGTCCTGCTCTTGATCTTTACAAACACTGCCCCAATCTCCTCTCTGCTAACCACTATAGCAGTCTTGTTCAGCATGGTCCATGTACTTGATCACTTGTCAAAGTCTCTAAGTTCCTTTCCTTCCATGGCACACCAATGGAGAGTTCCTGTTACTCAACGATGTTTATACAAAAGGTTAGAAGCATAAGTAATTCTCAAGAATAATTATTTATTGAAAAATGATGCTAATGGTCATGAAATTACTCAATAATACAAAATGAGGACAAGATCCAAATTCATTAATTAATTATCATTTAAGCACATTTCATATGTAAAATATTCAGAGTTAGGATGAAGAATGGATGCATAAATGCAATACATCAAACTCCCCTACACCTAAACAAGTTTGCATGTCCTCATGCAAGAAACTCAGATAGATACAATAAAGAGACTGGACTGCTAACTCTACTAACTCTAAAAATGCATGGAAAATAATATTACACCAATTCAATGGATCTAGAGATACAAGCAATGAGCTTTCACACCAACAATCAAAGAGGACCTCAATAAGCAAGGCATGAACGAGAACTTAGAACACAAGATAGAATCCACATACATGATGAATAAATCAAGTACAAAAATCCTCCCAAGGTTAGTGTTTGCCACTTATTCACTCAAGTGTTTTAGGATAAGATGTACACTCAAATGAAAATGCATTACAATAGGCTTGTCAGGGGTCTCATTTTCCATTTGTCATATACACATGCATATTGAATTAAAAGGACTTACCTTTGGTCGAAATGAGGTTTAGGTGAAGGTGGGTAATTATATAGGTCAATGGGGCTAAACCTCAAGTCAAAGAAGAGCAAATGCATACACCAAGATCACAAGTGCCTAAGGATACACTTTGTCCAACATAACACAATTACATGCTCTCTTTTGCAATGTGGCACACCTTCAACCAAAATTTTTTTTTTGTTTTTTTCAGATATTTTTTAATCAACCTTTTTCTTTCTTGGTTGCCTCTTACTGAATTTATTTTTGTACACATTGTCCCCTCCTCCCACACTTAATTTGGGGCATGCCCTTATGCTTTCCCCTATACTTTTGCTCAAGCATATATAAGAGATTCACAAATGCTCTCCAAAGCCTAAAAGGTTGGGAGTTTTCATGGCTTTTAACTTTTGGCTAAGGATATGGTAAAACAAATGAATGGGTAATAAGTTCAAATGGGCCAAATAATGGTAACATGCAAAGGATGGTTATATGGGTAAGTGGCTATAAACAAGAAAAATGCCTCAATCATATTCAAGCATGTACATGGAAATATATTTTCAAGTAAGACCCTAAGAAAGTTCTAGGATACAAATCCAAAGAGGGAAACATACGTGAACAAACAATGATGGCACATGATAGTCCAATCAAGAGGCTTAAAATCCAACGGGTAAACTTCCATGTACTCAATCCAAATAACACTATCAATCCACCATGTGAATGACAAGCAAGCCAATCAAGTGCATGTGGTATGAGCCTATGCGTGTAACCTCTACGGTGCCAAAAGGATAGTGTAAAATGCAAAAAAAATTAATATATGATGCAAGACCCAAAACTAAAATAAAAATAAATAAAATCCAAAAAATAAAAGCGAATGGTAAGGAAAAACCACATGGTGGATTGTCTCCCACCCAACACTTTGCTTTAGCATCCTTAAGTTAGACGATTAGGACCTTCATGGAAGGTGTACAGCTTCAATCCAAAGATAGGCTAACTAAGCCCTTAGATCCGTTAGGGCCTCATGGAAGTGCATCAGCTGGTGATCATTAATGGTGCACTGAACCATCCTGGAGTTCTCTAACTCAATTACACCATCATGGTGTACATGGTTGACCAAGAATAGTGCATTCTATCAAGACTTCGACCCTCGAGCCATCAATTCTTTCTCGAGGCTCATGCAGCAACATCCTTTGCCCTTCACAAGGCTTCTTACCTAACATGGGCTGGTCATAGAGCACTTAGCAAACTGATGACTACTGGTTAGGTGGTGTACTTATATATGAAAGCTTGGAAAACTTTACCACAATAGATTCATCATATCCCATGGGAGAAGAAAAAATAGGAAATGGGGGTTGTGCATCCTCACCAAGTAAAATATCACATGCTTCTTCTACTAGGGAGTCAATGACATCAATGCCAAACACAAAATGTTTCTCAACGGGGAGTTTCATAGAGTCAAACAAACAAAATTGGGCATTTAAGTCCCCACACTCCATGGATAATATATCAGCATAAACATCAATTTTGGTTCTTTACCCAAGATTAATGTATGTTGGTCGGCATTAGTGTCATTCTTCATCTCAAGCATATAAAAATCAGTAGGAAATATTAAATCATTTACCTTACTAGGACATCTTCTAGTACCTCCTCTGGCTTTATGATGCTGTAGTTGGTAAGCTATATTGTCAACCTGGTGGGCTTGAGCTCCCCAAAGTGTAAGGACCTATAAGTGATTTTGGCATAATATTAATGGCAGCCCTGCGATCAGCCATGGCTTGATTGATTTGCAGGTTTCCAATGGTGTAAGGAACATTGAATGTGCATGGATCCTTACAATTGGGTGGCAGGTTACTTGGCTTGATGAAGGATGAAGCATTCACTTCCATAGTCACCTTCTTTTTCTCATTGCCCTATATTCTCCTCTTATTAGTGCACAAATCTTTCACAAATTTGGCATACCTTGGAATTTGTTTTATTGCATCCAATAAGAGTACATTCACTTCCACCTTCCTGAAGGTCTCCAAGAGCTCTTTTTCTAACTCTACCTCGACTGGCTTCTTAGGTCTTTGCATTCTTTGGAGGAAAGGCAGTGGAATGGGCTTCTCCATTAGCTCAACTGACTTCTTCTATTGAGGTGCAAGTTTAGGCTATTGTACTATTCCCTCATGTTTTTTCCTTGTTCATTACCACCTTGCTCAAGTAGAATAGCAACCTCAAGCAGAATTGTACCAGATCTCAGAACTATAGCAGATACGTTCCCGTTGGGTTGGGAACTATCTAAGAAGGAATAGTGGATGCATTACTCTGCTGGGTTTGGGAGCTTTGCAGGTGTATAATTACATTTCTCATCTCTTGCATTGCTTGTTCTTGTTTCTTCTGGTTTTCAAGCACCATTTTCATCATCTCCTATCATAGCACATCTGAAGGGATAGGAGGGGCAGGCAATGCTAGAGGGTGTTGAGGGCCAGGTAAGATTACTGGTAGACATGTGGGTTGCTTTACCGTCTTTGTAGGGGTTGAACATACTTTTGCTATTATTGTGATGAGTTGTTGCACCTGAGGTTAGGGCAATCTCTCCATCCCGGATTATATGTACTGCTATAAGGGTCATACACCTGTTGATTGTTCTGATTTTGGGGTCTACCAAGTAACACATTGCTAGCAGTAACTAAAGTAAGGCCCTCCTATAGCTGTGAATAGACATCAATAGTATATGGGTATTACAAGAACAAATACCATAAGTTATTTGAGGTGAAGGAGCCTATTGCAACTAATTTAAGGCTACCTGTTTCAGGAACTTAGTCATCTCATTTAGTTTCTTCTCCAACCTACTATTATCTACTAGAGACACTTCACTCACATTGTGGTTGTTCACACTAGCTCTTGACCTAAACTGCTGAGAATTCTCTACCATATTCTCAATCAAAGTTCTTGTTGCAGCCGGAGTCTTGTTGACGAAGGCATCCCTACTTGCAGTATCAATTATGCTCCTCTCCATGACTAGCAATCCCTTATAGAAATACTGAATAAGTAACTATTCTGGGATCTGATGCTGGGGATAGTTGGTACACAATCTTTTGAACCTCTCCCAGGACTCATAAAGAATTCACCTTGTAACTGCCTAATGCCACAGATGTCCTTTCTAATGGTAGTTGCTCTAGAAGCTAGGAAATTTTTTTCCAAGACAATATGCTTCATGCCAGCCTAGCTATCAATTGTTCCATGGGGGATGTAAAAGAACCAGTCCTTGGCAGCTCCTTCAAGGGAAAACGGGAAGACCCTTAGCTTAATTTGGTCCTCCGTTACCCTCTGAGGCTTCATCGTCACACAAATCACATAAAATTGCTTGAGGTGTTTGTGTAGGTCTTCCCCAGATAATCCATGGAACTTAGGCAAGTGGTGTAGGAGTCTCGATTTGAGCTCAAAGTCACCTACTTAGTCGAGATAAATGATCCCCAAAGGTTAGTAGTTCAAGTCTTAGGCAGTCAGCTCTTTCAAGGTCTTGTTATTTTTAGCCAAGTTACCTGAAACACTAGTAGCAAGATCAGAAAATTCAAGAGAATAAAAAGAAAAATTATTAAATTCCCTAGTTGCATCAGAAGGAAAAAAGTTTCCTAGTAAGTTAATTCTCTCCCTCGTAGCCTTTTGACAGTTTTCTTAATCTTCGGATTAATGGGTAGTATAGGAAAATTAGGAAGGGAGCGGGTCATAAAATTGAATTATAGCAACAATCAAATACAGTGGGGAAAAAAGCAAAAAAAATGAATTAAGTTTAGATTAAGATGAACTAAAATTTTTTTAATTAAAGATAACATAGAATTTAATAAACAATAGGACAAAATAAAATAAAATAAAATAAATAAAAATGAAAATAAAAAATGAATTAATTAAAATAAGAAAAAGAATCAATTAGCACCACCTTCTTGGCAACGGTGCCAAAATTTGATATGAGTTGTCGCTACCCGCAACGAATTAAAAATATTAAAGTGACCAAATCACGCCAAAAATGCAGTCAAGGTGCAATCCATATCGTCTCACAAGGAAGCGTTCTAATTAATTGAAGAAGTTTAGGGGTTTTTTCAATGTTATTGAAAAGCAAAATTAAATAGAAAGGATTCTAATGGAAAGAATTACCTACACAAGGGTTCCTTCAAATTAGGAGTTATTCAAT
The DNA here is from genome assembly GCA_031216125.1 of Dalbergia cochinchinensis. NCBI lineage: Eukaryota > Viridiplantae > Streptophyta > Magnoliopsida > Fabales > Fabaceae > Dalbergia > Dalbergia cochinchinensis. Next base: position 70,193,943 of record CM062368.1, read on the forward strand.
TATTGACACAAAAGATAAAATCGTGGTAGTGGTCACTTTCATTAATATGTTAACACATAACAATAGCATAATTCTGCTTGACGGACATACAAACACACCTCCGTTAAGGGTTTGGCTAACATATGAACTAGTGATTCATAATCATGATTCTATGGACCTATGCTAGTTTGACTACCAATTATAGCAACCTAATTCCCAACGAAATTAATTCCAATCCCTTACCCAATGGATAAACATCACATAAAAGGATAAGTCTCAAAAATAAAATTGCAATAATCCACACAATCAATATTTAAAAGAGATGACAAAGGGAAAGGAAAACTAACCACAAATGATTTGAAGAAGGTTGTAAATTATCACACCCCTATGCACGGTAAGGGAGTTACTCCTCCATAGGGGGAGTATCATAATCATAATTTAAAGAAGATTGTAAATTACAATCCAGAATTCAAGAACTGAGCAAATGATTGAGAGCTCCTAAGCCTAGAGAGAGAGTAGAGAGATAAAGAGAGAGAGAGTATGTGTTCAAAAGCTAGACTAAAACTAGGTTACAGATGCTAATACGTAATTACACTTAAATCCGAGTTATATTCTAAGTGGCTCAACACAGCTGCATAGAATTGTGTCACAATGCTAAAGCAAGGCTGCTTATGACTACTATTATATTGCAGTTTAGGACCGCTATACCATTCTTGTACCTGATCCTCACAAACACTGCACCAACTTCTTCTCTGCCCACCGCTGTAGTGGCTGGGGACCGCTATAGCAGCCCTATTCAGCATGGTCCTTGTACTTGATCACTTGTCAAAGTCTCTAAGTTCCTTTCCTTCCTTTGGCATACCAAAGGAGAGTTCCTGTTACTCAATGATGCTCATGCAAAAGGTTAGAAGCACAAGTAATTATCAAGAGTAATTATTTATTAAAAAAAATGATGCTAATGGTCATGAAATTACTCAACAATGCAAAATGAGGATAAGGTCTAAATTCATCAATTAATTATCGTTTAAGCAGAATTCAAATGCAAAATATTCAGAGTTAGGATGGAGAATGGATGTATAAATACAACACATCATCAGGCATCATTCTTTTTATAGTTAACTTCTATAACACTAACAAACCAAAAAAATATTCTAAATCTAAATTGAATAAGAAATAAATTCATTCACCATTCTAACCTAAGCAATGATTTATTGCTTTGCTCATCATCCAAAGACTATCAATGCCACAATAAGGATAACATGAAAAGTGTTGTAGCTTTAAGAATGTATTACATCTCCTTCCATGGTAGATTTGAACATCTTTGTATTTGTAAGGCCATCTAAAACTAAAACCCTATGAAGGGATTAAAAACACCACAAAAATTACAAAAAAAAATACCATAAAGGGAACAAGAAGACATCTACAAAGGGGAAGAAAATTAAAAAAAAATGATAAGGCCACTATTAAAAGAAAGATGGTACCCCCTAACAGTTCTCTACAAGAGAAAACCAAAGAAAGGAAAGAAAGGAAAAAAAAAAGGATTGCAGGTGATGTTATTTATACATCATTCTCTATCATTTTTAGTAATTAATGAATATTAATGTTACTCAACAAGAAAATTATTTTTAGAGTCTTTTATAGAAATTATGGTAGTTATTAAATTAAATTAGATATATGACTCACTTATTCAAGAGTTAAAGTTACTTTGACAATTAAATTCAAGTAAAATAAAGAGTTTAATATTTGTTACTTGACAATGTAAAGTAGTTTTACTTTGTAATAGAATTTCAAAAGAATGACAAATCATCAAAAGAATGACAAATCATAGTGGGCAATTGTTATAGTGGCTAGTTATTTTCTATGACCGATCGTTCTATTGAAATTCTATTAGTTGGCAGAGCAAGGTTATTTTATACTTTTAGTTTTAAAAGTAATCTGAAACAAGATTTTGCTTCTTTTTTTTTAAAAATCTTTTTGGTTGTTTTGCATAGCACTTTCATGATCTATTTGATGTTTGATTAGAGTATTTTTACTGGCATCATCAAGAAATTAATCATTTAAATATTTCAATAATTAATTCGTTAGGATTAGACTAACAAAATTATAAAATTATGGTGTACAAAAAAAAATCACAACCCAACCTGGCTATGGCCAACGCATAAAGGAGTATATCCCTTGTAATCCTAACATAAAAAATTATCAGATGCCAAAATGAATGAAGTTTGCATCAGCATCCCACATATAGGGATCTAAGTATTCTTAGACCGTACCCTACAACACACAATCGTAGTTACAAATGCATATATTCATAGAGGCACTACCATTAGCACAAATATATAACCAATCTTCAATCGTTAGGGTACATGCATAGGTAAGTAAGTCTACAAGTTTTCCTAAAACATAGTTAGCATATCTAAATTCATATAACTTCAAGCATAAATAGAAATATTCGAATACTCTATCTATGATATATGGAGCGACTAATATACTAACTAATAAATATAAAAAAAAGTGATTGAATAACAAAGAATACACTCTCAAGAAGACTCGCAAAGACCAAGATCAACAATTGTAAGATTGAGAATATGATTAGCATTGATTCCTAGGTATTATAGGTGATAATATCAAGAAGCAAATTAAAAGCAATCAAGTTTTGTTGTTCTAATTCACAGCTTCAGTGGAACTTTTTATTTTTGTCATCATGCAATGATCCATTTGAAATGGTCAAGGGATGCTCAAGTTGGTAGCCAAACTGGGTCCAATGCTCCTTGACATGTGAATAAGGAAAACACCAACGTGTTTGTGTTGACAAAAAAATATAAATAAAAACATATTTGTGGATTAGGGTCACAATCTATATTATTCCAAGCTGAAGAGTAAAATTCAATTTAAATTCCTCTTCCTCTTAAGTATGGCCCTGTCATTGATGTGGACCATATTGTCCAAATACCATTGGAAAATGAGAAGAATTTAGATGGGTCAAACTTATAGGACAAGAATTTAGGAAAACCAAGTCACATATTTTTGAAGAAAGTCTTGTTTTCCACTATGATTTTGAACCATACCAAAAGTAATAAACTAATGCTGATAATAAATTGATGATAGTAATTAGAAAAATCATATTAAGTTTGAAGCTATTGACAAGGATTATATAATGGATCAGAAAAGGGTAGAGAGCTTAGCCTTTGATTATGAAGAAAATGATATAGATTAAGCAAAAAGAACTAAGGATTTAGGGAAAATGTAAGGCATATCTTTTTCAAATGAGATTGACATCATTTGGGCTATTGTGAAGAGTTGGAAAGATAAAAGGGAAAGACTAATGCATATATAAGAGGAAAGAAACACAACAAAAGCCAAAGATTGATAAGGGAATTATGGGTTTTTTTTTCCTAGTTAGTGGGCTATGTGTTGTTTCTTGAGTGTTTTTATTGCATTTTTAACATTCTATAGAGCTTTGCTAAATGTTTCTTCTTAGTTCTTGGGTGTTTAGAGGGAGATATGACTATGTGGTGTTTTTATTCATCTTGGTTTTGGTTTTTTAGGGACTATTTAGTCTTCTTAGGGTGTCTTTTGGTTCTACTAAGATTATAACTATTGAAAAAAAAATATAAACATTGTTAAACCGGATGAATAAAATCAGAGTCAACACCCATATCTAAAAAGAAAAACAACAAAGTGAATTTTGTAACTCAATGAATAACAAAGCTATCTATAGCCCATATAAACATTAAAAGATGTTTTTACGTCATGCAAGTATTAAAATATAAAAGTAATAGTTTAAAAGTTTGGAAAACACTTGGAAGTACATCAAATTCAAAGTAATCGTCAAGATCACACTTAGGTGCCTAATTCTTTGTGTGAATCCATAAATGTCACGCACTACTATGCATGTTAAATCCCTATTTAAGGTGCACGTAGGCTAACGCCTGCTATTATTAGCTACAAATTATATTAAAGACCTTCTCAAAACCATTTCTATACATATATACATAAACATAACCTTTTACATAATCCTTAAGCATTTCCAATACTAATAAAAAGAAATCACAAACTAGAATAGGAGATATTTCTATCAAAATGTCTCTAAAACCAGAAGAAGTTTCCTTAAGTCTTTTCTTAAAAAAATAAAATAAAATTCCAATTGTATTCCAACTTGTCTCCATTTCAATATTCTTAAACCATGTAGAGTACCATATTTTCTTATGTATAAATTTTAAACAAAATATAAGCATTCGTAAGAAGATTTTTCATTTAGAATAATTTGTTGGAATACTTTGAATCATCAATTTCTTCCTAAATAATTTGTCACCACGTTTATGATATCTAGAAAATAATAAAAAGTAATTAATTAGAGGCATAATGTCTACTCACTACTAGTTCAAAAAAAACCAGAGACTAACTCCCAAGTTTCACTAATCCAAAGATTGATTCCTAAAAGTTCTTTATAATTCTAGGAACAAGACAATAATAATTTTTATGAGATAATAGTGTCACCAACTAATGTAGATTAGCCCCATATAGTAAAAACCCTAAATGTCAGGGTTCCTAGCAATGTTAAGAAAACTGGATTAGGCATTGAACTGGTCAAGACACTTGTCCAAAGGTCTTGAGGTCCAACTAGTTCATCCAATATATATATATATACACGATTGATTAGAATGGAAAAAAAATATTAGACTAGAAATATGGGTCGGACACCTCAGCCCGAATCTTGAGAGTTCGAACACATGTCCCAGAGATTGGCCACATGGAGCCCAAGTCTCCCACGGATTTACCCCAGATTTGGTTGAGGATATCTCCTAGATCCTATACAAGATCTTTCTTTATCTCTCATTATCTTCTGTCATTATTATATCATATCTCATATATTGTACCGTATCTCCTATAAATATGGAATATATATAATACTTACTAAATCCCAGGAATATCTTCTTTATATAGGGAAGATTATCTCTTAACTTATCACGGGGCCACCTTACATTATATAAAGGGCTCAACGCCCTTAGGTATCACAAGATGATGACATGCTATTCTTTTACTACTCTATGCCTCATTTATTCACTGGCTTGAGCATCGAAGTATCTTTGCAAGTACCCCACCCCCTGCTTGCATGGACGTTGGAGCTACTTGTACCCTTATTGTATTTCTAGGTAAGAACATTGGTGCCTACCATGGGGCTAGTAAACAAGCTTACTCTATAAACATCTACAGAATGAGCCAGACCACAAATCCTCATCGAATCCTGTCACCTAGCGTTGCATCTTCACTGTACCAAGCTCCACCTCCAACTGGTCGAGCTTAGTCACCTCCTAGCCAAGCTCCATTGCCATCCGTAGTTGACCTCATCACCTCCTAATCGAGTTCTGTCACTATCTTCGGTTCATCACATCCCAGTGGATTTCCACCACCTATCAGTTGAGCTCTGACTCCTGCTAGCCGATCTTTATTTCCTCTCGGACAAATTCCATCTTTTCGCAGCCAAGATCCCTTTTCACCTTTGCCGCCCCGGCTGAGCCTTGACATTAGCTAATCTACCTCTGTCTTTTCTAGAACGAGCTCTATTCCCTCTCGGTTGATCTCCAATTCCTCCTAGTTGAGCTTCCTTGCCATCTTTGCCACTAGTGGACCCTTGACACGTGCTGGTCAACCTCTGCTACCACCTGACTAATCTTACTGCCTGCTATCCTACGTCATCACCACCTCTCGGCAAGATATCTCACATAAACAGAGAGAGTTCACAATCATGATACCACAAGTTGGGCACTATCATTCAACTTTACACAGATATGTATATATTATCTTTTTTATAGGAATGAGATATCAACTTGGCCTAACAATCATGGTTAGTATATCTTCACTCAACATATGATCCATCTTGTCATCAATTCTCAATTGATGATGAATAAAGAATTTTTTAAGTGCTAAACATATGTTGCTCTCATGCTCAACCAACTTTGACACAAAGAATTATTTTTATCTTATTTTCATGATCAATTAAATATTTTTGGATGCCAAGCATTATCTTTGACAGGTCGAACTCCATCGTCATGTCCGGTTGAGTTCCAATGTTGCCTCTAACTCAGTTAGCTCATCATCCATCGACCAAATTCAACAAGAAATATCTTTATTATTCTCATAACCCTTTTATCATATATCTCCTTATTCTTCTGCCTTCCGAGCATACACCTACCTTGGAATTAAAGTAATTTGCAAATCTCTCAAATATTGAGCATACACCCCTTGATATAATCATCATACCCCTAAGAAGAATATCACAAATCATAGGGGAGCTTTCCATAAACCTTATCAATTCTTTATAAATGCATTATGACTCTTTGATTTCTCATCACGAGCATATTACTATTTTGATTGACTTCTCAGGCCGATCTTCTAAACATTAAAGCCCTAATTAGTATTCCCACTAGGCACTTCGCCTTCTTAAGCAAAACTTACAGACAAGCCCTAGTCAGTCCACACCAGACACTTCATCTTTTCAGGCTAAGCTATGCCATCGTCTCCCCAGATATGTTTCCACTACTCATAATCATCTCATTCATAATCTTAATATTTTTATACGTAGGTCATATCCTCTTACATCCCGTGAAAATTCTTTTTATGCTTGATATATTCTTTTATATCTTAGATTCAATTCATTTATGATCTAACTATTCTTCATGTGCTAAACATATTTGTATCTGCCAAGTATCAAGCCTACTCTAGCACTCACTACTATAACTAGAAGGTACTCAAACTTCTAGTAGGACAGCCTTGGTAACAGCTGAGCAGCTCTGAACACTCATAAAGTCCAACTTTCAGTGAAAGAAGGATAGCCTTGGCGACAGTCGAGCAACTTTGAACCACTTGCGAAGTCCAACTTCCAATGAAAGTAAGGCAGCTTCAGCACCAGCTGAGCAGCTCTAATTACTCTCCAACAAGAGAATTACAAGATCAACACAAAATGTGCTTGGACAGGCACAGAGCACTCTCCAGAGCAATGCAACGAAGATGTATCTTTACATCTCAAAGCAAACATCATTCTTGGAATATTTTCAGACCCACGCCATGAATGTTCTAGAGCACTATGACAACAAGGTGTCTTCAGACCTCAGCAGCTCATGTAGTGAAGGGATGTTCATATCGGGCTGTCCTTGAATCCACATCCAAGCTACCCTCGGAGCACAATGAAGATTGAGCCACCACTCAGCACTCTCTAATATTCACACCCAGTTGTCCTTGGTCTATCAAAGCTGTCCCAAAGAAAAATTAAGATCAAGTTACCTTAGAGACTCCAAAAGTAAAGCATAAACATAAAGCAAACAGATTGACCTCTCACAAGGATTTTGGTTCGCCCCCATTGTAGGTAATAAGCCTCACGCTTCACAAACCTTGAGTTGCAATCCCAACTAGGTACTACACCATTCTTAGCTAACTTCTAATTGACTTAAAACCTATCAACATTTTAACAGAAGCCTGGAGTCGATACTTTAGCTAAGCACTCTCCTATCCCTGCCGTGCAAGAGCTCTAAGCTCACAAGCGAAGACAAATGGAATAGAAGACTGTGTTTCCAACCTACACATTACCAAAGAAAGACCTTGGAATAATCAATAAATTAAGGCTTTAATCGGCCATTGACATAGGAAAAAATGCGCTATGTCATCTGACACATATCATACGAATATCCATGGCTAGCACAAGCTCGCGTCTTGACTTACTCAAATTGCCCTTAAACAATTGCAAGACCATTCAAAATGGACCAAGAAATTGCTTCTGGTATAAAGAGCAATATGCACACCACTGCAAAATAGACTCCCCACCTAATCAAGGATTGGGTGCTCGTCGCTTTGATATAATAAGTCACAGTAGCTGAGAAGACACATTTTAACCATACTTGCATAATCAGGTAATTCATGCTAGCCTAAAGTCCTCAACACTCATCGCTCGACCTATCACCAAAACCAAGAAATCTGAGCCACCCATTGCATCGAACTGCTGGTGGTTGGTCACTTTAAATCCAATGGTTGTCACTATAACAACTGAAAAGATGCACCAAGCAGCGCAGAACAAGTCGACTCATTCGAGCATTGGAAGTTTAATTTCTATGCATTAGAAGTGTAATTCATCTCATTTGGATAACTTTTCAAGTAATAGGTGTGAGATTTAACTACTTTTATTAATGTTGTAATACATGATTGAATAATAGTGTAAAAAATGATTGTATAGAAATTAAACTCTATTTATAAAAATATATAATATATAGTACAACAAAATAAATAAAATCTATTAAATATATTAAATAGTGAGCAATAAATATCTAGTTTTTTTTCATTAGCTTATTTACATTTTAGGAATGAATATCTTTTAAGTTTTTTCATCAATTACTATAAATATACATTTTACTTAAGGGTAAAATGCAATTACTTTATCTATTTTTTTAGTATCAAATAGAATTGGGTCTAAAATTATAATTTTAGTAAATTGTATTGTAAGCAATTTTTTTCTTGTTCAACATGGAAAATTAAAATACAAAAGAATTAAAAAAAAAGAAATTTCTTCAAAAATAAACACATACAACCACATTATTTACATAAGAAGGTCACATGGTAGAGGTCATATCCATGTACAAGCTAGTTTTCATAAAATGGTACTCATACACTTGTGTGATTTGTTCATCATGGGAAAAGGAAAATGGGAGCAAGTTCGCTAAGGTAGCACTTGTTTCCTATTTCTGAGCTAGAGATACAGAGATACTAGAGACACAAACCTATTTGGTGGTGAAGACATGAACAGGAGACAAAAGTTCTTTGTCCCCGGGACAGAAAAACATAAAATTTCTATATTTCTGAAATATGGGAACAGCGGAGACAAGATACAAAGATAGAAATTTAATTTTTTTCTTTTAATAATACTTCTATAAGTATTTATTATTTATATCTTTGTCTCTACTATCTCCGTTATCTCTGTATTATTTCTGTCCTTGTTCCCCTACGAAACACTACCTAAGAGTCAATTGCTTAAGATTATCATTACAAATCACAAGTATTCATGGAAGAATAACTGACTGCAGGTTCACATATGGATGGAGGAATTATAAAAATGAAAAAAAACTTACAACAACATTATTTACACAAGTCTTAGCATGAACAAGTTGAGGTAACACATGGGGTCCTTCAAATATACTTTCTTTTATTGATCAGATAATTTGAAATCCATTGATAATAAAGCCCAATTCCAAGTGGGAGATGATACGGTTAAGTTAAATTCCAAATAGTCCAATATTGGGAATGGAAATTGATAACTTGGAAAAATAATTTAATTTCTCCAAGTTATTTGATCCTTATCATATTTAAATTGAGCTATTCTTGAGTAATTATGTCGAAAAATCAAATTAAATATAATGTTCTTAGTTGATTTGTTTAGTGAGTTGTGATTTTATGGAGATTTATTGACAAAATATCCTTATTAATCTGATTTGATTTGTAGAACAAGATAATGGATAGGCAATTGGAGATTGGATAGATATTTGCAAGAGATTTGCACTTGATTTTTGAAGCATTTGTTGTAGATTATGTTTTTAAATTGAAGATTTTATAATCCTAACATTTGAATCTCCCTTACACTTGTTTGAGTGCCATTGCACCCACATTTTTTTAGGATTAAATGCTTAAAACTCGAGCCAAGAGAAGGAAGTTAGTGCTCCAACACTGGATTGAGTGCACCAGTACTAACATGCATGAGTGAGCCATTGATAAAGTCAAACAGAATGGAATTGAAGTCTTTTTCCCTTTTTGCTTTTTAATTATCTTATTCAATTTGATTTTCAAGGATATAAATAGGTAGCTTTTAATTTCCTGAAGAAAATTTTAAAGTTTTGATTTTTAGAGTTGTTCTTTGGATTATTGCTTTCGTTATTTGTTCTATGTCTTCCTAAACTCCCAAAGGTGTTAGAGAGATAGATTCTTAGAGAATTGCTTTGCACCCTTTTTGTTATTTGAATTTCATTTTAATTTATTCCTTATTTTCTAGCAATCTTAATGTTATTCTTGGTTTGGCCACCCATTAATTACTATATGGTTTATACTGTCGAAAGAAATTTCACTTTATAAAATAATCCAAACTAGAATTTAATATAGGTTAAAACAAATAGAGATAGAAGTGCTTCTTTTATGTAGTCATTGGGAATTCTTGTTCTTTATCCTTAGGGTAAATTTAAAATAGTATAAGAGATTAACCATGTGGTCTATCTTAAGAGGGTTATAGTAGTGATAGATCATACTATAACAATTAACAATGAGAAATTCAACCTGAAATAATATTATTAGGAAAGGATTTTAACAATTAGGTAGTGCAATTGCAAGAACCTTTGATGAAATCAACCTCTAACATTTGTCTTCTATCTATATTTCTTAACAATATATTTTTAGTTTTCTAGTTTCTTTTTAATATGAATTACAACATTTGTCTATTTTATTTACAATTTTCCTATATAGTGAATTACTCAATTAAATTGGTACTTATTTTAATCATTGTGGAAACAATATTTTATTTACTCTTTATTACTTGTGATTCAGTATACTTGGTGGAATCAAATTTCACAAATTGGATAACAATAATAAGATCCGATAAATAAAAGTCTAATCTAAGATAGGATCTACAGTATCCTGATATCTAGCAAACCAAACTCCACTTGTAAATAAGTGACCTAATGCGCTAAGAAACCACTTTTTGAGTTGATGCAACCTTTCTTTGTTGTAGACAATCCGATTTTCATGCCCTGGGATACTCTCTATGGTTTTTTTTTTTTTGGTTCCATTGCTTGTTTGGATTTCAAACATTCCTCTTGTTGAGGAGTGTTGCACTTTTGTTTTTTGGCTACTAACACTCTTTTTTCCGCCTAATAAACTAGAAAGACAATGAGATAAATTCACAGGCAACATGAAAATAACAGGAAAATAGAAGTCTCAACAGATCAGCACTAACAAAGGAAGTTCATTCATAACTCGTCATGAATACAGTATTTCAAAACCACAAAAAGTGTGAGCAACGGCAAGCACCTCCTGTTGGGCGGCTTTAATTTTTCAAAGTTACTATGCATACATAGTAACTTACATAGTAACTCCACCTAACCATCTCACCTACTCACGGGAAGTTACTGTGCACTTGCATAGTAACTCCCTTGAAACTCTATAAATAGAGGGGATGGAAACGAAGGAAATCCATCCCAAGCTGAATGCATTTCTCAGCTGTTTTAGAAAGAAGTGGTATAAGCTTCTTGTAGTGAGAGAAAAATAGAGAGAGGGTGTAAGAAAATTCCAAGAGTGTAGTGTGAGTATACACTGGGGGTTTTGGGTCTATTCTCTAGATCTCTGTAATACTACAAATTGTAGTAGAAGGGAGTCTCACTAGGGAAACACTATATTGTAATTACTTTTTAAATATAGTAGAGTATTTTTCAGAGTTTGGCCCGTGGTTTTTCCCTCAAAATTACAAGAGGGTTTTCCACGTTAAAATATTAGTGTGCAGTTCTTTTGATCTACTTTGTTGGTACGAATAGTAACGATACTATTCATAAATAGTGACGCGGGGGGTCCACTGTATAGTACTATTCATAATAGTGAAGCGGGTCCTACTGTATAGTACTATTTATGTGAATAGTGATTTATGGCCTCCACTGTGCAATACTATTCACCGTGCATCATTTTTCCGTCTCTTCACAAATTTGGGCGCGCTTCCGCTCACATCTATAAAGTGTTTATTACATTTGGGATGTATCGTACTCTTGATATTACTAACAAGTGGTATCAGAGCTCTTTTGGTTCGGTGGGATTTATTCTTAGTATGCTCTGTGGTTGCAGCTTAGTCTAATCTTCCACATCAGAAAAGAATTTCTCCCTAGTACTTGAGGATCAACCCTTGGTTACTGGAAGACAGTGTGATACTGTGAGAGTGTAGTTTGGAAAGGTTCTGGCTAACGAAAGACTTGGTATTTAAGCGTGTCCATTGTGACCCACCTCTCTTTCCTGGGAACCCTCTTGGTGTACTATTTACAGTTGATTTGCGCTATTCCAGTATACGGTTACAGTATAAGGTTTTGACTAAGATCCAAGATGTCGGTGCCAAAATTTGAAGTGGAGAAGTTTGACGGGTCCAATGACTTCAGATTATGGAAGCTGAAACTGCAGACATTGCTTAATCAGCAAGGTCTTGTAAAGGTGTTGGAAGGCAAAGAAAAATTGCTAGAGTCATTAGCTAATGACAAGAAGGAGGAGATGATACTCAAAGCACTGAGTACAATACAGTTGAGTCTTGCGGACAATGTTCTGCGAGAAGTCATGGAAGAAGAAACCGCTGATTCACTATGGAAGGCTTTAGAAGAAAAATACTCTATAAAGACCTTGTCCAACAAGCTTTATCAAAGAAAGAGACTGTACACGTTTAAATATTCAGGAGGAAAATCAATGCAAGAGCATATAGACGACTTCAATAGAATGATCTCTGATGTTGGAGCAGCTGGAATTAAAGTAGAAGATGTTGACCAAGCCATGATCTTATTAACTTCGCTACCTCCGTCTTATGATAACTTCTGTGATACCATACTTTATGGTAGATCCGATATCTCAGTGAAAAATGTCAAAGAATCACTGATGATAAAAGAGCATCAGAAGTTAGTATCTGGACCCAATGCCGAAGCTCTTGCAAATGGGTTGTTTGTAACGAGAGGGCGAAGTCAAGAAAGAGGATCAGGAAGTAAAAGCAAGAGAAGATCAAAGTCCAAAAGGCACAAGTCTGTTAAGTGCTTTCATTGTCACCAGATGGGACATATCAGAAGTAATTGCCCAGAGAAAAAGGAGAAATCAGGAGATTCTGCTAACATAACAATTGAAAGTTCTGATGATAGTGATGCTGATGCTGGTTCGGCCTTGACAGTATTCACAGGAGACATAGGAAATGAATGGATCCTAGATTCTGGTGCATCCTTTCACATGACACCTAATCAAAAATTTTTCTCATCCTATAAAAAGCGGGATGGAAAAGTTAGATTGGGAGATAATAGAATAATTCCAATTGTAGGGGAAGGAGATGTGCAAGTAAAATTGGATGATGGTACTAAAAGGACGTTTCAAGCATGGCATGTTCCAGAACTGGGTAGGAACCTGATCTCATTGAGTGCCCTAGATAATCGGGGGTACAAGTTCATTGGAGAGGGTGGATTCTTGAAGGTGATCAAAGGTTCAATGGTGGTGTTAAAAGGAAAATTGCAAGGCGGGATCTATCTATTCCTGGGAAGCACAATCGATGGAATTGCTGCTGTTCTATCCTCTGAAAGAAATGATGATGCTACACGAATGTGGCACATGCGGCTTGGTCATATGAGTGAGAAAGGAATGACCATACTTGCTGGTAAAGGCTTACTGAAAGGCTTGAAGAATTGCAAACTTGGTTTCTGCGAAAATTGTGTATTTGGAAAGCAAAAACGGGTTAAGTTCAATTCTGGCAAACACAATAGCAAGGGGATATTGGAGTATGTCCACTCGGATGTTTGGGGTCCAGCCCCTGTCAACTCTATAGGTGGAGCTCGCTATTTTCTTACTCTGATAGATGATTATTCCAGGAAAGTCTGAATTTATTTCCTGAAGAAAAAAAAAGAGGTGTTCGACAAATTCAAGCAATGGAAGGCCATGGTCGAGAAGCAAACCGGGCGATCAGTCAAGAGACTGAGAACTGACAATGGCGGAGAATTTTGTAGTAAAGAATTTGCAGAGTTCTGCAGAAATGCTGGTAGAGTAAGGCACTATACTATACTAGGAACACCACAGCAAATTGGAGTTGCAAAACGGATGAACAGAACACTTCTAGAGCATGCAAGATGCATGCGAATTAATGCAGCACTTCCTAAATCATTTTGGGCTGAGGCAGTCAATACGGCTGTATACCTGATAAACAGATCTCCATCAACTGCTATTGATCTGAAGATTCCACAAGAGGTATGGTCCGGTCGACCCGTAAACTATTCTGATTTGAAAATATTTGGTTGTCCTGTGATGCCCATGTGAATGATGGTAAACTTGAGGCGAGGGCAAGAAGGTGTATATTTCTAGGGTATGCACGAGGGGTGAAAGGCTACAGACTGTGGTGTACAGAAAAGGCAAGTTCACCTAAAATTATTGTCAGCAGAGATGTCACTTTTGACTAGGCGGCAATGCTAAATCAGAAGAAGGAATCAAATTTAGATGAGGCAGAAACAGATCATGGTGCTAGGAAGCAGGTGGAGCCGGAAATTGACTGTAGGAAGATGAAACAAGAAAAAGATACAATGGATCAGCCGAGTACTTCAGGAATTACTCAACCTGAAGTAAAACAACATGATGAACATGAAGATACTGGTGAACAAACCAGAGAGCCATACAGTATTGCTACTGGCAGAGAATGGCGAGAAATTCAGAAACCAAAAAGATATCTGGATTCTGTTGCCTGTGCACTTGACTTATTAGATGCAGAGCCTATAGCCTTTGCCTTGGCTATGGCAGATGGTGCAGTTGGAGATGAACCATGCACCTACTGTGATGCAGTAGATAGTAAGGAGTCGAAGTTGTGGCTGATAGCAATGAATGAGAAGATTGAATCTCTTTAGAAAAATCAAACGTGGGAGCTAGTACAACTTCCAAAGGGGAAAAGAGTAGTTGGCTGTAAATGGATTTACAAAAGGAAAGAAGGAATCCCTGGAATTGAACCTCCAAGGTTTAAGGCAAGACTGGTAACAAAGGGTTATACTCAGAAGGAGGGTATTGACTTTCATGAAGTATTCTCTCCTGTGGTGAAGCATAGCTCTATTCGAATCCTATTAGCTATTGTGAGTACGTTTAACTTGGAGCTAGAACAGCTTGATGTGAAGGCGGCGTTCTTACATGGTGAGCTAGAGAAGCAAATCTACATGAGTCAACCAGAGGGATTTGTAGTTCCTGGAAAGGAGAACCATGTTTGCCTATTGAAGAAGTCATTATATGGCTTGAAGCAGTCCCCGAGGCAGTGGTACAAAAGGTTTGATGCATTTATGATTGGTACTAGATATAGTAGAAACCAATATGATAATTGCATCTACTCTAAGGAGCTTCCAGATGGTTCACAGATTTATCTGTTGTTGTATGTAAATGATATGCTAATTGCAGCTCACAACAAGGCTGAAATTAGTATGTTAAAAACACAGTTGGGAAAAGAATTCGAGATGAAGGACTTGGGTGTAGCAAGGAAAATTCTGGGAATGGAGATTCTTAGGTAGCAGAATAGTGGTAGGTTGTGCTTGACGCAACAAAATTATATTATGAAAGTGCTACAACGCTTTAATATGGATCAGTTCAAACCAGTTGGCACTCCATTAGCTACACATTTTAAGCTATCTTCAAAAGAATGTCCGAGAACTGAGGAGGAGGTGGAGCACATGTCTCATATACCTTATTCTAGTGCAGTTGGCAGCCTTATGTATGCCATGGTGTGTACTAGACCAGATATTTCACATGCAGTGAGTATGGTAAGCAGATTTATGAGCAAACCTGGAAAGACACACTGGGAAGCTGTGAAATGGATCATGCGGTACCTGAGAGGTTCCACTGATGTCTGTTTGGTGTTTGAAGGTCAGAAGAACCATGGAGTTGTGGGTTATGTAGATTCTGATTATGCAGGTGATTTGAATAAAAGGAGGTCATTGACAGGCTATATCTTTACAGTCTTTGGATGTACTATTAGCTGGAAGGTGACATTACAATCTACAGTGGTATTGTCAACTACTGAAGCTAAGTATATGGCATTGACTGAGGCTGTTAAAGAGAGCATCTAGGTGCATGGTCTTTTGGATAGTTTTGGGTTGAATCAACATGTACCAGTTGTACATTGTGATAGTCAAAGTGCCATTCATTTGGCCAAAAATCCAGTCTATCATGAAAGGACAAAGCACATTAATGTTAGACTTCATTTTGTCAGAGAAAGTATCAATAATGGTACTGTTGCAGTTCAGAAGATTGCCACAATTGAAAACCCAACTGATATGATGACAAAACCGTTGCCGATTGACAAGTTTAAGAATTGCTTGGACTTAGTCAATATTTGCAGAAGTTGAAGGCTGTTGCAAAATACAAAGCCGAGGTGGAGAATTGTTGGGTGGCTTTGATTTTTCAAAGTTACTATGCATGCATAGTAACTTACATAGTAACTCCACCTAACCGTCTCACCTACTCACGGGAAGTTACTGTGCACTTGCATAGTAACTCCCTCGAAACTCTATAAATAGAGGGGATGGAAACGAAGGAAATCCATCCCAAGCTGAATGCATTTCTTAGCTGTTTTAGAAAGAAGTGGTATAAGCTTCTTGTAGTGAGAGAAAAATAGAGAGAGGGTGTAAAAAAATTCCAAGAGTGTAGTGTGAGTATACACTGGGGGTTTTGGGTCTATTCTCTAGATCTCTGTAATACTACAAATTGTAGTAGAATGGAGTCTCACTGGGGAAACACTATATTGTAATTACTTTTTAAATATAGTGGAGTATTTTTCGGAGTTTGGCCTGTGGTTTTTCCCTCAAAATTACAAGAGAGTTTTCCATGTTAAAATATTGGTGTGCAGTTCTTTTGATCTACTTTGTTGGTACGAATAGTAACGATACTATTCATAAATAGTGATGCGGGTCCCATTGTATAGTACTATTCATAATAGTGAAGCGGGTCCTACTATATAGTACTATTTACGTGAATAGTGATTTGTGGCCCCACTGTGCAATACTATTCACCATGCATCATTTTTTCGTCTTTTCACAAATTTGGGCGCGTTTCCGCTCACATCCATAAAGTGTTTATTACATTTGGGATATACCGTACTCTTGATATTACTAACACCTCCAACATGTCAACTAATTGTCGTGTCATGGCTCAAACACTACCACTATCAAGATATGCTTACTAGAAAGAAAATCCAAACAAACATCATGTAGTGAGGAAGTAAGACCTACATAGATACAAGGAGGACCCTATTTTTGGTCTAATATGACTTAGCCATTTTAACAAATAAGCCAAACTCTGGCTTTTTTACTAGGCTCTTTGCATAGTCTTTTAGCATGTCAAACCAACTTATTTATACCTGTATCATCTAAATTTGATAATTAAGTAGTTGGTGAGCTTGCTATTTTAACATGTTTATACTTTGGCCATAGAAAAATTTACTTCCTTTTATACACAGCGAAAAACCTTCACTTTTCAATCAAATTTGATGTGAGACAAATTCTCAATTCATTATACAATGTGTATGCAAGCGCCTATAAAACGAAGCAAATTAGTTCTCATCGCCTATAATTTGAGGTATGGTCATATGAGAGTGTGTATGTATGGAAGTGGTGATTATTGTAACACCCTAGTAATTAACCAGATACACCTAGGTTGAATCTGATTAATGACTAGACTTTACTCCTTGCTTTGGTTCTTTCTTCATAATTTGAAAATACTTAGTGAAATTACGAGCCATTTTTTTTAACACATAATTGAAAACGTGAGCCAAATACAACGTGAACGAGTAAGCGGAGTATAATAAGACGTTTAAGAATATATCACATCATATTACTTTGACTCCATCATATAACATTCATAAGCACATTATAGCATATATTTACATACAATAACCTCACTCAAAGGGTGGGTTATGTTCATACATCATTGTCTTATGCAAACTCATAAAAGAAAATATACATAAGGAAATACATGCCCCTAAACTAGATAACTCCATAAGCCAGGAAGGTTATCCTAAAACTAGGGTGCATGATCACACATAAATCTACTAAGAACCCTCTATGGCCACTATCCTGGAAATGGGGGAATAATTCCGATCCACTGATGAGCTCCCTTGGGAGGGGACACACGAGATGCACCAGGCTGGGGTAGCATGGACGGCCTTCTTACTAACCTCGGCTGAACAACTGTTTCCTCAATACCCTCTCTTATACGTGTGGGAGTAGGAGCAGAGCTCTCAGAATATACATGAGTAGGGGTGTCCTCTGAAGGATCAGTTTCAGAATATCTCATCTCGGGAACATACTCTGGAAATCCATGGACAGCAGATGAAGCGGGATAAGAATGTAACATCCTTTCATCAAGTGGTCGTGCATGTTCGAAAACCATTTCATCACCATAGGGAGAAGTAGGAGAAAATCGATAACTAGGGATAGGATGTGCAAATGGACGACCTATGTAAATAAAAACACGAACTGCGCACCTCCCTTCAAAATGATACGAGCGATGCACCGGATCATAGTGAAATTCCCAAGTAGGGGTATCAACGAACAGGACGAATATCGCCATCTGAATCTGGAGACAATGACGGAAATAAAGAAAAGGTAGTGAGAATCTTGCTAAAGAATTCTCAGTAGGGTACCTCCTTCTACAGTGTCATCATCAAAGTCCCCAGGAACCTCGGGATTATTCTAAAATAGTGAGCATGCAAAGATTCATTTTAAGTTCGGACAAATACTTAACCGAGGTTCGTCAATTTTTAATCATGCGTCTTATAATGCATCATAATCTTAACATGTCATATTTACAATGAACTTTTCCTTTATCATTACATCATATTCCTCATCATCATTATCAAATAACATGCATAAAAGAACGTCATATAATATTAGCTACACGTGGACACAGTGCACATTTTTCATTTCTTTAGTGCCTTAGGTGACTTAAAATCTTATCATCATCATTATTTTCCTTGGGCCACCCTATACTCCACCCTTTTGGGAGTAATTTAGGTTATGAGCTCATACTTTACTAGTCATCACTAGCATATACTTATCCCTTTTGATAAGCTAAAGTCCCGACTCTACCCTTTTGAGAGAACGGGTTAGGGGGCTAAAATCACCTTTTCACCACCTATAGTCTGATGGTTCCAAAGGATCATTTTCTTATAAGTTTAAGTCACCATTAAATCTTTGCATGTTATATCACAATACAATTCATGCATAAGCATTCTCATTATTTGCAACAACAACTATAACATGCAAGCCAGGAAATCATTCAATGATATCAAGTACTTAATAAGCATCCAATCCTTACATAGAATTATCAATTATAGAACTAATTAGTTACTAAACCAATTATGAATCATTCTCCTAACAATAAACCATAATTATCACAACTTCAAACATATCAAATCATTATCACACATTGATACTAAACTCAGATCAGTGGCCCAATCATGAACATCATGCAATTACATAGAATTATATTTTAAGTGCATATAAAATACTAGTTCCCCGTAAAATCCTTGCAAAGCCTTAAAACTCATTTAGAAACCAGTTCTTTTGTTAAATTTGGGAGGATCTTCACAATTAAAATTCTCACTTAAGATAAAAAGAGTAAGTCTTGAGCTTTAGAGATTTAGGTGACATCTTAGAATTATAAACATGCTATGCAACCTTATTTTAATCTTATCTTTATAAGGTGATAGCTTGGAATTATAAACATGATATGCAATTCCATTTCTTTATCTTTAAGATTTAAGGTGATGACTTGAAAATTAAACATGATGCAAGAACTTGAAATATAACATGATACAAGAAACTGGAGCGGCGGTAATCCGCACAAGACCAGTAGAGGGAGAAGAGAATATTAAGAAACCGGAGCGGCGGTAGTCCGCACAGGACCAGTAGAGGGAGAAGAGAATATTAAGAAACCAGAGCGGCGGTAGTCCGCACAGGACGAGTAGAGGGAGAAGAGAATTATTATTACATCTTTTTAAGCTCCAATCTCAAGACTTTTTAAAGAATAAATTCTTTAACTCCAATAATCATATTTCTTTGCTTGTGATACATGGGCAAGTCTTTGAGCTCTAGGATCTTTAGGTGATGGCATAAAATAAACATGTCATGCGTTGATTCTTTTAGCCATTATAAAATATAGTGAGAGCATAAATTAAATATGAGATGCAACCTCTTTATTATCTTGAAAGATTAAGTGATGACTTGAAACATAAACATGAAATACAAGCTTGGAATTTAAACATGAGAAATGCAAGTTCATTTATTCATTCTTGAAAATTTAGTGATGACATAGAAGGTAAACATGGTTATGCAAAGCATAAACTTAATCATGGATGCAAATTCATTTTGTTTCTTTACTAGAGCTCCTTCAAGACTTTCAAAGAATTATAAATTCAACCCAACACATATCTTAACAAGAATTAAAACATAAGAGGAAAATACATCTTTCAAGTTCTAAACTAAAAATCTTTGTTTTAGCATCATAAAGCATTATTCTTTAAAGTTTTGCATCAAGTGGAATTTTCAAGCTTTAGAGGCCTAACTTGTGATGGATTTACAACCCACCCTCAAGGTCCTTATCATCAAGCCATCATCTTAGTTCCACCTAGGCCATATGGCTTAATTGGTTAAAGAAAAATTGAAGAGGAAAACCGAAATGAAAAGCTAAGGTAAGTTCATAATTTTATCATTTTGAGCTAAAAACACAACTCCTCAAAGCATAGAAATAAAGTTAAAAACTACTCCCTACCTAATCTGAGTTGAAGAAGAGGAAGAGAACTTGATTTCTTGAAGTGAAATGAAACAAAATCTCCTTGAAAAATTGAAGAAAGAATTCAGCCAAAGAGGAGGAAGAAAGAAAGTTTTTGGTGCTCCTAAAAATAAGTTATGAACTAAGCATTCCAAGACCACTCAAGCAAGCCTATTTATAGAAGATTTTGAGGCTTCTAATTGGCCAAAATGATGAGGTAGTGGACAGAATTTTGCAGGAGAAATAAGGGAGGAAAAATCATTTTAGACAAAGTTGTATGAAATTAAGGAATTATGTCTCTTATGGTGACATTTTGGCATTTTGTTTTAGTGCAACTTTTGGCAATAATTCAGCTGCATAATGGCATCAATAATTTCGTCCATTACAGCCCAAAGAAGTGAAATTTGTGTGTTCCATGCATTATTTAGGTGTAGGCAAGGTATTCATGTAATTTAGAGAATTTACGGTTAAGGGCTTAAGTGAATTAGTAAGCAATTTGGGTGTTTTTGAGCAGTTTTGGGTTCTAATCAATCTAAATACATAATTTTGACTCTAGATTAATATTTAGAATTTAATAAGCTTTAATTTGAGCCTAATATTGCTTAGGTTTCAGATATCTGAATCAAAAATCCCGAAATTCGCAAAACTGCCCAAAAACAGGGGCAAAACCGTACTTTCACTTAAAAATTGCCCGAGGCCACCCGAGCTTAACCAATGGTTAATCATGGCTTAAAAACACATTTTAAAACATTTTAGTGAGGTTCGGGCTCTGGCACGCGACATCGGAGTTAAAGCATTTGCGAGGCGTTTTGGTCATTTCGCACGTCGGAACTCAAAATTGAGATCTTTCTGCTCTATTAACACACATAACACAAACAATCCCTTATTATCCTCAAAACATCCCCTTGAAAATAGGGGGCCCACGATCCTCATTTTCTGAGTAAAATAACTTCAGGGGCATTTTGGTTATTTTATACGTACAGAAATTCGAGATTTGTGACTCTCGCATGAATCGTTCCTAACCTCTCTTCTAATGTTATATTCCTTTATTGAGGATTGTTTGCCCTCAAATCTTATGTAATAATTACCTATGGTAATTCGGTAATTTCTAATGACAGTAAAAATTACAGTAAAAATTGGGGCGTTACAATTATCACATTTCTGTCTTGTGCTTGGTGCAATAGCCAAGTTAGTAAACCAGCTTTTACATTGCTTTTGTTATAAAAATTGAAAAAAGTTAAAAAGTTTATACAATAATATATATAAATCAATAGAGGTTAGTTTTTTTTTTTTTTTGTAGTTACCTATTCACATCGGTTTTGGCCGATTTTTGATAGATTGATTCTTAGTTCAATCTATTGGGTTGGCCCAATTTTTTTAATTTAAGAAGTTTGTAAAGAGATTTTTAGTCAGGCCAATTTTTAAAGGAAATCAGGCTGAGGCTTACCAAAGAAGGGGAAAAAAAAATACCAAAAACATGGAAAAGGTCACAAGCCAAGATCAAAGTGATGAGCGGTAACTCACATTAAAATTTTCCAAATTTGAGCTGCTATTGATTGGTGAGTTTTTTGCTTTAAAAAATGAGTTGAATGGAGAGTCTAGGTGTTCCCCAGAGGCCCAGGTTATTATTATATGATTTTTCAGGGGTTTGGAATTCTCCATATGTTAGGGACGAGACTTCGCAAACACATTAAAGCAACATTATGTGCATGCGATCCATACCGAAAGTTCAAGGTTACATCCTCTAAAGAATAGTACATGACATTTTATTAATTTGGTGAAAGTTTTTATAGCAAACTTTCCATTATTTGAAAATTATGTAGAACAGCATAAATCTATCAATAGTTGTTCCCAAAGATTATACTCAGCTTCATTATATGTGCTCTAATGTGATCATATAATTGCTCTCAATTTACACTCCCTCTCCAAATAAAAAATGAAATTTCAAGGGATCCAAGAGACGCTGTTGTTTATATGGGAGCTGGGGCAGGTGCTGCTTGTATGTCATCTGAGAAAACAGGAATAGGGCCAGGTGCAGCTCCAGAGCTCACAAGCTCGATCATAGCACGTCGAGGGTTGATCCTTTGCTTCTCACACAGTTCCGGCAAAAACACCCCTGCATTATATCAAAGCAATCTTCACTATTGTCTAAGCATATATATATATATATATTGAAAAAAAAAAAGAAGAGTACAAACAGAGTTCTCTGCAAATAATAAAAACAGAAGATGTTCTTCCACAACATTAAAAAGGAAAAAAATAGAGAAAAAGAAACCGGTTCTTCTTCGTTGTTTGGTAAAGAAGTGTGACTGTATACCTTGATTCAATTTGAAGTTAAGAGTGTTGCAGGGTAAGGTATCTTGGTGCTTTCATAGTGCAAAGTCATGAAAGCAAGAGGCTGGAGCAGAACAAGAATACGCATTGCCCCATGTTGAAGGAAAGGTGACCATACACACATTTTCATGTAACATGGCCCTACTATAATTTTCAAAGAACGGCCAAACACCACACATCCACACAGAAAAAGACAGAAGTACAGTAAATTCTTGGAGAAGTTTCAACTGCTTGTTAATGACTATTCTTTCTTCTTTCTCTTCTTACAGAA
Organism: Dalbergia cochinchinensis; assembly: GCA_031216125.1. Classification (NCBI taxonomy): domain Eukaryota; kingdom Viridiplantae; phylum Streptophyta; class Magnoliopsida; order Fabales; family Fabaceae; genus Dalbergia; species Dalbergia cochinchinensis. The sequence continues at coordinate 70,217,062 of CM062368.1, forward strand.
CGAATACAGGGTAACTAAAGACCATGAGTACTACACTACTACTACTTTCAAAAGGAAGATAATTGAGAAAGGAAAGCCACAAAATTACCTCGGAAGTTAACCAAAATCATGCATAAAAATTTTTGGAACCAAATAAAAGTAATGTTTGAGTTTGACACAATGTTTTACATATATGCTGAACTGAACATTATAATGAGACTATACCAATAAACAATTCTTACCCTCTCCAGCAGCCAAATTGAAGTAAAGGTCAACAAGGTTAGGACATTTATGGTAACAAGCTGGTGAGCAAAGCTTGGCAGTGAATTGTGGCTCAAGCAAAGCATCAGATGAAATGCCAACAATCTTCCTATCAACCCCACATGACTCCACACATTGATCTGTCTCTATGTGTTCCGCCATCCTCTCCACCACCACTTCTGATGTCCGGCACTGGTATTCGACGCCGCCATCGGCTGCCCTCTCCGTCTCCAGCAAACACCTCTTCCCTGAGGAAGCTATTGAGAAGGCACATGCATCCTTTGGCAACTCCTCACACACAATCTCAGCTGTCAATATCAAAACACAAGAAAGAATCAAATAAGGCAATTTTATTTCAATAGACATGAAAAAATACACAGCAGGATATGTGTATATAGAGCAAACGTACCCAAAGATGCATGGATGAAAAGGGAAGAAAAGAACAAAACCAAAGGCAATTGGGTTGAGAAAGACATGGTTTGAAGTGCTGGCTATATAATGTAGTAAGTAGCGTATCAAATTTTTTTTGAGGGTGGATTGACCGATATAAATAGTTTTGTGAGAGAGAAACAAAAGGGTTTGTGTATAAAATGCGAAGTGTGGAAGAGATGAACCACGAAATGTAAGTGGCACCAAAGGTCTATATATATAGGTGGGAATGAGGTCACGATGCTACGTTTCTCTAATAGACGCGTTAGGAAGGCTAACAGCTAGCTCTCTACGTGTGTACGCCACTCCCTTTAATCATCGGTGTAATTTTTAAATATTAGTTTTGACAATTAATATGTTAAAAGTTTTAATACGTAACAGATGATCTCGTATAGTTTTAAATCTACAAACTAATTTACTTAATTCCCAATTTAACATATAACAAAAAGCTCATAGAATTTCAAATAATTTTTGTTTACCAACCAGCATTGGGTGCATTGTTTACCCCCATTTTCACCCCCAGCTGAACACACGCTAAGGGTTGAATCCAGTGATAAACAAGTTATAGACAGAGGACTAAGGTTAAAAACAAAACTGTTGAAAAGATCACATGGTAAAAGACCATTTATTTAGTCACAATAGTATCTAAGAGTAGAAATCTCTTAAAAGACTAAAGTAAAATCTTCTAAGAGAGCATGTAGAATTAAGATTACAAGAATTTACATGGCACGTAATAAAGTTTAAACTGAATCAAGATTGTATAAGATGACTTACGTTTTACCTTCATTAAATATACAAAGATGATTTTCTTTTATTCTACTCTTTTTATTGCGAGTTTGGTTCAATTTCCATGCGTTCATTATCGATGACATGTGTACACTGATTTCCAACAAACTGAGGCATAGAAGTCAAGCAGCCATATTTGCATATTTGCACATTCATTCATATTTACGCAAAATCAAATCCGCGTGCTTCTATAGATCTCGGCAGTTCTTTTGTTCTAAGCTCTTTTTTTTCACAGGAAGTTTAATTTAGGACGTGTGCTGATAATATAATAAGCCTGCCTTAAACCTTAAATCCAAAATCCATTTTTTTTAAATGAAAATTTAAGGTGGAGGGAAGGTCCATCCTATTTTCAGCCTGTTTGTATTCCGTCCACAATCGATTCTTGCCAATGCAGCAATTTGAAGCTTCTCACAAACCTTGCATTTGGAAGCGGCAAAGGGCTTAATCAAACAGGCCCTTTAAGATCAGAAAAATTAAATGTCCACTTATTCATTATTGCTTAGTACAAACGACTAGAAAGTGAATCCGAATTATGGTAATCAGGTAATGTTATGAGAAAAAGTTGACCATGTTGGTGATACGGTAATAATAAGCCTAATCGCTACAAACAACTGGGAATTTGCTATATTTAGGAGAATAAACCAGATCTTCGGGGTGACGCTAGCTAGTTAAGTTGTTCACGTCGTAAGTGACACCTCAATTCTTTTCTTGCTTTTCTAGTTTTGTGTTTCCCACATATTCGGACTTTTGTGTACTCAATTAAAAACACCGTCTCTAGAGGTTCTCCCTGAGCTTCCAAGAAAAGTCATGGTACAATAAGGCTCGAAGGCAGAATGGGAGAAGCTTCCAGAGCATTGCCATTTGTCCAGATTCCAGAACAAATGTTGCAAGACGCAAACCACAGGAATTTGCTAATTAAAGCTAGGGGTGATGACAATCCGATATAGTTCCATTTTGAGAAGATTCCAATTGAATCAAATTAATTGATTTACACGTAGTATCAACCATTCGGTTTGGCTTTCCTATCAAAACCTAACTAAACTAAGCCTTTTCTAATCGTTTAATTTGGTTTGACTATTTGATTCATCACAGAGAATTAACAATCAAAATCTAAGATTAGTAGCATCAACACTAAATCTACATTTGTATTTTAAAATCAACGCTAAATCTTTTTGAGGTGGTCTGAAGTTTTCTATAATCACTAGTAGGCTGTTACGAAAAGTGAGTACTGTGAAAGCTAATACAGGGGTGCAGGGGTGTATTGTGTCAAGGTGGTGTAGTGGTATAGACTCAGGTTTATATGATTTTTGTGTTCTGTGAAGTGATGTGCTCATAGTCATCTGTACCTTTGACGTGAGTATTTAATTTTGATTAACTGTCCAAAAAAGAAAAAGAAAAAACCTAAATCTTTATTTGAAGATCGAGTCTGAATTGATCAATTTTTAGTTCAGTTCATCAGATTGGTTCGTTCAGTTCGAATTGAATCATTGAATTTAAATGTTATTTTTTATTTCAATTTTTTCCAAAAAGTTTCAATAAGAAACACCATAAGACATCAAATTTTATGTAAGCAAATTTACATATTGAAGTATGATATTCTAGTATTTACAGAGAAGAAGCCTAGAACATAGTATTCAATAGCATAATTGGAATGGCACAACGATAAAAAAAACTTGAAGTTTTTTTATATCACAACATATTATCCAAAAAGTACAGCTCTAATATCACAACAATTCAGAATTCAAAAGAATAAATAGTAGAATTCATATGTAAAGCCTTAATCTGGGTTAGTTTAGATCGAGTTTTAGATTAGGGAATGCAAATCCAATGATCGAATCAATGTATCCTTAGTTTTAATTAAATCCTAATAGATTGACCCCATGAACCGATCCAAACCGAACTAACTTAATTTGGATCTGTTCAAATTTATTGGATTCATTGGGGGTGGTCTAATCCACTTAGATCCCTAATAACAATCATTACTATATGACATTTTTCCTTAAACACTATTAAATTATATTACCCTTTAATTAATGATTTATAATCTTCAGAAACAGAAGCAGCAAAGCTGGAAAGTGCTAGTTTTATATAAATGTCTCAAATTCGAGTTCTATTTAGTCTTAGCCCCTGCTTTCTTTTCAAATAAAATACACTTCATTTACATGCGTATGGTTATTATGGAAATCACTGAATGGCCTCAAACTCACGTAGCAAAGGAAAAAATTCTTATCAACTTTATTTCTTTTGATATTTGACCGATAAACAACATAAGGAGATTATTTTCACCTGCCTTGCTGTATTTGCTTTTAGATTATGATCATTGTCGTTGGAAGCAATCTTTGTCGATCTGCCAGTTTGTGTATAGTTTTTACTGTGACGAACGTTATTCCCGCATTATGGCCTGCATTGGCTTTAGTATATGTCTCTGGGTTCTGGGATAGCTTTAGAAACGTTAACTTCATTTGTGTAGTGAGAGTGTAAGATATTGCACCCTTGATCATAAACGATCTAGCTTGCCTCGGCTAATGACACATCCTTTACTGTCATTTGTATATTATCAGATCATTAAAGAAGTTTAACTATTTTGATTACTCCACGATGATGAGTTGAACTTCTTAAATTATATATGAATAACTTATTATTTCGAAGAGTATAAATTATACCGTGATGAACCATCCTTCAAAAATATTTAAGTTGATGGTAGAGATAACTAAATAGATTTATATCTAATATGCCCTACGCACTAATGTCTCATTTTCTTTTCATTTCAAAAATTCACAGTGGTTAAATGTCAATATATTTCTTCTAATGTTATTAATAATAATTGTTATTGGTGTTCTGTTATTGTAGAGACTAGAAGAAGAATAGTGGGAAGGTGAAACTACATTTGTTACAGAAGGCTTCTCAAGGATCCAACCTATAAATAGTGCACAAGCAAATAGTGCACAAGCTGGTGCACAACGAAATGTTCCCCATTCCTTTGAATCAAGTCATATTCCAATAAATAAAAATGTAAGTACTCTCTAACTTGATAATTGTATATATTACATGCTTGAGTTTGAGATTGTTACTGTTGATGATGTAATACTTATTGTGAAGATTGCTATAAAATTGATCCTCTAATTTTATCATATTGATCTTTTCTTCATGTTGGCATTTCTATCTTGGAGTTTGGTTCATTTTTGAGGAATAGTCTTGGTGGAGCTTGTTTTCATAGGGCCAGTAATTCTATTAATTATATCGTTAGTTTATGAGATTGTTTCAATATATTTATCAAACTTTTGTTGCTGCTATCTTGTTTTCAACAATTATATTTGTTGTTCTGCTGATGTTATTTAAAACATGGTGGATTCGTTGGTGTTCTAACATCTTTGAATTTTATTTTTGTGTAGGTTAATATGAATGCATCATTGGATGATAATAAAGATTTTTAGCATATGACATTGTGAAGAGTGAAGATGAGATGAATTATGCTGCCATTTTTTGAGACCTATTGATGTGTTTTATTTAAACTTATTTCTACTTAGACTATGTTAATCTTTAAAGTATTTACACTAATATGTTAGCATTGGAACTATTGATGGATGTTATTTGAATTGTTTTTTTTAACATTGATTATCCTATTATTAGGTTACAAATATTTTAGAGTTTAAGATACATAATTGATTGATTAAATGATGTTGGCTTATCTTATATTTGTTTATCATTAGAAAATATTGAATAAAAAAATTAAATATATAAAATAATTAGTTATTACTAAATAAAAAAAGCTACAAAGCTTATCAATTATAGACAATGCTTAGAAGTGTAGCCTTTGATGTCAAAGGATAGGCAACATGAAAAAAAATGTGGCCTTAAGCTGGCGTATTCACTATACCAAAGGTCACGCTTCTAAGGGTGGTCGATTGTGTAAACCTAAGGCCATGCTTTTAAGCGTGGCGTATTCACTATACTCAAAGGCCACGCTTAAAACCGTGGCCTTAGGTTTACACAATCGACCACCCTTAAAAGTGTGGGCTTAAGTGCAGAATTAAGATTGTATCATAGACAACTCTTGAAAAGCGTGGCTATAGGTATAGCGAAAAGTGTGGCCTACGTTAAACCAAAGACCACATTTTTTTCATCAAAAGCCATGCTTTGACTATACCATGGCCTTTGCATCCAAACACCGTGGCCAAAGAGCAAAGGCAACGCTTGAATAAGCCATGCCATCAAAAAGTGTGACCTATTATCAAAGGCCACACTTGTCATTATTAAAGATCACATTTTTCTAACGTTGCCGAAGAGTATTTTTGTTGTAATATTTCTTTAGTATTATTATGTAACACTAGTACAGCGACCTATGCAATGCATGGGGTTAAATTTTACTTTAAGTAAAACATTGAAAAACTATTTTATTAAGTAGTACATTTTCTCAAGACATATAACAATTATATTAAGATATATTCATCACATTTTTAATCTAAATGGTGAATGAATCTGAAAATGCACAATGATGCAAAATACTAAACAATTTCTTATGAACTACATTTAATGTCTCACTACTTATATTTCCATCCTTTGAGAATATTTAAACTTTCAAATATCAAATAGTGAATACACAATTAATTTATCCAAAATCAAATTAAGACTTTTTCATTTTAATTAATGGTTCAAAAATTAAAAATTAAACGTCTAATAACTGATTGCCATTAATTTAAAAATCAAATAATATGTATACATATAAATATGATTAAACACACTAAACCATAATATAATTTGAAATTCAGGCTACTAATTGTGCTATTTGTATAGACATATATCATATATCAATTGTTAAGAGTTTACGTAAAATCATTTATATTTTTCAATTGGGTTGTTATTATAATGATACAAAATTTTAGATTTTATTCTTTCTTTAATATTTAAGATTTAATATTATGATAGTACAATGATATGCAAAGTTTAAGATTTTATAGACTCATGTAATACTTTTTCTTCGTTATTTAAAAGTTGAACTATACTCAATAAATAATATATAGTTGTGATGGATCAGAAATGTATTTTGAATTATAATAAAACTGATAAGATGATTGGGTTATATATATGCTATGAAAATAAAAAAATGAAAAATGTAATGGAGTGAAATAAAACTTATCCGGCTTTAAAAATATTCTCTTTCTAAAAATATGTTTATGTTCTATATATATATATTATATATATATATATAACAGTATGCAAAAAGTTGTAAACCAATATGCAAAAAATTATAAATAAGTATGCAAAAACTTTTTGCATATTAGTTTACAACTTTTTGCATCTTGGTTTATAACTTTTAACTTGGTGTAAGTATATGGTGTAAGTGTGGTAGTGGACATTTATCATTTCTCTAAAGATGTATTAGAAATCAATAGCTATATGTTTATTTTAAATCATTTAATATATTTTTCAAATGTGATGAGCTTAGAATGATACAAAAGTAATAGCAAAAGAATGCTAGTATTAATTGTGATGGTATTCAAAATATTAGTATAATAATGTATGATATTCTAAATCAAAAGTAAAAAACAAAAAATGTTATTAATAGCAATTATTAAAGTATACAAATATTAAAACCCAAACATGTAATACTTTAAGCAAAAATGCATACTTCCAAACCAATCAAGCACAACTCAGTTACAAAAAAAAGAAAAAATCAACTGAGCAAAATCAATAATATAATATTTACAATTGTTTTATTATTATAACTCCAAAAAAAAATGTATCAACTTGAAATTATCAAATATATCCCGAAAATATTCTCCTTCTTAACAACCACCTTTCTCATTTTGTTGTTTGATGATTGTAGAGTGGAATCTCGGACACTAACTTGATTGTTCTTAGATCCCTCTTTTTTGCTAGCATTTTGTGGCTTGAATTCACCAAGTACCCTTGATATTTTGCATTTGTGGATAACCTTTTTCAACTACCTCTCATAAAATCTATAGTGAAATGCAAGCAAATTAGTTTGTAGCATATAATGAGTTGTGACAAAAGACAACAAATAACTCACCATATTATAGGTGCTCATCAGCTTTCTATGTGTTTAACAGTTTAGGAAAAGGTTTGATAACGAACATATCAATCAAAAAATTAGGATCTTGATTGTATTTCCTTCACAAAAGTGTTATGCATAAAATTTAACTTATATTTATGCAGAGTGGTCTTGATATTGATATTGTTGAATCTGACCATGAAGTTTGACATAAGATAAAGATTTCCTTCATGCCAAAGTGGTATATACTTCTCCATTAAAGCACGCCTTATTATTGAATGGACGATTCTGTGGTATTTCTCAGTCATTTCCTCTTGTGCCATTAAAAGAGTTTCTAATTCTCCAATTGAAACTCGTACTAGTCTTGAAATCATTATAGTAATGAAAGCTAAATACTCTTCAAGCAATCCATTAAAAAATGCCTCCACATGATCCACATCATTCACTGTTACAGCAACAGAAATTAATGCATCAACAATTTTCTTTACTTCATGCAAGTAATAATCAACAGCTCCTTCTTTCTTAAGATTTCCTAGCTTATTGTTTAATTACGAATTTTAGCAATGATTGGAGAAGTAAAATAAGTCTCTAACATTTTCCATATGTGATGAGAAAGCTCGCACCAACCATTTTAGTGGTGAATGGCTTTGCAATGGAGGATAACAACCAAGAATTTAGCAACGCATCCTGCTTCTTCCATTTTTGGTACTCGAGACCAAAATTTCTTTGGAATTCCATTTCCAAGGATGTGATCTAACAAATCATAACCTTCAACCATAGCTTCAATTTTCTCTTTCCATGGTAAATAATTTTCTTCATCCAGTTTTTGTGAAACAGTATTTAAGGATTGTTGTCACATTGCAGAAGATGAACCTTGCGAGCTTTGCATGGAATATAGAGAACTCATGGTGATCAGAACCTAAGCTCTAATACCATGAAAGGTATCAATGCTAGGTTTAGAAATGAGATAATGCATAAAGAAGAAGGTAGAAAGAGAGAGAGATTTTTGAATTTTGTGATTATGATTTCTAATGAATGATTATAGTTACATTTGAGCTTATACACAAGTTAGTGTAAGCATGAGAGTGTAACTAACTCTCTAATAGACTTTAATCAATTTTTACCCAACTCCAACTAACTTATCTTCTTCCTATTCTCCTTACAGATCTAAAATTAGAATATACATTTAATTATCATTATCCTAACAGTCATAATTATATAGAGCTATTAATTACCGGATCACCAATAATTCTATCCATTTATCATTCCAATAATAGGAAGGAAACAATTTTAGAACCAATATTCTCTTATTATATATTATAATAGATAATGGATAATAGATTCCAGTGCAAAAGCTTTGTTTGATATCCTCTTATTTCACACAGGAAATCATATATACTAATATATGAAATTTAAGATTTTATAGAATCATGTGATATTATTTTCTTAATTAGTAAATCAAAAACTGCTCTAAAATTAGAATATACAATTTATTCTCATTATGCTAAATATCAATTGATTATATATAATTATTAGTTACCAAATTACCAATAATTCTATCAATTTATCATTACAAATAGGCAAAAAACAATTTCTGAGCCACTATTCTCTTATTATATAATATAATAGATAATAGATTCCAATGCAAAATTTTGTTTTGATATCCTTTTATTTCACATAGGAAATCATACTAATATATGAAATTTAAGATTGTATAGAATCATATGATATTATTTCTTTAATTAGTGAATAAAAAACTGATCTAAAATTAGAATAAACAATTGATTTTTGTTATGCTAAATATCAGTTAATTAAATAGAGTTATTAATTACCAAATTACCAATAACTTTATCCATTTATCATTGCAAATAGGCAGGAAACAGTTTCAAAGCTGCTGTTTGTAGGTGAAGATGTGCACGAGAAGGGGAGTTGAATTATGCATAATTCCTTTTCACATTTTTTGAAACTTCTGAAAAATAATTACTATCAAGTGTAAAACTTGAAATGCAGTGGAAATAGTTAGTAGCTTCAAAAAGTGGATTTCTGAACTTTATTAAATAAGGCATTTATTATTAAAAGAAATGACAGAAAGCAGGAATGATATATAAGATCAATAGTAATAAAAGAATGATGCAACAAGGATAAATAAAAGAGATCAGAGGAAGAGAGAGAAAAGACAAGGAATTTTATACTGGATCGGCCAATCTGTTTATATCTAGTACTCAACAATTGTTGAGGTTCCATTTAAAACAACTTTCTCAACATGAGAAAGTAAAGATGGATAGTCTTTATATTAGCTTTCCTAAGCTCTCATCCGTGGGTTTCAGAAATTACCTGATGCCATAGATTGAGTAGTTCTGTACTAGCCTCTCCAACCTAACCTGTGATCAGTAGCCACTCCTATAGTCATGTTAAAAGTAGTCTTGACACTGGTTTCTCCAAGCCAAACTGTGAGCAGAAGCAACATCTACTGTCACGTTGAAAGTAATCCTAACACTGGCCTCTCCAAGCAAAACCGTGAGTAGAAGCAACCTCTACTATCAAGTTGAAAGTAGTCTTGACACTGGCTTCTCCAAAACAAACCCTGACTAGTAGCAACCAATGCTGTCTTGTTGCAAGTTTTACCTTAGCCTCTGCAAACTATGTCTCACACTGATCACTAACGAATCAAGGATACAAAGGTTAAGTGTTTGGGTTGCCACTCAAACTAACCTAAACTCAAGTTTCCTTAACATATACATAGAAGTTCCTGGGACCAACTTGAATGACTTCTTTCTGCTATTTCTTTCATAGGAAGAGCATAAGTCTAATTAAGAATATAGAAGGAAGATTTTCTTTACACTTCAAGGATAAAACTAATTACATAAAAAAGATTGAATATTCTAGGAAGTGAGAAGAGATTTTTGCAGAGTTTCCTCTGTTGAATCTTAAAATCTCTCATCTATCTTCAAGCTTAGCATCTCCTTTTATAATGGTCTTTCTTTTTGACCATTGCCATAGATCAGTTCCTCAAGTGGCACGTGTTGAACATTATTTGTGTCTTGAAAAGAACAACTAGAAGAGAGGTTGACAGAACTTGTCACATTGGTTTCAGAAACCGTTGTAAATATGAGTTTTCTGATCTTTCTTCAGAAACCACTTTTCTACTTTCTGAGCTTCCTTTCTGAACTCCTCTTTCATGAAGCTAGGGTAATTGATTAAATAGGCAGAAGAGATGACGTACTAGCTTAAAACTGGGTTTGACTTGATAATTTAAAATTCAAATTTAAAATTTCCTCCCTTTCCTATAGCATTCTTTGCTCCACTCATGGGTGAGCTTTCTGAAGAACGCAATCAATCCCTTGAAGATTTTTTTCACTTTCTGAAATTCAATCAAATCTTCGTTCCTGATTATATTTTTGCGATTATGATGATTGAAGATTAAGTAACACGTTACATATGGACATATTGTGATTTCTTCATCTTGAGTGTACTTTCTGATGTCCCATAATACTTTCTGAAGTCTTTGAACTTGGTTCCTTGTAGCGTTGAAAACTTCTTCACATCATTAGCTATCAAATGCTTGGATAAGGATATAATTTTACTTCTATTTCATAACAAATCTCGTAACATGTTTACACATCCATAGTAAAATATATATACTTATTTGAGTAAGTCTTACTCTTGCTAAACAATAGATACCTGTTATAATCTTATAAGAAACTCAAAAGAAACATCAGTCATTCTTTAAAACATTTTCTTTGAATTAGTTTTGTTGTCATTTAAAACACATGAGAACATAGGGTTCTGGAGCTAACACTATTCTCTTATTATATATTATAATAGATTCTTTTAGAATATATTTTAATTACTATTAATATTGTTTACTATATATATTGTCTTTCCATATTTCTCATTACATTTTCCTTAACTTTTCATAATCATGAAATTTTTTATTTTTATTTTTGAAGAAAAGCAATTAAAGTGAAGAATTTTTTATGTTGCAATAAGATGTATAAAATAACATAATTAACTGGAATTTTATGCTAAATGTATTTAAGAAAAAAGTTATTAGAATATGATTAATATTGGGTAAATATTATTTATGAAAAAGTAAAAATTATAAAGGTTTTATACATATAAAAAAAAGTTGACTAATAAATATTAAAATGAAGATAATTTTTTTGCATGTAAATCATTTTATAAAGCTTAAAAGTGAATAAAAGTTTAAAATTCAACTATAAGGGTTTTTTAAATTTTAGATACAAGTCTTTTCATACTTTAAAAATACTATAATAACTTTGAAACTAATTTTAATGACAATATAAAAGAGTTTGACACTATTATTTAATCGTGTACTTCTATTTGTAAGACTTTCAACGTAATGAGTTATTAGGTCAAATAATTTTATTGATGTGATAGTACATGGTTAGGATGTATGTATAAAACTCTTTTATATTGATAGTGCATACAAATTAAATTAATTAATTTTGCATAAATTTTTTTCAGTTCAAATTTGATACACTGTCAATATAAAACTATTTAACCCAATGCATAATACCATATTGGGAAAGCATATTTGACTCTCACTCCATTACCTTAAAAGTCAAGTATATAAGAGGATTTAATTTGATTGATAATGTAAAATAATTATGCACTGACAAAGCATCTAAATTAAATTATTTATTTTTCATTAAATAAAAATTTAATTAAATACATAATTTAAATAATTAAAAGGTAACTCTTTCATAAATTAATAAATTTAATTATCTTACACACACACACACACACACACATATATATATAAAAGGGATGCTAACCTACACATCGTCATGTGGAGGTTAGCAAGACACACATTTTCTTTTAGATCAAAAATCTACACTCCTCTTATCCAAATAAGCTTATAGTTTAGGATAAGTTTGTAATTTTGTTTCATTAACATTAATTACTAGTTTAGTTTTCTTTCTCACCTCATTAATGTTTTCCTTCCTATTTAATAATGAAATTTTCAAAATTAAACTAAGAAAATATTTGAAAAGGATTTGTGAAAAATGTAATAAAAAATTAAAATTTAAATAATATTTATTGCATATAGTTATTTATTTAAAATATTTACCACAAAGTTTGAAGTACCTATACCCATTGCATAATCAATCAATGGTACTGTTACATAATACTAAAATGTGAGAGTACAACTTTGGAAAATATAATTTTTTTTGGGTGAAGTAGAAAAAATAATTTAATATTATCCATTACATAATATTTTATTTTTTTATTTTTATTTTTTAATATACTATATTCATAAACGTGTTAACACAAGGCAAATTTATTTTTTGTTTTTATTTTATAATATCCTTTGATAATAATGAAAATAAAATTAATGAGGTGAGTGAAAACTAAACTAGTAATTATCGTTAATAAAACAAAATTATAAATTTATCCTAAACTATAAGCTTCTTTGGATAAGAGGAGTGTGGGCTTTTGGTCTAAAAGAAAATATTTAGCTTGCTAACCTCCACACATTCCCATATATATATATTTTTTCTTTTTCTTCCTTGGAAGAGAAGAATTGTTGAGACACTATCATGGCTTGGGCCAAAGGGAGAGTTTCCAACTTTGTGTCAAGATCTTCTGTTTGTTTTTTCTTGAGTGATGGTTGTGGAGGTTCAGGCTCTTCAAGAGGTTGTTTTGAGGAGGCTGTGGTGGCTTCAGCAGCTTTTCTTTTTTGGCTTTCTAAGACTAGACTTTTTCTCTCCCTTAGAACAGTGGATTTTTCGACAAAACTTTTTAGTAAGAGTGGTGGAGGCTTGTATGGCTGTTGGGTAATGAACATGTTAGAAAACATCCTGGATGGTTGTGCATAATATTCATTTATCTTAGGCTTTCTCTGCAAAGTTTTTGTATATTCATACAATTCTTCAACTTGATGTCAAAGTCTTCGTAACTCTCTTTTTCGTCAGTCAAAAGCTGGATCATGAATGTTCCTTGTTGGGAGCTATTGAATTTCCAGCTGCAGAACTTCTATCTTAGCTTTTGTGTCTTTGTAATACCTCTACAGTTTTTCTGACAGTGTCCCTAGTCCTGCTTCTACAGTCTGTAATATTTCATCAAATCTATGATCAATCCTTTGTAGCATTTTGTTCTAAGCTAGGGACTTTTTAGTCTGCTAGTTTAATACTTTTTTAGCTTGAAATGGTGATTTATATTGCCCATTGGGCTACACCTGCACCTCAGTAGGTTGCACAAATGGCTTTGCTGAGATTTTGGTGGTAGGATTCGTCTTTCTTTCCAAAGCTAGAAATTTAGACTTATAGGTGGTTGAGGAGGAGGTGAACATCATGCATGGGATTTCTCCTGATTGTGGATTAATGGGGCCTTTTGTTTTGCAAGAAAAGGAATTTGGCACTTTTTGTACTGGTGGCCAGGAAATTAGATTGGGATCATTTGGAGAAGGAGGATATCCTTCTTTTTTGAGGATCTTAAAGGCCTCTTCATAGATGAGAAGAGGTTCTGGCTTTCTCCTGATGCCAACTCATGGATCATTTTCCGGATATGATTTTCTTTGTGGCTGAATGGAAGCTGTACACATTTGGCACCTTTTTCAACACAGTGCATCCTTTTCATCTTCTTCTTCATCTTTGTTTTCGCATCCACAGTCCTGATGACATCGCCCTGATTTGAGAAGATCCCACATAAAATGTCCATTTATGGTGTTTGAGAAAATAACATTAGCATTTCCTCGAACAACATAAATAGGAATTTTCTTTTCTGTCTTTCTGAGAGTGATCATCATGGTATGAAAGATAGGATAGCTTTTATTTGAGGGTCCTTCATCAGCATCTGGGTCTTTGAAAATGGTTTTGACAGTTCCATCAATGAATCTATTGAAAGTTACATCAATAGCAACAGTAGGACTGCTATTTTGCTTGAAGTTTTCATAATTGCTTATCCACTCAAGTGGCATAAGCTTTAAGAGATCTTTTCTTACAATCTATTTGGGAATCTGAATGATGGAGGGGACACCTTCTTCTACAGTGTTGGAAACCATATGAGAGCATTGTTCTAGAATCCTTTTTTAACAGGTAGATCAAAGTATTGATCTTGAAGCCTGAATATGAGTTGAAGCATAAGATATGCAAAGAGAGCTAGTTCATCTTGAGGAGCTCCAACGAGCTAAACCTGGACTTTGAATCTGGTAGGAAGAGTAGGATCTTGCAAATGAACATTGAAGTTTGGAAACATGGTTAAATCAATACTTTTAGCATTAAGTGTCACCAAAACAGTTCCAATAACAGCATGTTCATAATTCTTGAAGGTAAAGTCTATCACGGTGACTCTAGCTATGACTGGAAGACCTTTCCTTCCATGGAGTGACAGTACTAGCCTTATGGCTTCAAAGTGGAGGCTAACATATCATTCCTTTTTCCATAGCTTAATTAGAGTAGGATTAATCTCCAAGTCAACTTATTGTTCTGCATTGGTAACATAGAGGGCACACTTGTCAAGTTTTGTGGTTTGGATATACTCCTTCACTTAAGGACAAGGAGTAGAGACGAGCTTTTTAATGGACCATTTAAAACTTCCTTTGTTTCTTCTGAAAATATTTATAAGGGCTTAAAAGTAGTGGAACAACACTTTCTATTTGGGCATCTTCTGCAACATGGGAATATTCTATAAGATTCTCTAACTTAGATGAAAGGGTATTTGTATAGGTTTCTGGGATAGAGATTTTTGAGAACATAGGTTTAAAAGGTTGGAATGCAAGATTGGATGAAGAGTTTTCCATATGTGAGTATGGTTCTTTCTTACTCATTCTTTCTCTCATATATAACATGCTCCCTGTCTTTCAAAACGAGGAGAATAACTCAGTCGGGCATTTTGGCTCTGATACCACTGTGCCGGGAGTTCTTCCATTCTAGACTTATAGTTCTTACTTTGGCAAGGTGAGTCTTTCTAGTCTTATGGAGGAAAAAGGCTTTTAGATTTTAAAGCATGGATGGATGCAAAGATGTTAGCCGTGAATGCAAACCTTTACCGGGTTATCGAAAATTTTTAGGCTCATACTATAGGCATATTAAAAGAATGGTATGTCAGCCTTGGACTAATAAGGCAAGATAAACTTCATCGAATTGACAATGTTGAATCAGTCATTGCTATTATTCATCAAGAACTCTTCGGAAACCAGACTCTTGTCACAAAAGGCATCCAAAAAGAATTCTATGAGATGGAATGTTATTCACTCAAAAATGCTGATATTGAACACCATTTCAAAAGAATGGTTCAAAGATTTTACATGTTGAATGGATACAACGATCCAAGTTTGAGGGTCAATTATCTTAATTCTCTTCTTAAAGAACTTTATGAAGAAATGGACATAGTGATTAATTTCCTTCAAAAGGATATTGCCAGCATAACCCTTAGTGAAATTCATCAAACTTGCCTTGTTGCTCTAGACAAAATCTGTAGCCAACAGATTTTCTTTGAAAACATGTTCAAAGACAAAGACAAACCAAATATGCCAAAGCCTGCAAAAACAACCATGTCAAGATCAAATGCAAGGAAAAAGCATGCAATTACCACTAAGTCCTCGTCCAAAAAGAAAAAGAAGTTTATAGACAAAAGAGGAAGGAAGAAAAAAGTCAAGTTTTTCCAAAGAAAGTCTTTCTACGGGAAAAACAGTAAATGATGTTTTATCCGTGGAAAGAAAGGACATTTTTCAAAAAATTGTCCAAAAAAAAAAAGAAAGCAGCCAAGCTCGTTCAGTACCTCAAACTCGATGATGGTGAAGATATTGAGTCATGGTATGATAAACAAGAGCAGTGAGATGAAAAAGATGAAGAACCTTGAGAATCCATGAAAACAAACTAAAACTCAAGCTCGAAAGAAAGAGAGCAAGCGAAAAGAGAGAACCAAAGAAAAATGAAATGATTATGATTGAGTGGAAAAGATCACTTGCATTGAAATGGAAACAAACAAAGGTTTATATATATATAGTGTGCTAGCTGGCATGTAATTGAAACTAGGCTAACTATACTAACCGCCTAAAAATAGTAAAAGGTCATAAGAAGCTAAAATACTTAGATACATTTGAAATGCATATACATATATATCAAGAACCCCCGCAAGCTGGGCATGGATATTCCACACGTGAAGCTTGGGAAAAAGAATGCTAAACTGAGGAGGAGGGAGAGGCTTGGTGTACAAGTCTACAACCTAAAGCTGAGAACAGATGGGCAATAGGTGAAAAAGTCCAGATTTAAGTTTTTCTCACAAACATGACAATCAAGCTCAATATGCTTGGTTTGCATATGAAGGACCGGGTTTGCGGCAATGTGCTTCGCAGAGTAGTTATCATAGTGAAAGAGGGTAGGGATAGAAAATCATCTCAACAATCTTGGGGTAGGTAGGTTAGCCATTGGAGCTCATAAGGCATGGCAGCCAAGGCCCTGTACTCCGCCTCCAAAGATGAGCGAGAGATGGTAGGCTGTTTCTTTGACTTCAATAAAATCAAAGAGTTGCCAAGGAAGACACAAAAACCAGTGATTGAATGCCTAGACTCAGGGAACACAACCCAATCAGAGTCACTAAAGGCCTTTAACTGAAGAGGGCAATCTCTAGGAAAGTAGAGACCATGTCCGAGGGTGCCTTTGAGATAGCACAAGATCCTCAAAGCTATAGAAAAGTGAAAAGCCATAGGTGCTGAAAGGAATTGATTGAGATAGGCAAAACGAAAACACATGTCCAGTCTCGTATTAGCGAGATATAACAATTGGCCAACCAGCCATTGATATGCAGAGATATCAGCATAAGGATGACAATCATCCTAAGTTCGAGTATATGACAATCATCCTTGTTGCATAGGAGATGAGACCAGTTTACATCCTAAGTTCTAACAGCCCATTAGACTCAAGAAGCTCGAGTGTATATTTGCGTTAACAAACTGGAATATTGCCAAAAGTATGAGTCACTTCAAGACCAAGAAAAAACCTTAGTTGCCCCAAGTCCTTAATCTTAAAAAGGCTACCAAGTTGCTATTTGACGCAGGCAATTTTAGAATCATCATTAACAGAGGACAAACCTCTGCCACTTGAGACCATGCACGCACCACCACTACCCACCACCAACCATCCATGTGAAGAGTCCATTTTTTTTACTATTTTTTGCAAATTATTTGAATTTTCTTTCAAGTTGTTTATTGTTGTTTTGTTGCATCCTTATCATTCCAACTTATATTCTTATCATCTGTGGTTCCCAAAATCACTATAAATAAGCCAAACACCTCATGTATTAGCATCCTTGAGTTTAAGAATAAATTGAGAGTTTGAGTTTGGGAAAGTTTTGTCTCTTGTTTCTGAGTCATTTTGGTATCAGAGCAAGGTTTCTATCCCGGAGTTGAGTTTTGAGTGAAAAAATCAATGAAAAGCTTGAGCTTTTGGGGGTGTTGTAAGTACACCAAGGCTGCCCCCTCCAAAACTCCACTTTACGGCAATTTTTTTGCAAAACTAACGCCGCCATTGCGTCCGGAAGGTCAAAACACCTTTGGGTAGCAAGTTTCACAGTCAAGGAAGCCTCCAAGCGTTGCCACGGTCTTTGCCAAAAAATTCGCCGGTAAAGTCGCTGAAGTTGCAGAACCACCGTGAGCCGCCGCCAGAATTATCACTGGAAAATTAGAGGTAGAAGACGACCATGTCATCTGCCACATTAGCCTACTGTATCAGTCAGCGACACATCATCCACTCAACTTTTGCCACGTGTCACCAAGCGGCACGTTAGCAGCCCAGTCACCATAAGTTTCAAAAAATTCCCATAACTTTTCAACAATTGAAATTTAGCCCCTGAGCTTTTAAAAATTATAATTTTACCCTTTAACTTTTAAAAATTGCATTTTGTCCCAATTTCTCAAAATCTGTAATTTAGGCCATAATATTTTCTATTTTCCTATTTTCACCTCATATTTACAATTATCACAAAACTTTTGTAAAGTGCCAAAAATTTTTCAGGAAAAAAAATTCCAAGTATGCTCTGTGGTTGCAGTTTTGTCTGATCTTCCACATCAGAAAAGAATTTGTTATTGGAAAAGAAATTGTGGGATTGTAAAAGGCACATTTCAAGAAAGGTCTGGCTAAGGAAAGATTTGGTTTTTAAGGATGCTTAGCTCCACCTCTACTTCCTGGGAACTTCCCTGGTGTTCTAATTACAAAACTATAATCTCCGATCCAGTAATCTGGTACTTCAAAAATTTTCTCCTACATCCAAAATGTCTCCAAGAAGACAAAATGAAGCAAATCTATGAGAGATTCAAATGGAAGAAATAAGGAGACAAATCCAATAGCTACAGGAAATGGTAGACGTACAGCAAGCTCTGTTAGAAGCACATCACATGCAATCAAACAATGATGAATCTGGTAGTGATACATCATCGTTTAGAAGCCATTATCCGCAAAGACAACCCTTTAGACATGACAATATCAAGGTAGAGATTCTAGATTTTGAAGGGAAACTTCAACTAAATGAGTTCGTTGATTGGCTTCAAATTGTTGAGCGAGTATTTGAGTACAATGATATACTAAAAGAAAAGAAAGTGAAGATCATTGCTGTGAAGTTAAAGAAGCACGCTTCCATTTGGTAGGAGAATCTTAAAAAGAAGCATGAACAAGAAGGAAAAAGCAAGATCCAAACATGGGAGAAATTGCGTCGAGAACTAACTCGAAATTCTTGCCTTCTCATTACTATCAAGATAATTTCATTCAACTGCAGAATCTTCGACAGAAGAACTTGTCTATAGAGGAATACACCAGAAAATTTGAGAAGTTGATGATGAAGTGGGACATCCACGAAAGGGAGGAACAAACAATAGCTCATTATCTGGGAGGACTAAACATTGACATTGCCCATCCAGTGCAACTCCAACAATATTGGTCCTTAGACGATGTTATTCATCTAGCCATACGTGTAGAGAAACAAGTACCCAAAAGGTCTTCTTACAGAACTTTTTCCTCCATGGAAAATCCTTCTTATACCCGCCAAACACCCACAGATCAATCTAGTACTTCAAGCAAGCCTCCTTTTAAAACCACCAAAGAAACCTTTCGAAAGCTCCCAAATGCTTCAAGTGTCAAGGTTTTGGGCATATAGCCTCGAACTGTCCAACTCAGAGAACCATAACCATCATCAAAGGAGAAGCTTATGAAGTGCCTGAAAAAGAAAAAACCCTAGAAGAACCTGAAGAGGAGATCAAGCCTGTGTATGATGAAGAATATGTTCCTGCAGACCATGGAAAGTCATTAGTAATCAGACAAAGCCTACATACTACATCAGCAAAAGAAGAACCATGGCTGAGGCATAATATCTTCCATACTCATTGCACTTCACAAGGAAAGGTTTGTGATGTTATCATTGATAGTGGAAGCTGTGAAAATATAGTGTCCAACTACATGGTGGAGAAATTGAAAATGCCAACACAAAACCATCCCCATCCATACAATTTACAGTGGCTCAACAAAGGTTGTGAAGTGAGGGTTTCTCAACGTTGCCTTGTGACCTTTTCCATCGGTCAAAAGTACCAAGATCAAGCATAGTGTGATGTTATTCCTATGGGTGCATGTCACCTTCTCCTTAGAAGACCTTGGCAATATGATAATCGTGCCTTGTATGATGGTTATACTAACACTTACTCCTTCATCAAGGATGGAGTAAAAGTCAAGTTGACTCCTCTACCATCAAGTAAAGTTGATGAAAGCAAGAAGGAATCAAGAGTATTGGTGACCATGGTAACAAAAGAACAATTCAAGGTAACAGCAGAGGAAGCCCAGAACATGAGATTTGTTCTACTATTTGAATCAAATGAAGAAACTGTTCTTCCAGTAGAAATTGAACACATGCTAGCTGAATTCCCTAATGTTGTGCCCAAAGAAATTCCACATGGACTACCACCAATGCGAGACATCCAACACGCCATTGACTTTATTTCTAGAGCAGTCATTCCCAACAGACCAGCTTACAGAATGAGTCTTCAAGAGCATGTTGAAATCCAATGTGAAGTTGAAGAACTTCTGAAGAAAGGGTCGATACGAGAAAGCGTTAGCCTTTGTGTTGTTCCTACAATTTTATTACCTAAGAAGGATGGTAGTTAGAGAATGTGTGTCGATAGTCGAGCTGTTAACAAGACTACCATTAAGAATCGATTTATGATACCAAGACTTGATGATCTGCTAGATCAGCTGCATGGTGCCGATATCTTTTCCAAGATTGACCTTCGTAGCGGATACTATCAGATAAGGATCAAGTCGGGAGATGAATGGAAGACTGCTTTCAAAACCAAAGATGGTCTATATGAATGGACTGTGATGCCCTTTGGTTTATCTAATGCCCAAGTACATTCATATGCCTGATGAATCAAGTACTTCGACCGTTCATTGGACAATTTGTAGTTGTCTACTTTGACGATATTTTGATCTATAACAAAGGCAAAGAGGAGCATTCAGAGCACCTTCGACAAGTGGTACAAACATTACGTGAACAAAAACTCTATGCCAATCTACAGAAATGTTCTTTCTTAACCATTGAAGTGACTTTTCTAGGTTACATCATCATTGCTGAAGGCATTCGAGTTGACCCAAGCAAGGTTGAATCCATTAACAGTTGGTCAATCTCGAAGTCAATTCATGATGTGAGGAGTTTCCATGGATTAACTTCATTTTATAAAGGTTCATAAAAAGTTTTAGCTCTGTTGCTGTCCTACTAACATATTGCATAAAAGGAGACAAGTTCCAATGGACAGAGCAAGCACATAAAAGTTTCGAGGAGTTGAAGAAATGTTTGACTGAAGTGCCTGTGTTAGCCCTTTTGAACTTTGATCAAGTGTTCAAAGTCAGTTGTGACGCTTTCAACACTGGAATTGGTACTATCTTAAGCCAAGAAGGCCATCCTATAACCTTCTTCAGTGAAAAGCTCAACAATGGTAAACTAAAGTACTCCACTTATGACAAGGAGTTCTATGCTATTGTCCGTGCCCTACAACATTGGAGTCATTATCTCCTGTACAAAGAATTTATTCTCTATTCTGATCATGAAGCCTTCAAGTATTTGAATTCTCAACAGAAGATCAATTGCAGACATGCTGCTTAGAGTCAGTTCCTACAGCCTTATCCATTTTTACTTAAACATAAGGCGGGAGTTCAAAATGCTATTGTTGATGCTCTTAGTAGACGTCATACACTATTATCTACTCTCCAAATAAAGGTAGTTGGCCTTGAGACTATCAAGGAGCTATAGCAGGATGATCCTGATTTCCAAAAGTTTTGGAATTTAATAGAATCACAATCCTTCCAAGACTACTACAGGCATGAAGGATTTTTGTTCAAAAGGAAGGCCTTGTGCATTCCTCAGTGCTCACTACGGGAATCCATTATCTGGGAAGCCCACGATGGAGGATTAGCAAGACATTTTGAAAGAGATAAAACTGTCGCTTTAGTAAAAGAAAATTTCTATTGGCTGAGGATTGAAAGAGATGTCAACAAACATATTCAACGATGCAGAATCTGCCACTTAGTAAAGGCCAAAAGCCAAAACACGGGGTTATATATCCCACTTCCCATTCCAAAAGCACCTTGGGAAGATGTTAGCATTGACTTTGTCCTTGGACTACCTCGAACTCAGTGACAAAAGGATTCCAGAATGGTAGTTGTGGATAGATTTTCAAAGATGGCCCACTTTATTCCATGCCAAAAGACCAATAATGTTGTTCAAGTTGCTGACTTGTATTTCAAAGAAATTGTGCGTCTTCATGGAATTCCTAAAACCATCACTTCCGATCGAGACGTGAAATTGTTAAGCCACTTTTGGAGAACCTTATAGAAGAAGATGGGTACCAAGCTCCAGTTCAATAGTGCCAGTCATCCACAAACAGATGGGCAAACACAAGCAGTCAACTGACTTTTGGGAAATCTACTTTGAAGTTTTGTCAGTAAAAATTTAAAATAGTGGGATATTATTCTGGCCCAAGTTGAATTCGCTTACAATAATTCAACTAATTAAGCCACTAGAAAATGTCCATTTGAAGTAGTCTATGGCACTCGTTCACATAGTCTGCTGGATTTGACCCCCTCGTCTGACAAGTAACAATATAGTTCAGATGCAGATAGCCGACCAAAAGAAATCAAAAAGTTGCATGAGCAGGTTCGAGAGCGGATCAATAAACAAAATTCAAGGTATAAAGCTCAGAGTGGTAAGCATCGAAAGTGACAAATTTTTAAAGTTGGAGATTTGGTATGGATACATCTATGAAAGGAACGATTTCCAAAACAATCAAATGCTAAGTTGTCCCCTAGAGTTGATGGACCATTCAAAGTCATGCAGAAAATCAATGACAATGCTTACAAAGTCAAACTACCAGGAACATATGGGGTCTCTGCAACTTTTAATATTTTTTCACCATATTTTGATGATGAGATAGAACTAAACTTGAGGACGAGTTATCTCCAACATGTGGAGTATGACAGAGGACAAACCTCTGCCACTTGAGACCATGCATGTACGACCATCAACCACCACCAACCATCCATGTGAAGAGTCCATTTTTTTTACTATTTTTTGCAAGTTGTTTGAATTTTTTTTCAAGTTGTTTATTGTTGTTTTGTTACATCCTTATCATTCCAACTTATATTCTTATCATCTTTAGTTCCTAAAATCACTATAAATAGGGCCAAACACCTCATGTATTAGCATCCTCGAGTTTAAGAATAAATTAAAAGTTTGAGTTTGTGAAAGTTCTCTCCCTTGTTTCTGAGTCAATCATTCCCAGTTAAAAGCATGCCATCCACATAAATAAGTATGGCAATGAAATAACCCAAGGTGGATTTAGTGAATAGAGAATGATAACCAAAATCAAGCAGGACATGAGAAAGTTTCTCATACCACTGACAACTAGCTTGTCGCAAGCCATATGAAGACTTCTTGAGGCGAGAAACCATGTTAGGCTGTGGTGTAATGACCCGTAAAGGTGGCTCCATGTAAACCTCTTCATGTAAATCGTAATACAGAAAGGCTTTGTTGATGTAAAGCCCTTCACTAATTATCGAGTAAGCATACAGTAGTAAGCTTTTGTGACGGGAGAGAACCTTTCAAAAAAATCGATTCCTTCCATTTGAGTAAAGCCCTTCACTAATAATCGAGCTTTATAGCACTTATTGGAGCCATTAGCCCTATACGTTGTCTTGCACACCCATTTACACCGAATGATTTGTTTACTAGACGAAAGAGGAACAAATTCCCAAGTTCCTATTTGATGCAAGGCCTCCAATTCAGCCTTCATGGATTGCTGCCATCCTTCATTTCCAATAGCTTCTTTGTAAGACTTAGGTTCTTGATTAGATGAAATGGTAAGGACAAAGAGAGCTATAGGATGGTCAGAGTTTTTCATAAGATAAATGATGTGATAAAGGATATCGAGTATTGGAAGAGATTGGATTAGCTGAGGTGGTTGTTAAGGTGTGGTGATAATCCTAGAGGTAGTGAGGTTGTCTACAAGTTCTAGTGGATTTGCAGATAGTTATATCAAAGGGCAATGGAGAGCTAGGCAGGTCTGATGGATATGAGGTGGGGTTATTATTAGGGCATGCAGTTGGAATGGTATCAGCTAGGGCCTATGGGTGAAGAAGGTGGGGGATGAATATGTGGAGTTATGGTACTAGTAAGGGGATAAATAAGAAAGGTCCAACTGCTGGGATAAGGAGTACATTTCTTCATTTAAGTCAGCTATTATTGTGATATTATTCTGCTGGAACAAGTTTTCAACTTAGAGTTGAAGCCTTGATGATGAACATTGATACTTTGAAAGATCTCAGATGATAATGCCCTACCAAACCAAGCTAAAACTATCTGATTATTGGGATCTCAACTAGACCAATATTAGGCTAAGGCAAAGTGCCATCAACAAAACCTAATTTGTTCTTTGAATCTAAAGCAACAATCATAGATCTACTCCACATACTATAATTCAATCAAGTTAAAATAGTAGAAACAAGCAACACACTTGGACTTTCAAGGAAGTAAGGACTTGCCAAATCTTGCATCGGATTCAATACCAGTGCAGGAGCATGGACGTTCACGACCACAACTTGATCTGCATCTGGATTCAATTGATCAGCCATTGGAACAAAAATTCAGATCTACAAGCCAGAGCTCGGATCACCTCTGTTTGAACGGATCTCAAAAAGTTTGTGAACAATCACAGTGCAAAAGTGCAACACAAAGAGGATCAAAGAATCAAAACAGATGTGAAAAAAAGATGGCGCAAAAAACTCAAAATTAGCTCGATGCGCAGCAAAGATCAGATGAGCTCTAAGACCATCATAAGTTTCAGAGATGAAGAACATTGAGAATCCACGAACAAACCAAAACTCAAGCAAGAGAGAAAGAGAGAAGCAGAGAAAAATGAAACGATTCTGATTGAGTGAAAATGATCACTTGCATTGAAATGAAAGCAAACAAAGGTTTATATACAGATGATATGCTAGTTGGCATGTAACTGAAACTAGGCTAACTATATATACAAACCGCCTAAAACAGTAAAAGGTCCTAATAAGCTAAAATACTGAAAAGCATGTGAAATAGAAATGGGCACGCACATTCATACACACATACATACATATATTCTTAATCATCATATTTTCTAATATTTCTATGGGGTGTGGGGGATAGAGATGGGTTCACCCAAACTTGCCCCGCCCCCTAGGCAAAATCTGTCCTGCGTCCATCCTCTCTGATACGGGGTCGGTTTAAAATCCGACCCAAGTGAGTGGGTTACGGAAAGTGCGCCGTGGGTAGAGTAGCAATTATCACCCATAACGGTGGAAATCATGAAATTTTGTTTTAGTAACACTTGACTTAATTATGTTATATTTTTATTTGTAAGTAAATTACTTTTTAATATCCTTAATGTAAATTTCGGCTTCACTTTTATTTTCCTTTTTAAAGTACGATTTTATCAAGAAATCATTGCATGTTTATGGAGCTTCTTGTAAGGCTGTATTCATGACATTCACAGGGGTAATATATCGGTTGTAGTTAACCGCTAAGGCAAAGAATAATAGAATACTAGAAATTATGCCTATGCGTTGCACAGGTTTATTAATATATTTTATAATTATTTTCAAAAATCATTTTTAAAAGGAAAACCTGTCATATAGTAATTAATAATTAGATATTGTAAGAGAACACTAATTTTTAATTATTATATTTATGTATATGTGATTTTTACTCATTTTAATTATAAGAACTCAATCTCAACCCTTTTTGTGAAGTTATTTAACGATAATAAAATGTATTTATCCATGAGAGAATATATGTTTTGACATGTATATAATTGTTGCACAGTATATATGTTTTATATAACATAATAATTAGAAATTATGGTGAATAATATTAATTTTAACTATATTATTAACCTATTAAATAATTTAGAAGTAGAAATGTCTTCTTGAAAAATTTAAAAGTAAATTTAACTTATGTTAACAATTTAAGCATATAATATATCAAATTTTAATCAAGATAGATATAGGAAAATTTGAATTAATCATTGAAATTTTTATACATCATAATATAAAATATACATAAATATAATTTATCTTTATAAAATATATGTGTTAAAAATAATTAGGAAGTGTGAATGCATTCTATAATTTTAAATCTGCAAATCCGAATTATTATTGCATCTCTAATGCACTATTTTGTATCTCTCATGTAACATATATGTATATATATTCAATATCATAAATTTAATATAACTACGTTATACGGGAAAATCATTCCAAGATCAAAGATATAAATTTTAATTTTTCTATGATAATAAAACACATAAATTTAATTTATTAAAATAAATTAATATTATAAGATAAGAAATTCATTACTCTCTAATGTATATGTTTTATGTTAATGCAAACATTTCTAATAATAACTCCATAGCAAATATGACTATCATAGTTATAGAACTAATTTACTAATAAAATCATGTAATAATATTCAATTATTTTTAGTTTAATATATTTTATACTTTTTAAATTTTGAATGTAATTTGCTTATGAAATGTACATATTTCATTCTCCACTTTATCAAGAACTTTTAAGTATCGCTAAAAATAAATTGTATGGCCAAGTTGAAAGAGCGAGAAACACTATAATTAAATATAAAATATAATAATTGTATTGATATATTCTCACAAATCTACCCAATTTTCTTAACACCCAACAATGCTGCAATCATGACCAAAATAAAAAACAAAACCACAAACGCGATAAAGCTCTGCTAAAATAGGAAGTGCTCCCAAACTTCAACAATGATGGCGCAAACAAAACATAAAGCTTCTTGATGGAAATTCATCTGAAACACTTTGTTTCATTTTTAGATTAAAAGAGTCAAATTCCATTGAGAATGAAAGCACCAAGCTTTAACCTTAACCAATATTCTGAAAGACTTAATAAACTATCAATTCAATTACAAAGTAAATTTACAAAGAAGATATATTATGATACCAGAAAAAGACAATCCAAGAACTTACTTTTGTATATAAATTTGGTATCTTTAGCATTAGGTACTTGAATGTTTTATTCTTATCACATTTAGTGTTGATGTCTGGTACTCTGGTATTTCTTTAATTTTACAATCTAAAAATAAATACTTTTATAATTTGGAGTGCTTCTTTGCATCTGAATTGGAAGATGTAACCATGATTCCAAAGCCTGGACAGAGCATTAAAAAAAAAATTGTTAAAAGTAGTGAACAATAAACAACACAATAATAGCATACAGAAAGAAAATAGGAGAACAAAATAGAGGACCTTATAATGCTTTTGAGAAAGTAACGCACATATGCAAGGTACAAAACATGTAATATTTGTACTCACAGGTGGCAATCAATCATGGATCGTGCCTCTTCATACTAACTGCAAAGCATGGGTGGCAGAAATTGGAAGAGGCACCATTTCAAAGCGTTGTGAGGCGTTTCAGTTCCAAGAGTTAGAATAATTAACTATATTAATTAATCATATGCATTTCTTGACTTAGTCGTTTGAGGTTCTCAATTAAATGAAAGAGATAATGAAACAAAAATGAAGATACATCTAAACAATGATTGGTGGGATATGATCTTTTTAAAAAAAATACATGAATAATATAAATCATAATTAAATGCTAAATTTTGAGAATGGTGAAGTAATGATAGCAAAATGATTGTAATTAAATAGTAATTTAGGTAAAAATAAAAAATTTCAATCATTCTTTTCCTTTACCATTATTTATATATAATTTAATATGTGATATAAACAGACAATTAAAGTGCATAAGTTTACAAATTGTGTGTGTAAGAATAAGAATACAAACTCGAATTTATTGTATTTGTATAATTAAGCTAGTCAAAAGAAACACTTATCGATGATCATTATATCTTTGTTAAATTAATATCTATAATGTTTTATAAGAAAAAATTGACTATAAAATTTGTTATGTAGAAATAGAGAAGAGTGAATTTAATTTTAAGAGAAAAATATTGAATGTTTTAAAATGATTATGGGCATATTAAACAATAAATAGTAAAACCACTAAAATTAAGCAATAAACAATAAATATGAAACACAATACTAATCAATAAACAAAATAATACAATACATATAGTGGATAAAGGACTCGGTAAATTTGAAATCAATAAAAAAATAAATTAAATTTATAATCTACATTTATCAAATAAATAAGAAAATTTTATTCACAATGTATAATTTATTTAACCAAAATAAATTAAAATATATATAATAATTAGAATTTATCCAACACCAAAAAGGATCTATCCAATAGAGTATGAAGTAAAGAGTGAAAGAGCAAAATTACCTTTGAGGTGATAAAGGAAAATGATTGTCAACTTCATATTCTGAGACTTTATTCCCCCCACAATCTTGAAAAAGTGATGAATTGTATTGCAAAAAGATCATTGCCCTAAGAAGAATTTTAGATGAAGCAAATTCAGTATATTAGAATATATAGAAACAAAGACATAGTTTGACAACTCCAAATACAACATCATGAAAAGTGCTTAACAATGGTCAAGCTATTGCTGAATTGTAACTCCATAACTCCAAACCTTTTAGTTGGTAAGCCAATCAATTTTGGGAATTCCAAGAGGAGTAAGACAAATATATTATTGTTATGTACAAATTAGTTTAAATTTTTTTTTACAAAAATTAGTTTAAAATATTTTTCACCATTAGTGTATGTGTCCCATGAAAAACGAAATTGTGTTTTTAAATTTGTCTTTTATTAGATTGATTGAGTGCAATTTAGTTTCAAGTTTCAAGACCAATAAATTTTCAGTTTTAGATTGTACATTCTCTATTGTAGTTTTAAACTGTACATTACAATGCTCCAATTACACATCATAATAACAATTACTATTACAGTATTATGTATAGGCCTTATTAGATGAATTCATGGCATGATTAATTTGATACTCTAGAGATAAAGTATGCATGAAATATATTACAAAAGTAAAAAACTTTTCTCTTCCTAAAATTATTTTATTTCTTTGATTTTAAAAATAAATTTAGCTTTGTGTTTTCCCAGAAATTTTTGAAAATTATCTCTAAATTAAAATGACAAAAGTTATGTTATTAATTTAAATATATTAATAATTAAGTGAAAGAATTCAGTTGTTTCGAACATCAAAATGATCTCTTTTTCAAATTAAATGAATAATTCATACAAAATTATAAGTAAAATAATTAACTTTAGATGTTAGTTTAAAATTTTTGTTATCTGTGCATTTAGAATATTATATATTTATTTTTTATGAGATATTGTGTTTTTATTATATGTATTAAAAATATCGTATATATGGATTATGTTAATTAAATAAATTAATAGTAACATTCACGTTTAGATTTAATTAATTTTTCAAAGAAAATTGGCTGCCCATTTTGATTTTCATATGTAGCATAGATGACATTTAAATTAAATAGTATATATATATATATATATATGCAACAACTTATTAAATTGAGTCTAACTCAATCCAAACGGTTAACTCATGAAGAAAAGGTCGTCTAAAGTATAGCCCGTACAACCAGATGTGCTAACGAGTCCCTACCCTTGCAACTAGCCCTACATCAAGCACAAAATGCGCTCCAATACCAATTATTGAACGAGCTAGGATAAATAAATAAAGTAATCAAAGAAATTGAAACACAATAATAATTCGTGTTAACAAACGAAAAAAGAAGAAGAAGGATTTAAAAAGAAAACAAAATCAAGTAGCGATTAACTTTTTCCATGACCGTACCAGACTTGAATAGTCAAAGCTTCCCCTGTTGACAAAACAGAAATTGTCGATCAACTCTTATGCAGGTCTACTGTTCTACAAGTATCTCACAGCCATCGACCTTCGACCTCTTGTCGGCTATAACTGACTTCAGCTGGGGTGTTTGTCACTAACAAATTGAAGGGGGTCTAACTTATATTTATGGTTTATTCGGATGAATAGAGAAAATGAGAGGGGAAAAAAAATAAAAGAAGTATGTTTTTTTTAATTATTGTTTGATGAAGAAAATACAGGAGATAAAATGAGAACAAAGAAAATGAATTGTATGTAAAATGACATATCTATTCTAATTATATAACCAGGTATAAATATATATTTTTATTTATTTTAAATAGTTTTTTATAAATTATATGAATAAATTATTTTAGAATAAATAGTAATAAAAAATTGGCTTGATAAAATTCAAATTCTAATATTTAATTTAAAATAAATTATTTGAATAAAAAGGATTTATTTTAATAGAAATAACTAAATATTGCTATTGCATTTTAATTTATGAAATTTATTTCAGACTTCGCAAAATAAAAGTGCTATATTTTCATTATATCAATAAAGACTTTCTCATTCCCACTATACATACGCACACTCAGGGCATTTCCCATTCTCTAATTTTACTTTTTCACATTAAATACTCGTTTGATACTTAGGATAGGATCTGATTACATTAGCTAATATCAAAACCGTTCTTATTACACATTTTGGTGTCATGTGTATGATAATATAATATTAGAGGGTTTGACCATTTTTATTTTATAATTATATGATTAAATTATCATACTTCAAAAGATTTGAGTATACTTGATAGTATTATTTTTATTACTCAATCTAAAATTAACCTTAGCCTACTCTTCTGTGTTACTTTTCTCTATTATTACCCTTGGCATGCCCACCCATTGGTTGCTGTCTTCCCACCTGCTGCTTGTCATCACCCACCACCAGTTGCTGTCTACTCACCTACTGCTGGTCACCATCCACCACCGATTGTCGTCTGCCACCGATCACTGCCCGATTGCCTCCAATCATTGCTGATCCACCCGCCGCTGGTTGCCATGTTCGACGGTCACTGGCTCTCCTTTACTAGTAGCTTCCCACTGCTTCTTGTCCACCTATTGTTTGAAAAATGCGGATTGACCTATTTTTTACTTCGCAATAATAGCATTCATGTTAGCTCCAGAACCCTTTAGAAAGCATTATCACTTAATGTTTTCAGTGACAACAAACCAATTTTGTTAAAATATTTTGTAGAAGGACTAATCTTTTACTTGAGTTTCTTGAACACTCAACAAGACCATTCTAGTTAGCATACAAGTCCATTAAACAAGTTTTATTTTCACGATATCATTTGTAAACATGTTTATTTTCATTCAAAGAAATTCAAAACTTAAATGAAGTGAAAAATAATCCTTGAAATGGACATTAGTATGTTTGACACAAGACGAAAGGATTTCAAGAACAAGAAACTAAGCTTTAAATCTTTAGAAAGTAGCTTTCATCTTCAGAAAGTGATATACAATGAAAAAATCCATCCTCCTCTAAAGCAAGTTATGGTTATAGTCTTCAATCATGATGATATTATCACCAACAAGCTCTGATTGAAGTAATGAAGATCAATGAGAAGTTCAGAAACTGAATCAGCACTCCAGAAAGCATGTTTACTCTTAAATTGTGCACACTTTACAGAATGGGAGGGAAAATTCAAATTTCAAATTAAAGTCAAACCCAAAAAGGGATGACAGTGATACTCACCTTTTTAATTTGGTCAACCGTTCTAGCTTTTAGAAAAAAGCTGAGAAATCTCGTTCAGAAAGCAAAAAGTAGTTTCCAAAGATGGACTTAGAAACCTTAATTTGATAATTGTTTTTGCAACTGTAAAAGTGGCTTTGACATAACTGAGCTAGTCTTCTAGACTGTATTTCTAGGACAAAAAAAGAAGAAGATCAATACATGTCACTAGGAAAACATATCAAGGGGCAATAGTTTGAATTTGAAGATCAAGTATGAAAGAAGGTCATGTGTTAGCAACTCAAGACTTTTAGCTGAAACACTTGCAAAATCTTTCAAGAACGAAAGAACTCCCCTTCTTATTCTGTAAAGCTATTACTGCTTGTAATCAGTTTCAATTTTTGTAAAAATCTTCTTTCTAAGTTCTTATTAGATAATATTTTCTTCCTAGGAAGAATTGTTAGAAAGAAGTCATTCAAGTTTTCAGCTTATACACAGTTCTATTCTAAGAAAACTTGAGTGTTTTGTTAGTTGGAGTGAACCAACCCTCAAATATCTTTGTACCTTGATCCAGTAGTGATCATTGTGAGTTTAGCTTGGAGAGGCTAGATAAAGACTATTTGGGAGTGACAGTAGAGTGAGCTACTAATCACATGAGATAGCTTAAGAAGGCTATAGAAAAACTATATGACTTTCTCAAGGTTAAGAAAGACTAGATTTAGTGGAACTCAATAGGTTGTTGAGAACTAGATGTAGACAAGTTAGCCAAACCAGTATAAAAATACCCTATGCAGTATCTCTCTTCTCCTTTAATCTCTTTTACATTTTGTTTTGTGTTTATCTTCAAAGCGTTTCTAAAAAATTGCTTTTAACAAGTTTTCTTATTTTCAACTAAGTTTAGAAAGTTACTTTTTGATACTCATTGACAATTTTTTCACTGCACTTCAAGTTAACACTTGATAGTATTTGTTTAAAAGTTTTTAAAAACAGAGACAAGAAAAGTCAAAGCACAATTCAACTCCTCTTCTCGTGCACTTTTCAACCTATAATTCCAACATGTGGCAAACCAAACATTGGGTAAGATAAAGGCTTATACAATGAATTTCTTATACTGTACTATCAAATCTTTTGCTATCATGCCTAATACTATCATGCCCTATCCCATACAATGTACCAAACAAGGCCTGATGGGTATATAAGTAATTTTAAAAAAAGAGCTCTCTAGTGTCAATTTTCTTCTCTTAACAATGAACAAAATTTGCTGCAAAACTTATAGAGAAAGTTTTCTTTCCTCCTAGTATTTCTCTTGATCCAAATCGACAAGAAAGATGTTTTATTCTCTTTCATTTTGTTTTTACTTACTTTCGTTTAATCCAAACAATGGGTTAGGGACTTGAGACAATTTAACTCTAATAACTATGGTTAATTATGCATTACCTGCCTTATACCTTAGTTTTGTTGTTAAATTTAGGAGAAATTATAGTTACGCCCACCACCTAATGTAGTAAGCTTGAAGACATGGTTGGAAATGCATTATTCTCAACTCTAGGAGGTTGCTTTACACAAACTTCTTCAGAAGGAAAGCCATTTAAGAAAGCTGACTTTATGTCCATTTGGTATAGAATGAATTGTTTAAAGGTAGCAAGCTAGAAGTATTCTGATGGCCTCCATTCTTGCTACAAGTGCAAAGGTCTCTTTATAATCAATTCCTTCCTGTTAATTATAACCTTGTGCCACCAGCCTTGCCTTCTTTTTGACCGCTTTCCTATCTTCATCTAGCTTATTTTTGAACACCCATTTTGTTCCAATAATAGATTTCTCTTTGGGTTTCTCTACAAGCATCCAAACTTTGCTTTTCTCCAATAATAGATTTCTCTTTAGGTTTCTCTTCAATATTTTTTGATTCAAGTGTGGACAAGAAAGCATCATTTATCTCATTTCTGAGTGACTTAGCTTTTTTCATTTAGAGCCTCTTCAACATTTTCTGATTCAAGTGTGGACAAGAAAGGATCATTTATCTCATTTCTGAGTGATAATCTTGTCTTTATTCCTTGAGAAATGTCCCCAAAAACATCATTTTGAGATAAACTCTTTTATAGTTTTAGTGAAAGAATTGTTCTGCATCATCATTCTAAATATTTGAAAACTCAACATCTTGTTTAGAAAGTCGATCTTCTTCAAAAATATCATTTTCTGAAGGCTTTGAAATTCTGAGATAGCTTTCTGAAGGTTAAGCAGTCTTGAATTTACTTTCTAAAGGTTGAGAAATCTTGCATTGGCTTTCTAAAGATTCCTTGATGCTCAGATTCTCAAAATCATCTTCAAATTCTATTATTTCTTGAGAGAAATCCTTCTTGTGTTTCTTGAACTTGATGTGTATGGTTTCTTCAACACATAAAGTCCGTTTGTAGCTATAAGCTTTAGAAACAAAAGAATATCCTAAAAAGACACCATCATTAGATTTAGGATCAAACTTTGCAAGCTTGTCCCTTATATTAAGAATGAAATAGTTAGAACCAAAAACATAAAAATATGATATGTTGGGTTTTCTTCTTTTCCATAACTTAAGGTATTTTCTATAGGACTAGTCTAATAAAACCTCTATTTTGAATATAGCATGAGGCGTTTACAGCCTCTGCCTAGAAACCTTTTGATAAGCCACTTTCTAAAAGCATGGTTCTAGCCATTTCTTATGAATTTTCATTCTTCCTTTCTGTAACCCCATTTTGTTGAGAAGTTCTAAGAGAAGAAAATTCATGAGAAATGCCATAGTTTTCACAAAAGTTTTATAAAACATGTTTTTTCAAATTTTCCTCCATGATATGATCTAATAAAAGTAATTTAAACAACTTGGTTTACTTGCCTTTCTAACAGAAATCACAAGTTGAATCCTTATCATAACTGATCTTAGAAAAACCTTTAACAAGCTCTTTTTAAGATAGTTTAGAAATTAGCTTCATATGAGTACGTCTAAGTTTCTTATGTCATAGCCACTTATCTTCTACAAAGGATGCTAGGCATTTTACATCAGGATCTAAGAGGACATCTACAAATTGTAGGTTGAAAAGCGCACAAAAAGAGGGTTGAACTGTGCTTCACTTTTTCTTTCCTTTTTACCTTATGAAAAACTTAATCAAAATACTATCAAGCTGTGAGTTTGAAGTGCAGCAGAAACAGAGTTAGACATGTCAGAAAGTGAGCTTTTTGAATTAAGAAAGTTAACTAAAGGAATAAAAGAAAGTTTTCCAGAAGAAACATAGTAATTAAACTGAATGTAGTAAATAAATAAAAGATGAAGGAGAAGAGAAATACTGCTTAGGAGATTTTATACTAGTTTGGCCAACCTGGCTACATCCATTTCTCAATAACAGTTGAGTTCTACTAAACTTTCTCAAAGCCGAGAAAAAACAATGATAGTTTTTACAATAGCCTTCCCAAGCTTTCACCTATGACCAGTAGACAACCCCTACTATCATAAACTAAGTAGTTATTTACTAGCCTCTTCAAGCTGAACTGAGTAGTCTTTAACTAGCCTTTCCAAGCAAAATTGTGACCAATAGACAACCCTTACTATCATAAACTATGTAGTTATTCACTAGCTGCTCCAAGCTTAACCGTGACTAGTAGACAACCCATGCCATCACAAACCAAGTAGTTATTAACTAGCCTCTTCAAGCTAAACCGAGTAGTATTGTATTAGCCTCTTCAAGCTAAATCATGACCAGCAAGAACACCTTACTGTCGTGTTACAAGTAGTTTAATCTTAGCCTTTCCAAGTTATCTCATACTGATCATTACTGGATCGAGGTTACAAAAGGTTTTTGTTTGGGTTTGCCACTTAAATTAATCTATACTCAAGTTTACTAAGGATATACAATAAAAAGATCTGGGAAAACTAAAATGACTTCTTTCTAATAATTCTTCCTAAGAAGAATGTAAGATCAGTTAAGTGTGTAGAAAGAAGATTTTAGAGACAAGTAAACTAATTACAATAAGTAATGAACTTCACATAAAAGTGGAGGAGAAAAAGTTACAGTGTTTCAGAACTGTATCATATTCATCTTATTTTTCAAGGCTCAACATCTCTATTTATAGATGATCTGCCTTTGTGATCATTGCCGTTGATTAGCTCTCTAAGCGACACATGTTAATCATCTATTTGTGTCTTTAAAAGCAGTCTAGAAGTGTAGCTTGTCTTTTGTAAGTTCTATTGCAGAAGCCATTGTAAGATAGAGGTTTCTGAGGCTACCTTCAGAGAAATTTTTAGAAATATCTACAAGGAGAAAAGATATAATATTGGTACCCAGACTTTTATGGGTCCTTTTTTGTTGGCTTCAGAAAAAAGATTCTCTAACCTTTCTAATAAAATTCTTTTTCAAGAATCATTTGCTATGAAGGTCTCTCATTAGGGAGAATAGAAATAGAAGATAGATATAATAGATGAAGTTGTATAGCTTTTTCATCTTCTATTTCCTTTGTATATTCCAATCCAGTTTCTGAAACTATAGATGCTGACCATTTTCACAAAAACAAATATTTTGAAATATATTGAATATTCCATATCAGATCTTTAGAAGCCATGAAGTCCTCTAAAGAATTCAGAAATAACTTTCTGACATTTTCATATAATATTTTGGAGGTTTAAGTTTTATAGAACTTGAGAAGAATAAAATCTCCTAGGAGTATATCTTACTTTCAGCTTTCTAGTTTCAGGCTTTATTTTCTCAAGTTTTTATGTCAACCTTATGAATTCTTTTGATTAGTTTGAGATATATAGAAGAATAAACTTGAGAAACTTCTAGAAACTCATCACATGAAGCAGTTAATATACATGAAAGATGAGATGTAGATACATTTACCTCACTTATCTCTGTTGAAGTTCTTTAGTCATGAAACACAGAATGGCAGCAAATTCTGGCACATCATTACCTCCTGACTCATCCTTTTTCTAGATGTCTAGCATATTCTTCTTCTTTATGCAGGGATATATCTATTAAGCTCTAGGCTTGGAATACTGATACATGATGTCTATTCTTACTGTGATAAGCAGATTGCTTTCTCAAGATAATCTTTATCCTGATATGTCATTCATGAGGTTGATGTCTCCTTGTTTTAGTTGCTACAGACTTTTGACATTTTGCACAAACAGAGGGATTTCATCTCTATATTCAATCTCATATATCAATGTCAGATCTTTCTACTTCAAATAAAGTTTTAGCAATTTTCATTACTTTAGCATTGCATTGCATCTGATATGACAACCTCAGGATCAAAGATTTCTTAAAACGGTTTAAGATCTACAAACATAACGTGCAGTCTATTTGATATAGCCTTTCATATGTCACACGCAAAATATATGTATAAAATTCTTCTTCAGCTTAGAACATATATGAACAGATGCTTGACTTAGAGGAACAACTGAACTCTTTCCTTTTTTTGTTGTTCTTGTCCACCGATCTTTTGGAATCCCTTTCACCATTTGAGTGCACTGTGGCAGATCTAGAATCATATCAATAAACGATGATCAGTTGATACATTGATCTAGTAAAGTGGATGTATGTCGTTCTATCCCTCAGATCTTTGTCCTCTGTAATCGTTGGATTGCTCAGCCCCTCAAAGGCCTTGCTCTGATACCACTTGTAGGTGGAAATGTGCACGAGAAGGGGGTTAAATCGTGCATTGCTTCTTTTTTGCTTATCTAAAGCTTTTAACAAAGATACTCTCAAGTGCTAAACTTGTAGTACATCGGAAACATAGTTAGTTGTTTCAGAAAGTAGAATTCTGAAGCATTGTTAATAAACATAAATCATAAAGCATTATGTATGATTATGTTCATCTATGAAGCGCATCTAAGCAAAAGAATTAATAAAGAAAACAATATGAAGTATAACTACGTTAAGCATTCCTTCATAATATGTATAACAAGAAAATATAACAGAGATGAAATAAAAAAATTATCAGGGAGAAGAATATGTGACACCAGATTGTTATACTGGCTCGGCCAAAACTACCTACATTAAGTACTCAACAAATGTTGAGGTTTCACTAAAATATCTTTCTCAACCTGAGAAAGAAAACTAGATAGTCTATACATTAGCCTTCCTAAGCTCTTATCTGTAACCTTCAAAAATCATCTACTGCCACAAATTGACTAGTTCTTCACCAGCCTCTCTAAGTTAAACCAAGTAGTCTTGCACCAACCCCTCCAAGCTGAACCGAGTAGTCTTGCACTAGCTTCTCCAAGCTGAACTGAGTAGTCTTGCCCCTGCCTCTCCAAGCTGCAAGTAGTCTTGATCCAGCCTCTCCAAGCTGTAAGTAGTCTTTGACTAGCCTCTCCAAGTTAAATCATGATCAGTAAGAGCACCTTACTGTCACGTTGTAAGTAGTTTTACATTAGCCTCTCCAAGCTATCTCATAGTGATCACTACCGGATTGAGGAGACAAAGGTTTAGTGTTTGGGTTGCTATTCAAACTAATCTACACTCAAGTTTGCTTAATATATACATGAAAAGTTTCTGGTAAAACTTGAATGACTTCCTTCTATCATTTCTTCCCTAGGAAGAATATAAATCTAATTAAGAATGTAAAAGGAAGATTTTTACAAGTAAGAAATTTGATTAGATAATGATATGAACCTTACTGGAGATGAAGAGAAACTACTTAGGAAGATTTTCTCTTTACGCGGAGTTTCTCACTTTAACATTTGAGCTTAGCATCTCTATTTAAAGAAGGTCTTCCATGTGGTGTTGCCTATGATTTGTGTTTCCAGGGACACATGTTGATCATCCATTTGTGTCTTGGAAAGATAGTCTAGAAAAGTAACTTATCTATCTATCAAATCAGTTTGCAGAAGCTGTTGCGGAATAGAGGTTTCTAATATCCTTCAAAAATTACTTTTACGAACCATGGTTTCTGAGTTGCTTCTTCTAAGACGTGGAATAGTTGACTTCAAAGACAAAAGAGATGATTAGCGGGTCCTGACACCAAGATTTGACTCTTTGAATTTCTAAATTCAAATTCAGATTTCCCTCTATTTCCAGTAACGCTCAAAACTCATAGTAATCGTGAGCTTTCTGACATGGTATCAGATCCTTAATGCTATCTTTATTTTTAATCTTCAATCCAAGCATTTTGATGATGACTGATACTCGATTGTGCTGATTGAAGATAGTATAACATCTGGTCTTCAGAGATTGCTTAATATCTCATGTAAGCATACTTTCTGATGTCCAGTGCTGCCTTCTGAAGTCTCAGGGCTTAGTTTCTTATAGCGTTGATATCTTCTTCTGATTGTTAGCTATCAATTGCTTGAATAAAGATATAATTTCATTTCCATTTCAGTTCAAATCTTGTACCATGAGATAAACATATTTACATATGCATGGTGAAAAATATTCTTATTTGAGTAAGCCTTGCTCTTGCTAAACGATAGAAACTTGTTATACACTTATAAGAAACTCAAGAGAAACATCAGTTATTCTTCAAAGGATTTTCTTTAAATTGGCTATGTTGTCATTCAAAACTTATTAGCGCATATTGATAGGGGTCTAGAGCTAACACTTTGTACCTTGTTGTGTAATTCTATTTTCTTTAGATTTTGCTTGTTGGGAATTGATATTTTTTAGTTCTAATGTATGATTATACCCAGATGTACATGTATTTATATTATTAGAGTAGTTTGGTATTGTTGAAAATTCATTTTTGTCAAAAGGAAACTCCATGACTTTTCTTGGGTCATTTTAAAGACTTTTACTGCTTCAAAAAAAAATCAAGAACCAAAACTATGCCTGTGCTACTTGAATTTCTAGACCTGAAGCTGTAAATTTTGCTAATTTTGTTACCATATCAAACGATTGAATTTTCCTTTGAAATTTTTCGGGTGTTAAATGCATCTTAAGGTTTCGATAGAATTTTTATTTCAAATTTTGGAGTTCATTTCCTAGGGTAGAAAAATCAAGAATTCTGACTTTGAGCAAAGATTAGGTGGTCTCCAACCACCAAATTTGTAGAATTTTGTTGACATAGTTAGAGAATGATTCTTTTTTTGAAATTTTTATAGGACCTTGTGGACACATTGAGTGTCATGAAGAATTTTTATAGCCTTTGGATTGGTCAATGTGCTGAAAATGAAACCCAATTCTTGAATTGGGAATGTAATTACTTTTGATTCAAGTATGATGAGTATAAATGCATGCTATATACTTTTAGGATTTACTTAAGAAGAATGAGTGAGAACTTCACTGTGAATGAATATTTATATGTAATTGGAGCATACATTGGTAAAAAGAAAGGTGATAAATGCATGTATGTGACAAAAGAGAAATATGAACTTCAATTGTGCATGTTCTGACATATGGGCAAAACAAAAACAAGACTTAGGTTGGGTGAAAGGGAAGGCAAAAAGAGGAACTTTCCTAGAGATATTATAAGTTAGTAGACGTATTAGCTAGGAATTGAACTGTGTATGATTTGAAAGAGGAAAAAAATGAAGTCCAATGATCACGTATAGGAATGAGCTCAGTCCTGATAAGCAATCTATTACCCATTGTGGAGTTATCCACAGCAGATACCATTTGGTATGAATTACCTATTGTGGATTTATTTACGAAAGATACTATTAGGTATAAAACTAAGTCTTCCCTATGTTGATGTAAAGAGAAAAAATGGACAGAATTGAGTTTTACGATTATAAGAGTGAACATATGACAAATTATTATCCTTGCATATGAATTTTACATAAAATTACTTGTATGAGTGAAATTAAATAATTATGTTATGATTATGTATGGGGGAGTGCCCTCCTGAGAATTATGTAATATTCTCATCCTTATATTTTTTGTATGTGTATTGTATTGTACTCAAATCCTGCAGATAACATTGGTAATAGTATTCATTGATTCGCCCTAACTGGAGATGGCATCATCATACCAATGGTAAATTAGTTCCACTAGGATAGTAGCAAATATGTAGGGACTCTACTACTCGTACATAGTTGTAGCCTAGTATTAGGATTTTATGAGCTTGCTAACAATTTTACTAGTGGTTCTTAAACCTTCCATGTGTATATGCCACTTTGTTGGCCTTAGGATTGAGCAGCTTAGGCTAGACACCTGATAGGGTTTTGAACTTAGTTCCTAAGTAGTCTTTTAGTGGAATCACTTATCTCCCAGTATGATGTATATACTGACAACTTGTATATATATATATATATATATATATATATATATATATATATATATATATATATATATAAGTATTTGCAACATATGATTTAATTTACTTTATTTTCATTTCCCTCGACTAGTATAGATAATGATAGGAAGTGATGCTCTTCTAGTTACTATGTTAACACTCGAGTAATACATGGTAGTTAGAAGGTTATTACAAGAGAGTTGGATTGAAGTCTAGGAGCACATGGATGAAGGATTGCCTTGGACAGCTTCACTGCAGCAAAGGCAGCCTGGAGGTTAGACCATCATCAGTAGAAAAGGCAACCTCGCTATAGCGAATAATGGTCGCTATAGTGAGTTTTGCAACTAATACTCGCCGCAACAAGCTTTGCGATTGATACTCGCGGCAGTGAGCTTTGCGGGCCAGGTCTGAAAGTTTAAATTTGCATTTTTTTTACCCACTTAGGCCCCTTTTTAGCAAATTCTATGATGATGTACTACCTATACGCACGAAATCTGAGGCATTATTTGCCATTTTGGGAATAGAAACTAGGTTTATGATGATGTAATCCTTTTCTTCTTCTTCTCCTTCTTCAAGGGCACACTCCTATACTTTGCTTTTGTTATTTTTGTTTTAATTTTTTTACTGTGAATCTCTCAGTTTTATCTTTTTTTTTCTGATTGTAACCTCCCTCAAGGAGGAGTGGTTCTCTTGCTAGCTCAAGGGATTCAAGAGCTAGGGTTATGTCTTGAAACATTTTGATCTTAATACAATACTTAGTGGTGTTCTCTTTCTCTTTTGTGTTTCCTTCTCTTTTCATGTTTATTGATTGATATGCATGTTGAGTGAAGTGCTTTTATATGTATGTGATGCATGATTTGTGAGCATGCATATTTAAGCTTGTTAATTAAATGTATGCTAGTTGACTGATAGGTAAGCATTTGATTAACCAAGAGAACAGAGTTAATTCATGATTGAGAATTAAGCTAGGGTAGTTGGCATTTAATTTTGTTCATACAGTTAGGTATTGTGATAGCAATTATCTAAGTGTATATGCTTGTTTTTATCCTTTAGTTGATTGACTTTAAGGAGAACTACATTGTTAATTGTGTGATTACATGGTTAACAACATAGCTCTCTACTAGGTGTTTGTTCATTTGTTTTTGTTGATGATAAACCCTCCCTAGCTTGAGAATCCCCTGGGCTAGTTCTTTTATCTTTGTTAATTTTAATTCATTGGCATTCTAAATTCTCATGCAACAACCCCCCCCCCCAAAAAAAAAATCTAACTAATTAGCTCTGCTTCCTTATGAAATGACCCGTGTTGCACACCACTATCTAGGTGGCTTGTGTAACTTGATTTGGGATTTTTATTCCTTTTAAAATTGGTGTTGATAATGACTAGCTACCATGCATCTAGAGGGGATGTTACCCTTGCTATATTAGGCTGGGTAACAGCCGATGTTGATGGTGGCTAGCCTGTAGTCGCCCTTGAAGGTAAAGTAAATGCTGCCACATACATCACAAGCTGACTCATCCCTAAAGTGCTAACTAATTATGATCAAGGTTGGTGAGACATATTGGCTATCTTCCTTAATCTCAAATTCATACGCCAAGTGTAATCCGATGCAGGTGAAGGGAACTTCTCAGAGTCAATCTTAGAGCTCCCACTAGGCATGTCAAAATATGTTTGCTCTATGACAATTAACTGAGACTTAACTATTACAGTTATACTTCAAACATATAAAATCACCTAATAACAGGCAATTTATAACTATAGAAAGAACTTGAGCTTGATTAATTTTGAGAAGTGAAAAGTAAAAGGGAAATTCGAACTTCCATTAAATGGAAAAGTAATTGCAACGACAATAAAAACAAACGAGCAAACAAGATATATGTTTTTTGCTAAGTGAAATGTCCTTGTTCTTAGAATCTACTAGCTATTTATAGCATTATCACTAAGGCTAACATCATAGCCTAGTAACTCTTATTTTCTAGATAAAATATCTCTCCCTAGCTGCAGCCTTCAACCAACAACCACATTTCTTCTGTGAAGTTGTGTTAATTCAAGCCCAATTGGTCTATCAAATATGGCCTTCTTGCTAGCCCCAATTTACGATCTCCAACATACTTACACAAAAATGTTATACTGTTGTGGGCCTTTACTAACATTTTGTTGCTAATACTATTTAGTGTTAATAATATTTTATTACATCAATTTTATAGAAGTGTTGCCAAAAACCTGAATGCAAAGCGGCCCATATACACTAAAACCCGAAAAAGCAAAGCGGCCCATATTCAAGGTGTTACCAAATGATTTGAGTCTCGATCTTACTCATCCACCTCACTCTTGTTCCCTTTCACGATCCTCACAGGTTGCAGTAGTGTAAATCTCCTCTACCACATGGGGTTCTCTGCCACTAACCTCCTCTTCCCTTCCACATTTCGCATCAGAACCTTCTCACCAGATGTCTTGAAATGATTTATCCCAAAAGCTTAAGTTGTTGGATTATGGAATACTAATGATTTTTATATTTAATACGTCTCTTACGCGGATACCTCTTTTGAGCTTGAAACGTAGACAATGCACAGGCCCACCATACCTTGTGTTAAAATTTAATTAATTTTATTTAGAAGTTGGGATAACGAGGATTGAACTCTAAACCACTTGGTCATAAAGGCTCTGATACCATGTCATGAAATCATTTATCCTAAAAGCTTAAGCTGTTGGGTCATGACATACTAATGGTTTTTATATTTAATACCTTGATGTCGTGCACGTGGTTCGGCGTGAGCTGCACAATCATCTCCGATGACGCAGAGCCTCGCATCGTTGGCTTTTCCCTTGCCGGCAAGGACCTTCGCATCTACCTCCCATCGGAGCATGATACACTCCTCCACCTCTGCCACCTTAACCTCCACTCTAACGCCTTCAACGGCTCTATCCCCTCCCAACTCTTCAGCTCCTACTTCCCATAAATTCACCTATTCCATTTTGCACTTCACCTCTTTCTTCCCCATCTCGGTAAATTCAATTTCATATCCTCTTCAGATTTCAAGTTTCAATGGATTTGCATCTTTTGATGTATGATTTTTAAGTATTCTCGAATTGCAGCTGAAATTCGAAACCAAATTTTTTGAATCAGTGCCAAATTGTATTGAATCAGGTTCGTTCCTATTTCCTGATTGACTCAGAGCGCGGATCACAGATCTTTTTTATACAGCTGCAATTTTCATGTGTTTTCTAATGGTAGGGTTCAGAATTAGAAGATTTATATGCACAATATGTTATTGATTTTGAGGATTTTTAATTGTTTGATGCTATAGCGGGAAACAGAGTAGTGCACCGGTTAGGTGAAATTGATTAATTGCTTGTTTTTGGATCTTATGCTATATTGATTTTAAGGTTCATTGGATCTTGAATTTTTCGTGTAGAATCAAGTTATGAACTTTTAATTATATAGATGTAATTCATGAGCACATATTCCCAGACTTCCTTGCTTTTTCGCTACAAAATGTTTTGTTTAACTCAAATGATGTGC
Organism: Dalbergia cochinchinensis; assembly: GCA_031216125.1. Classification (NCBI taxonomy): domain Eukaryota; kingdom Viridiplantae; phylum Streptophyta; class Magnoliopsida; order Fabales; family Fabaceae; genus Dalbergia; species Dalbergia cochinchinensis. Next base: position 70,261,303 of record CM062368.1, read on the forward strand.
TAGGTGCAGCAAAGATATCAGCAAAGATAAAATCTGTGATAAGCTAATTAAGCATGAAAACTGAACAAATGAATGATTTATTGACAAGGTACTAGGTAACAAATATGAGAGCAAGTTGCTTGAAATCATTGATGCCCGATTAAAATTTTATCTTTTCTTACTAAAGTATTTTATCTCATACTCATTTCCATAGAAATTTAGGCTATCTAAGGTCATGCAGTGACAATTTAGAATTGAGTAATGTTAACTCTTCCCTGACAAATTTGTCTTTACCAGTGAACTTCCAGAGTTCTTGGGTGGCACTTGTGCAGATAAAGGTGGTTGTATGCGCTCTGACAAGGACCATGGAATGACCCACAGATCTTGAAGGTAGCGTAGTGCTAAAAGATAAATTTTTATTATAGTCATGCATCATAGCAAAGAAAAAACAATAAAAAATTTATCTCAATGAATTAGATGGTCCAAAGTGGGGTGAGAAAATGCAAGACAAAGACCTTATTCGGGATTGATGAGAAAACAATCACGGAAGATGAAACAGCAAATCAAAAGGTAGTCATTTTCCCTAGTTTGTTGCAATTTCAGATTGCAAAGATTTGTTCCGAAACTTCTATGTTTTTTACTTGTCACAATGTTTGTATAACTTCGAATCCTTTGTCTCTTTTACCTACAATCTTAAAGGATTCAAAGAATTAGTTCCAATGGCAAATAATGTGCAATATTCATCCTATGCTGCTGTTCTAGAAGTAAGTTTCCTCGGCTTCAATCAGTTGTTCCTATAATCTAGTCATGCAGTTTACACCTTATCTTATTGTGCTTGCTAATACTATCTGTATATATGTATATATAAATTCTCCTTTCAATTCAAAATAAAAGTTCCTTTTTAATTCATGACTTAATTTGGCATTTTTCCCAATATTCACTGTAGGCATCAGCCTCATTTTTTTCTAGGCTTGCTAATTGGGCAGGATTGAAAAGGTAGCTTACCTCTCTATAATTCCATACATGCTACTACTATCAGTATATATAAATAACAAAATAAAATCTATTATACTCTGCCTATAAGTAGTTCTTTATACACAACATTTAGTGTCTCAATTATATAGTAGTATGCTAAGTAACAACAAATTATCCTGGCAAATGTCACTCGGTGTTTGGTTCAATCGTTTTAATTACTTTTAAATAGCGAGGAAGCATTCTAATTTAATAAGCTGTATAGTGCATGCTATTTATATGTTTGTAGAGGATTGGGAAGTGCCACATATGCAAGGGCGGCAGGGCAGTGGAAGCAGCCTTCGCTTGCCATGTTCTGGTTCTCTTCACAGGTAGATCAATTTTTTGTTCTGATGTAATCATTTTCCCTTTTGAACTTTTTAGGACACTGTCCAGTTTGTCAGCAGGAGAATTGCAGACATTGTAGAAGAAATGTTATTTGAGAGTTCAAGGAGGTAAAAGAACTAAAGCGCAGTTGTAGAGAACCTTGATGCAGCAACTTGTGATTGGGATTCTAATTAGAGTTTGTAGTAACATTCTTACATGAGAGTATATGCTCCTTAGTAACATGTGAGTAGTAACAACTTCCATTTGATATGTTTTGGTAAAGAATTTCATGATGCAAGTCAAGAATGTTCTCAAGTGCATCCATTGTAAAAATGTTGTCATCATAAATGACAAGGAGATTTTGGAATTCAACAATGTTAATATACTTCTATTTGGTTCATGAAATTCTTAAATTGCTTGAAGCTTTATGTTTTCTATTTTATTCTATTTTTTATGTATGTTTAGATGTATGCAACAATAACAGTTATGACGTTTGAAAAATGTTAAAAAGTCTATTGCAACATTTTATAAATGTTACTGAAAAAAGTCTATTGCAACATTTTGTAAATGTTACTAAAGAATGTCTATTGCTACATTTTATAGATGTGTTACTAGAAATGACTATTGCAACATTTATAAATGTTACAAAAAGGTATATTGTAACATTTTTCCAAATGTCTTAAAATGTGAAAAAATGTTACTAAAACTCTTTATTGACACCAACTAAATACAACACTTGTAAAAATGTTGCCAAAAAATGTTAGTAAACATTAATTATGTTGTAGTGATAGTAAAATGCAAAAATGAATGACCACATATTTAATAAAATTTATTAAACTCATTTTTATTATAAGTATACTTAAATATAATGTGTTAGACTTATACTTACAAGAATATCTTCTTTAATTAAATTTCCTGATAATTCAAGTCAGTCAAGCTTGCAAGTTAGTGCTGCTCCACGCATTTTCCTTTTTCATTTTCTTCGATTTCCCGCTATGCAAATCAGTCAAGCTTAATGCTGTTCCATGCATTTTTCCTTTTTCAGTTTCTTTGACCAATGAACAAAAACAAAGTTTTAATAATTAATAGTGCTCCTCGATGCATTTTCCTTTGGTGACTGGCTTGCTTTCAACTAGAAGTGTCAAAATGGGCTAACCCGCTCTATTTCAACCCATCCCACCAAAAGTTTGTCATCAAAATAAAATAAGCTGAAATAATCAGCTCAGTCCATTTTAGGATGGGCTGCCAACTTTCTAAAAAATAAAAAAAATTCTGAATTTTTTATTTTATTTATATATACTCAATTTTTCAAGATCCATCATAAATATATACCAACTTTGACGAAAAAATATTATTGTTAATAGTATAGTTTATAAGTTATAACACTTTTATTTTTAAGTTTTAACTTTGAGTGAATAGTATTAATTGTACATTATTACTATATTTGTAAGTGTACACATTTCTTACTTTTATCTTTTTTCGATCACATGTTTCTTGCTTTTTTTTATCAAAAAATTGTGAATTTTTTCCAAAATAAAGACTTTAGCCACGGGCCAAGCATGCCCCAACCCAAGGGTCAAGCAGGGAGAGTTAGGGTAGCTAAAATTTTTTAACGGGTTTAAAACTTTAATCCAACCCACTAAAAATGACACTTTTAGCATACCAATCAGGCAGGCTCAGTCCATTTTAACATCTCTGCTTTCAACGTCACACAGTTCACTGTCTAACTTTTATTAAATGTATATTCACTTATTTACTCATCTCATTTTTTTTATAAGTATATCTGAAAAATAATTCTGCGTCCCTACGGGAAATTTTCAAACTTGGCAAGTTTGCTACTAAGCGTGCAAGACGTCATTTCTCAAAGTAATAATCATCAGACGAAAAGGCATGGCAGCTGGCAGGTGATCATTCTGTTGAGGTTAAGTGTGAGAGGTGAAGTCCCACATTGGTTGAAAATGGATTAAGTGAGTAGTATATAATATGGAAGGATCCATGACTCATTGCCTTAAGGTTTTGGGTCAAGATGTGGCGTCCGGCCCGGTATTATGGTGCTCTCACTTAACCCATTGGTTGTGCCTCCCCCTGTTGGGCTTCCCCGCCCTAACAGTGGTATCAGAGCCAAGGTTGGGCTCGGTTCCCGGAAAGGCATGGACTGCGGGTGGCAGGTGCTGGGAAGAGCGGTTGGCTGATGGGGGAGCAATGTGGTGGGTCTCACACTTAAGGGGGAAATTGTTGAGGTTAAGTGTGAGAGGTGAAGTCCCACATTGGTTGAAAATGGATTAAGTGAGTAGTATATAATATGGAAGGATCCATGACTCATTGCCTTAAGGTTTTGGGTCAAGATGTGGCGTCCGGCCCGATATTATGGTGCTCTCACTTAGCCCATTGGTTGTGTCTCCCCCTGTTGGGCTTCCCCGCCCTAACACATTCAGCCACTACGAGATTAGTTTCATAATAATATGTAGGAAAAATCAACCAAGCAGATCAGCCAAGCATGTAACAATCTCCCGAGCAGGTTTCCTTCGTTTTCTCATGAGTTACAAGCCTTTGACTTGTAACAATCTACCGAGCAGGTTTCTTTCGTTTTCTGATGAGTTATAAGCTTGACCGACCTACTTAGGATAGGAACATGAGATTTTGACATTAAAGAAGAAATCGATGTCCTTAATGACATTTATTTTAAGGTTATATTATTTGTACTCATAATATATGAGATATTGTGTCGACTCATATATTTCCACCATTACATGATAAGTAGATCTCATTCAAGTGGGGATCACACTTCATTCAATGATAGATGAGATATGAATCGATATAGTGTCTCGTATTTAATAAGTATAAATAATATTTTATCACTTTTGGATCAGCTTGTGGTCTCCACTCACTCGACTCAAAAAGCTCATCAAATAGAGGTAAAGTGGATATCAAATGAGGCATCCACCTTTTTCGTGTCAAAATAGCATTGCTCCTTGTGTTATAAGCCATACACAATAATATTGTATGTTAAAATTTTATTTCATTTTTAGATAAACATAATTTATTTACATTTATGTCATTTTAAGAGAGAACCACCATTTTAGCACTTGAAGAGAAATTATATTCACCTGGAGTCTTCCGAAGATCCATCATGTTTAACAAATTCACCCAAACATCAACTGGTATAATACCTCGAGTATATGTGCCCTTAGTCAAGCTAGTACGGCCCTAGGGTCTCTTAGAACCCACTTGTGTTGCCGAAAGGGCCCCAAAAACAAAACTGATCCTTTTATGCAGAGACTAGTGTTACTGTCACTGCTATAGCAATCCAGGATTGCTATAGCAGCCCCATGTTTCCCAGCACAGGGTGCTTTGGTCCCTAGACTGCTATGACTACTATAGTGATGCCCCCAATCACATGAATAGTGTAAAACGGTGCCATTTTGTTTAATGAAATCCCTCACTCTATTTAAAAATCTGAACTCAAAATTTCTCCCCATTTCTCCGAGTCCCTAGCTTTCCAAACACATTTCCACCCTCTTCCACTCAATCCCACTCAAATTTCTCTCCCCCAATCTTCAAGGAATGTATTCGTTTATAGATTATGTCTTCTTTCTTCCCATTCTTTCATGTTCTTGGATTGGGTTGTTAAGCATTAGTGATTAATATTTTGAGTGACAACAAACCAATTTTGATAATATCCTTTGAAGAATGACAAATTATTTGCTTGAGTTTCTTAAGTATATAACAAGACCATTCTCATCATTATCCTATAACTTCATGAACAAGCTTTATTTTCACTAGATCATGTGTAAACATGTTTAATCTCATTAAAAGAGATTCAGAACTTTAAAGAAGTGAGAAATAATCCTTGAAATGAACATTATTATCCTTAACACATGAAGGAATGTTTTCATGAGCAAGAAACCAACCCTCAAATCTTCAGAAAGTAGCCTTCGTCTTCATAAATTGATATACAACGAAGATTTTCATCATCCCCTGAAGCAAGTCATGGGTACAATCTTAAAGCATGTTAATATAATGACCAACATGCTCTAATTGAAGCTTTGAAGATCAAAGGAAGGTCCAGAAACTAAATCAGCATTTCAGAAAGCAAGTTTACTATTAAACGGTGCACTTACAGAAATAGGAGGGAAAATTCCAATTTCAAATCAAGTTAAACTCAGACAACGATTGACGTGACATCTAGCTTTTTAACTTGGTTAATCGTCCCAGCTTCTAGAAGAAAAAGTCCATAAACCTAATTTAGAAAGCAAAAAGTAGCTTTTAAAGATGGACTCAAAGACCTTTATTTGACAACAGTCTCTGCAACTGCAAAAATGGCTTTGACATAGCCGAGCTATTTTTTTAGACTGCATTTTCAAGACACAAAAAGAAGATCAACATGTGTCACAAGGAAAACAAATTAAGGGCAATCGCCATAAATGAGAAATTAAGTATAAAAGGAGATGATGTTCTTACAACTCAAGACTTTTGGTCAAGACACTTATGCTGAAATGCTGGAAAAAAAAAAATGAAAGAACTCTCCTTTATCTTCAATAAAGCTATTACTACTTATAATCATTTTCAGCTGTTGTAAAAATCTTCTTTCTAAGTGCTTATTAGATAATACTTTCTTCCTAGGAAGAAAAGTTAGAAAGAAGTCATCCAAGTTTTCAGCTCATTCACTATTTCATCCTAAGAAAACTTGAGTATTTGATAGTTGGAGCAAATCAACCTACAAAAATCATTGTACCCTGATCCAATAGTGATCATTGTGAGGCAGCTTGAAGAGGCTAGTCAGACACTACTTGGGAGTAATAGTAGAGTGAGTTACTGCTCATGTGAGATAGCTTAAGAAAGCTATTGAAAGATTATCTGACTTTCTCAGGGTCGAGAAAATGGTTGATTAGTGAAACTCAACAGTTATTGGGAACTGGATGTAGGTAGTTGGCCGAACTAGTATAAAATCTCTTATATAGTATCTCTTCCCCTTGAGCCTCTTTTATTTTCTATTCTATGTTTATTATCAAAGCTTTTCTGAAAAATAGATTTATATCGATTTTTATATCTTTATTTTAAGTTCACAGAAAGTAACTTTTTGACACTCACTAACAATACTTCTGCTGCACTTCAAGTTTTCACTTGATAGTATCTATTTTAGTTTTCAAGGAAAAAAAAAGAAAGAAAAAGAAAAATATGATTCAACCCTCCCTTCTCGTGCACTTTTCAACCAACATGGGTGTCATTGTTCTCTCATTTTTGTCAAGTGAGGGTGCTCCCCCAATATTGTTAGAGTTAGTTTAGAATTTCTAGAGCTACCCATATATCATTCATGGTTTTATGGTTTTTATGGCAAATATTGGTGCCACCCATGCTCTATAGAGCTCAGTTGGAGTTGGTCCTTCATATTTCACCCCTTTAGGTGAGTGGGTTTCATCTCATGGTTATGTGTTGGTCATTATAACACTATTTTCTAGCAAAATAAAGTGTTTAGAGATTAGAACTTGAGATTTCATATGATATGGATTTTATGTAAAATATGCAGGAACTAAAAATGTTCCTGTTTGATTTGCTCATGAAAATCCATCATGATTTCCAAAATGCATGGGACCATTCTTAGATTAAATTTACATTATATGAAATTATTTTATGATTTTGAGCTTGATGATGATGATGTAAATTAATTATGGATATTGAGAGGAAATGTGAAACATTATGTTATTTATGAGAAATAAGAGTTGATGAACTTAGAAAGTGTAGAACCCCCATTTTAGGACTTCAGCATGATTTAGCATAGGGAATTATTGAGAGAAATAGAGCTATTAGTTAACGACAGTCAAATCATTAACCTAGGTATACCAAGTGTCTGCCAAGGGCAAGTTATCCTTACTAAGATCAGTCCTCTAGGGATGTGGTTCGCTAGGGACTGAGCACCACCTTATAGTTATGGATAGTCTGTTCTCTTTAATAATCCTTAAGATATAACATTTTTTTTACATCTTTAGCAAAATTATGATTTTAGACCTTATATGTAAAATAAATAGAAACATTTTACGCATGTTGTATTATTATTTATGTATCTTTTTTCTTATCCTACGTATGATTATGGGTGAGGATCCACTTACTGAGTTTTAAGATAAAACTCACCCCTCTTTCCTTTTTCCTCCACAAATACAGTAGCAGCGTTAAATCTTCCACCCTTTCCTTCTCAACAATAGTTTATCTCTAGTTTGGGTGACCTTCAAATTGATGTGAAGTGGTAGTGCGGGCAAGGTCCCGGACATGCATGACATAGCTTTTTGATTTACCATTATTCTTTTTGTATTTAAAAGTTTATGGTATTCATGCTTCTTATGAAAGTACATCAAGGCAATAGATTTTCTTTTCTTCATGGCTTCACCATGAACTTCAAAGAGTACCACCTCATGGGTTTTGAGAGACCAAGTGAGTGCATCCAAGCTAAGGGTTTGAAGATCCTTAGCTTTAGTGATGGTTGTAACCTTGGGAAGCCATTTGGAAGGAAGGCTTCTCAGGATCTTTCTTACCATCTCAAAGTTTGAGTATTTCTTACCCAAACCTTTAAGCTAGTTTACAATCTGCATGAACTTAGTGGTCATGTCATTAATAGTTTCTTGTTTAGTCATCTTGAAAACTTCATATTGATGGACAAGCATGCTCTCTTTGACCTGGTTTAATCCGTCAAGCAGCATGTGTAGTCTGTCCTATATCTCTTTTGCTATGTCACAAGTAATGATTTTGTCATATTCAATTTTGCTTAGTACACAAGTGAGCAGATATTTGGCTTTAGAGTTCAATTGAACTTTCCTTTATGTTGCTTTGTTCGTCTACTCCTAGGAACCTCTCTTGAGGTAGAAGGTCCATCTTTAGCTCCTGGAACCTCTTCCATCGGAGTATAATCCCCTTTTTGTATTATCTCCCACAAGTCTAGGCTTGTCTATTTGATAAACAACTTCATCCTTTCTTTCCAATAGGCATAGTCTCCATCATTAAAGAATGGAGGTCTATTTATAGAGTGTCCTTCTGCAATGTGCATGTTATGTACCATATTGTCTCAGGATCTTTGCCTCTGTAATCATTTGAATGCTTAACCCTTTAGAAGCCCAAGCTCCAATGCCAATTGTAGGTTGACGATAGCACGGGAAGGGGGGTTGAATCATGCTTTAACTTCTATTTCTATTTCGGAAAAGCTAAACAAGTTCTGTCAAGTTTTTCACTTGAAGGTAACAGAAATATATGTTATTGCTATTCAGAAAATTACTTTCTAAACTAAGTAATAGCTCAAAAACTATTTGAAAACATTTTTCAGAAATATATATGCATCAGTTAAACACAAGTGCAGAATGTAAAAGAGATAAGAAGGGATAGAGAGATATTACATAATGATTTTTATACTAGTTTGGTCAATCCTGCCTATATCCAGTTCTCAACAATCTATTAAGTTCTACTAATCAACCCTTTCTCAACCTAGAGAAAGTAAGATAGTCTTGGATAGCCTTCTCAAGCTATATCCAGTGACTAGTAGTTCCAATTTACTGTCACTCTAAGTAGTCTTTTTACTAGCCTTTTCAAGCTAACATCACAATGATCACTAGTGGATCAAGTTACAATGAGTTTGGTTTAGTTGGATTATTCTAACACATAAACACTCAGATTTTCTAGAAATTAAATAGTGTATGTACTGAATACTTGAATGAATTCTTTCTAAAAATTCTTCCTAAGAAAAAGATGTTATCTAATGAAAGCTAGAAAGAAGATTTTTGAAACTGATTACAAGATGTAATATCTTTATAGAAAAAGAGAGGGATGAACACAAGAGTTATGCTCGAAGGATCTTTCAAGTTCAAAAAGTTCTTCTATTGTATGAAGGTCAACTCCTTTTATACTTGGTTTTGAATTAGATCATTGGCCCTTAATTCCCTTTCCTTTTGACATGTGTTGATTTTTTTTTTGTGTTTAGAAACTATCCTCTAGCAGAGTAGTGTGGTTATATCAGAGCCACTTTTGCCATTCTAGAAATTCATTGTCAAATGTAGTTTCTGAATATATCTTCAAAAAATGGTTTTTACTTTCTAGACAAGGTTTCTGAACTTCTTCTTCTATAAACTTGGATACTTGACCAAGTACAAAAGTAATATGTCACTATTAGTGCTTTTTTAGAGTTGACCTCTTTAAATTTTGAATTTTTTCCTCTTCTTTTGTAAAGCCAACACGGTTTCTGACTACACATGCTTTCTAATGTAGCGCCTCAATTTTTGATCTTCTTATTAATCTTCTTTTCTTCAATCTGATCATAGTATGGATCTTCCTATCATGATTGAAGACTTTGATCACGACTTGCTTTAGGAGAAATTAATTCTTCATTGATGTGGCACTTTCTAAATGTGTGAATCACTTTCTGAAGATCTAAACTTGGTTTCTGATGCTTGAAATTCCTTTCTCATGTATATAACATACTTAAGTTCATTTTCAGAACTATTTTTCATATCATTAAAATTTGGGAAAAAAGCAATTTACCCCCCTGAACTTTTGGTCTTGTACAATTTAGATCCTGACTTTTAAAAATATGCAACGCGACCCCCTGTACTTATCAGATGGTGCCAAAAAGCCCTTCCATTATCCTTCTGTTAAGTCCTCATGTGCTTCTCACATGCATAAATTGTTGGACAAAAATACCCCTATTCTAAACCCAATTTCCAATCTATACTCCCTCCTCACTGAAATGCACACATCCTTCTCTTGACATTAATTACTGAAGTCCTGGTGAAGAAGATGACTAGCTAAGACCAACAAGGAAGAAGACCTACGAAGAAGAAGACATGTGGAGAAGAAAACTAAGGAAGAAAGAGAAGTAGAGGCAGCATTTCATTAAAGCTTACGCCTTTTCCAGATGTTGGTGAAACCAAAAACAAAACAAGAACCAGAAACAAAACCAAAACCAAAAACAAAATCAAAGCAAGAAACCATAAACACAATTAGAACTAAAAACTAGAAAAAAAAAATCAGAACCAGAATAAGAAGCCAGAAACATAATTGAACAAGAAACTAAAAATAATAGAACCAGAAAATGTTGCCACGAGGATCTTTTGGAAATCTTACATTTAACCTAACCTATATTCCCATTTAACCCAAAGATCACATAAATCATAACCCAAGACCCTTTATAGCTAGCAACCACCCAAATCACCGCCATCATCATCGAGTCATCACCCTTGCAAACTAACCCACAGCTACAAAACACAACCAATCCCACTTCATAAACACAGCCACAAGACCCTTTTCTGTTGCAGCTCCTTTTTCTCACACAACCCTCCACTGCCACGCCTAATACCCTCTATGAAGCCAGCCATGAAGTTTGCTGCCACAACAGGGAAGCCAACGCAGAACCACGGCCTTTCACTATTCACAAAGTCTGGTTGGTCAAATAAGAGTAAAGTTCGAAGGTTTAGGCTTCGCTTTTCATATTTGGTATGTCTGAAGGGAAGGATGTGTTCGTCAGAAGTGAAATCGAGATGAGGGAAGGATATGTGTAGGTCTTCTTCCCAAGTCCTCTATAGGTCGTGGCATCACGGTCTTCTTCTTCCCAAGTCCTCCACTAGTCGTGGCATCACAGGTCTCTTTTTCCCCGTCTTTTCGGTCTTTGCGGTCTTCCCCTTCTTCTCAATCACGGTCTTTGCGGTCAGATCTGTGTAGAGATAAGCAAGATGGAGGGGAGAGGGGTTCAGATCTAGGCCACCATTGTAGAGATAAGCAAGACGGGAGGTGAAGGAGAAAAGGGAAAGGGTTTCAGCTACAAGAAGGGAGGATGCCTAAGAGATTGGGAAATCAGTAAGGGGTATTTTTGTCTATTATTAATACATGTGAGAAGCACATGCCAACTTAACAGTCTATTTTAATATTTGTATAACAAGAGGGCTTCTTTGCACCATTTGATAACTATAAGGGGTCGCATTGTACTTTTTAAAAACCCAGGGTCTAAATTGCACAAGACCAAAAGTTCAGGGTGGTAAATTGCTTTTTTTCCTTAAAATTTTGAATCTCTTTGAATGAGATTACAATCATGTTGAAACAAGACACTGTGAACAATATTTTGTTAATTGAACTTGTATATTTTACAAGAATAGTATGTTAAATGCTATAGAAACTCGAGTAAAACATTAGTCAATTCTTCAAAATATTTTAACAATATTTGTTTTGTTATCACTCAAAACTCAAGCTATAAAATACACCCACTAATCCCAATCAATACACCCACTAATCTTAATCAACACTAACTAAAACACACTATTTTATTTTTACCTTTTATTTTTTGCAAATTCCTCCCTTAACATTCCAATATTTCATCATACCCATTATGAAGAAAGAAACCCATAGCCACAAGCTTGTCATTCTAAGAAAAAATCAGATTTGGAATCAAACTCCTTATGCTTTATCACCACCTTGTTTTGAGACACTATGGTACCAATATTATAAATTCATAATCATTTCTCCAGAAAAGTTGTCTGTGAGAGTATAGTGATTGCCTATTATAAAACAACGCAATATCAGCCACTGTTTGGTATGGAATGCTTGATTTATTTTTGAAACATTTAAGGAGGGATTTGCAAAGATGAAAGAATGCATTTTAGTGAATTGATGATGGTTGGGATTAGTAGGTACCACATAGATCAATGATTAAAGTCATCTCAGCATTTAGTATGTTGCAGCTAAGTGAATGACTTATAATGTCTTATTTTTGCAATTGTGAAAGACCTCAACACTATTTTTTTTTTTTTGAGGCACAAATTTATCCATCAATGATATTGTCAGGGACCTATAGTGTAATATTTTTAAAATTGTGAAAGACCTCAATACTAATATTTTTTGTTAGAGACCAATTTGTCCATCAATAAAATTGTTAAGGACTTATAGTGTCCTATTTTTGTAATTGTGAAGAACCTCAATACTACTATATTTTTTTCATGGACCAATTTGGATATTTACTCTAGTTTTTATCAAGCATTGACAATGTAAAATCATATAGAAATTCAAGAAAATATCAAATCATGCTAGATAACTACCTACTATAATAACTAACTACCATGGTTTGATAATTTCTTAAATTTTTATTAATTGATAATGTAAAATACTAAATAATATCAACTATTAAAATTTCAAAAAAGAAATAATAAATCATATTAGATAACTATCAACTATAATAATTAAATGTTGATTTTAAAAAATTATTTTTAAGATTTTGATCCCGTCCCAAGTAATTATATTTCATGTTAGTATTATTTATTACTTAAAATTATTTATCATGTGTTACTTATTTTTAAAAAATAACTGGTAGCTATTTATATATTTTAATATTAGTCTAAACATTTATTTAATTTTTACATATTATTTATTTAAAATAATTATTATTAAAAATTTTAATTAAAATAATTATTGTGAGCTCTTAAGATAATTTTAATATTATTTATGACTTATTATATGATTAATGCTATTTCAACACCCAAAAGTGGGTGTTCAATTGGGATACCCACTTCATCATCGTTATTGGACACATTTTATCACCGTTAGATGTGATGATGATCCAATTTTTTTCTGCTCATCTATCACATCTAATGATGATGAAGTAGGTGTCTCAATTAGATACGCACTTTTAAGTGTTTGAATATATAATAATATTCATATTGTATAATCTGTGTTAATTATTATTTTATTATAAAAACTAACATTTATGTGAATGAGAAGAGAATGTATGTGAAGGAATGTCACTTAATTAAGGAAAATATTATTTCAACATCCATGTAGGTGTTGTGAGAGGAGTGATAGAGAAAAAATAAGTTAGAAAAACGTAAATAACAAAATTTATGTATTTTATGAGTAGGGTATTTAAATGTTTGAAAATGTTGAGTATTAAAATAGTAAAATTGTTTAATTAATGATAAGGGTTGGGCTAGGTACTAGACAATGAAACGTGATGTTGAAAAAGAGCCACTCGCGTCAGAATTTCGATCACACATAATTCATCTTTGATAGAAGAAATGAATGCAGTAGTACTATCGTAACCTCCAAGCTTCACTGGCTTGCTTTTCCCCTAGGTTGCCCATTACTAATACCCACTGAAATTTGGACCACTCTAATAAACCGCAACACTAGCCTTTCATACACGGTGGTAGTAGCTTTTGTTCTCGAATATTAAAAAGACACCGTTAACCTCCTCCATGACTTCGAATTCCTTCAAGTTTGTCTTCCTTTTTATCCTTGTTAGCTTCTTCAATTTGGCTACTCCTGAAACAATACCTCCAAAATCTTCTTGCTCAAACGATACAGCCACTGCCAGCAGCACCTACCAAGAGAACGTCAGGACCATACTCTCTTCCTTATCTTTCAAAGCCACTGTCACATCATTTTACAACGATACAATCGGCGGCAGAAGCGCCTTAAACACAGTCTACGGGCTGTTTATGTGTAGAGGTGACGTGACCTCTCACCTCTGTGGACAGTGCGTCCTGAACGCAACTCAGAGATTATCCTCAGTGTGCTACTTGTCCAAAACAGCTATATATTGGCTCGAGGAATGCATGGTTCGGTATTCGAGTAACTATTTCTTCTCCACCATGGAAATAGAGCCGTCGTATACCTATTATCAGTGGGACTACCCTGACGATATCACCAACAAACCAAGCTTTATGCACTTGGTAACCGATACCATCAACAAAACTGCAGATGGACTAGCCTTTTCTCATGTTGGTGCCAGGTATGCCACAAAGGAAGCATATGTCTCTGAGAATCAGACCCTTTACTGTCTTGTTCAGTGCACACCAGATCTATCACCCCACGATTGCAGAACATGTCTTGCCAACGCAACAGGGATGCTTCCAGACTGCTGTGAAGGAACGACGGGAGGGTCAGTTTTCTTGCCCAGCTGTAATCTTAGGTACGACTTGTACCCTTTCTATCGGTTCAATACACTAGGAGGACTCGCTCCCGCAACAAAGTATTCAGAAATAGACTCAAAATATTCACAAGACCCTGGTTATCTGTCTCATAATTGCTCAAGTGACATAGACCATAATTGGCAACCGCAGCTTAGGGCTCTCCTCTCCAAGCTTTCTTCCAATGCCGCCGGCTCCGACAACAACGGATTCTTCAAGGCAGAGATTAATGGCACAGCGTTCGGTCTCTCCATGTGCCGCGGTGACATTCCCTCTCGCCTCTGTGAACAATGCGTCGTAAACGCTACCCATCGAATAGCCTCCGAGTGCGGCTCATCCATAGAGGCTATAGTTTGGTACAATCACTGCTTGCTTCGATATTCGAATCACCCTTTCTTCTTCACAAGGAGCATGAGTCCCAGATTCGACATGCTGAATGTCACCAACGTTAACAGCGAGGAAAGAACCTTTAAGTTTCAATTATCGAACGCGTTGGCTGGGGTGGCGCTGAGCATGTGGAACAGAGATAAGTCATATTGGACGGAGTCAATGAGGTTAAATGATTACCAAACAATCTATATTCTTGCTCAATGCACGTCGGATCTGTCCGACGATGATTGCAGTAGGTGTGTATACTATGTGGTTGTATCAAGAATTCCGTGGCCTCGTTTAGGAAGTGTAGGGGGAAGAGTTCTATATCCTAGCTGCACCGTGAGATTTGAGTTGTTCCCATTTTACAGGAATGGTACTGAAGATCAGCCTCTTGCCCCTCCTTCTCCTCCTTTTCATTTTCCTGCACGTACAGGTAGAGTCTCTGCCAAAGTAATATTTTCACTTTAGTTAGGTACAAGGGTACATGGGAAGAAATTATTGCGCGTGACATTTTGAACAATAATATCATTTCATAACCTGAGTGTTAAGACTAGATATTCATTTTATTATTATTAGATAAGATTATAATCTATATTTATTTCTATTCATTCATTTTATTTAATAAATAATAAAATAGATATTAAAATAGATATTTAAATAAAATATCTAAAAATAGATATTTAAATAATATTATTTGTCATTCGAATATTAAATCCGCTCCTTGCTTAGTTCTTACGACGAGATTGCGGATAGAAGAAGGATTTCTCGTGTTGATAATATAAGTAATGTTATTTATTATTATTTTATTTTATGGACCCATCTTAACCCAACATGAAAGGAGAAAGGCAAGATAGGGCAGGTGTTGAAAAATAAAAAACAGTGGACCCACACAAATTCTTATATCAATACAAGTCTAAAAATTAATTTTTAGATGTACCAAAAAAAAACTTATAAATAAATGAGTATATATTAAATAAAGTTAATAAAATTCACTTTTATTATAAGTATATCTAAATATAACGTGTTGGATTTGTGCAATTTCTTATGACCCCTTTGTGATATCATTGAGAGAATTAGTATTCGTACATTCTAATTTCAGCACAGGTGAGCTAATGGACATAGGCTCCACACCATGTTCTTTTATTAATAGTAGGTATCCATAGGAGGTTAGTGATGCCTCGACCATTTAATTGGATGTCTGAGAATTGAGCTTTGGAAATGCAAAACATTTTGTTGGGAGACCTTAATCCTTCCTCCGAGACCTCTGAGTCAAGTCAGATTAATCAATTCCTTGTAATAGAGTCCGATGATGAACCGGTTGTTTTCACAAAAGAAAAAAATAATAAAGTGTTGATAAAAATTTTTTAGCAATATTTTGAAAATATAAAAAGTGTTACTGAAACTCATTAGTAACATTTACGTGAATGCAGTATGTATAAGTTATGTTTTCTAAAAGAGTTTTACTACTGGCTCTTTTATATAACTTAGTAACAATTTCTAAATATTTCTAAATCTTAATGATGTTGTAGTGCGGAGAGAAACGATAATAAAGTACCATATGAGTATTACTTGATAGGTGGATAAAAATAGAACAGAAAACCTAAGAGTAGTTTATTTTTGCTTATACCATGTAGGTGTCAGCATAGATGTCCACATTTGAATGCATTAAGACCTTTACGAGTGATAATTGATATGGGCTTATTTATTGTTTTAATACAGAGAAAAAAGATCGGTCCCGGCCAATTACGTTGATTGTTGCCTCTATCATTGTTTCGGTGATAATTTGCTGTTTTTGCTGCTATTTGCTACGAAGAAAAGCAGGAAAGAACCACAAGACTATTCTCCGAGAAAACTGTAAGTACTGTGAAAAAAAAAATCAATTCATATTTTTCAATTAATAAGCTTACAAATTTGCAAACATAGTTTAACAATTTAAGCATTTTGGTCTAGTTGGAGATGAAATTACCACCGTAGAGTCATTGCAATTCGATTTGGCTGTAATTGAATCAGCAACAAATAACTTTTCCCCTGATAATTGGATTGGCAAAGGTGGATTTGGAGAGGTTTACAAGGTAGGACAAAATATGATAAATTTTATCATTATTCTATTTTTTTTATTTTCTACATAATTATTGGTCTATATAATTTTAGGGTATTCTTTTCGATGGACGACATATAGCTGTCAAAATACTTTCAAGAAATTCTACACAAGGTGTAGCTGAATTCAAGAATGAGATTTTACTGATAGCCAAACTTCAACATAGAAATCTAGTGGCGTTCATGGGATTTTGCCTTGAAGAGCAAGCAAAAATACTTGTCTATGAATATGTTCCAAATAAGAGCTTGGATTACTTTTTATTTGGTTTGATCCTTTTGACCTTATACTCTTTACTTGCTAAAGGTTTAACATATTAATGATTTCATTACATAACATCTTAAACTATTTCAAGTGCCTTATTATAAAATATATTTTATTTAACTTTTTCTACTAAAAATTTTGTAGATACTAATTTGGAAAAGTCATTAACCTGGTCAGAACGCCACAAAATTATAGAAGGAATTGCTCGAGGAATACTTTATTTACATGAATACTCTCGTTTGAGGGTTATACACCGTGATCTTAAACCTAGTAATGTATTACTAGATGAAAATATGAATCCAAAAATTTCAGATTTTGGTCTAGCTAAAATTGTGGAAATAGATCAGCAACGAGGATCTACTAACAACATTGTTGGAACATTGTAAGATTGACTCATTTTACTCTCACAATAAATCATCTTTCTCACTTGAGTTTCCCCTACACACACACACATATGTCCTTTATATTGGTATATTTAAGCTTATTATTTGCTATTGATTGTTTTATTTCCGATATTTTAGCGGTTACATGTCTCCAGAATATGCAATGTTAGGACGATATTCAGAGAAATCAGATATTTTTAGCTTTGGAGTAATGGTCCTTGAGATTATCACTGGAATAAAGCACACATCATCTTATGAATCACACTGTGTTGCTGATGGCCTCTTAAGCTTTGTAAGTGAAACGTATTAGCAATATTGTTCATGTATTATGTGAGACAAAATTAAAATCAATGTATGAAGGTGATTTTAATAAGTTGACTGATTGCTTACAGGTGTGGAGACAATGCAGGGATCAAACACCGTTGAACATATTAGACCCAAAATTGAAAGAAAATTTTTCTGAATTTGAAGTTATTAGATACATTCAGATTGGTTTATTATGTGTTCAAGAAGATCCAGATGATAGACCTACAATGATGACTATTGCTTCATACTTTAATAATCAGTCAATTGAATTACCTTCTCCACGAGAACCAGCATTTTTCTTGCGCCCTAAAATGGATGCAAAAAAAGTTTCACAGGAATCAAGTTCTGGCTCTGTTAATGCGATGTCTATAAGTAACTTTCTTCCTCGATAGTGAGTGTGCCGTTATCTATTACTACTTTTGTTGTATAATAAATGATGTTTATAAGTAATTTTCTTCCTCGATAATGAGTGTTCTGTTATATGTTACTACTTCTAATGTATAAAAAACTTTGATTTGATCTTTTCAAGGCTGGAGATGGAATTATGTTTTATTGTTAATTAACTTAACTATGCTATATTCATGTTTATAAGTAAATCATTTTTCAGCCTTTTCAATATCAATCTTGGTTTCACTTTGATATTTCTTTCAACTTGTTCATGGAGCATTTATGTATTTTTGTGTTTCCTGCATCTTCGTTTTTACATACCCACTATGGCAGAGAATATATGCCACTAACTTGTTAAAATTGATCGAGTCTAATTCAACTTAAAAAGATATTTCAAGAAAATGGTATCGCCCAAAACACACTTTTGTTAGATGCCTGGCCAATATTGGACTTAACACACCCATGCTCGTCACCTAACAATAAGCATAAAAAGTGCACTAACACCATGAGAGAGCTGAATGGACCACCAACAGAGTCCCAACAATAACATAATGGAGAGAAAATTACCTATGGTACGTTCTAGCATGGTTCTAAAAGTAAAACGGGACTGGCTGGTCAAAACGGTTTGACCAAAAACCCATACCCAGTCCAGTTCAGTTATGTGATTAAAACCAGAAATTAAAAGAACGGTCAACATCCGTTAGAACCCCTCAACTAGATGGACTTTCACTTGTCATCGATTTACGCTTGAATAAATATTATTTATACTCTTAGAAGTATTTTTTAAAAGTAATATATAAATAAGTTATGTTATATTTAAATATATAATAATAAAAATTATTATTTTCATATTTTAAAAAGAATTTATTAAAAAATTAAATATTTTGACTTCTTAAAAAATACTAAAATTAACTTTTAAAAGAGCAATAAATTTTTTAATCAAATAAAATAAAAAGTAAAACATAACTTTTGACTTTCAAAAATAGAAAAATCAGAAAATTAAAAAAAATAAAAAATTATAATATCAAACGGGTCAATGTTTTCCGTATGGAATTGCCCCGATTAAAACATTGGTTTATTACGTTTTCAGGTAAATAATTGAGGGGTGGGAGTGGGCAAGCAATCCGCGGTGTGCGGATAAAGTACCTGGAACCAAAAAAAAAAAAAATTTACAAAAAGTAAATGTCACTAAGTAGTTTGTTCTATCGGAGCCTGCTCTACCATCAATACCAAGTATTTTTCGCAACTTTACTACTGTACTTTATATTTATAATATGTACTTTATGTACACAGAAAAGAATAAAAAAAATCACCTTGAGAATGGTTTCCACGAAGTGAACACATAATTATTAGTCTATATAATTTTAGGCTATTCTTTTTGATAGACGACACATAGTTATCAAAAGACTTTCAAGAAGTTCTACACAAGGTGTATCTGAATTTAAGAATGAGATTTTACCGGTAGTCAAACTTTAACATAGAAATCTAGTGTCATTCATGGAATTTTGCCTTGAAGAGCAAACAAAGATACTTGTCTACGAATATGTTTCAAATAATTCTTTGGATTACTTTTTATTTGGTTTGATCCTTTTGACCTTATACTCTTTACTTATTAAAAGTTTAACATATTAATGATTTCATTGCATGACTATTTCAAGTGTCTTATTATAAAATTCCATTCAAAATATCAAATTAGAAATAGGAGTAACAAGATCTGGAGGTTGGAAGATGGAAATGGAGGTTGGTGTACAACTCCAGCAAGCATTGGTGAGAGAGCCCAAGAGTATTTTCACAATTTATTCTCATCAAGTAGCCCCCTAGCCTTGATATGCACCTGTCAGAAATGAATAAGAAAGTCACAAATGAGATGAATAGATGGTTAACCAGACAAGTATCAGAAATAGAAATTAAGAGGGCCGTGTTTTCTATTAATCCAAATTCAGCTTCTGGTGATGATGGCTTTACAGCAAGATTCTTTCAATGCTATTGGGATGTAATTCAAAAGGATGTTTGTAGTGCAGTGCTGTTTTTTTTTTTTTACCAGGGGAAAGTTACTCAAAGAATTCAATCATACCCAGATCTATATCATCCCAAAAATTCAGAATGCTTCTTCTATTACTCAAGTGAGACCAATAAGTCTTAGCAAAGTATTTTACAAGATTATAGTTAAGATTCTTGTGCATAGACTTCAAAAATTCATGAACAAACTCATTAGTCCCAACCAAAGTGCATTTATTAAAGGAAGACTCATAAGTGATAATGTGCTGGTTGCTCATGAATGTATTCATTTTCTGAATAATAAGAGATTTGGGTCTACTGACTATGCATTAAAACTGGATATGAGTAAGGCATATGATAAAGTTAAATGGTGCTTTGTGTGGTTCATTATGGAAAAGATGGGCTTTAGCAAGAAATGGATTGATTGGATAAAGGAATGTGTGACTACAGTATCTTATTCTGTTATTGTGGAAGGTCAACCAATTGGTTTTTTCAAACCTAACATAGGATTACGGCGAGGTGATCCTCTATTTCCCTACCTTTTTCTATTTTGTGCAGAAGGTTTATCTTATCTAGTCCACAAAGGGGAACAGAATAATATGATTTATGGATTGCGAATCAACCTTAGAAGTCCTTCTATCAGTCACTTATTTTTTGCTGATGACTCTCTCTTATTTTGTCAAGCAAATATGGGACACTGCACCTATTTGAAGGAAATTTTGAATACTTACAGCAAACTGAGTAGTCAAGAGATTAATCTTAACAAGTCAGCAATTTTTTCCAGCAAGAACACTCCTGAAACTACTCGAAACCAGATTGCTAGTTCTCTACAAGTTCCAAATGTTGGCTCTCAAGATAAGTATCTTGGTCTACTTGCATTCATTAACAGATCAAAGAAAGAGACATTTAACTACATCAAGGACAGAGTGGCTAAGAAATTGCAACACTAGAAGAGATCTGTCCTATTAACAAGTGGTAGGGAGGTACTAATTAAAGCAATTGGATCAGTAGTACCTATCTATACACTGGGGTGCTTTAAGCTTCCTGATTCCTTGCTAGAAGAGATATAGAAGATGCTGATGCAATTTTGGTGGGGGTAGAAATAGCATGAAAAAAGGATGTATTGGGTTGGATGGACACTCTCTGTCAAAAGAAGATTCAAGGGGGTTTAGGATTCAAAGATCTGAAGGCCTTCAACTTTGCAATGCTTGGAAAACAAGGGTGGAGACTCCTAACAAAAGAGCACTCTCTGTTCTTTAAAATTTACAAAGCAAAATACTTTCCATATGCTCCTTTCATGGAGGCAGAACCAGGTAATAATCCTTCATGGGTTTGGAGCAGTTTTCTTGAAGGAAGAAAGGTGTTGGAAAAAGGGGTGAAGTGGAAAATTGGTAAGGGTGACTTGGTTAGAATTTATCATGATCCATGGATGGGGCAGTCATACCCATTCAAACCTCAGGTGACAGGAAGATCAAACCATGATTTGATATTGGTGCGACAGATTATGACTGAGGATAAGCAGTGGAATGTCCCATTAATAAGAAGCACCTTTCCATCAGAATTTAGAAGTAGCTGAAACAATTATTCAAACTCCAGTTATGCAAAACTCTGAAGACAGAATCACTTGGACATTGGAGAAGAATGCTCATTATTCAATAGCCTCTGGATATTCAGTTGCTTTCCAGTTTTTCCATTTGCACTCAGATCAAATGCACCCCAAATTTTCTAACAAGTGTCTCTGAAATTCAGTTTGGTTAAGTAAATGTATCCCAAAGATCAAAGTCCTAATCTAGAAATTGTTGCATGAAGGAGTTCCAGTCAAGGAAAAGCTCAAAAAAAGGATTACAAACATTGATGACAACTGTCCAAGGTGTAGGGGAGACTCAGAATCCATCTATCATTGTTTCATTTCATACCCCAAGTAGTCTCAGTTTGGAAAGCAGTAGGCTTTTCAAGCAGGAATGGCTTCATTAGGATCAACATTTCTGGGACTGGTGGATAGAGACCATAATTGAGCCGCGGACTAGACCAAATAGTGCTGACCATATTACCTTATTGTGCTATCTGTTATGGGAAGTTTGGTTAGCAAAGAATGCAAAGGTATTTGAAAACAAATACATTGGCTGTCAAGAAATATTCAACAAAGCCAGGGATCTTGCTAAAGAATTTATTAGACATAGAATGAATGTTTTCCTTCTTTCCTATTAGGCATTTTGTTAGCTTCCAAGGCTATATCTTAGAAGTTTGTTGGGATATCCCTTTTCTGATTTTTGAAGTCCAAACTGGACTGAACTTTGTAATCTCACGATTATAAATAAATCTATCTATCTTTGATAAAAAAAGTGTCTTATTATAAAATATGTTTTATTTAACTTTTTTTGCTAAAAATTTTGTAGATGCTCACTTGGAAAAGTTATTAAGCTGGTCTGAACGCCACAAAATTATAGAAGGAATTGCTCAAGGAATACTTTATTTACATGAATACTCTCATTTGAGGGTTATACACCGCGATCTTAAACCTAATAATGTATTACTAGATGAAAATATGCATTCAAAAATTTCAGATTTTGATCTAGCTAAAATTGTGGAAATAGATCAACAATAAGGAACTACTAACAACATTGTTGGAACATTATAAGATTGACTCATTTTACTCTCACAATGAATCATCCTTCTCACTTGCGTTACTCCTATACACACACACACACACACACACACACACACACACACACACACACACACACACACACAGAGATATATATATATATATATATATATATATATATCCTTTATATTGGCATATTTAAGCTTATTTGTCATTAATTGTTTTCTTTTCATTATTTTAGCGATCACATATCTCCAGAATATGCAATGCTAGGACAATATTCAGAGAAATCAGATATTTTCAGCTTTGCAGTTATGGTTCTTGAGATCATCACCGGAAAAAAGAACACATCTTCTTATGAATCATACCATGTTGATGATGGCCTCTTAAGCTTTGTAAGTAAAATATAATAGCAATATTGTTCATGTATTATGTGGGGCAAAATTAAAATCAATGTATGAAGGTAATTTTAATAAGTTGACCGATTGCTTACCAGTGTGGAGACAATGTAGGGATCAAACGCCATAAGACATATTGGACCCAAAATTGAAAGAAAATGTTTTTGAATTTGAAGTTATGAGATACATTCATATTGGTTTATTATATGTTCAACAGGATCCGGATGATAGACCTACAATGTGACTATTGTTTCATACTTTATTAATCAGTCAATTGAATTACCTTCTCCACGAGAATCAACATTTTTCTTGCGCCATAAAATGGATGCAAACATAGTTGCCCAGGAATCAAGTTCTACTTCTCTTAATGTGATGTCCATAAGTAACTTTCCTCCTCAATAGTGAGTGTGCCATTATCTATTACTGCTTTTGTTGTTTAATAAATGAAGTCTATAAGTAATTTTCTTCCTCGACAATGAGTGTTCTGTTATATGTTACTACTTCTAATGAATAAAAAACTTCATTTGATATTTTCAAGGGTGGAGATGGAATTATGTTTTATTATTAATTAACTTAAATGTGTTATATTCATGTTTAGAAGTAAATCATTTTTCAATCTTTTCAATATCAATCTTCGTTTCACTTTGATATTTCTTTTAACTTGTTCATGGAGCATTTATGTATTATTGTATTTACTGCATCTTAGTTTTTACATATTGACTATGGCAGAGAATATATGCTACAACTTATTAAAACTGATTGGGTCTAATTCAACTAGAAAAGATATTTCAGGAAAACGGTATTGTCCAAAACAAACTTTTGTTATACGCCTAGCCAATATTGGACTAAACACACCCATGCTCGTGACCTAATAAGATAAGCATAAAATGTGCTCTCTCTGATACCATGAGAGAACTGAATGAGACCAACATAGTCCGAACAATTATGTAATGGAGAGAAAACTGCCCACGATGTGCGCTAGCATGGTTCTGAAAATCAAACGGATCGGCTGGTTAAAACGGTTCGACCAAAAACCGGTACCCAATTCTGTTTGGTTATGTGATTAGCACGAGAAAGTTAATAAATCGGTCATAAACCGTAAAAAGCGATCAAAACCCCGTTAGAACCGCCGAACTAGACAGACTCTCACATGTCACTGATTTATTGTTTTCCAAATTTTTTTACCGCCTTGAGAATATGCGTCCCATAATTGGCCCATATAGTAGTTTGATTTTTGTTCCAATCCAAGCAAGGAGCCAATGAGCCTTCGTTTAATAGGACAAGGCTTGGCTTGCTTTTGAGTAATATGTCCGATGTGGGACTTCAGCCAAGCAATATTTTCCTCCATCCTACATGACTCAATTGCTGATAGAGGCATGAAAACCAAATGCAAAACATATGCTATGGATTTTAGGAAGAAGACCAAGCAACTGCACCTGCTCTAGATGGACGACGATTAGGAGGATTTTGCATTTATGCTTGTTGAGTTTATAGCTTTATCTTAGCATATGTCTCAGTTGGTTGTGGGCATCGGTTTTTATTTCGCCTTTATATATATGTTGCTGTCTTCTTCTTTTTTTTAATAATAAGTCTAAAAACGCTCAACCCTACAAGTCAAAGCTGAGGGCGCATAAGAATATGCACAAAGAAGCATCACATTTCCACAAACCATGCATACAAAGCAAAACAAAATTGGTAGCATCAAACATTAAAATCAAACCACCTACCGTACACACATTTGCCATTTTTATATGACTGAGAAGAGAGAGCAAGCTGACAGCCAGCCAAAAAATTGCTTTTGTTTTCTTAATGTTGTCCTTTTGTTTCTAAAATCAACGTTATCATGTTTAAACATTTACTCTTTATTTGTATTATTTAATAACTTTTATTTATTTTATGATATCATATTAATTATAAGTATACATAATTAATAATTTTATATTTTTATTAGTTTTAATAATTTTGTTTTATGACATGTATTATATATAAATTGATATAGAAGAAATAAAGGAAAAACTTAAAGGACTAAGTATTAAAAAAGAAATAAATACTTTAGAAGTGATGAGATTAACAACGCCTACTAGAGGACAGCTAACAACTAGAAATTATTACCCAAGGCCCTCACCAGCAGATATAAGCTATGAAGAAAGAGGAATGCAATATCAAAATACTTATTCAGGTGGAAATATAGAGGAATGGAATATCGATGGAATGAGCGAACAAGCAATATTAGATGCTACGTGTCAAATAGCAATGTTTGCCACAACTTTAAAATCAAATGGTTATCAGATAGAGAATCAGTAATAATAATAATACATGGATTTACCGGACAATTAAAAAGATGGTGGGATAATTTTCTAACTCAGGCAAATAAAGAATTAGTATTAAATAGCGTAAAAAAATTAAATTATACTAAACCCTAAAATAAAATTTATGCAGCTAGAACTTTTAATTATTCTTTAATTTTCTTAATTTTATATTCAATAGCTGAAAGTTCAAGATACAAATTATTAATTCTTATACGGGTTGCAAAGGTATGTTGTAATTTTTCTAATTCAAATATCTCTTGTAAAACTCTAAACCAATACTGATTTAATCTTCTTAATCTTAGTCTTAAACAGTAAGCTGAAAACATTTAACAATGACTTAAAGTAGTGGCTTTTCTTTTAATCTCTGTTTCTTTTTTATCTAAAAATATATACATTTCGTGTAATCTATCTAGTAAAACTTGATTTCCTGGAAAAGGTTCTTCTTCAAATAGTTTTATAGTATCTAAGACTTGTTTTTTATGTTTTCTAATACGAAATAAAACATATCTACAAACATAAGCTGAAACCATTTTCTTATTTTAACTAATACTCATATACGAACATAGTGTTGTAATGTAAATGGTCATGGATTATGAGTATGGTATTTTCAAAACATGCGGTAATAATAATAACAGGATGATTATTTACTATGGTATGTTTGATAAATAACATCAAAATGGAACTTACAAGAAAATATGCTAATAAATTCAGAGAACTTTTATTGAATGCTTCCAAAACTGGTACAAAGAGGATACAAAGGTTGTTTCGAAATAAGGGTAGTGTAAACTATCATTCAGATTTAAGGCTTAGAGAGATTTTTTCTTTCAATATTTTTCTCGATGATTTTTTCCCAATGATTTTCTTCTGCTATGGGGATTGGCTTTTATAGAAGGGTTCTATTTCCTATTTCACCTAACACGGCTACTATTACACCAATAATGGAGTTGTTACAATTATGATGCCTTTATCTTTATGTCAAGGCTATCTCTTAGGCTTTTTGACTTTTGCGGATTGCTTTTACTTTACTTCAAAGCTTGAGATGATTGGGAGTTTGTCGTCTTCTGCTTTTACTGTTAGGAGATGCTGCCGACACTTGCTTTTAAAGATTCTTATCTTGAAGCTTTTTTAAAGGTTGTACTGGTCTTCAGTGTCTTCAAAATAATGACCCAAGCTTGAACTGACATCTTCGTCTTCTTCTGACTTGGCTGATATAGCTTTAATTTGTTCTTGAATTTCTTCTTCTGACGTGGCTACTGCTAAGACTACCATTAGCTGTCTTTTTTGAGCTAAGAATTGTGATTCTTTTTTACTGTCACTGATCTTTGAAGAGCTTAGAGAGATAGTGGAGGAAGAGGTTCTTTTGTCATGTGATATGGCTATCCATGAATCTATAGCTTTTTTACTGATTAAATTGAGGTCAAATGTTCCCCACTATCGGACTTTAATAATTTTTACAAGATACTGAATGCTGCTATCTTCTTCCATTTTTGCTGAATTATAATCCCATTGCATAATCCAGGTTATTCCTAGACATGTGATAAATGAGATCATTTTCATTTCTGGTATGAAGGATGTCTTGGCTTTCCAATATTCATAACTCATTGCTGCTTCTTTTGGAAATATGGCTGGAATTGGACCAAAATCCAAAAACCATCTAAGAAACCATTTAGGGAATTGTAAAGAGATTCCCTTCTTAAACCAAAAAAACCATGAATAGGGGTTTGGAGAAAAGTCTAATACATGATTCCAGGCTTCTATGTAATCAAAATAATTATAATACTAGGGCTCAAATTCTCTGTTAAACTCTTTAGGCTGGTAAAGGGGTTGATTCCTGTCTTTTAAAGTTAAGATTTTAATAATCTTTAGCTTGGAATGGGAAATTCTACTAGGGTCTTTTTTATCTACTACATGGGTTATTTCAACTGAATCAGTATCAACTAGAATATATTCATAAAACTTTTGGGTTTTTTGAAGGTGAACTGGTACATAGTGAAATGGTTTAGGGATTATGTGTTTATACATGGTTTTCCTATCTAGGGTAAACCACTCTCTTTCTATAGCTATTATGGGTAGTGAATTTGGTTTTTCAATATAAGGGTAGTCTTGATATGTGGACTTGGTAAGAAATAATTGAGAAGAGGTAATTGGTTGAGGTGTCGAATATTTTTGAGAGCATATATCAGTAGAGCTTTTATCAATATTGCTTTTACTGCTTGATATCATTGAGCTTTTAACAATCTGTGACATAGTCAAAGGTTTTGATGATGAAGCTGGTACAGATTCTTTTTTATGGTTCCGTGGGGGACCATAATTATCTCTCGTGTTTGGACTCTGGCTCATTCTGGGCAGAGCCCTAAAGAATTCTCTCGTAAGAAAATCTGGAAGAGCATTCTTATTTCCTTTTATGTGTACAATTTCAAAATCAAAACAAGACAAAATAGCTTGCCATCTTGCAAAGATATGCTTTGAAACAAGATTTTTGACATCATTTTGTAAAACATGTGGGGCTGCTTTGCAATCAGTTCGTACTAAAAACTTTTTATTAAATAAATCATCTTGAAATTTTGTAATACATAGTACTATAGATAAAATTTCTTTTTTAATTGTTGAATATTTTTGCTGAGCTGGATGCCAAATACCTGAATGATATTTGACAACTTGTTCTTTTGTAGATTCTGGAAGAATTTGTTTAAGAATTCCACCATAACCTAGATCAGAAGCATCTGTTTCAACTATCAAAGTTGCTGAAGGGTTTGGTATTCCTAAACAAGGAAGACTCTTAACAATACTCTTAATTTTTACCACGATTTGACTCATTTTGTCATCTCATGGAGGAGGACTTTTCCTAAAACGCTTGTACAATGGGGCACAAATAGTTTTGATATTAGGAATAAAATCTGCTACATAGTTTAAACATCCTAAGAACCTTTGTAATTGTTTCTTATCTTTTATCTCATTTGGGAATTTATCTGTAAATTCTATTGATCTTTTAATTGGTGTAAAAGTTCCTTGATATATTTCATATCCTAGGAATTTTACTTTAATTTGGAATATCTTCATTTTCTTAGCTAATATGACTAATCCATTTTCTTTTATTATTTGAATAAATTTATTCAAATGTTCTTTATGTTGATTAACCCCTTTAGAAAATATTAAGACATCATCTAAATAAACAATAGAAAATTCCATATATGGATTCAAAATATTATTCATTATTTCTTGAAATTCACTTGGGGCGTTCTTAAGTCCTTGAGGCATTACGTTCCATTCATACTGGCCAAAAGGTACTACGAAGGCTGTTTTATATCTATCTTCTTCTTTTACAGAGATTTGATAGTATCCTAATTTCATATCAAATTTTGAAAAGATATTAGCTTTATATAATCTCTTCATTAGATCTTGCTTATCTGGTAATGGATATCTTATCCATCTTAAAACTTTATTTAAAGGCTTATAATTAATTACTAATCTAGGGGCTCCTTTTTCTATTTCTGATGCTTTCATAATATAAAATCCTGAGCAACTCCAGGGTGATTTGGAAGGTCTTATTAATCCTTTTTATAAATATTCTTGTATTTCTTTTTTATAGTATTTTAAATATTCTTCATTCATTTGTATGGGCCCAGCTTTTGTTGGTATATCTGATTCTTTAAATCCATCTTCATATGGTAAAGATATTTCATGGATTTTCCTATGGTGAAAAGCCATGGGGTTAGTATCACAAATTTCTTTTTCTGTTCTTTTTTCAAATTCTTTTATCATATTCTATATTTTAGGATTTTCAATCTGTTCTTCTACTTTTTTATAATAAATTTCTCTATTTAACAGATTAATCTATTTGTGTTTTTTCTCTATTAATTCTTCTGTTGATATGGAGGTTTTTTGTAACATATTTAGCTCTTTAGTTTTAGGGGGTTCTAAAAATTCAAAAAGAACTGGGGTTTCTAGTATAACATGAGTTTGTACTCCTTTTTCAGTTGTCCAAAATGGATATAATAAACATATAAAAGGAGTTCCTAATATTATAGTGTTCACAATATTTTTTACTAATACGAAAGATGTTCTAAAACATACTTTGTTTTTACAAATCTTAGCATTTGAAAGCCTATAACTAATTTTTAATCCTGTTCTACTAGCTTCTGCTACTTTCTCAGTTGATTTTTCATAATACTTGGTTGGTATTACTTCCTCTTGTATTGCATTTATATCGGCTCCTGAATCCACTAAAGCTACTAATTCAAATCTTTCATTTTTAACTATTAAAGTTATTTTTGTCCACCATTTATGCATAGTTATTAAACTTAATATATTAATAAAGGGGATAGAACTTTCTTCTGCTTCTGGTTCTTTTATGATTAAAGCTTTTGGATTTTGCTTATGAATAATCTGTTCTCCTTCTAATTTTAGTAGTCTATATTCTAAGGCAATATTTTGTTCTTTTATTTCTGAAATTTCTTGCTTAAGATTTTTAATTTCATTTTGTAAATCTTTTATAGTTATATTTTCTTTAGGTATTTTAAATCTATTATAAATTTCTTTCATTTCTGTGGGTCATATTTCTTTCCTCTGATTTTCTTCTTTAGAAATTAATGAATTTAGTTGCTGCAAAAATTCTTCTTTTAAAGGTGAATCTTCTAATTTATCTATTATAGATATTAAGGTAGTTGTTTGATCACTAGTTAAAAAATTTAGTGTCTTTTCAGTACAATTTTCACAATTATATAAACCTGGTCCTAAACAATAATTTTCTTCATCCTCTAATTCTAATTCTTCGGAGGACTTATTATCTAGTTGAAGTATCTCATTATCTTCAGCATCTTCTTCACTCATAATTTCTTCTTCAGATTCTGGTTCAGATTCAAAATTAATAAATATTCTTAATAAGGTTTGTTTTAACTCTTCATTAGTTAATTCATTTATCTTTTGCTGTACTCTACAATTTTTCGCATAGTGTCCTGGTTTTCCACACTTCCAGCACACATTTTCTTTTTTAACATTTTTCTAGTATTTTTTCTTATTTTTATTATAGGGTTTATTACAATAAACTGGTGGCGGCTGTTGTAAATTTCTTTTTTGGTATTGTTTTTTAGGATTGTTAGGCCTTATGTATTTGGGTACAAATTTATGTAACTTCTTAACTTATTTTTTATGTTGTTTACTCGGAGCTCTTATAGGTTCTAATCCATACTGATAACAGAATGTTCCTAGTTCTCTTTTATTAGTCATTTTTTCTTTTTTAATTTTATTCTGCAATTTTATATCTGTACATATCTCTATTCCTGTTTCTATTACAATATTATGTATTTGACCAAATGTTAACATATCATAAGGAATTTGATTTCCAAAATGATATTGTAATTTCTGTATGACTTTTTGTGCAAATAAACTAGGTAAAGCTGCTATAAATCTTTCTTTCCAAAATGCATTATTAGCATCACCTCTCATCATTACTTTTGACATAAATGTATCTTTATACCATCTATAATCAGACATTGTTGGGCATCTCAGATTTAATAATTGTGTTCTTACTCTTTCTCTAAATATACTGGGATCTCCTATAAAATTTTTAATTATGGAGGCTAGTAAAGTTGTTGTCGCATCTGAAACTGTTTATATATATATATATATATACGTCTGTCGATTATATTTCGATTAAACCTTTGAACTACTACCTCGTCTAGCTTGATATCTGATTTGGTTTTCAAAACCTTGCCTATTACTATAAGGATATCTCGGTGATATTCATGTATCATAGCCAACAACACCCAACTTTTTTAATTGGATTAAAAAAATCAATTGAGTTAATTATTAGAGTAAAATGCACTAACCCCCTTGAGATATTAAGAAATGACACTCCAGGTACCTTATTTATTTAAAAAACTTACGGTCTATCCTATTTCACTAAGAATATATTTGGTGTAATCTTTCATGATTTGATATTTTTATAAATTATATATTAAATATATGAGAAATTTTAAGACTCAAACTACATCTTCGGGTGACGCTAGCTAGTTAAAGTTGTTCACGTCGTAAGTGACACCTCAATTCTTTTCTTGCTTTTTTGGTTTGAGTTTCCTACATATTCAAAATTTGTGTGCTCAATTAAAAAGACCGTCTCTAGAGGTTCTCCCTAAGCTTCTAAGAAAAGTCATGGTACAAAAAGGCTCGAAGACAGAATGGGTGAAGCTTCCAAAGCATTGCCACGTGTCCATATTCTAGAACAAATGTTGCAAGACACAGGAATTTGCTAATAAAAGCTAGGGGTGATGACAATCCGATATTGTTCCACTTTGAGAAGATTCCAACTGAATCAAATCAACCATTCGGTTTTAGGTTTCCTATCAAAACCTAACTAAACTAAGCCTTTTCTAATCATTTAATTTGGTTTGACTGTTTGATTCATCACCGAAAATTAACAATCAAAATATTAGTAGCAACAACACTAAATCTACATTTGTATAGTAAAATCAACGCTAAATCCTTTTGAGGTGGTCTGAAGTTTTTTATAATCACTAGAGGTTGGTATGCGAACCAGTCCGGTCCGTTTAGCCCGGTCTACGACAGACCACAATTAAACAGACCGGATCAGACCGGTCCATTTAATAAATGGACTAGGCTTTAGGGTGATTCGCATCTGGCCCGCATAAACCCACGGACCAGTGGACCGGGCCGCATAACCAGCTCGCAGACCAGTCGCGGACTGAACGCAGACCGATCACGGACCACGCGGACCAGCCCACATAATCCCATTTTTCTTTTCTTTCATATTTTTTTGACTTTTTTTTATACCCTATATTTTATATTTATATTTATACAGCATATTTTATCAAATACAAGTACCAAAAATAATAGAATAAACCAATTCACTAAAGTCCATCCATAAATAATATAAATAAATATCACAAATGGAAGCATTCTCTCACTAATGCGGGCTAGCGGGTTGGTCCGCGAACCCTGCAGGCTAGGCCCATTTAGTCTGCGGGTTAAACGGTGCGAATTAGAAAAATCCACGAGTTGACGTACTAAAAATTTTCTGGTATATTTTCATGTGGATTGCGAGTTAAACGGGTTGGTCCACGGATTGTGGTTCATATACCCAGCTCTAACAATCACTAGTAGGCTGTTACGAAAAGTGAGTACCGTGAAAGCTAGTACCAGGTTGTATTGTATCAAGGTGGTGTAGTGGTATTTAGACTCAGGTTGATATGATTTTTGTGTACTGTGAAGTGATGTGCTCATAGTTATCCGTACCTTTGACGGAGAATTTAATTTTGATTAACTGTCGACAGAAATAAAAAAATAACCCTAAATCTTTATTTGAAAATTCAATCTAATGAATTGATCAATTTTTAGTTCATTCATCAAATTAGTTTGGTTCAATTCGGATTGAATCATTGAATTTAACTGTTATTTTTTATTTCAATTTTTTTCCAAAAGTTTCAATAAGAAATACCATAAGACATCAAATTTTACGTAAGCAAATTTACATATGCAAATATGATATTCTAGTATACATTGATTATAAGCAGTAGCACAACAATCAGACTTGAAGTTTTTCGATATCACAACATATTATACAAAAATTATGTTCTAATTGTTAGCTCCAGAAGCCTATCAAAATACACTAATTACTTTTGAATAACAACAATACCAATTTAAAGAAAATAATTTGAAGAATGACTAAGAGTTGTCTTGAGTTTCTTGTAAGATTATAACAAGATTCTATCGTTTAGCAAGAGCAAGGCTTTATTCAAATGAGGATAAACTTCATTATACATGTGTAAACATATTTGTCTCATGTAGAGAGATATAAACTGAAATGAAAGTGAAATTATATCCCTATTCAAGCGTAAGATAACTAATGATTTGAAGAAGACATCAACGTTGCAAGAAACCAAGTTTTAAGACTTCAGAAAGTAGCACAGGACATCAAAAAGTACACTTATAATGAAGATATCAAGCAATCTCTGAAGACTAGATGTTACACTATCTTCAATTAGTAGAATTGCAAATTAATCATCATCATAAAGTTTAGATTGAAGATTAGAAAGTAAAGAAATCATCAAGGATCTGTTACCACACATCAGAAAACTCACTTCACTGTGGAGCGCTGTGTTACTAGAAATGGAGGGAAATTTGAATATGAATTTGAATTTGAAAGAGTCAAATCCCGGTGTCAGAACCGGTTAATTATCTCTTTATCCCAAGTCTTAGAAGAAAAAGTTGAGAAATCATGGTTCAGAAAGTAAGAGTGATTTCTAAAGGACATTAGAAACTTTTATTTCACAATGGCTTCTACAAATTGATCTGACAGATAGACAGGCTATACTTCTAGACTATATTTCCAAGACACAAATGGATGATCAACACGTGTCCTGGATTCAAAGGCAACGATTACAAGGAAGGCCTTCACTAAGTGCTTAAAGAGGAAATACCGTATCAATCTCTCCTAATCTCCAGTAAGGTTCATATCATAATGTAATCAGATTTCTTACTTGTAAAAATCTTTTTCTATGTTGTTAAACAGATTCATGTTCTTCCTAGGAAGAAATGATAGAAAGAAGTCATTCAAGTTTTCCTAGGATCTTTTCATGTATTTGTTAAGGAAACTTGAGTATAGGTTAGTTTGAGTGGCAACCCAAAAATAAAACCTTTGTATCCTCGATCCGATAGTGATCGCTGTGAGATAGCTTGGAGCGGCAATGTAAAACTACTTGCAATGCAACGGTGAGGTATTCTTGCTTATCACGGTTTAGCTTGGAGAGGCTAGCTTGGTGAGGCATAGTTCAACTCTGCCGTCAGTCTAGCTTCGTACTTGATGTACTTCCACACCTCGTCAGGGTTCCCTTGAAACACCCGCGAGAATTTGATGAGCTCCTCAAACTTCGCCGTGTACTGGGCGACAGTAGACCCTCCTTGAGTCAGTTGCATAAACTCAATGTCCTTCGCGTTCCTTATTGACTCCGGAAAGTACTTCTCATAGAAGTAGGTTTTGAAACTCCTCGAGTTGATAGCAAGATGCGAAGCTTCCAGCGATCTTGGTGCTTGGTCCACCGTAACTCAAGCGTCCGATTCCATCATATAGGCAGCAAACGTGACCTTTTGCTCCTCCGAGCAAGCGACTACGGAGTAGATTTTCTCCATGTTCTTGATCCACTCATCAGCTTTGTCGGGATCCATGGCTCCTCTAAAGGCCGGTGGGTTTGCCTTGCAAAATTCACTGAACCTTGCTTGCTCGATCATTTCAACAGTAGGGGGAGCACGCCCGGTGTCCCCTTATTAGTTCATCCTTTTGAACATCTGCTCCATGGCTCTTGCCATGTCACGGACAGCAGCAACCATCGTATTGTCTTGGTTATCCTCGGTCGGAGTCCTAGGCTGTCTCCTGGGTGCCATTGGTTCCTAAACACACGAGACAATAAACACTGAGGTGATCAGGGTCAATATTCCATGTAAGATGAGCTAGTTACCATGGCACACGCAAGCGGACAGGGGTCATGCATTTCTATCCTACAGCTTATCTCTACCATCTAAGCACTACGCATGACATGGTTATCGTTCTACGCTCAGAAAGCATAGTCAGTCCAATCCTCAGGCTCCATGAGAATCGAACTGCTCTGATACCATAATGTAATATCCTAATTTTTAACCCAATACTCTAGAAGATATTTAGGTTAATCATTAGTCTATTACATCATAGTTTCCTTATTACTTTAAAATAATTAGCGGAAGATACTGACAAATTTTTTTTTTGAATGATAAAAGCAAAGTGAGAGCCACGCGACACGATAAGCAATGAAGCACGTAAGGAAATAAAGCAAGCATCTCATAAACATCATAACATAAAGCAGGTAAAGGCATATCACGATAAAACTGAACTGCATATATATATGATATGATATGCCCACATATGAAGGGTGGGATTTAGTTTGGTACAACATGAAACGAATACATCTAAAAAGAAAATATAAAGGAAAGTGCGGCGGAAAGCATAAAGCAAACTCTCCTACTCTAGTGCGCCTACAAATAGATAGCCTTAAGGCAAAAGGAGGCTATCCTGGTCTAGTCAAAGCTTGGGCACCAGAACGCGACAGTCGTCTCTTACCACGAGCCTCTCTGGAAATGAGGGACGTATCCGATCCACTGCGCTATCTCTGTGGGGTAGCTATGCGCTGCATCGACCGAGCATGAGCTCCATGGCGGGGAATCATCCTCACCCGTCGTCCACGTATCAGCTGAGTGACAGAAGCCTCGCTACCCTCCCCAAGGTCCATCGGTACAGTGGGGGAGGATCCCTCGAAAGGTACCTAAGTGGCAGAGTCCTCTGAAGGGTCCGTCTCGGAGAATGATGAGGGAGAGCGGGGCATATACTGTGGGTACTCCCGGATGGCAGAAGCTGTCAGTGGGGTGCAGCGGATCCCCTCCTCTCGAGGGCGTGCGTGCTCGAACACGAAGTCGTAGCCGAAAGGTGAGGCAGGAGAGAATCGATGAGTATGTATAGGGTGACTGAAGGGTCGTCCAATGAACATGAATATACGAATGACACAGCAACTCACAAAATAGTATGACCCGTGGTCCGAATCATGATGCACCCCCCATGTCGGGGTGTTCACAAAAATCACGAACGTCGCCATCTGAAGACGTGACGGAAGGAAAAGATAGATGGAGTGAGAATCTTACTAAAGAATCTTAGTAGGGCCTCCTACTACCTAGGTGTCATCATCTACATCCTCAGGAACCTTGGGTTTTGTGTATAAAATAAGTGAGCATGTGTTAAGTTCATTTTTAAGCTTTTAAAATATAATTAACCAAGGTCCGTTCATTTTAGAATGAATCTTAATGTCATGGATGCAATATAGTAAAGGATGTATACATGACACTACTTAATGCAAGGACATCAATCATAACATCAAGAAGCATCATAATGGTGGCATAAAGTGGCAATTGAAATCTCATGTGGGGAAAACTTTGTGACATAATCATCATACTTTACTTTCTCATGGGGCCACCCTAAAAGACATTCGTTCTGGGGGTGCTCGACCGAACCGGTGTCACCCAGAACGTGTCACATCTCTAGGTTATGAGCTCATACCTAACTAGTCGTCACTAGTTCTTACTTATCAATCCCGATAAGCGTATCATAATCATAATCCCGACTATCTAGTATGGACTAGGGGGCATTTCTTGGGGGTGCTCGGCCGAACCAGTGTCACCCAAGAATACATCTTAGTACTGATGTCACATGAGTTCTTTGGAGGTGCTCGGCCGAATCGGTGTCATCCAAGAACTAATCTTAGTACCTCATATCTTATAAAGAAAATCTCATAGGTTTTTCAAAAGCTTTCTAAATCCCCAAATTTGTCAGAAATTCAAAGATAACAAAGAAGACGCTGATTTCTTCCAAATTTACTTTATGCCACATGAACAAATAGAACATATATCCTTAATCATAAATTCATACGTTGACATAATCATTCTCAAATAGAACATACATTCACATGTAACATTGAAACTCATTATGCTCTTGATCCTACGGTATCTTATGCTTTGACCCTTACGGGCCTTAAACTTGAGATGTAATTACTCTATCAACCTCTTATGCACCTAAGGATTCTTTTCCAACAAATCTTACTATCATTTATGTTCTTTAGAACCTTTCTCGGTTCCGTCTTCACCTAAGGCGCTATAAATTAAATCTAAACCAATTATGAGGCATTCCTATGCCTAAGAACTAATTATAAACCATGTTTACCATATTATGAGGTTGCTGGACAGAATCACGAAATTAAATGTTCTAAGAGTTCTAGGATTGCACTTTTACGATTTTCTAGTTACTAGCAATTCTACTTCAAATGTAACCAAATTTTTCATGATTACTCAATCCTAAACTGATTGTTATCATACTAAAACAGTTTTGGCATTGATTAGGATTGAAGGGGTTAAACACACATTAAATTCCAACTTTACGGTTTTTCTATGAAGCTAGTTTCTCTCCTAACATGCATAAAAGTGTTCCTGCCTCATCATATATCATTTTCACACATTCTAACACATCAAAATATCATCATACAACAACAAACACATCAAGGCAGGACCGAACTGTTCAATTCCAAAAAGACACATACTTTGACATTTCTAAAGCATATAAGTTACTAGTTTTCCTTGGAATCATTTTAGGACTTCTAAAACTCTTTGCAAACCATTTTATTTTATCAAGAGGCTAAAAACAACCTTAGGTTAGTAACCAATTTAATTCTTCTTTAGAAGAGGATTAATATCATAAATCTTGTTAGTCATAACTTTATAAAACTCATCAAGCTTAAAGAAAATCTTAGAACATAAGTTGTTGGCCCTTGAAACTAGATGGAACTCATTCCAAGCTCATCATTATTACTTGGCCGAAATTTTACATTTAAAGAATACTTCCATATTAAACTTTAACTTGAGATAAAATGGGCAAGTCTTTGAGCTCTAAGGTCTTTAAGTGATGACAAAATATAAACATGCTATGTACTTCATTTTTATTCTTTATTACAAAGTAAGGTGAAAACTTCAAAGTAAATATACAAAACTTGGAAATAAATATGCAAGGCTTGAAAATAAATATGCAAGACTTGAAATAAATATGCAATGCAAGTTCATTTCTTTATTTTAGTGCTCTAGGCCTAGCAACAATCGACTTTAAGACTGAAATAGAAAGGCTTTGAGAATTAATTAGGTGATAATACAAGTCTTGTTTTAATCTTTCAGCCCTTAGGTGATGACTTGAAAATAAAGATGCAAAGCAAGAATATAAACATGAATGCAACCTCAAAATAAATATGCAAGTTCATTTATATCTTATTAGAGCTCATTCAAGACTTTAGAGGAACTTAAACCTTAACTCAAACTCATCATGACAAGATAAAGTGAGGTCTAGAGTTCTTAGAACTCAAGATAACATTCCTTAAAAATATAACCATAAATGAACTTTATAACACCTTTATGAAAACTCAAGCTTTAGAGATTTCTTTGTGGTGAACATAAAGTTACCAACTAGAACTCTCATCATCAAGCTATCATGAGGGTTCATCCAATAATTGTTGGCCAAAAATTTTAGAGAAAAAGAAAAGGAAAGAAACCGAAACTCAAGAGCAAGAAAGAACCATTTTGAAACTCTAGAGACCATGAACTTGATGATGTATTAACATTGACACCATGGGTCCTCATCATTGAGTTCATGTAACCATTTTAAAACATCATCAAAGTTAAAGATTTCAAGGTTCAAGAAAGAAAGAACTATAAACATTTTTAACTCAAGAACAAAGATCAAGCTTTAGAGGTTGTTCAAGTGATGAACATCATCATGAAACCCTCATCATCAAGCTCTCATTCCTTTGTTTTCAAGGGCTCAAGGCCGAAAATGGAAAAAGAAGAGGAGAAGAAAAGAAGTTCCAAAAAGATTCAAGAGAAACCATAAAACACATAACTAGATTAAGAACTTAAATGAAAGAAACACTTGAAAGAAAATCCCTACCAAGTGATTGGAGGTTGAGATGAGTGAAGAGGATGAAGAACTTAAAGAACTTGGACACTTAAAATTTGAGAGAAAAAGAAAACTTTGAAGTGCTCTTTGAAAACTTACACTTAGCAAATGAACCCAAAATGATATAAGTTCACTCAAGCATGCTATTTATAGAGAAATGAAACAAATGAGGGGTGTTTGGGGAGGGAATGGCTTCAGCCATTACAGCCACAAGGAGGAGAAAAATATCTTCTCCAAGGCATGGTTCAAGGCATGGTGGGAAACATGGCTAGGTATGGGTTTAAGTATGGGTGCAAGTATGGGTTAAGCATGGTTCTTTGAGTGAGAAATAAATCAACATGTGATGGAATTGGGGGAGGGATGGCCGAAACATGCATCAGCCATGGGGGAGGATTTCTTGCATTTTAATTGTGGTTTAGAGTTGTGTTTAGGTGTATCTTTGATTAGGATTAAGATTAGGAATTTGTAAGAAAGTGTTTAGGTGAGAAAATGGGTAATCAAGGCTGTCAAGACATGTTTAAGGAGTGGTCTTGCATTATTAGTGAGTTATAAATTCATTTTAGTTCATAAACAACTCTAGACACAATTCCATAATTTAAGGAATTGGGAAGAGAAAATTCTATTCAAGATTCCAAGATTGGAATCTTAAGTTTTAAAAAGAGATTTAAGTTTAATCTAAGCAATTTTTGGTTCTAATTAATTTTAATAGCTTATTTTGACTCTAGATTAATTATGGAAATTAATTAATCTTCAATTAGGGCCTAGTATTATTTAGGTTTGCTTAATTACATCATTAAGCTCAAAAACACTATTCCAAGGGCAAAATCATAATTTTATACTAAAACTGCTCGGGACCACCAGGACTTAAACAGATACCTCTAAACACTTGAAATTACCTTTTTAATCCTTTGGGAAAAGTTTCAGGTTCAAACGGCACCTTTATTCGCGTAAAAACGCTACAGGGGTATTTTGGTCATTTTGACCTGAAACTACAGAAAACGAGATTTCGTTTCTGAAATCACTCAAGGATTATCCAATCCCCTTCAAACATTGAGTCGGCCCTTCGAGGACTGCTGGGCCGGCCATCCTCGAAATCTGGGTAGAAAAATAGGGGCGTTACAATGCTTCTATTCATATATGCACCAAGCAGAAGATGAATGTGACACACACACACACACACACACACATATATATATATATATTGCTTGTGTCATATGAAAGGCTATATGGAATAGACTGTACATGATGTTTGAAGATCTTAAACCATTTTAAGACATTTTTGACCCTAAGATTGTCATATCAGATGAAATGCAATGCTAAAGCAATGAAAATTACTGAAACTTCACATGAAGCAGAAAGATCTAATATGGAAATCTGAGATTGAAAATGGAAATGCGATCTCTCTATCTGTGGAAAATGTTAGAAGTCTATAAAGACTAAAACAAAGAGACATCAATCTTAGAAAAGACAAAAAAAGGCAAAGATTATCTTGAGAAAGAAACCTGCTAACCCCAGTTGAAAATAAAAAAAATCATGTATCAAAAGGTCTAAGTTCAGAGCATCACAGAAATATCCCATCTTCAAGAAGGAAAGTATGTTAGTTACCTAGAGTATCTCTGAAAGCAAAAAGAACAAGTTACAAAGTCATGATGTCCTAGAAAATACTACCATTCTGTGTTTCATGACTAAGGGTATTTTAACAGAGACAAATGAGGTAAATGTATCTATATCTTATCCTTCATATCATGTAATAACTGCTTTATATGTGCGTTGCTAGAAGTTTCTCAAGCTTATTCCTCGAGATATCTCAAACTAGTTAAGGAACTCATAAGATTGTATAGAAACTTGAGAAGATCAAGCTTGAAGTTAGAAAGCTGAAAGAAAAGATATATTTCAAGGAAATTCCTTCTTCTCAAGTTTGATAAAATTGAAGCCTCCAAAAGAAATGTGAAGAATATCATAAAGTGATTTTTGAATCTTTTAGAGGACTTCATGGCTTCTAAAGATCTGACCTCAAACATTCGATACATTTCAAAAACTTCATTTTTGTGAAAATGCTCAGAATATATAGTTTCAGAAAACTAGTCTAAGATATACAGAGGAAATAGAATATGAAAAGGCTATACAATCTCAAAAGTTATACAATCTCATCCATTATATATGTATCCTGTTACTTGCTCTCACTATTATAAGAAGAGATACCTGTCTGACAATGGATCTTTAGAAAGAAATCTGTTAGAAAGGTTGAAAAGTCTCTTTCTTTGAAACTAACCAAAAGGACCCAAGAATGTTTGGGTACAAAAATTAAATTCTTTTCATGTAGGTATATCTAAAAAGATTCTCTGGTAAAGCATTAAGGAGCAAACAGATGATGATCATTCCAAATACCTTTATCTAAGCCTGAGAGTTTCT
This sequence comes from Dalbergia cochinchinensis, assembly GCA_031216125.1. Taxonomy (NCBI): domain Eukaryota; kingdom Viridiplantae; phylum Streptophyta; class Magnoliopsida; order Fabales; family Fabaceae; genus Dalbergia; species Dalbergia cochinchinensis. The sequence goes on from CM062368.1 coordinate 70,302,600, forward strand.
CTAAAACTTGAAGGATAACAACTCGCTACTTTTGAAGTACAATAATGAACCACCTTAAAGAAGATCTTGTTGATTATCTCGATAATCTTATGAAATATCCTGAGAAGATAAATTTCAAGGAAGTTCCAAAAAGCTAGCAGATGAAAGCCAAAGCTTCATAAAGTAAGCTCCAGAGCATCAATTCTTCAGAAAGTATGCTCAAATCACCCAAGATAATCAGAGAGTAATTTTTCTGGACTACAAAATGAGTAGTATGAAGATGACATACAAGCTGAAGAATCTCAATGAACAGAAACTGCATGAGAGTCTCTGATTTTAAGACGGTCGTTCTAATATTTAAGTTCAAAGAGTGATTCCCATGCATATGAGAATCAAGTCATCCCCTGGATATATATCAAAACTGTTCTTTCATAACCACCTTTGAACTTGAATGTATTGAAAAATTTTTGAATAGTCAAAGTTGGTTGGAAGCTATACTAAATGTGCTGACCATGTTCGAGAAAAAAGCAAAGTCTACACAACATGTTGAAACATCATCATCAGTACAAAGTAGATGCTCAAGGACATCTGGATAAAGTTGACATCATCAGGGCAAGCATGACTGTACAAGGTTTTACTGATCAATAGAAAACTATTTATGATGAAGCTTTTGCACCAGAATGCTACTTGCTACTGCTATTTTCTCTAGAGAAAGGGCTGAAAGAACAAACACAAATAATACTACAATCTATTACACCCAGATACTGCGGATAAAGATCAAGCTAAAAGACTATATCTTAAGGTATTTCATATTTCCTGTCTTCTGAGAAAATACTTGTGCTACTTATCTTGTTAAGAATTGTTTCAGCACTTTGAGTTTAAGTTCTTATTGCAAAATTGTTTTATTCTATATCTTGTTCAAAAATGGATATGTTGAGTAAATAAATGTGAAGACTAAAGTCCTTGTATTAGATATATTCATATGTTGCTAAAGATCTCTTGTATGCTTTTGTATTTTGAAAAAGTTTTTCTTTAACAATTTTCATATCCACATAAGCATACTTTGCATAAATAGCTCTGGCCTTTTCTCTTCATGTCTCTCATCTAAAGACCTAACAAAACAATCAGAATTCTTTGGACAAAGTTTTCTCTTGGAGATATAATATGTCAGTCTGCCAGGATAGCAAACATGATTAACTGGTTGGTCAGGACATCAAAAATCAAGTTATTGTATCAGAAGTCCAGTTTGCAAGATCAGAATGAAAATAGGTTGGTCAAAAAGAAATGAGGGTCAGTGAACAAGGATTATATAGGAGCATAGAATCCAGTATAGGAAGATGAGCCTATGATAAGTTTATGAAGATTCTCCAAAAGGACAGAAAGTAAGTCATGAGGTTTAGAAAGTAACTTCTTCAGAAAGTAATCTCAAGAGTCAGAAAACTTTCTTTCTAATAGAAGAGTAAAAAGGCAAGATAATTCCCACTCTTTTGTGTTTCTCTCTCCCACATCGCCTTACCTTCAGTCAAACACATCCCACCACTTAAAAATCTCCACTCCTTACACATTATCTTTACTCTCATCTTCCCAAAACCACAACCATTTTTTCTTCTCTTAATCTGCAAACTCTTTCTCAACAAACCCTATCTTTATGATGATAATTCGTTCTTCTTTCTCACTAAAACCTAACACCTTCCTACCTTTTATCATCTCCAAGTCTCTTTTCTCTATGGCTGAAGGACGAGAAATAGATGGATCTTCATCCAAATGAGGACCTTTCATTATGTTCAATGAACCACATATGCAGGAAATTTATGAGGTTTTTTCTCGAAGAAATATTGCACATGGAAAAAGGCTGAACAACTCCTTATTGAATCAAGTTCAGATACTTAGGGAGGTGTTTAACTTCCAAGGATGGGAACACTTTCTGGACATTTCTGATAAGATTTTTCTAGGAATAGTCATTGGTTTCTACCTTTTTTGGAGGCAAAGAACCGAACCACCCTCTCAACTACCATTAGGGATACCTTCATGGAAATAGGGTTGTTAGATTTACTTGTTGTGGTTAGGGCTCCTACTGCTAGAGTCAAATGTTTAGCTGATGAAGAATAGTTCAAGCCTCTCAGCATAAATGTTGAAAAAGTTTCAAAATGCCTCACTAATTCAACTAAATACAAACCTAGTAACATTATTACTGCCTTGCTTGGTTCTAAGGTAAGGAAAGTGTTTACTGTGGTTTAGTTCACTATTCTACCTAGGTGAGGAAGTGTAGATATTTTACAGCTAATGAATTATATTCTACTTTTCATTTGGTGACCAAACGAAAAGTAAATTTGCCTACAATGACAATGGACTACATGCTCAATGCCATTGCCAAAGATAAGAAAAGAAATGCTACAGTACCTTGTGGGATGCTACTAACAAAGATCTTTCTGTATTTTTGATACCTTCTTACTGAAGAATAATTTGAATATGCTCTGGGTACTGACTACACCAGCAATTCCTTCAGGTCAAAGAAGAACACCAGCAATTCCTTCAGGTTAAAGAAGAAAATGTAGTCTATTCCTGTTAAAACAATCTCTAGAAAGACAAGCCTTCTGATTGATGAGACCAAGGGAGAGAAAGAGGCTGTAAGGAGCAAGAAGAAAATAGGAAAAAAGAAAATCTAAGAAGATGTTTGTCCTTTCTGAAAGCAACTCAGAGAATTCAGAAGAAGCTGAGTAAACATCTTGAGATACAGAGTCTGAAGAGGCTCTATCCAAATTCCTTCAAAAAGACAATGGGAAGTCAAACAAAAAGCAGAAGGTTATAAGAGTTGAAAAGCCTTCTAAAGAAGAGATGGAGAAATCAGAAGGTGATCTTCCTCAAGACAGACTAGACAAACTTCCCATCCAAAAGAAAATTCAAGAAGAAAAGTATCAGTCTATGCCAAAGAGGGTTCTAAGAGCTACATTTATTCTAAAGGATATGAGTGAAGCAGAGTAGACTATAGCTGCAGTGAAAAAGCTTGAGCCCTCTGATGATGAAGAAGAAGATGACCTCATCCTTAAGGAGCAACAGATCTTGCAGGAGAAAAGGAGACTTGAAGAAGCAAGAAAACTAGAAGAGGCTAAAGGAATTCAGGATTCAAGTAGTAGAAGAGTCAATATTGTTCCTGAACTATTTATAGTTATTGAAGAGCAGCCTTCAAAACCCATGTCTTAACAATTTGGGTATACCTCTTTTCCAGTACCTATTACTCCTGATAAAATGGTTTTTGATGATTCTGGGGACTTTATGACCATAAGTCAAGTGTTGGGCATAATGTTGAACTCTAAGGATCTAAAGTCATAATCTGAAGAAAAGGTATGGATGGCTTAAACTTCTTTGTTAATAAGGTCTTCTTTAACTTGGAACCAATTGTAGAAGAGCCTGAGGAATTAGCAACAACACCACAATCAACAATCATTCTAATGGTGCCTCAACCTCCTTCTTCCATCTGAATTGCTCTAGTAGAAGAAGAAAAAGACAAAACATCTGAAGCTGAAGCATCTCTAGTTTAACAAATTGTTGCTTCTACATTGGATCAAGATGTTCTTACTTCCTCTACTCCAACTTAAGACGTTGTTCCTTCCACAGCTCAGATATTGTTGCTATTACTTCTGAGCCTAGCCCTGCTTCTGTTGCTTTTGCCTCTGTTATTGCCACATCTACAAATGGTCATGGAAAATCTTCTCCACCTCTGCAAAGATAAGACTCAGGCTAATTCAGCTATGTTAGGGGAAATTATACCCCTAAACATTCCTGAGCCATCTCCCAGAGTTGCTCCTGCACCTATCAATTTACCGCCTACATCCTCAACTGAGTCTTCAGCAAGCTATCAGGTCATCCTGTAGAATTTGAAGGAGATTTCCTTCAGACAGAAGAGATTTGAGGCAATTATCATAGAGCATGGTGCCCAGCTCAGACAAATAGAAGATCTGCAGCTTTAGATTCTTCAGATGCTGCAGCATCTATTGCTAGGCACACCTCCTTTTTGATGATGCCAAAAAGAGGAGAAGAAAAGTTTTGAAGAACATCATGTGCTAATGGAATTTAGGGAGAATGCTATGGAATTCAGGGGGAGCTTAGAGAGTTTTGTTTAGCATTCGTATTTTCTTTTATTAGTGTATATGTTTTTGTAAATCCCTGACAGTTAGCTTTTTATGTTCTTATACAAATGCTTTTACCTTTCTATGATCTTTTATGATGCATATATGTAATTCATGTTTCATGCTTGTTTCAGTTAAACTCTTTTTTTTTTCTTTCTTAAGCTCTGATTCATATCAATATTCTTTTTATGCTCAGCTAATCATATATCTTTCTATTAAATGTTTACTTCTTATCTCTTATGCGTATGCGTGGTCTTGTTTAATTATCAACACACAAGGATACTTAGCTTACATGTGTTCTATGATTAGCTTTAACAAGTATATTTAAGTGCACAAGTTCTTTGTTGTTCTGATACTCGTTTTTTGTCCACTGAGCCTCGATATGTATGATGTGCTTAATCGGTTTTCTTTACCTTTTACAGAACACATTATCTTTGGCACGCATATGAGATGTCTTTAAAGAGTTATGTATAACTTAATCAGAATATAGTTGTGTATAGTTTCTGACATGTCTTTAGAAACTCACACTTACATGTCTTGATACAACTAAGATTAGTTAACAAGCTTTTTAACTCTCTTGAAGTATGTTGTATTTATATGTCACAAGATGTGTTATGTTTTTGTTTCACATACGTACCAGACAAAATTTCTTTTAAAAGATCATATACCTCTGTTTTCCAAATATCTTTCCATGCTCTGATACTAATGAGAAATGTTTCTTAGCTTAATGCAAAAAGGTCGTCCTTGTTAATTCTGGGACTGATCCTTAATGAGCTTCAAAAATCTCACAGAGTATTATGTTGATATTATATTTTTTAAGGTTTCTCTGAGCCTCAGAAACTATATAAGTATCAGTGTGTTTTTCTCTAAAATCATGAATGCTCTGATACGCATATCATATATCTTTAGGCATTCGTTTCTTAAATCTTTTGGATAAAGAAGTGTTGAAAATAGATCTAATCAAGATAAAATATTATAAGTATTCCTTGTTAAGTTTTTTCAAGCATGTAGATCTTCAGAAAATTTCGTTTTTATGACTAAAGATCAAGCTATTTGTGTAATCTTGGCCTAAATGTTTTCTTTCTTTAACTTACTGCTCTGATACTCTTTAGAAAGTATGTTAAGTCTGACCTAAGCTTCAAGTAAAACAACATCAGCTTTGATTAAAGTCACTTAATGCCAAAAATATTTTTATATGATCCATATTATGCCTTAAGAAAAGAACTTCCAGAAAATCACTCTCAGTGATAAGGTTGAAAGAATATAATATATCATGCTTATATTTCAGTAATATTTCTTTCAATATCTCTTCAAAAGATTTTCTTCAAATTGGTTTATCATCATCAAAAAGGGGGATATTGTAGCTCCAGAACCCTGTCAAAATGCCCTAATTAGTTTGAATAACAACAAAGCCCATTTAAAGAAAATGCTTTGAAGAATGACTAATGGTTGTCTTAAGTTTCTTATAAGATTACAACAGGATTCTATCGTTTAGCAAGAGCAAGGCTTTACTCAAATGAGGATAAAATTCATTATGCATTCGTAAACATATTTGTCTCATGTTGAGAGATATGAACTGAAATAGAAGTGAAATTATATCCTTATTCAAGCGTAAGATAGCTAACGATTTGAAGAAGAATCAATGCTGCAAGAAACCAAGTTTTAAGACTTCAGGAAATAGCACTGGATATTAGAAAATATGCTTATAATGAAGATATCAAGAAATCTCTGAATACCAGATTTTACACTATCTTCAGTCAGCAAATCGCAAATCAATCATCATCATAAAGCTTGGATTGAAGATCAGAAAGTAAAGAAATCATCAGGGATCTGTTACCGCATATCAGAAAGCTCACTTCACTGTGGAGCACTGAGCGTTATTAGAAATAGAGGGAAATTTGAATTTCAAATTTGAAAGAGTCAAATCCCGATGTCAGAATCGGTTAATCATGGTTCAGAGCCTTTGAAGTGAACTATTACAAGTCTTAGAACAAAAAGTTTAGAAACCATGGTTCAGAAAGTAAGAATGATTTTTGAATGATATCAGAAACCTTTATTCCATAATGGCCTCTGCCAACTACTCTGACAGACAGATAGGCTACACTTCTAGACTATATTTCCAAGACATAAATGGATTATCAACACATGTCCTTGGAAGAGCTTTTCAAAAGCAATGATCATAAGGAAGACCTTCTTTAAATAGAGATATTAGGAAATACTGCAACAATCTCTCCTCATCTCCAGTAAGGTTCATATCATAATGTAATTAGATTCCTTACTTGTAAAAATCTTCGACCTATGTTCTTGAACAGATTTATGATCTTCCTAGGAAGAAATGATAGAAGGAAGTTATTCAAGGTTTCCCAAGATTTTTTCATGTATATGTTAAGGAAACTTAAGTGTAGGTTAGTTTGAGTGGCAACCTAAACACAAAACCTTTGTGTCCTCGATCCGGTAGCGTTACTGTGAGATAGCTTCGAGAGGCTAATGTAAAACTAATTGCAACATGATAGTAAGGTGTTCTTGCTGATTACGGTTTAGCTTGGAAAGGCTAGTTAAAGACAACTTTCAACGTGTCAATAACAAGTGGTTTATTGGTCACAGTTTAGCTTGGAGAGGCTGAGAACTACTCGATTCAACTTAGAGAGGCTATGAAGAACTACCTAGTTCAGCTTGGAGAGGTTGAAAAGAATTACTTGGTTCAACTTGGAGAGGTTGGGAAGAACTACTCAGTTCAACTTGGAGAAGCTAGTGAAGAACTACTCAATTTGTGGCAGCAGGGTTTGTCTATTGGTCACAAATGAGAGCTTGAGAAGGCTAATGCAAAGACTATCCAGTTATTCTTTCTCTGGTTTGAGTAAGATATTTGGTGGAATCTTAAATTTTGTTGAGTACTGGATGTACACAGTTTTGGCCGAACCAGTATAAAATTCTGGTGTCATGTCTTCTTTTCCTTGATCTTCTTTACATTTCTCTGTTATGTATTATTCTTTAGTATATCCCAATATAATGCCTTTTCTATTCCATTGTTTATCTCATACTTCAGAAATCTACTTTCTAAAACTACTAACTGGGCTTTTGTTGTACTACAAGTTTCATACTTGATAGTGTTTGTTTTAAATATTTTAGTTAAGTAAAATGAAGTAAAACATGATTTAACCCCTTCTCATGCACACTTTTACCTACACTAATATCATAACAGTTCAGAATTCAAAAGAATAAATAGAACAATTCATATTACATGTCCATATATAAAGCCTTAATCTAGGTTGGTTTACATCAAGTCTTACATTAAGGAATGCAAATCCAATAACTGAACCAACGTATCATTGGTTTAAATTAAATCCTAACAGATTGACCCCGTGACGACTTAATCTAGATTAGTTCAAATTTATCAAATTCATTGGGGTAGTCTGATCCAATTATGTAACACCCCGATTTTTCTGTCCGAGGGAAATGACCAAAATGCTCCTAAAGTCATTTCCTGATCCGAATTCGAGGGTAGCCAACTCGGTCATCCTCGAAGGGTCAACTCAATGTTTGAAGGGGATTGAATGGCCTTTGAATGCTTCCGGAAGTGAAAATCTCGTTTTCCGCAGTTTCGGGTCAAAATGACCAAAATACCCCTATAGCGTTTTTACACTGGTAGAAGTGCCGTTTGAGCCTGAAACTCTCCCCAGAGGTTTAAAAACACGTTTTCATGTGTCTAGAGGTTTCTGTTCAAGTCTCGGTGGTCCCGGGCAGTTTTAGTGTAAAATTACGATTTTGCCCCTAGAATAGTATTTTTGAGCTTAATGACGTAATTTAGCAAACCTAAGCAATATTAGGCTCTAAACGAAGATTAATTAATTTTCCTAATTAATCTAGAGTCAAAATAATTTATTAAAGTTAATTAGAACCTAAAATTGCTTAGATTAAACTTAAATTCCTTTTTAGAACTCAAGATTCCTAGTCTTGGAATCTTGAATAGTGTTTTCTCTCTCCAATTCCTTAAATCAAGGAAGTGTGTCTAGAGTTGTTTAGACTCTAAATTGAGGATCTAACTCACTAATGGTGCAAGACCACTCCTTAATTATGTCTAGACCACCCTAATTATCCATTTTCCTTACATAAACACTTTCTTACAACTTCCTAACCTTAAGCATAATTAAAGATACATCTAAATACAACTCTAAATCACAATTAAATTGCAAAACAAACCTCCCCTTGGCTGTAACATGGCCGAACAGCCATGCCCTCTTTGGCCACATGTTTAATTATTTTCTCACTCAAAGAACCATGCTTGAGGCCATACCTTGAACCATACCTCACCATACTTTGAGCCATACCTCACCATGCCTCAAGACCACATTATCCCACCTCATGGAACTCATGGATGCCCTCCATTTCTGCACCCTCATGGTCGAAACCCCTTCAGCCACACACACACTTCATTTGTTTCATTTCTCTATAAATAGAATGCCTTGAGGAGCTTGCACCACTTTTAGATCATTTGCTAAGTTTAGGAACACTCAAAGCTTTTCTTTTTCTCTCAAAGTACTAGTGTTCTTCAAGTTCTTCAAGTTCTTCAAAGTTCTTCATCATCTTCATCTTCTTCTTCCATCTTCAAGTTCATCACATCAAGTAGGGATTTCTTTTCATGTATTCTTTTCTTTAAAAGTTCTTGTTTCAAGCTTGATGTTCATAGTTTCTCTTGTTTCTTTTTAGAACTTCTCTTCCACTCCTTTTTCCTTTTCATTTTCGGCCATAGGCCTTGGAGAACAAAGGAATGAGAGCTTGATGATGAGAGTTTCATGATGATGTTCATCACTTGAAACAACCTCTAGAGCTTGATCTTTGTTCTTGAGTAAAATACTTCTAGTTCTTCCTTTCTTTAACTTTTGGAATCTTTAACTTTGATGATGTTTTAAAATGGTTCTAAGGACTCAATGATGAGGTCTCATGATGTTGGTGTTAATATATCATCAAGATCATTGACTCTAGAGTTTCAAAATGTTTTTTTTGTTCCTTGAAATTTCAGCCATCTCCTTTTCCTTTACATGCAAAATGTTTTGATTTTCTAGAAATGTTATGTTGAGTTCTAAGAACTCTAGACTTTACTTTATCTTGGTTTGATGAGTTTAGGTTGAGGTTTAAGTTCCTTTAAAGTCTTGTTAAGAGCTCTAGAAAGATAAAATGAACTTGCATCATCACTTAATTTAATTCTCAAAGCCTTTCTATTTCGGCCTTAAAGTCAATTTTTGTTGGGTCTAGAGCACTAAAATAAAGAATTGAACCTGCATTATCACCTTATTAATCTCTCGAATGCCTATCTATTTCGGCCTTAAAGTCGATTATTGTTGTGCCAAGAGCACTAAAGAATTGAACCTTACATATTTACTTTCAAGCTTGCACATTTAATTTTATGCCTTGCATATTTAATTTAAGTCATCACTTTATTTTGTAAGCAAGATTAAAAATGAAAAGCATGAGCACGTTTATTTTATGTCGTAACTTAAGAACCTAGAGCTCAAAGACTTGCCCATTTCATTTCAAGTTAAAGTTTAATGTGAATGCATTCTTTGAATGCATGTTTTCAGCCAAGTAGTGATGATGGACTTGCAATAAGTTTTCATCTAGCTACAAGGACTAATAGTTTACGTTTTAAGTTTTTCTTAAAGCTTTACAAATCTTTACAAGGATATGTTATCATGAGTTACGACTTTATTCCCTTTTAGAAGATGAAGAATATTTTGGTCGTTGACCTAAGGCTTCTCTTAGCCTCTTGATGAATTAAAATGATTTGCAAAGAGTTTTAGAAATTCTAAATTGATTCCAAGAGAAGTAGTTAACTTATGTACCTAGAAATGTCAATTTAAATCCTTTACTGAAGCTAAATGTTTTCGGTTCTGATATGATGAGTGGGATGCTGTATGATGATGTGTTGATGTGTGAAAATATCATATGATGATGTAGAAATGATTCTATGCATAATAGGTAAGAAACTAGCTAACTAGAAATACCGTAAAGATAGAATTTAACATAGTTTCGACCCATTTGTTTTTGGAACTTATCCAAACTGTTTTAATGGGAGCATAATCAGATTAGGATTGTTTAGACATGAAAAACTTAGTAACATTTGGATTAGAATCAAATTCTAGCACCTATAGGGAAACTAGTAACTAGAAAACCGTAAAAGTGCAAGTTTAGAACTCTTAGAACATTTATTTTTCTGGATTCTGTCCAGCACCCTTATAACATGATAAACGTGATTAATAATTAGTCCTTAAGCATAAGAATTCCTCATAATTGATTTAGATTTAATTCATAGCGCCTTAGGCGAAGACGGAACCGAAAAAGGGTCTAAAACGTAAGTTCTAGAACCCCATAGCCACAAGTTAGAAATTCTGCCCTATGCTTTTCAGATTTGAGAATGAATATGAGAATTAGGAATGATGATTAATTATGAGCCCTTAGGTGCATAACATATGAACGACGGATGTTAGAGAACTATATCTCATGATTAAGACCCGTAAGGGTCAAAGCATAAGCTACCGTAAGGATAAACGATTGAATGTTCCATGATGATGCATGTGGTATGTAAATGATGATGATGTTATTCATATGAGGAATTCATGAGGATATATGTTTATGTGGCATAAAGCAAATTTGGAAGGAATTCGAACGTGCCACCGAATTCCCGACGAATTTGGGGACTTAAAGAGATTTTGAAAATTAAGGTACTAAGATGGGTTCTAGGATGACACCGGTTCAGCCGAGCACCTCCATAGAACTCATGTGACATCGGTACCCATTTATACTCTTAGGTGACACCGATTCGGCCGAGCACCCCTAAGAGGATTGCCCCCTAACCCATACTCAGATAGTCGGGATTTATGATTTATGATACGCTTATCGTTAAGTGGTAAGTAAGAACTAGTGATGACTAGTTAAGGTATGAGCTCATAACCTAGATATGTGACACGTTCTGGGTGACACCGATTCGGCCGAGCACCCCCAGTTCGATTGTCTTTTAGGGTGGCCCATGAGGAAGAGAAGTTTCATGATTATGATTATGTCACTAAGTTTGTCCCATATGAATGTTTCTATTGCCACTTTATGCCACTAAGTATGATGAGGCTTGATGTTATGTCTTATGTATGTGCATTAGGTAGTACCATGCATACATCCTCTATTATGTTGCATTCATGACATTAAGATCATCCTAAAATGAATGGACCTTGGCTAACGTATATTTCTAAAGTTTAAAATGAACTTGATGCTTGTTCAGTCATTTTGTATAATTAAACCCAAGGTTCTTGAGGACGTAGATGATGACACCTAGGTAGTAGGAGGCCCTACTGAGATTCTTTAGCAAGATTCTCACTCCCTCTATCTCTTTCTTTCTGTCACATCTTCAGATGGCGACGTTCGTAGTGTTCGTGGACACGCCGACATGGGAGGTGCACCATGACCCGGACCACGGGTCATTCCATTTTGTGGGTCGATGCACGGTTAGAGTATTCATGTTCATGGGTCGACCCTTCACTCCCCCTGTACATTCCCATCGTTTCTCCCCCGTCTCACCTTTTGGCGATGACCTGGTGTTCGAGCGTGCACGTCCCCTAGAGGAGAGGCTTTGCCGTACCCCACCGTCCACATCCACCACTCGAGACTACCCCCAGTATGTGCCCCGTTGCCCGTCGTCTTTTTCGGAGATGGATCCTTCTGAGGATTCGGCAACCCAGGTACCCTCCAAGGGATCTTCCCCCACCATACCCATGGACCTTGGGGAGGGTAGCGAGCTTTCCATGACTCAGCCGAGGCTTGCAAGACGACCGGAGATGAGGCCACGCCGTGGAGGTCACTTCCGAGCCCCGTCCCGCCTATTCATGCCGGAGGAGCTTGCTCAGTTTCCTGGTTACGTACCACGCTCGAGGGATAGTCGCCAGTAGGAGGCTGTGGATGGCCCGGGTTAGAGCACACACCACTTAGATGGGGATAAACCTTCTTTTGATTTGAGGTTATCCCATTAGATGCACTCGGGTAGGGGAGTAGATCATGTTTATGTTTATGTTGTATTTCCTTTCATATATTTCCCTTGTACTAAATTAAGTCCCACACGTATAAGTGGGCAAGTTATATATATATATGAGGTGATATTCAGTGTTATTCATGGTGTGCCTTATGCTATGACGTTATGAGATGTATGTTTGTTCGTTACATGATATATCGCATCACGCGGCTCTTACTTTGTGTGTTTTTCAAAAAAAATTTACCCGTATTTTCCGCTAAGTATTTCAAAGTAAAAATGAGAACTATGAAGTAACAGACTAATGATTAACCTAAGTATGTTCTAGAGTATTGGGTTAAAAATTAGAATGTTACAACTTACATCCCTGATAATAATCATTACCATACGATATTTTTCCTTAAATACTATTAAATTATATTACCCTTGAATTAATGACTTATAATTTCACTTATGGTATTTTCTTAGAATTATTATGTAACACTAGTATAGTGACCCATGCGATGCATGGGGTTAGTTTTATTTTAAGTAAAGCATTGAAAATCTATTTTATTACGTAGTACATTTTCTCAAGACTTACGACGGTTATATCAAAGAGATGTATTCAAAACATTTTTATTCCAAATGGTGCATGAATCCTAAAAAAACACAATGAGACAAAATACTAAACAATTCCTTATGAACTACATTTGATGTCTCATTACTTATATTTCTATCCTTTGAGAATATTAAACTTTCAAATATCAAATATTGAATGCAATTAATTTAGCCAAAATCAACTTAAGACTTTTTCATTTTAATTATTGGTTCTATGTTCAAGCCTGATATACTTTTTGAAGGTATCAGATAAATGTTTTAATCATTTTTGAGTCTTGATTGAAACAACTAACTTGATTTTTAGTTAAAAAGAGAACTTTCTGAAGTTCTTCATGCATGAAACTTAACAAGTAATACTTGTGGCATAATATCCTGATTAGATCCTTTTCAGCACGCCTTTGACCATCCATATTTAATAGAAACAATGAATTTGTATAAAATCACAACCAAGGCATTGTTTATCAAAGCATCCATATGAGTAGAAAAGACTAAAAGAAAATTGTGAAATGGATAAAAGATATAAAAGATAAAGACAAGAAGTAAAAGATAATGAAAGAGCTATTTAAAAAAAAGTTATGCTAAAAAATGATTAAAATGAATAGTTCCTTGGATAAGCTCCCCCTTAGTTTGATCTTCATCTCCCCCTGTATTTCTCAGCACAATAAGATTTTTCTTCCATATTCTTCTCCCCTTTTTGTCATCAACAAAAAGGAGTGTGCTGGAAACCAGTAGCACCATCATCAGCCTTGTCGCCTTACTTCACGAAGTATGCCTTGAAGTAATGCTTTCTGTCGGTAAAAGTTGGCTTCAAGATGATCCAGCCTATTTTGGATAAGACGTTGTTCATGCAGCAGTAATTGGATTTCAGTGAAGCTTGACTGCTCAGCTAGTGTAGGTCTACTGGAGGAGGGATCAATTCCCAGAGCAGTAGGATCATGAATGGTTGATACAGGAGGCTGTTCAGTCTTAGAAGGAGAAGCAGCAGTAGCAGATTCACTTTCTGAGGATGTCCCCATCTCGAAAGACGAATCGTGTTCAGAATCAGAGATCATGCTATTGCTAGAGGGAGCACCTCCATATCTGATGATGATTTTCAGCCTCTTGTTGTGATCTGAACTGTCCTCAAGAATGATTATTTTCCTTTTCCCTTTTCTGCCTTCAGCTTCCGTGGTTGCCTTTTCAATGGCGGCATCCTTGATTCTTAAACTTTGTCTTCTAACACCAGAAGGAACAGCACCGGTTGCTCTCCTTAGGGTTTTGAAATAGTTGAATGTGTACTTTGTATCTTCCATGTACTCATACCACTCATTTCAAGAGGGTAATATAAGTATTCAAAGATTTTGGTCAATAGAATCCCGTAAGGAACAACAGCAATTTTCCTTTTCTTAGAAGAGATAGCACTCAGCATATGATCAAATATGAGTCTGGGCAATTTAACTCTTCGTTTTGTCAATAAACAGAAGAGCAACATACAATCCATCCCATCTAAGAGGTGGGTACTGCCTAAACGAGGAAGTAAGGAAAACTGTATGATGGTAAAGACTTGCCTTGCATTTGTCTTTAGCATAGCTGTAGTGATCTCACTTGGATGATGTTTAGCTACCCCAGTAAGACAACTAGAAACCTCTTCTGCTGTAACACCAAGAGTTGTGAACCATTCTGCCTCACTCAAGCATTTAAGTCCTTTATCAGGAGCATGAATGATGTTGGAGAGATCTATGATGCTCAACTTAAAGTCCACTTCTCTAATATATAAGGTTATCATAAAGTCGGTCACTTGAACCATTTGAGAATAGAAGGCAGTGACCATTCCAGAGAAGACTTCAAGAGGAACAAGAACCTAAGCCATCAGCACCTGTGTCAGCCTTTTTCCTGGTGCTATTGGACATCGAGACAAGTTCTCTTCATAATAGCCTTGATGTATCGGCTCAGAGAACATCTGAAGAGTTCCTATTTCAGCTATACATCCAGAGATGTGCTTTCCTTGAGCCATGATCAGATGAGAGGAGTATAGAAAAGCAAAGGTTGAGGTTTGAAAGAAGAAAGAGATTAACGAAGGTGAAATACTTGTGAGAAACTGAAACGATTAAGGATTAGTGTTTTTGATGAGAAGTGATAACGTGTGACGATTGGAAGTTATTTAAGTGATGTGATATAACTGACAGAAGTTGAAGTAACATGGTAGAGAAAAAGGCTTAAAAGAGAGGGAATTATCCTACCTCATCGATTTCTTTTTGAAAGAGAAGTTTCTAACTCTCGGGTTCATTTTTTGAACAACCTCCTTTCTGATCTTCACTTAGCACTTTTTGACTCAAATTTCTCCTTTGTATGTGCTAAAACCCCCTTTTTCAGAGCCATTTTTAGGTTTCCAAAAAAATTCTTTCTGAACATTCCACTTTTACCCTAAGATTTTTGTCTTCTTTATAGTCTTCTTTCTGATATTCAATAAGTATACTCGGTCTTGCAAACTGACACCTTGTCTTTTTAGGCTTCAGTTTGAGAAATGAAAAGGAAAAGAGAGAACCCAGAGATGGTTTACTCATGAAAAGCTTATGCAAATTTGAAAACAATTAAGTTTAAAGTATTTTTCAAAACGCAAAAATGATCTTTTAGCTAATGGCTTTGTGAATATATCCAACACTTGATCTTTAGTATTTACAAACAAGAACTCAATATTGCCTTTTGGAACATGATCACAAATGGAATGATATTTCATGTCAATGTGTTTAGATCTAGAATGCTGAATAGGATTCTTTGCAAGATATATACACTTGTATTATCACAGAAGATGGGAATTTTGGAGTACCTCAAGTAATAATCATTTAGTTGATTTCTTATCCATAGCATCTGAGAATAGCAGTTAGCAGTAGCTACATACTTGGCTTCAGCAATGGAGAGAGCAATAGTATTTTACCGTTTGCATGACCATGCGATATGAGTGTCGCTGCCCGCAACAAATTAAAAAGAATTTTTATTGCTGAGTTACACCAAAAATCCAGTTAGGGTGCAATCCAGGTCGTTTCACAAGGAAGTGTTATTAGCCAATTAGAAATTTGGGGTTTTTGAGATTATAGCAAGCCAAAATAAATTATGAAATTATAATAGGAAGAATTACCTACACAAGGATTCCCTCAGATTAAGAATTGTTCAATCATTGTCCAAAAGATAAATTCATGGTGGTGGTTACTTTCATTAGTCATGCTATCACATAACAATAATGCAATTCTACTTAATGGTCATACAATCACACTCCCACTAAGGGTTTGGATAACATATGAACTAGTAATTCGTGATTCTATGAACCTATGCCAGTCTGATTACAAATTACAGCAACCTAATTCCTAACAGAGTTAATTTCAATCCCTTACTAATTGGATGTAATTAAATCAATCGACCTAATACCCCAATGGCTCTTAGATTATACACGCAAACGAATGCACAATCAAGTAACTCCTTAGAAACACAATTACAATAATCATCGCAATTGATATTAAAAGAGAAAGCAAACGGGGAAGAAAAACTAACCATAAATTGCAATTAAAATAATAAGAACCTCAAGAACAATCTTAATCTTCAGTTATCCTTGCACACGGTAAAGAAATTACTCCTCCATAGGGGGAGTGTCATAATCATTGTTGAAGGAAAGCTATAAATTACAACCCATAAAATGTCAAAATCCAACAATGACTGAGAACCCTAAACTTAGAGAGAGAGTGAGAGAGAGAAAAAAAAGTGTTAAAAGTCATGAATAGTGAGTCAAAGAGTCGGCGTCCCCCGCTTCGTCCCTTTTCTTTTATTCTTTTTTTCCAAATGGCACTTCCAGAGATGCAAAATCGGGTTGGCCCATAAACATATGACCGCCTGGGTGGTCCTGTAAAGTGTTCTAGAAAAACGTGGCCCTATGTTCATCGCCCGGGCAGTTATTGACCGCCTGGGCAATAAATAGTATTCTTCCAAGCCTATTTTGAGGTCCAAAACGTTTGAATTAGCTCTTTGGCCTAGAAATAGAGTTGTAGCTCTCTGAATAAGCTTTCCAATTCCATAAGAATCACCTCAATCGGAAATTTATAGCTCTAGATATGGGAAAAACACTAACTAAAGGTCAAATAAGACACCATCATCTCCTCAGCAATGCTCCTGAGTCTTTCTTCTGCTCTAATGCACCAACCTAGAAGTCCTTATTATCAAACAACACTCCCACAAAGAGGTTAAAAGCACAGAGCACTTCCAAGAAATGATTATGCACCAAAAACAATATTTATAGCTATGAGATTAACAAATGATGCATTTCAAGGACAAAGAATAAATTTAGCAATTCAACCATCAATTAAATACAATTCAAATGAAAAATGTCTAGAGTTAGGATGGAGAATGGGTGCATAAATGTAACCCATCACTATGTAATCAAGCTTTCTCCAAAGAAGCAGCAGCAACCACTAATGCTTTTCCTTTCGACTCTATCTTTTAGCATAATCAGCATCATAATATCCTACAATATCAGAAAAAGAACCTTTCTTGTACCACAAGCCAAGATTAATAGTACCTAATAAGTAACGAAGGATTCTTTTGACAGCATTTAAGTGTGATTGTTTTGGGTTAGATGAAATCTCACACAAATTCCCAGACTTAACTGAATGTCAGGTCTACTTGCTGTAAGATATAGCAATGAACCAAACACTCCTCGATAATTATTTTCTGATACTTTCTCACCATTCTCATCAACATCTATGATTTGAGAGGGATGCATGGGGGTGCTCATAGATTTTGCTTGATGCATATTAAATCTCATTAAAAGCTCTTTTGTGTACTTTTCTTGATGGATTAGGATGCCATCCTTTTGTTATTTTATTTGTAAACATAGAAAAAACTTGAGGTCAGTCATCATACTCATCTCAAATTTACTTTGCATCAGATTTGAAAATTTTTCACACAGCGAATTATCAGAAGCTCCAAATATAATGTCGTCAACATATATTTAAACTATCAGAAAGTTATTTTCTTGAGAAAGCATAAAAAGAATAGTGCCAACATTACCTCTTTTGAACTCATTCTTAAGCAAGAAGGTGCTCAGTCTACCATACCAAGCTTGTGAAGCTTGTTTGAGACCACAGAGAGCCATTGTTAGATTATAGACATGGTTAGGAAGGTTTTCATTCTTAAAGCTAGGAGGATGTTTCACATATACTTTCTCTAAAAGGAAACCATTTAGAAATACAGACTTGACATCCATTTGGTAGAGAGTGAATCCATTGTAGGTAGCAAAAGCGAGTAGCATTCTGATGGTTTCAAGCCGAGCTACTGGTGCAAAGGTTTCATAATAATCAATCCCTTCTTGCTTTGTTCCTAATAACCTTCCCTGTTTCATCCAGCTTGTTTCTGAACACCTATTTAGTGCCGATGATATTTTTTCCTTTCAGTTTTTCAACAAGATCCCAGACTTTGCTCTTCTCGAACAGATCTAGTTCTTCTTGCATAGCATCTACCCAACTTTGATCACTCAAAGCTTCTTCAATGCATTCAGGCTCAATGTTGGAAATGAAGGCATAGTTGGATGTATTTCTAAGGAATGATCTAGTTCTTACACTCTTAGAAATATCACTGTGAACTTTGTTTTGAGAAACTGTTCTTAAATCAGAAACTCCCCTATAGTTTCTATGACTTTGAAATATCTCAGTTTCTTCTTCATCTTCAGATTGCTCTAATTGATGATCAGAAACATCACTTTCTAATATTTTAGGTGACTTGAGCAAGTTTTTGAGGTACTTATGTTCTGGAGCTTGCTTTCTGAAGATTTGTCGTTCATCATCTTACTGTCAGGAATTGTTTTATATTCATCTTTCCAAGACTTTCCTCTAAATCTTCAAGATCATCAGGAAAGTCCTTTCTGAGCTCTTTGAATTTTATGTGAATGGTTTCTTCTACACAAGAAGTTCTCTTGTTGTATACCCTGTAAGTCTAGATTTAGAAAAGTAACCTAAAAAGATACCATCATCAGATTTCATATCAAACCTGGCAAGTTTGTCCTTAGTGTTAAGAATAAAACAAGGTAAACCAAAAATATGAAAATAGGATATGTTGGGTTTTTTGCCTTTCCATAGTTCATAAGGAGTTTTCTTGAGAATTGGCCTAAGGAAGATCCAGTTTTGTATATAGCAAAAGGTATTTACAACCTCTGTCCAAAAACCTTTTGACAAACCACTTTGTAAAAGCATAGTTCTGGCCATTTCCTGCAAGCTTCTGTTTTTCTTTTCAGCTACCCCATTTTATTGGGGAATTCTAGGTGCAGAAAACTCATGAAGAATGCCATGTTTTTTTGTAAAACTCATTAAGAACATGATTCTCAAATTCTCCACCATGATCAAATCTAATAATGCTGATTTGAGAATCCTTTTCAGTACAAACTCATTTTGCAAACACTTTGAATCTCTCAAAAACCTCATTCTTACAAGCTAGAAAGATAACCCATATAAATTTGGAGTAATCATCTACTATAACAAGGCAGTACTTCTTTCTAGCTAGATTGGTAGCCGTAGTAAGACCAAAGAGATCCATATGTAAAAGCTCAAGTGGTTTAGTGGTTGAAATCACATATTTGCTATGAAAAGAAGCTTTCATTTGTTTACTTTTTTTTTCACAAAAATCATAGGTTGAATCCTTATCAAATGTGATTTTTGGAAGTCCTTGAACAAGTTTTTTCTGAGATAGCTCAGAAATAAGCTTCATATGAGCATACCCAAGCTTCTTATGCCCTTATCTGTAAAAGAAGCAAGAAATTTTACATTTTGATCTCTTAGATCATCCAAGGATAATACATATGTATTATCATGCCTCTTTCCAGAAAGGATTACTTTATCTAAAGCAGAACTTGCTACTTTGCAAGTACAAGTATTAAAGATGACATTAAAACCTTGGTCACAAAACTAGCTAATACTTAAAAGATTGTGAGCCAAACCATCAACTAATAAGACATCTAAAATTTGGTAAGAATCAACCTTACCAACATGTCCTATGCCTGTGACCTTAGCTTTACCTTTATTTGCAAATCTTACAAATCCTGATTCTTTCGGTCACAGATTTTTGAACCACCTTCTTGATCCGAACATGTGTATGGAGCAGCTATTGTCCATGTACCATTTATTTTCAGGTTCCATGTATGTCCTTAGGCATACCTACAATGAATGCATTTTTTATTTTAGGTACCCACATCTGGATGGGTCCTCTGGAGTTAGTATGAAATGAGGATTGTCCAACCTTTCTGACATACTTTCTTTTCATAAAGCATTTGTCAAATGGATGTCTCCTTTTAAAACAAATAATGCAGGGAGGTTTTCTTTTAGCTTTATGAAGATGGGTTGATTTTCCCTTTTTATCAAGTTCTTCTTCATATCCCAGTCTGGTCTTTTGGAAATATGGTCTCTGAGCACCAAGCATTAGATCAAGATTTTTTGAACCATTCACCATTTTTTCAAGGTCAGTCCTAAGAAATGACTTTCTGAGTGTTTTCATTTGTATTTGTAACTCCAGATTCTAAGCCTATGAGTTTTATATTTAAAAACTTGTTTTCTTCTTTCACAACTTCCTTCTCTAACCTTAGATTCCCAGCTTCAGATTTGACCATTTTAAGTTCTAAAACCATTTTTTTATGTTCCCTTTTCAGACTAAGATAATGAGAGGAAAGTTTTAGAGTCTTCAAGCAACTCTTTATAAAGTGATAAGAACTTGTCATAAGATAGATCAGAGTCAATATTATTTACCACAGAGTCACTTTCAGAAGAATATCTTGCCATGAAGCACAGAATTGCAATATCCATTTCTTCTTGATCTTCTGATTCTTCCTTTTCTTCATCTGATTCACCCTATGTCACCAACAAGATTTTCGTTTTGGGGGTGAATCTTTTCTGTGGACCTTTAGACTTTGGATATTCTATTCTGTAGTGTCCTTTTTCTCCAAAATCATAGCATATAATGACTTCAGGTTTCGACCTTTCGCTTTTGTCCTTCTTGAAATTGATGTCTCTTCTTTTCTTCACTTTTCCTTTCCAGAGTTTGGACATTTTTCTAACCAGCATGGAAAGCTCATTCCCACTTTCACTATCTGTCTCTTCATCTGACTCATCCTCTTCATCAGAGTTTTCAGCAACTTTCATTCTTTAACTTTGTTGTTTTTTTTATGAGATGATTTTAAAGCCATGGATTTGCTCTTTTTGCTGGATTCTCCATGCATCTCAAAGAGCACCACTTCTTGGGTTTTCAGAGACCCAATAAGTGCATCCAAGCCAAAAGTTTGAAGATCTTTTACTTCAGTAATGGCTGTGACTTTGGGCAGCCATTTTGCAGGAAGACTTCTCAAGACCTTGCTAACCATTTTTGAGTTAGAATATCTTTTACCAAGACTTTTAAGTTGGTCTACAATATGCATAAACCTGGTGGTCATTTCATTAATATTTTGCTGATCAGTCATTTTGAACAGTTCGTATTGATGAACCAGCATGCTAATCTTTGTTTCTTTCACTTGATTAGTCCCTTCATGTAACATGTAAAATCTATCCCGTATTTCACAAGCAATGATTTTGTCATATTCAGCCTTGTTTAATGCACATACAAGAAGGTATTTAGCTTTTGAGTTCAGTTAAACTCTGGTTTTTTACAAATTTGTCCATCTACTTCTTGGGATATCTCTGGATACTGAAGGGGCATCATCAGTTCCTAGAGTTTTCTCCCTTGGATATCTCTGGATACTGAAGGGGCATCATCAGTTCCTAGAGTTTTCTCCCTTGGATCATATTTTCCTTCTTGTATGATTTCTCACAAGTCAAGACTTATGTATTTGATGATTAACTCCATTCTATCCCTCCAATAAGTATAGTCTCCACTATCAAAGAATAGTGGTCTATTGATAGAATGCCCTTCAGCCATGTAAATGTTGTTTTGGGCCATGCATACTTCGGATCTTTACCTCTACCATCGTTAGAATGCTCAACCCCTTAGAGGCTAAGCTCTAATGCCACTTGTAAGCTGAAAGACACATGAGAGGCAAGTTGAATCATTTTTTTTCCTTTTTCTGCCCTTACTAAAAATCTGAAAAACTAAACTAAAAGTGCTATCAATATGAACTTGTAGCGCATCGGAAAATAACATTAAGCACCTTCAGAAGGCTAGCTTTCTGAACTCGATGAAAAAGGGATAAGATAACAAAGAGTTTTAGAAAGCTTCCAACTTAAATAAGAACAAAAATATCGAGAAAAAGGAGAGAGAAAATGAACATAGAAGAATTTATACTGGTTCAGCCAAACCTGCCTACATCTAGTACTCAACCACTATTGAATTTCACTACTTCTTTCTCCAACCAGAGAAAGAGTCAAGATAGTCTTTTCAGTAGCCTTCTTAAGCTTTGTCCAATCGACCAGTAGACACTTTTACTGTCTCACACTAAGTAGTTCTTTAATAGCCTCTTCAAGCTGAACCCATGACCAGTAAAACTTAGTTACTGTCATGTTGCAAGTAGTATTTTACAAGCCTCTTTAAGCTATTACAAACTGATCAGTGCTGGATCAAGGTTACAATGGTTACAAGTTTGGGTTGCCACTCAAACTGACCTACACTCAAGATTTCTTTGAATATACAATGAAAAGCTCTTGAATATCTTGAATGACTTCTTTTAAAGAAAGTTCTTCCTCAGAAGAATGTATAATCAATAAAGTATGGAAAGAAGATTTTGTACAAGGAAATATGATTTACAGATAGTGAAAACTTTTACAAATAGATGAGGAGAAAACTTGACAGTGTTTTTGCTTTTTAGTTCAACGTTAGTTTTCTATTGGATGAAAAGTGCTGCATCTCTATACATAGAGGTTTTCCTTGAGAGCATTGCCTTCAGATAGTTCTTCTAAGGACACATGTTGATCATCTATTTGTGTCTTTGAAAGGAGGTCTAGAAGAGTAGCATTTCTGCTTTGTCAGGTCAGCCTCTAGAAGCCATTGTGAGATAAAAGAGATTTATGATGTTCTTCAAAGACCGTCTCTTACTTTCTGAATCGTGGTTTCTGAATACTTTCTTCTAGAACATGTTTACAGTTGACTTTAAAGGCAAAAGAGATGATTTATCGATTCTGACACCAGGATGTGACTTTTCCATATGCAAGCTGGAATTTTGAATTTCAAATTTTCCCTCCTTCTGTGTGATGTAGATTTCACTGTCTTGAATTAAGTGCTTTCTGAGTTATCATATTGTTTCCTTGATGAATAAAGAGTCTTCACAGCTTCAATCATTGTTCATTTTAAGATACAAACTTTGTGAAAATAATGATTGATGGTGGTGTGTCATCTGGTCTTCAGAGAGTGATTGATTTCTTCATGTAAGCATACTTTTTGACGTTTAATTCTACTTTCTGAAGTCTCAAAAGCTCGATTTTTTTAAGCGTTGAAGTCTTCTTCATTCGTTTAGCCTTTAATTCTCAAATAAGAGTATAATTTCACTTTAACAATTTGGATCTCATATCATGAGACTAAACATGTTTACACATGCATAGAGAAGAAGTGTATTCTCATATGTGTAAACCTCATACTTGTTAAACGATAGAACCTGTTATATTCTTACAAGAAGCTCAGAAAGAAACATCAGTCGTTCTTCAAAGCATTTTTCTTTGAATTGGTTTTGTTATCATTCAAAACATATTAATGCAATTGATAGGGTTCTGAAGCTAACATATCTACTTAAAACTATAAACAAAATGCATACTTCCAAACTAATCAAGCACAACTCAGTAACCAAAAAAAAAAGAAAGAAATTAAAAAATTAATCGAGCAAAGTCAATAATATTGTATTTACAATTGTTTGTTATAACTCTAAAACAAAATGGACCAAGTTCAAATTACCAAACATATCTAGGAAATATTCTCCTTCTTAACAAACACCTTTCTCATTTTGTTGCTTGATGATTGTGGAGTAGAATCTCGGACACCAACTTTACTAATCTTAGATTCCTCCTTTTTGCTAGCATTTTGTGGCTTGAATTCACCAAGTGCCCTTGATATCTCACATTTGTGGATGAGCTTTTTCAACTACCTCTCAAAATCTGTAGTTAACTTAATGCAAGATTAGTTTGTAGCATATAATGAGCAGTAAAAAAAAGATGCAACAAATAAATCACCATATTATATGTACTCATCAACTTTCTCTGAGTTTAACAATTCAGGAAAATGTTTGATGATGAACTTATCCATCAAAAAATTAGGATCTTGTATTTCCTTCACAAAAGTATTATGCATAAAATTTAACTTATATTTATGTAGAGTGGTCTTGATATTGATATTGTTGAATCCGACCATGAAGTTTGACATAGGATAAAGATTGCCTTCACGTAGAAGAGGTATATACTTCTCCGGTAAAGCTCATTTTATTATTGAATGGATGATTCTGCAATATTTCCTAGTCAATTCCTCTTGTGCCATTAAAAGAGCTTCTAATTCTCAAATTGAAACTCGTACCAGTCATGAAATCATTATAGCAATGAAAGCCGAATAGTCTTCAAGCAATCCATTCAAAATTGCCTTCATCCGATCCATATTATTCATGGTTGCACCAATAGAAATTAATGTATCAACAATTTTCTTTACTTCAAGCAAGTAATAATTAACAGCTCCTTCTTTCTTAAGATTTCCTAGCTTGTTCTTCAATTGATGAATTTTAGCAGTGATTTGAAAATCAAAATACGTCTCTAAGTTTTTCCGTATTTGATGAGAAAGCTCGCCCCCAACCATTCTAGTGGTGAACGGCTTTGCCATGGAGGATAACAATCGAGAATTCAGTAGCGCGTGTCCTGCTTCTTCCATTTTTGGTACTCTGAATTCACAATACCAGCATCTTGATCTTATTGAGACAAAAATTTATTTGGAATTCTATTTCCAAGGATGTGATTTAACAGATCAAAACCTTCAACCGTAGCTTCAATTTGCTCCTTCCATGGCAAATAATTTTTTTCATTTAACTTTTGTGAAATAGGATTTAAGAATTATTGTGGCACTGCAGAAGATAAACCTTGCAAGGTTTGTGTGGAATATAGAGAACTCATGGTGATAAGAACCCAAGCTCTAATACCATGAAAGGTATCAGTACTAGGTTGAGAAATGAGAGAATGCAAAAAGAAGAAGAAGGTAGAAAGAGAGGGAGTTTTCTAAATTATGTGATTATGATTTCTAATGAATGATTTAGTTACATTTGAGCTTATATACAAGCTATAAGGATGAGAGTGTAATTAGCTCTCTAATAGACTTTAATCAATCAATAACCAACTCTAACTAAATTTTCTTCACCCTATTCTCCTTACAGATCTAAAATTAGAATATACATTTGATTCTCATTATGCTAACAGTTATAATTATTTAGAGCTATAAATTACCAATAATTCTATCCATTTATTATTAAAAATAGGCAGGAAACAAATCTCAGAGCTAATACTCTTTGTTTGATATCCTCTTATTTCGCACAAGAAATCATACTGATATATGAAATTTAAGATTGTATAGAATTAAGTGATATTATTTTCTTAATTGGTAAATCAAAAACTGGTCTAAAAGTAGAATATACAACTGATTCTCATTATGCTAAATATCAATTAACAATATACAGCTATTAATTATCAAATTACCAATAACTCTATTTAATTATCATTGCAAATCGGTGCAAAAAATTTTCAGAGCCACTATTATCTTATTATATAATATAATAGATAATAGATTCCAGTGCAAAATTTTGGTTGATATCCTCTTATTTCGCACCGAAAATCATATTGATATGTAAAATTTAAGATTGTATAGAATCATGTGAATCTAAAAATAGAATAAACAACTGATTCTCATCATGCTAAATATTAGTTAATTACACATAGCTATTAATTACCAAATTACCAATAACTCTATCTATCTATCATTGCACATAGGCGAGAAATAATTTTAGAGCCAATATTCTCTTATTATATGTTATAATAGATTTTTTTTAGAATTTATTTTAATTACTATTAATATTGTTTACTATATTTTGACCTTTCATATTTCCGATCACATTTTCTTTAACTTTTCATAATGACCAAATTTTTTATTTTTATTTTTAAAGAAAATCAATTAAAGTGAAGAATTTTTTATGTTGCAATAAGATGTATAAAATATTTTATAAACATATATAAAATAACATAATGAACTGGAATTTTACGCTAAATGAATTTAAGAAAAAGGTTATCAGAATATGATTAATATTGGGTTCAATATTATTTATGAAAAAGAAAAAATTATAAAATTTTTATAAATATAAAATAAAACTTGACTTATAAATATTAAAACGAGGGTAATTATTTTTCATTTAAATCATTTTATAAATAAGAGAAAATATCTCCCTATTAATTTAGGAGCTTGCGTTCGTTGGCCGCTAATAATATCTTCCTGTTATGCTTTTGACTTGCCTCCTTTTTGGGATAGCTTGAGCATTTATTTTTTTGAAAAAAATATCTTATAATAGAGAAGAAAAGTCCATTAATACATAATAAGTACAAAAAATTCACCCTATTCACTCACTTTTTGCTCATCGACATCATCTCAACGTCATAATAGAATAATTTATAGTTTTCTCTCTCTAAAACTTCACGTTGTTTGCCCCCTAAGTCATCTTCCGCCGGTGCCTACAAGTATCATTTTCTTAAATGTTACAAGTATTCCCAAGTTGCAATGGTACCCTTTTTCCATCACTTCCAGCTGCCTTACTGACCTTGGGGACAAGATTAGTTGGTCCCCTCTACGTTGGGGACCAACATTAGTCTCGCTAAAAAATTTGCAAAATACTCTGTCCGCATGTCTTTAATAGAGTGTGGCAACTATGTTATTTTGCAATAAGCACCTTATGCTATCCTCACCCAACAATTTTACCTCATAACCAAATACTAATATCCCCTTTCATTCCCCCTTCATTGAAACTCAAACCGAGTAGACCAGCGGTGGCATCAAGGAAGCAGCTGGCAGAGAATGCCACCCGCTCCGCCAAGGTCCTGGACACACAGTGGAGCTAAAGAGATTGGGAAGTACCAGAAGTGCATTAATATTCTGATCAATAAGCTTCCCTTCCCTTCCAATAGGTCGTTCACGAGATTGTGCAGGACTTCATGACCGATTTTCAGTTCCATAGCAGCGCCGCTGTGGTACTCTCCAGGCTTCCCCAAACTCCAATCTTTTTTTTTCAAAAAAAAAAAAATCTTTTAAAGCAAAACCCTTTCGACAAGAATGTGAATCTGTGAATGATGGAGTGATTTTAAAGTGTAGTTGGTACCTATTCAATGTTAGGAATTTGAATCTAAGTATTCTACCCACACATATTACTATTTCACTTCCCCGCTTCTCTTATATTTTCCTCCAAATTCAACGCCATGTTTCTGCATTTGATTTTGTATTTCTTGGTATAATGGAGTTGATGTAGTGTTTGGTATCTAGCCATATGTTAGGCAGCCATTGTATATATTTATACCTGCAATTCAGAAATCTAGACATAATGATTTGCTCATTGGAAATTTTTGATAATTCTGTACTGTATAAGCAGTTACATTTTTTATTGTGTGAAGTGAAAAATATTGTACTAATATATATTAACTGTTTGTGCTTTTGGTTTTTTAATGAAATGCGGGTAGACCGAATTCTTTTCAAGTGTTTTTTTTCATTTTTTCCCTCTTTCTTTTTTCCTTTTTGTGTACAGGATATAAAATTTGTAGTTTATTAGAATAAAATTATTTTTCAATTCACTTGCTTTTCACCAAACATTTTATATTTTACATGTATATTGGGTAATATTTTTAATTCATTGTACAAATATGATGATAAATATTAAAAATTATTTGTAATATTTTTTCACTTAAATTCAATTTTATTTTATTATTGTTATCAAACTTTCAAATGATGAAACATTATAGTTTCTAGATTTAATTAATAATAACTAGAGGATGAAAACAAGTTAGAGAGTTCAAGTATCACAACAAGAGGAAACACCCTTACAAATAACTAAGGAACAAAAACTTGTATTAAATTGGAACCAAATGTAGAGTGTAAGGAACAAAAACAAAATATCAGAAAAAAAGAGGAATCAAAATCCAGAACAAAAAATAGCAGACTAAGATCAAAATAATTTATATTAAATTTACAAGGATCAAAATCATATTTAAGCATTTATTTTTTTATATTAATTGTTAAATCGTGATTTTTTATGTAAATTAAATGCATAATTATTTTATTAAGATATATTATTTAGCTATAATAATTAAAATTTGAATGTACTATTGAAGTAAAATGATTTGAAGGAGTTGTTTATTGTACATATAATTTTAAGTGGGTTTAGCCTAAATATTACGAGAATAATTATCAAACTATAAAAATGAGTAAACAATTATTAACAAAGAGGAAGACAATTATGTGTACGTTTTTTTTATTATTAAGTATATGTGTTTTTTAACCAACAAAGAATGATGCATTGACTATTAAAACTACACTTGAGATTGAAAAATATTGTACTAATATATATTAACTGTTTGTTGCTTTGGTTTTGTAACGAAATTCGGGTAGACCGGATTCCTTTCAAGTGTTTTTTTTTCTTTTTTTCCCTTTTGTGTATAGGATATAAAATTTGTAGTTTGTTAAAATTGACACTTGTGAAAAAACTGACCCACAGAAGGATAGCAATGCAGTAAATTCCAGCTAAAAGGAGAGAACAATGACAAAACAAAAACAGTGCAAGGTCCAACAAACCATTCGATTAAGCATTTCTTTACAAGGAAATGGAAAACAAAAAACATATTGCGATAAGGGCATAAATAAATGAAAGGAAGTGTGACTAGAAGTTGCAATAAACAGTGATCATGAACAAGTGAAGAATATATCCACTCCCCTGCAACCAAACAACGGCAAGTGGCCAACATCGCATCGAAGATTCCAATTTCAAGGTTCAATCGAGAATCGCCGCTCAATGTCCTTTGACTACTGTTTGCTGTCTTCAACGAAAACCAAAGGTTGATTTTTCCTTTATCTTGAGGTGCTTCAATGGTTGGTCCAATCGCGGTCGTCCGATGACAACCCCAAGTTGCGCATCCTAAGACCACCATCACAACTCACAACACAACCACACCTGGAGAGAATAAAGGGGGCCACACTTGGAGAGAACAATGGGGGGCATATGCAAAATGTGTATACAATAGTGACTTATTAACAAATTCAAGGCAAAATGCACATGTTTACACTACAACCGTTTGATACAAAATCTTTCCCATCCAACGGTTTAAAACGA
Organism: Dalbergia cochinchinensis; assembly: GCA_031216125.1. Lineage (NCBI taxonomy): Eukaryota > Viridiplantae > Streptophyta > Magnoliopsida > Fabales > Fabaceae > Dalbergia > Dalbergia cochinchinensis. The sequence continues at coordinate 70,331,623 of CM062368.1, forward strand.
TTAACAAAGAAGGGAGTAATGTTAGTCCCCAACATGGGGCGGACCAACTAATCCGGTGCCCTGATCTTGCTACACTAAGCGTTGTCATCAGAGGTTCTGAAAGCTAAGTCTCATACTTTGCATAAGAAACTATCGTCTTCATATCCAACAGCCTATCTTTTTTTTAAAAAAAATATATTATTTGTACTTCTTATTTATGGGATACTGTGCCGACACACTCTTATATACCATTAAATGGGTCATATAACTTAATTTGGAATCTACATCTCATCCAATGGTAAATAAGAGTATGTTAACATAGTGTCCCACAAAGTGTGAGTACAAATAACATTACTTTCTTTTTTTTTCCCCTCAAGATATTGGCCAGAGAAGTAGCCTTAATGTTTTCATGAATTTTATTCCTTGGAATATATGCTCTTTATCCTAAATTAAAAGTCATTTTATATGACATCAGTTGATACAACTACAACTACAAAATTAAAAAAATTGAACAAGAAAAAAAAAAAGCCCATGGGGACTAGCACTTTTTTAACTCAAATCTAAGTTAGTCTAAAATGGCTCATCCTAAAACTGGATTGACCGGATATTGGCCGGACTACTCCATTTTGAAAGCTTTATTTGCAATTATTTTCCATATTTTCAACCATCGATCCCTCATCATATTTCCTATCTTACATCATGGAATCAAATGAAGGTTACACTAATCTCCTTGATGTTCAATATAATTATATTTGATACCTTTTAATTTTGGAAAATTATCATTTATCTCCACTGAGATTCATGAAAATTATATTTCATATAGTTACTAATGTTAATTGAACAAAAAAAGATAACATATGATATATACATAATTTATTAATAATAAAATTATAATATTTTATATACATAATTTATTAATGATAAAATTATAATATTTTAATAATATTTAACATATTAATTGAATAAAATATTTTCTGCTACATCATGGCAAAATCTGTAATTATAACTAGACTGAGCTTTACGGTCAACCCATGAAATTTAAATAATTAATAAAAATATTGTTTAGTAAAATATTTATTTTTATATTGTATATGATAAGAATAAAATATTTTAATATTTAAAAGAAATATAATATTATATATTTTTCTATAAATATTTAATAATTGAGTTAAATATATTTTATATCTCTCTGAAAATTAGTGAATTATGGCTTTGTTATATATATATATATATACACACACCGTTTGGTTTCTGTCCCCTACCACATATGATTATCGGTTATCATATAGGATTAAAATACCTAACCTTTTTCATTAGTCAATTTAGAATTTAACACAGATAGTTTAATGATATATGAGGACTAAAACTAAATCACTTTAAAAATGTTTGAAATAAAACTAAAAATATTTTTTAAGGACCAACATCCAAATTCACATTTTTTTAAGGATTAGATTAATTTTTATTATTTAAAATTATAATTCACATTGAATGTAATTTATTATTTATTTTAATTTTGAAAACCTATTTATTAATTTAATCAAATTAGAAAATATATAACTATTTATTTTAAATATTTTAATTTTTACTATTATTTTTTATCATATACCATATAAAAATGTATTTGAATAATAATTTTTATTAGTTATTTAAATTTGACGGGGTGGAGTGTAATTGAGTCATATATCAATGATGATTTGTGTTATTTACCCTAAAAACCATAACATTTGGAAAGAAACAAATGAGCTTCGGACTTGAAGTTTGATATTAGGCCCATTTTCATAAAATTCTAGAAGAATTTTTTGTTAAGAAATAGAAGCAGAAACATAATTAGAATCAAAGCAGGAACAATATGTGATTATCAGAATCGACACTTTTTCTGAAAGGTGAACAACTTTATATGAGAATTGGGTTTAGATCTAAATCATTTGGTCATGCAGACTCGGATATTATATCATAAAATCATTGCTTCTAAACTGATGAGCAGAGGCATAAGAATGAATAATTTTTTACTCTAACTAGCTAAAATTACAATTAAGGAATGAAGAGTTATTTCTTAAAAAATATGTTAAGATAATAGTATTTTTTTCACACGATTATTTTTTCTTATAAAATAAGTTGAACAAAAGTAATTTGACAAAAGAATCTTTAAATCAAAATCATCTTCACTGCATACTTATCAGAACAAGAAGAGGAGGCAATGCGGTGACAAGGTGAGATGATGGATATAGGGGTGGCAACCGCACAGGGCACTTGGCAGGATTCATTTTTAATGAATGCTTTCTCATATGCAGAAAAACATGCTCTAAATCCTTTAAGTGTTCCTTGAAGTCAGTCGACTTGACAACAACATCGTCAATGTAAACATCCATAGATTTTCCTATCAAATCATGAAATATTAAACTCATTGCCCTTTGGCAGGTTGCCTTAGCCTTTTTTAGTCCAAAAGGCATTACTGCCCATCAATATATTCTAAGAGCACATGGACAATGAAAAGCAGTTTTATGGACATCTTCTTTGGCTACAAAAATTTGATTATAGCTTTAATGGCCATCCATAAAGATAAAGCTTTGTTATTAGTAGTGGCATCAACTAACATATTTACAATAGGCATTACATATTCATCTTTAGGTGTGACCATTTTTTAAAGTCTATACAGATCCTAATTTGGCCATTCTTTTTAATTACAATAACTATGTTAGCTAGCCACTCTACATATCTAGCAGTCGTAACGAATACAGTCTCTGGCAACCTCTTGATTTCCATCTGTATTTTAGGAAAGAGTTATAGATTAAATCTCCTAGGTGGTTGTTTGTGAGGCTTATAGCCTGATTTGATAGGTAACCGACGCTCAACCAATTCCCTTGATAAAGCAAGCGTCACTTGATAATTCGATGAAAAATAATACTTCTACCTAGTCATTAAGGTTATTAATTGATCATGGTCTTCCTAACTTAGCAAGCCACTTACTCTAGCCATTATGGGCTCTTGTTCTATTCCCAGATTTACATCTAATAATGGATCTTGAGATTTGAAGGCTAGAACTGTTATCTGGATGGGAGTGATTGAGGGATGCAAGATAATTTCTTCATTAAAATCCTTCTCGATTAACTTTTGTTGAACTATATTTTCTTTGATTTGATTCTTAACAGAATATAGAATCAGCCATTGCAGGTTTTCTTAAGCAATTTCTTCATAGGTCATTTTCTATCGCAATCTCATCAAGCCTAGAGTGATCTGACATTCAATTTGGAGCCTTTGAGATGCCAGTTGAATTGCTTCTTATGAAACTTCTACTTGGATCTTTAGTGGTGTGAGCTCTAGATTATATCAGGCTGTTTCTATAGCCTTCACTTGAGCTGAGAATGGCCTTTGATCAGCCTCAATCACTTTTACTTTTCCATCAACCTAGAACAAAAGTTGTTAATGTAATGTGGAAGGGATAACATGATTGAAATGAATCCAATCCTTTCCTAATAATAAGGCATAGCCTAGCTACAACAAAGAATAGCATGGGCGAAGTTTTGCTACCTACTATCAAGTCAGCCACAAGGATTCATATAGCCTTCGTGCTCTCCCATGTGAAATTGGTCATCCTAATAGAGGTTTCTTTAAGATCCTATTCTGATTTCCCAAATTTCCTTAACACACCAATAGGCAGTATTACCTTCATAATAACTTTTCCATCCACCAAGACTTATGTAATGGGCTTGCCATCTATGTTAGCCTTGATTAACAAAGGCTTTAAGTGGCTAGTATCTTTTGGCTTCAAGAATCAGATGACTTCTTCAGTTTCCTTTGACAACTCTACGTTTGTCTTAATGTCAGCTAAAGTTGGCCATTCCACTTTTTCTACCATGACACCCCCTCTAGCTGCTAGAGATTTGTTCTCTAGCTGCAAATTTAGTAGGCAATACGCCACTAGTTGATACCAAAGCTAATCATGAACTATTTTCTTTACCTTAGCTCAACCATGGATCAACTAATGTTATAGGTTCCTCTTCATGAGGATGATACTTTTCCATAATAGTTATCTCAAACCCATCAGGAGTTATCTCAAAAGCCTTAATAGTGTGAACGGAATATCTTCAAGCTTGTCCATGACTTCTACCTTATGTGAGTATAATTGAGCATCTAACCCATGGCCTTTTTAAAATAGATTAAAATTAGTAGGAATAACTTTCATTCCTTCTTTATTCCATAGCTGTAATTCTTGATAATGGGTAGAGGGTATACATTGTTCACTATAAATCCATTCTCCTTGCTAAGAATAATGTATGGAGGACTAGCCTTCATAACCAAAAAGACTGTCATTGAAACCCTTGTTTCTTCCTTCAATTAAGCTATCCAAAACCCTAGAGTAGTAGTTTCTATCCCACAAAATCAATTGTATGAATATTATTGGACAACAAATTTATCTTTCCTTTCCTAAGTCATTCCAAGAGGCAAAAGGGCACCACATTAAACAAGGAGCTAGTATCCACAAGTAGTTAGTTAAAAGGAACTTCAGCCAATGTATCCTGTATGTACAGTGGTCTCAAATGCCTAGCCTTTGTACCATTTAGTCTTCTGAAGGCTATTACCCTAAGCTCTAGATCATTTATTTCCTCTTAGATATCAAGAAGCTTACTTTTAATTTAATTTTAGGTACTAGGCTTTTTTCTTCTCATCAATGAAAGTGGTGCGAGCTATCCCTACCCAGGTTGTAGTCCTACCATCTTTAAGCTAGTCTTCCAAAAGATCTTGTCGATTTAGGAGATCATCCAACAAATTCTCAGCATATTCTTTTTCTTTGATAAACTCCAAACGTTGTGCCACCATTTTCTATAATTCCAATTTTGATAAAAGGGTCACGATCATTTTGTCTAGCTATTTAGACAAGTTACCTACTTCTTTCTTCTTTATAGAGCTCATAGAGGACTCTACTAGCTCTTTGATCACGTTCTTTGGTTGTGCCAACATAGCTATCATGCCTCTCATTTTTTGAATAGCCCCTTTTTCTTATTAACACCTCCTCTTTTGTCATCTAGAAAGTTTCTTTGCAATAGGCTAACTATTTTTCTTGACTCTAGTCTGCCTATTGAGAGACCACTCCCTTTTCTTGACATTTGCCTTAGGCTTGAGCATTTTCCCAGGTTCTTGAGGGTATTGGCTTCTAGTTGTGATCTTCATTTTAGTTCTACTCCCTTATGGATTAAGCTGCACCATCCTCTTCCTTTCTTTAGGATACGGGTCATCCATTATCACTGGCAACCCGATGATGTCATTTTTTTAGCATTCCTTTTGAAACGAGACTTCAAATCCCCTAATCTTTACTTCACAGGAAATCTAGTTGATTTTGCCTTTATATTAGAACCTCCAAGCCCTTTAGTAGTAAGAAGTCTTTCTTTAGCTGCTTAATCAGAAGATAATTACAACCTATCAATACATTTGAGTGAGCAGGATGTCGTCTTTCTCCATGATCCTATCTTATCCATGACTTTAGCCTCCATTTGCCTTCAATTTTGGTTTTTCTCTCATATTGGACCTGCTTAGTCATCCTTTGCTTGATTCTTTATTTCTTTTGCTTGATTCAAGTTTTTTCACTGACCTTAGGCTCCTCTTCTTCAATTAGAAAGATAGAAAGCATATCAATTAAGGTTGAAGGAAACAGATCTATCTCAATGGTCATATTTCCCCATTTTGTCTATATTAGTTTAAACCTCTATTCCTTTAGTGCCTTTTAGATCATGACACTAAATTTCTTGCAATTGCTGATATAATGTGTACCCGTGTTATGCCATTTATATTACTTGATATTCTACACTTTTTCAAGAGATGGTGGTTTAGTATTATTGGGGAATCAAATTTGCTTGTCTTTGATCAAACAATTAAATATCTAGTCTGCCTTCATGATATCAAACAAACAAGGCTCCTGCTTGTTCATTTTCATCTTTTCTTTCTTTTAGAAGGGGTAAGAATAGGATACTATAAGATTTACCCCTAGCAACTTAGCATCTATTACATCAGATGAAGATTTAATTTCTTCCTTAATTTCCTTATTCTTATCAGCTGAATCATATTCTACTATAGCTACTATCTAGGATTGCCTTAGACCAGCACTTTGAGCCTTTCTTTGTTCTTTTTCTACTATAATTGTTCCATCCTAGCACGTTCCACAAAAGTTGTGCGAGGTCAAAATGTTCAATCAAGAGTAATTTCTCCTTAGGGAGTGGGCTCATATTATTAACGGCTATAGATGTACACTTAGCCTCAAGGATGTAGAGGTTACATCATCCTCTAATCTGGCAGAATCTTTCCAAGGAATTAGTTATCGATCTATCAGCCTTTTGTTTAATTCTCATCAGGTCCGACATTGAATTTTCAGGTTGTAGCCAATAAAATCTAAAATGGAATATTCTTTCCATGTCAGCCTAACTATTCAATGAATTAACACTACAAGAAAATTGCCATATACCCACTGCAGTCTTTAGCTATACACATATAAATTGTAGCTATAGATAGCATATAGCCACAAATATATAGTACCGTCACTATAAGTTTTAGGGACAGATATTAATACTATGAGTATTGGACATCTATATCTACACTTATATTTTGTTGTCACTATAAGTTTTTTTAGTGCGGTATAAGTAGCATATACCTATACTCATAATTTACCATCACTATAAAAAAAATTTTACCGTAGGTATAGAGAATATATAGCTACACTCATATTTTGGTGTCACTATAAATTTCTTTTACCATGGGTATGGAATCTTTATACCTATGCTTATTTTATTGTCACTGTAATTTTTCAGTTTTTCAGCTATGTGCACCAATCTGAAAGTTTTATTGAGTGTCATCACCATTATTCCATCTAAACCCAAAGACAAACCTAATCCCATGACAAGCCACAAGTATACCCTTTCAGTTTTCAATCTTTGGTCGCTTCTCCAAAGAGTAACAAGGGCAAAAGTAGGGTAGCTGGTAACAGTGGCAGTGAACACACCACAAACCCTTCCTACTCTCATCGCCAGTCGCCACTTGAAAGGCCACAGCCATATATAGCTACCGTAAGTGGCTCCACGCTAACCCCTTCCAGCCTCTGCTTCGTTGCCACCACGGACCAACCCCTTCCAGTTTGTACTTCGCCACCGCTAGGGACCAACCGCGGTGCCACCACTCCTCCATTCGCAACTATCGCGCGCGTCACAGCCTTCCCTCGCCAGGTCCACCTCTGCCGCCTCCCATTGGCACATCCCAGTTTCGCCCCTGCACTACCACCACAAACAGTGACCTTTGCTCTGTCACGACCGTGATCCAGGTCCGTCACGTACCATCACTATGGATATTGACTTTTCCCGGTGACCACTGCACAAATCCATTTATGTAATGTTTCATTTCAGCTTTTTTTAAAAATTTTATATCACTAAAAAAAAAACTAGATCTATTGTGATGGTAACTTCTGTTCCATCTAGTTGTGTTTTTAAATTTTATATCTCAGATCTGATCGAGTACTTCCATTATGACATCAAAGGAAAGGCACCGTCGCTTTGCTTAGCTTTCAAGACCTGCTCTGCCGCCAATTGCTACATGTAATTGTGGTTCCAGCATGTCTAGATAGAGGTTTCTTCGCGGTACTCCTCCTTTACTGGTAACATTTCTGATCCCCTTGACCCGTTCACCTTATTGAAAGAATTTGAGATTGGTTTCTTGATACTCTGATGGCATATTCCTGTTCTTTGATCTGTAGTTAATTTGTTTTACCATTATTGCTTGCTTTAATATGTCTTGGTGTTAATTATACTAAATGTTCTATTGCAAGAACATTATTTATGTGTTAATCACATGCCAAATAGCTCTAAATTTTTCCTTATTTCAAGAAGTTTTGCACTTGCTTGTTCTTATTAAAGTTACTCTTTATTTATTAATTTATTTGTGGCATTTCATTCCCTTTTACCATCATTGTTTATCGATGTTCAATAATCTGGATGAGTTAGCATTTTAAAGATATGATAGTGTTGAGAATGAAACTGCCACGTGAACTTGCTTATTGTTCAATAATCTGGAAAAAAAAGGTTTTAGGCTTCAATTCTTTATTGGAATCCCGGTGATTCATCCCATGCAGGTGGATTTCATGGCATTATTTCTTGATACATTACCTGTTATTACCTGTTACTATTCTCAATCTTTATAAATGTATGTATAAACATCATTTGATACATTACCTTATTGCATGTTGAGAGTGGGCAGAGAATTATTAGTTAACTCAGGCATCATTGAATTATTTTGTTTGCAAGCTGGGCAATTATTTCTTGCCTCTTCTTTGGTGCTTGGGTTGCTTTATTATTTTTGCTAAGGTATGTTTGGCTATACTTATTTCGGTTATTTTGCTCCCCTGTTGTTAATGCAGTGGTATAGTGTCAGTGTTAAAGAGCAAGAGAGAACATGTAAGAATTTCTTTTCTCTGTGTTAAAAAGATATCTGTTGTAGTTCTTCTTGTAGTAGCTCCAGCTTTTGTGTTGAAAGGAAATGACATTTATCTTGTTTGTTGTCTAATAATTTTCTTGGCTTTTACTGATCCTAAACTGGCTAAGTTAGGAACTCATGGATAGGCATCAAAATCTTAGATGATGTGAAAGATCATTGTTAGTTATTGAATATAGTCAGTGTGTAAAGATATGAGTTTGTTGAAATTGTGATTTGATTCTATGTTTTTATCTGTTTGGTTGTCTAATCAATTTTGTTAAAAGTAAAACTGATTTTAGAATGAGTAGAATCTTTGTACAAGGCTCATGTGTAAAAAGTGAATAAATCAAGTAACTTTGTAGTTAAGCTTTAAAAGGATGAATTTGTTCGCTGCCTTGGACTACTAATTTTGTAAGGCTTAATTCGATGATTACAAGTACAGCTTGATAGAGGAGTATGTTAAGACCAGTAACTTTGTGTGTTTACAATGTACAAACACATTATTTTGCTAAGAACAGCTAGGAATTGATTCTAAGTGTTGTGATATTGAGAGATGCCAAGTTAGTGCCAAAGATCATATAATATACTCGAAACTTTTTTTTTTTCCTATGTGAAAGAGATAGAGGGAAAGTGATGAGAAAAAGAAAAAAAATGTTGCTCATACCTTAATTGCACATGTTCACTTATTATTAGCCTACAACAATTATTTGGAAAACACGCTTTGCTAGGTTACCTAGCATACTCATTTGCTTCTTGAAAGCGCCCAGCATTTCATAAACTGTTTCTTAATTCTATTATGTCTTTCTTAGTTCTAATGTGGTGCTGATTAATTATAGATGACTTGTTGCTACATTGATTTCATTAGTGAATTTTATTATGATAACAAAATGGAACTGCTGAAATCCTACCACTTCATTGACTGTGTATTATTGTGTAAATAAACTTGTGGCTTATTTTTATGTAGTTAAAAGGCCTAGGCCTATTTAGGCCTACATGAAAATTTGTGTCACATACTATTTTATTACTATCACTTATATTTAAAATTTGTATGATTTTTTTATAGGTTCTATATGCTTCAAGTAAGCCACATGATCAAAGCAATTCAAGATCTCAAAGTTCAATGATGAAGATCATGAATATAGTATGTATTTAATTTGGTTAATTTTCATTAAGATTGATGTTAATTTTGTTAAATACATACACTAATATTAATGCTTCATCATAATTTAATTTGCAGGTGATAACTAGAAGTGAAAATGTTCTATCTTTGTTGATTGTTGGTGATTGATGCCTATCATATTTTAGAATTGTATTTTGTATGCACCATATTTACTTTATGGGAGCATAATATATGTATTTCTTTAGATTTCGATGATTCTGTTTGTTTGAAATATTGATATCTATTACTTTAAACTTGTTTTACTTTTAATATAATTGAAGTCTTTTTTTAATATGATTGTTATTCTTCTATATATAAATTTAAATACACAAATTGAATTCCAAGTTTCAATTTTTTGTACCTATAAAAAAATCATTATAAACTATACCCACGAAAAATATAAAATCAATAAAAGTGTGGTTATAAGCTATGCCCACGGAAAATTTAAATTCAACACAAGTGTGCCTATAATCTTATACCCATAGAAAATTAAAACTCAACAAAGTGTAGCTATAAGCTATACCTTTGGACAAAAGACTTTCGTTCTAAAGTATATAGTGACAGAATTGTTTCCGTGGGTAATTACCTGGTGATTATTTGTGATGATTTTCAATTCTGTCACTAAAACATATAGTGACAAAATAAAATCCATAGGTATAAGCTAAGATATTTTCTGACGGTATTGGGTACCATCACTATACGTTATACCGACGGTGAAAAAACCATGGGTAAAGGCATATTAAAAATGATGAAATTGGATGTCCATGGGTATAGGTTTTTTAAGACTATACCCATGGTTTTTAGCCGTGGGTATATGGCAGTTTTGTTGTAGTGTAGGAGGAAGTAAAGAATACTATGAGAGAACTGTTCCCATTAATGATAATAGGAATAACTTCAACCTCCAACAATCATTTTGACCATCCTCTGCGCACTAAACCATGAACCTACTAATATGTTCCATAGTAAATTTGATCTTTTTCAAAGAAAGTAGTGAATTCTAGGGCTTTAAATCCCCTAGGAAAAGAAACATGGTCTACATAATCTGGATATGGCTTTCTATCAATGGTTCTCTCTAAAGGCCTTAACTATACCCCAAAATAACTTCTCATGGTCTCAACTAACGTGTCAATATCTATAGTTAGTGGCATAGAATCACATATCGCAAGGAGCTGATTCCCTCATTCTATCTTTTGATAGGGCCTGCTTTTAGGAAATTGGGGAGTAGTACCTTGAGGATTTTGGCTTAATGTTAGGTACATAGATTGAGGATTTTGATCCAATGGTGGGTATATAGGCTGAGGATTCTGACCCAATGGTGGGTACACAGGCTTAGAACTTTGACCAATGGTGAGTATATAGGCTTAGAACTCTGACCTAACGGTGAGTATGTAGTAGCTTGTGACACATAGCTTGTTTGTGGTATTCCCCCAATAGGCTGAGTGTCCTATGATTGTCTTATCACTGTGTTATACTAATGAGATACATTCGTTCCTCCTCCCATAAAGTATGATGAGGGGATGACATTGGGTTGTAGCATGTTTCCCCATTAATTGTTTTCGCACATATTTTAGGGTTATATCCTTGATCATTCACATTTCTAGCTTACCCTTAAGTCACTAGTTGCCTTATTATCACATGGATGTTCTAATATTATAAGCAAGGCTGCCCTCCAATTCTTGCAACATATGGCATACCTCCTTCAGCGGGAGACTTACCATGATATTGCTCAAGCTGATGATTTCTAGGCAAAATCCCTTAGCTAAAAGCAGGGGTTGTTTGGATGGCATTATGGACCATGGGCTTAATAGTTTCACCAAGCTAGGCAGATATCTAATACATCAATTCTTGTAACCCTTCATCGAACTGTCTTTAATGAATGAAGTTATGGTGACGATTGGTTGCCGCCTTTCTTCTTCTTTATCTTTTGGGGGTACATTAGTGGGAGGAAAGGCATTTATAGCTCTAGTGGGTGTGACCACCATACTAGCCTATGTAGGGGTTGAGCAAGTACGAGTTATTAGTGCACTTGCTGGAATTACAGCTAAAGGAGATGTTACCCTTGCTGTATTAGGCTAAGTAACAGCCAATGTTGATGGTGACTGGCCTGTAGTCGCCCTTGAAAGTAAAGTCAATGCTGCCTCATACAGCACATGCTAACCCATCCCTGAAGTGCTAACTAATCATGATCGGGATTGGTGAGACATATTGGCTATCTTCCTTGATCTCAAATTCATACGCCAAGTGTAATCTAATGCGAGTGGAGGAAAATTCTCAAAATCAATCTTGGAAGTCCCATTAGTTGTGCCAAAATATGTTTGCTCTATGATAATTGGCTAAGATTAAATTATTCCAATTATACTTCAAACATATAAAATCACCTAATAATAGGCAATTTGTACTAAAAAGGATGATTGAACTCTTTAGTTGCGGGTTCCTCAAGTCACTGTAGAAAGGTCTTGAGCTTGATTAATTTTGAGAAGTGGAAAGTAAAAGGGAAATTCAAACTTGCATTAAATGAAAAAGTAAATATATTACAATGACAATAAAAACAAAGAAAAACAAACGAGCAAACAAAATATTTCTTGTTCTTAGAATCTACTAGCTATTGATAAGGTTATCACTAAGGCTAACATCATGGCCTAGTAACTCTTATTTTCTAGATAAAATATCTCTCACTAGCTTTAGCCTTCAACCAACCACATTTCTTCTTTAAATCCATATTAATTCAAGCCCAATTGGTCCATCAATTATAGCCCACTTGCTAGCCCAATTCACGATTTTCAACACACTTATACAAAAAAGTTAGTGAAATGTATAAATGAATGATTACATATTGAATAAAATTGATTAGACTTACTTTTATTATAAGTGTACTTAAATATGATGTGTTAGACTTATACCTATCGTCAGAAGCTCTTCTTTAATTAAATTCCTCACAGCACAAGCCAGTCAAGCTTCTAAGTTAGTGCTGCTCCATGCATTTTCCTTTTTCATTTTCTTCAATTTCCCGATAATGCAAGTCAGTCAACTTGAAAGTTATTGTAGTGCTGTTCCATGCATTTTCCTATTTCATTTTTTTTTACCAAAGTCCGAAAACAAAGTTGTAATAATAGTGCTACTCGATGCATTTTCCTTCTTTGGCGAGTGGCTTGGTTTTAACGTCACACAGTTCACTGTTTAACTCAATGCCACTCCTTATCTTTAACTTGCATACCTCGACGTATATACATTTCCATTCACATAAATGTGTATATACAATGTCATCTATACAGTGCAGTTTTTTTTTATAAAAAAATTCCCTTAAATTTCTACCCGTCTTATTTCCAATTAAAAGACGATATATATATGATAATTATCTCAATTTTTATTTTTCTAAAAATTTTATTCAATGATAAGACAAGAAATGGAAGAGAATAATTTCATCCAATTATTGTGAAAAATCTTATAAACCTCTATGAATTTTTTTTATTCTTATAAACTTCTATGAATTAGTAGTAGGTTTTATTAATAAGTTAGAAAATTTGTTAAGAATTTAAAATAAAATAAAGTATTGTATATGAAAATAAGGTATTAATATAACTCTAATGCTCATTCAATACACTGAACAGTACGGAGTAATATAAATGTAAGGTTTTGTTAATAAGTTAGAACATTTGCTAAGACCTTAAAATAAAATATTGTATATAAAAATAAGGTAGTAATATAACTCCAGTGCTCATTCAATTCATTGAACAGTATGGAGTAATATAAATTTGACCTTGTTGCATTTTTTGAAAAAAAAAAGAGAATTGCAATAAAACTAAAAATCAACCCAATCTATGTCGTTTGATTTCGAAAACCGCATAAAAGTTGTAAAGAGATTCTTTACTCTTAGCACAAATCTAACGTATCATATTTAAATATACTTATAATAAAAATAATTTTATTAATTAATATTCTTAGAACACTGATTAAGAATATTAGAAAAAAATAATATTTAAAAATTTTATATTGATCCTAAATTTTGAAAATATAAAAATACATATTTCTAATACAAAATATTTTATTTCTGATTCTTTAATCAATATCGAGCTTAATATTAGATAAATCCTTTTATTAAATATATATTCATTTATTTATAGTTCTCATAATTCTTTTTATAAGTAAATCTGAAAAATAATTGTGTCCCTACGGGAAATTTTCAAACTTTTATTCAATTTTGCTACTAACCGTGCAAGACGTTATTTCTGAAAGTAATAATCAGCGGACAAAAAGGCGTGGCAGCTGGCACGTGATTATTCAGCCAATACGAGATTTTCATAACAGGAATAATCAGCCAAGCAGATCAGCCAAGCTTGTACCAATCTACCGAGCAGGTTAGCCAGTCAAGCTTACAATAACCCACGTTCTTTCGTTTTCAGATGAGTTGCAAGCTTGACTGACATACTTCCGATTGGAAAATAAGATTTGGACAGTCAAAGAAATAAAAATGGATGTTATAATATATGCGATACCGTATCTATCCATATATTATTCACTATTAAATGATGTGTGAATCCTATTCAAATATAGATCACACCTCATCTAATAATAAATGAGATATGAATCGGTATAATCTCTTATATTTAATGAATATAAATAACATTTTTCTCCATTTTATCACCTTTGATTCAGCTTGTAGTCTACACTCACTCAACTCAACAAGCTCATTCAATGGAGGTAGTGAATATCAAATGAGGCATCTATCTTTTACATATCAAAATAACATTACTCCTTGAGTTATAAGCCCTAAACAACAATATTGTATGTCAAAATTTTATTTCATTTTTAGATAAACAAATTTCTTTTTTACATTTATGTCATTTTAAGAGAGAACCACCATTGTGGCATTGGAAGAGAAATTATATTCACATGTAGCCTTTTGAAGATCCATTACACTTGACAAATTCACTCCAAATATCAACTAGCCTCATTTTCGTTAACAAAAGTTATTACATTTCACGTTTATGCAAAGTTGGCAATGTAAAATCATTATTTTAGTTCAATAGATCACATCTTTGAGAAATTATTAGGCCTTTTTATGTAAGGTTGACACCGTAGAAGCATCACTTTAACCCACAAATATTATATTTTTGACAAATTGAAAGAATTATTTTTGTTTACAAAAATAGATACCAATTGAAGTTCTATTGACTTTGTCAAATGAGATAGATTTTTAGGGGCTACAAATGAATATTTTTTTAGGGGTTATTTTCTTGGTGATATGATCTTTTGGAGGCTAAAATAATGGTTCTTCTTCATTTTAATCTAAAAAGTTTCCATCACTCAAATCAAATATTTGAATATAAACCATTTAATTTAATTTTAATTTTTTTATAATTAAATTAAATTGAATAGATATTTCATATTCTTACAAAATGATAAAATATTTTTTATCATCATAATACTTAACCCAATTTGTATCGTCATCTTATTGTTTGACTAATTTTGTGAAGTGATATAAATCAATATTAAATTTAATTTTAAACTCAAATTAATTGGATGTCAAATAATTATAATATACTATTTAAGCCCAACAATTGCAATCACTATTGTTATTGGACTTATTATTGTTAAGCATCGCTCATTATGGGATACTTTGTGTGTGGGCTTGTGCTATAACACTACTAAAAATGTACGGGATACCGATAGGATTACCGAAGGATTTTTCAATGGGTGAGAAATATATCAACCGGTATGGGTCGTCGGTTTTTTATCCGTCGATGGAATATTGCCGACAGGTAACTAAACCAATCGATAATTTTCAACAGTTGTATCGACGGGCATAAAAAAGTATACCAGTCGGTACAATTATATCAAAGATATCACTAAGGTCGTCAAATAAATAATTTTATTGACAGGTTATTAAAATAAGAATAATTTTATATTAATTTGAAATGTAATTAATTACCAACCAGTTGACTTGTTGGTAAAATTTTAATAATTTTTAAATTTTCTGATTTAAATGATGGCTTGATTGTATTTTATTATTATGTTAGTTATTTATATAATAATTTAATTATCAATCAAAGTGATATTAAGGAAGAAAATAATGAAATAATAATAAAATAAATAAAATGATACAATAAAATATCAAAGTATCATAATAAAATATATACAAAGTGCAATAAATGTAAAATAATCCAAAATTAAACAAAGAAAAAAAAAGCTAGAAAAAGACTACCTAAACTTTTGATCAGTGCGTCGGTGGTAGGACTGGCATCATCACCATCCTCCACTGGAGTCGTTTGCGCCATCCAACAATGAGGAGCTTTGGGTGAGGTTTTTGTCGGAGTCGAAGGATCATGAACCCTACATATTCCTAAAGAAGGTCATCACATGAGCAGTGATCTTCTTCTGTATCGTCCTGAACTTAATCTTCTCTTTCCTTGCCTTTTCCAGCTCCTGTTGCTCCAAGGACAGCTTAAGTTATCGGATATATCTCCCTCAGCTCTTGCTCCACAACTACTTGGCCTGCTCGTTACTCCTGGCTCAAATGTGCCTGCTGCTGCAGCTCCTGGTTGAGGGCATGCACCTGCTCCCTCAAGACATCATCCCCACTAACAGTCCCAATGGCAGAAGATAGGGATCTACTATCTGGATAGTACCTCATCCTATACAAGTGACTTTTATAAGGACCGCCAACCACCTAGACTCCGAATTTTATTCATATAATTTTGAGCAAACATCATTCTTTATCTAAGATTTTATAATTGACATCAATTTGGTCCTAAAAAATTGACTAACATCGATTTAGTCCCAATATTTTAATATTTGAGATCAATTTAATCTAAAATGTTAAACCTCATTAATGCCGTCAATTGAGTATCCATCCTAATTCAATTCAGCATTGCTCCTTTCCCCTGTAACACAGACTCTCCCTCACTCACACCCAATGTTTGACCCAATGCTACTCCAAATTTCCAACAACCCACCCAACCGCCAAACAACCATCTATGCCACACAACTCAGGCGAGCCCACAACAACATTTTATTTTTCAAAGAATACGTTGCAAGCTCCGCAATATCCGAAGCAACCACAACATATACTATTCCACACACTCAAGATCCTTCCTCTGTGAGTCCAATTGATCTTGTTGGATTCTCCAATCCCTCTTATTTCCCTTCCCTTGACAGTTTCAGAAGTGGCAACACTTCTCGTCATTTTTTCGCTGCTCTCCTTTGTGACCGACACCTGTAGCTAATCACAACCAGCGACCACCACCGCCAGCAATTCCACGACTCTGTGGCTGCAGTTTCGCAAGGATCGCCGAGGACCTCCGTTGCATTCCCTTGAGCTCCACCGGCGCGGCAGCGATCCCGTGGAATAGAGCAACATTGTGCAACAGAGGTTGTTGACGGTGGCGACGCCTCATATAAACACGAGGCAGTGATCCCATGCAATGGAGCAACTTTGTTTTGGGGGTTTTATTGATGTATATTTTGGGCGGTTGAGTGGGTAACCAGAGTTGGATTGGGTCAAAGGCGGGTCTGAGGGAGAGGTGGTAATTACATTGCAGAGAAAGTAATTGAAAGTAATTGATATCAAATTTTTAAATCTCACGATTAAATAAATGTTAAACATTTTTTAGGAATAAATCAATTTCAAAATTTTAGAATTAAAGAAGATATTTATTCTACAATTTTAAAGAATACCACTCTCTTTTTACTTTCATCCCACCTCAAACAAAAACACTTTTATTTATCACACTAGCCATTTGACCCATGCGATGCATGGGGTGATAATAAAAATAGTTTGTTAATTGTTATCGAAAATAAATAATTTATTTAAATATATCTTATATAAAATTGAGAATATAAATTTGTTTTAAAAATAAGTTAATAGTTAAATAATTAAATAAAGTGATAAAATATAAATATGTCATTCTATGTTATATCTTGTTTTGAATATTATATTTATAAGGTTAAAAAAATTCAATAGATGAGCTATAACAATAAATAGCCTATTTTATGAAAATTTTACACATTTTGAAAATTGAAATTGTTGAATAATGAAAGAGAATAAGTAGATAATTTTATTATATCATGAACTATTTATATGGATGACAATAGGCGTTCATGACAGAGAGGACATGTCTCATGCCCTTGTCTCCGTTTAGAATTTTGCCTCTCATCTCCCATCCTCATGACCGTCATAGTTCCCCTTTCTCATTCCCTGCAGGGATTTGAATCTCTGCGAGTATTTACGGATTTATTAAAAGAATTCCAAAAATAAAAATTTTAAAATAATTTGAAATTTAAAATATAAATGTTTATAATAATAAATATTAGTAATGCAGCATAATTTAAATTAAAAATAAAAAATACGTACATAATACAAATCTAATATAAATAATTGAAAAAATAAATATGTATTATCCTTGTTCTTGTCCTATTTAACAAAAGAGACTTTACCCCTATGAAGACAAAATCTGTCCCTATTCTTATCTATATTGTGGGTAATTCGTCCCATGTGTACCCACTTTAGCAGTTTTTTTGTCATCCATAGTCATTTATATGTTTTTAATAAGTTAAAATATTTGATTCATAGAAACATAAAAATATATTTTCTAATTAATAAAAAATAATTAATAAATTTAATTTATGTGATTTCAGTTACATCTCTTTTCTTGTACATACTTTTAATAAATTAAAATATTAATTTAAAATATATGTTATAATTACTAATTAATGTATTATAATTAGTTAAAAAATCACATATAATCCTAATTTATGTTATCCCTATTATTCCAATAGTATATCAATTACACAATTATTTTCAATAAAAAATAAATACAATTATTTAGTTTTTTAAAATAATTAATATATAATTAGTATCATTATTAAAGAAGTGTAAATTGTGGGATTTTTTTAAATATTTTAATGTTGAAAAATTGAAGACTTGTTTTTCAAAAAAATTAATATGAAACAATTGTGAAATTGATAAGTTGGAATGTTTTGGTTGTAAAAAATTAAATATGATATAGTGAGATGAGTAGATATTTTTTTTTTATGATTTTCAAAAGCTATACGCCTGAAGTTAAAAAATTCATTTCCCCTGACTTCATCCTCATTTAGAATTTTGCTTCTTATCCTCATTCTCATCCTCGTCACAAGCCTCTACTCCTTATTCCCCGCGAAAATTTGGACCCCTATTGGTATTCATATGTTTATTATAAATTTTCAAAATGTGAAAAAAATTCAAAATACTTTGAAATTTGAAATATAAATATCCATAGTAATAAATACTACTGCTACAACATAATTCAAATTAAAATGAAAATACATGCATGATGCAAATTAAATCCACTAAAGATAATTAAAAAATAAAGGTATGTTAAGATTTTCTTGTTATAATTAACTATTATATTTATAATACTTTTTTATAATTAATATTGTAATTATACTCATTAATTATAATATTTTTTTGGTAATGTAACTATAATAGCTTTGTTATCTTTAATACTATATATATATATATATATATATATATAATTTTAATAGTATAATACATTCAATTATCATCTTGTTTATATTATTTGTTATTTGTTAAATAATTTTGATTGAAATATTTTGTTAAATAATTTTAATGGAGATATGAAGGCATGATTGAAAAAAATAATTAATAATTAGAAGATAAATTAAATCCAAAAATTTACTTTGAATATTAAGGTGGTAAAAATGGTGAAGTATAATTTTCTCTATGAATGACACATGAAAAACTGTACATGTAATAAATCTTAATTATTAGTATTTTAGATAGATTATGGATTATATTAAATCCTCGAAAACACATTAACTATGATATTAAGTTTTACTAAAATATCAAAACTAATATAGTATAGTATGTATTATTATATTTTTATTATCAATATCATTATAGTATAATGTGGCAATTTTTGTATATTGTAATAATTTTTAATAAATTATATGTTGTAGTAATTAAATCTGGCATGTAAATATAAAATGATATGTAATTAATTTTATTATTTAAAATTTAAATTTAAATTTGAGAGTGATTGATTGGTGACTACTTGATCATATTTATGTATTAATTTATGGTATTAAATTTTTAGTCATAATTTGTTGACCATGATAATATTTACTGTTATTAATTAATAAAATAATTTTAAATTAATATAACCACTATGCAATGATAGTACAAATTTAATATTGACTCAATAATATCGATTTGACATCTCTTCTTTAAATTCATGGACCTGTCGAAAGCTAATATATGTTATAATTAAAAGATATATATCTCATTAATTTTTATAATATATATTCTAAAGATTTAATTTAATGCATTGTTAATGTAAAAATATGATTTATATAGATATTCAATTATATAAAATTAAAGTATTTAACTACTAATTATCAAATTTAAATGTAATTTGAACATAATAAAATAAAAAGAATATCATATTTAAACCATATTGAAAACCCTAAAAAACCTCACGAATCCCATTTAAAATAAGTGAATAACCTCCATACTTAAAAATTTCATATTAAAATTAAATGATAATAGAGTATATGTCCATTTATAAAAAATACTCAATGAAATAAAGAAAATTCTCTGAATTTAAGTCAAAATAAATATATCATGTAAATATTTTATATTTTTAAAATTAAAAATATATTTCAAAAGGTAAACTAAATTATTTAAATTAGTGTTGAATTAATTCTAGAAGATTTTAATTTATTTATCTTGATAGACATGTTTTCAAATAAAATATATAATTTTAAAGTATCTATCTATTATTTACGATTGACATCATTGTGATAGATTATTCTAATTACATATTGATTGAAAACTATCATACAAGTTAATTTCAAATTATACATTCATTGATAATATATAAATCGTATATTCTATATAGAACTATAATACATTTGAAAGAAACTATGACTATATATTAAACCAAATAATATAATCATAAAAGAATAATTTGAAATATATCAGAATGAAAAAATACTTTTTCATAAATTTAAAATATAGAATAAAAATTTACAAAGTCAACCAACAAAAAGAAATTTACAAAATGATATTGTAGTATCTGATAATGGGTTTTGAAATTGGATTGTGAAGTGAGGGTAAGATTATGATTTATTATTGACATCTCATAATTAATAATTAATTATGATTGATGTGATTGACATTTATCAATTAAGTATAATTGTAACATCCCCTGCTGCTTTATGGATTGACGACTGTCCCCACAAACTAATATGGGTCTTTTCAGCATGCTTTGTCCTCACTCGCACGCTTCCTGGGAAAATTTCTCAAGAGGTCATTCATCCCAAAATTACTCCAAATCAAGCATGCTTAACTGTAGAGTTCTTTCAGTTTGGGCTACCGAAAAGAAGATACATCTTGTTAGTATGGGTAATACAAATCAATTCATATAAGCTCTCTGTAACTGTATAGTCTCATACCTGCACAGTTTCAGGATCACTCTCATTCGGGTGTGTAATCGATTCATTCATGTACCCCTCCGCTTTCGAAATCTGCCAGGAGTCGCTCATTGTCTGTGCCTCCTTGCTCCGACGATCACTCCCCGACTTTGCAATCCCCGGGCGTTACAATAATAAATATAGATTGATGAATCAAATTCTAAATGAAAATTGTGGGCCCTAAATCACTCTAGAAACGACATCTATAAAAGTTTCCCTCATAGAAGTCTAAAATATTAGTATTATAGATTATAGATTCAAACAATCTAACAACTTTTGATTTTTACTAAAACTAATCATACAATTATATTCAAACTTAAAACAACCTTTTGTTCTTCCTTCTATTTTTGCTTCTACCTAGAAAGTATTTATACTGAAATCTTAATTGAATGGGCTCATGGTTTAAGGAATCTTTTATTTAAGAGTAAAATATACTTAACCCCCATAAAGTATCAACAAATGATACTCCATCCCATTAGTTTTAAAAACCAAAACTCCATCCTATTTTATTAATAATGTGTTTGGTATATTCTCTTTCATAATTTGATTTTTAATATATTTTAATTAAATAATAAAATAATTATAAAATAAATAATGAATTTAATTTTTATGTACTGATAACCTAAAATAAAATATTATTTTGTAATTTCACCTAATAATTTGGTACTCTCTTGAGTCTTTATTGATTGACAAAATAAAATCACTTTATACTATTAATGTATAGAAATTGAACTCATAAATAATATTAAAAATTATATTAATATTTAAAAACTACATTATTTTAATTAAAAATTTAATAATAAGTATTGTAAATAAATAAGATGTAAAATTAAATTAATATTAATATCAAAATATATAAATAAATATATGCCAATTATTTTTAAAAATAAGTAATATTACATGATAAATAATATTAAGTAAGAAATAATAAATAATATCAACATAATAGTTACAACTTCTGTCATGACCATTTTTATACAAACAAACCCCTTCTATCTAATAATAACTATTATATTAAGTAATGAATAATTTTCTTACATATTTTCATAGCTCCCACTTCTATCATTACCACTTTTGAAAATGATAGATAATTTAAAAATTTAGAATTAATGATTTTTTAAAGTAAATATTTAATAATAAATATTTTAAGTAAATAGTTAAACTAATATTGAAATATATATTATTAATAACTATTAAACAAAATTTACAATTTTGATAAATAATATAATATAATACTAAATATAATTATATATAATAATAATTACAATAATTCTTATAAATCAATATTTTAATTATCTTTTTTGAAATTCATGAAAAAAATGCTTCATAAATTTGCTACTTTAATTTGATTTTTTTCCTATGTTTATTACACTTATTATGATAAAAAAAGTAGAAGTTGGAACTATTAAAATGTATAAGAAAAGAAAACGTTATATATTTTCTATATTTTGAAAAAAATCACAAAATAAAACTATAATATAATAAGAATTTAATATTGTACGGCCATCAAATTTTTTTTACACTATATGTGATTAATCATGTATTCTATTTAAATAACTTTTCAAATAGTGTATATCAGAGTAAATCATTTCAACTAATATGACAATATATACTTGAATATATTGTATAACTATTTTAGACAGTTAGTAAATTAAAATAAAATTCATAAAATAATATAATATTTCTATTAATTACTTGAGGATTAAATAGATAAAAAATATATTATTATTTGTAAAATTTAATTATATTTATTAATTTTTATATAAAAATTGTAACTTATTATTTCATATGTTATTTCTTATTCATGAATTCAATTTTTCTAATAGTTATGTTTAAATTTCATTAAATATAAAAATTAAAAAATATTTGACCCTTTTTATCTGTTATACATTAAGATTTTTTCTTTATAGTTTTTATCATACATTGACAATGTAAAATTATATAAAATTTCAAGAAAATATCAAGTCGTGCTAGGTAACTACTCACTGTGATAACTAACTACCATAATTTGATAATTTCTTAAATTTTTATTGATTGATAATGTTAAATACTAAAATAACTGTCAACTATTAAATTTTTTTTAAAAAAAGGTAATAAATCATATTATATAACTATCAACTATGATAATCAAATATTGATTTATAGCAATTATTTTTAATATTTTAATCTTGTTCCATGCAATTTATTATATTTCATGTTATTATTATTTATTACGTAACATTATTTATCATGCGTTACTTATTTTAAAAAAATTAGTACTTATTTATATATTTTAATATTATTCTAAATGTCTATTTAATTTTTACATATTTTTTATTTAAAATTATTATTATTAAATTTTTAATTAGAATAATTGTTGTGAAGTCTTAATGTAATGTTTAATATTATTTATGACTTCAATTACTATTAGTATAATAAAATGGTTTTACGGGATCAATCAATGGAAAATGAAAAGAATGTCAAATTAGTGAAAATTTATCAACCAATATTTTTTCATGCTATCTTTACATAAAAATTAAACTCATCAATTACTTTATAATTATTTTTATTATTTAATTTGTAATTTATAAAAATCAAATTGTAAAAGAGAAATAGAGAATACATCCTATATACCCTAGTGAAATAGGGTGAAGTATAGGTTATTTAAACAAATAGAGTAGAATGTTATTTCTTAGTACCTCGAGAGGGGTAAGTATATTTTATTTTATTTTTTTAGACGTACACTACATATGCATTATATTGTAATAGCGGCTTAATAGGCACTGTCGCGCCTGTTAAGCAGTTTTTTTATTTTTTAGGTATTGCTGTAATTAAATAAGCATATACATATTAAATTTTATATTGTGTTAATATTGACTGTGTAACACCTATTAGCAATACATGTATTATTGTGTCTGTCAAGTCTTATTTATTATTTTGGGTTTTTATAAGATAAGACTATATAATCTGCAAGAATTCAAATATAATTAATTTGGGGACAAATTTCTATAGGATGATGGCATAAGAAGACTTTAGCTACCAAGCAATGGATATTATGTCAACCTATGATTTAATTAACCACAAAAATAGTTTGGTATATTACTTATATTAGGACTAATTTACTTTACTTTACAAAAACTATAAAAGCGTATATATTCTCTTTTACTTTTGTGGTTAATTCGCATTTCTAATTTTTTAGGTAGAAATATCATAAATTATAGAATTTCTATATCTAATTATTATTTGGGGGCAAGACAAGTTCTATAGTTATATTAACAAAGTTGTACAAATTTAGTGGTCAGTGACCACCTAATGTCATCTAAGAGCCAAAATCCCTAATTTTATTACTAAATCAAATGAACATTTTAAATTCTACAAAAGTATCAGGTTTGCACTTCAATATGTCCACAGTATCATGTAAATATGTCAAAGAAAAATTCAATCATTTATTATAGTAATAAAATTAGACAAATTTAGGGCATCAAAATTGGCTGTTCGGACATAAAATTTTGGTTGTTCAGGCATAAATTTCATAATACGGTAGTTATCATTAAAGAATTGGCAGTTATTATCTCACACACACCGTGAATATATTATGATAATTTCTTAACAATATATACGCTTAACCGTGAAAGCTAATTTTATATTGATTTATTGTATAATCTCTGTTAATTATTATTTTATTATAAAAGCGGACATTTATGTGAATGAGAAGAGAGAATGTATTTCAAGAAATGCCACTTAATTAATAATACTAAAGTTGGTTAATTAATGCTAAGGGCTGGGGTAGGTATTAGACAATGAAATGAATGTGATGTTGGAAAAAAGCCACTCGCGTGAGAATTTCGATCACAGATAATTCATCTGTGATAGAAGAAAATGAATGCAATAATACTATCGTAAACTCCACCAACCTTGACTGACTTGCTTTTCCCCTAGGTTGCCCATTATTAATACCCACCGAAATTTGGACCAACTCTAATAAACTGCAACACTAGCCTTCCATACACGGTAGTAATAGCCTTTGTTCTGGAATATTAAAAAGACCCCGTTTACCTCGACCATGGCTTCGAATTCCTTCAAGTTTGTCTTCCTTTTTATCCTTGTTAGCTTCTTCAATTTGGCTACTCCTGAAACAGTATTTCCAGATTTTTCTTGCTCAAACGATACAGCCACTGCCAACAGAACCTTCCATGAGACACTATTGCACATTTCAGTTTTACTAAAATTTAATAAATATTACTAAATCTATAAAAAATGTTGTTATTTCCAATTACTAACATTTTTACAAATATTGTATTTATCCTATGTCGCTAAAGTGTTTTAGCAACATTTTTTTTATACTTTTACTAACATTTTAAAAATGTTACAATACATCTTTTTTTGTAACATTTTCCAAATGTTACTATTTGCTATCTTTTTGGTAACATTTTTTATATGTTACCATTTATTATTTTTGTACCACTTTTAAAAATATTAGTAAAAATATAGAAAAACGTTGTAAAAAATCTTTAGTGATATACAATAAATACAACACTTGTAAAAATGTTAGTAAAAGAAATAGCAACATTTTTTTATGATTTTGCAACATTTGTTAAATGTTAGTAAAAATCAAATTCCTAGTAGACTCCATCCCATTTTATTAAGGATATGTTTGGTATATTCTTTTTTAAGATTTGATTTTTAATATATTTTAATTAAATAATAAAAAAATTATAAAATAAATAATAAGTTTAATTTTGATAGATTGATAACCTAAAATAAATATTATTTTATAATTTTCATTATAATAATTTGGCATTCTCTTGAGTTTCTATTGATTGACAGAGTAAAAACACTTTATACTATTAATGCATAGAAATTGAACTCATAAATAATATTAAAAATTATATTAAGAGTTAAAAAATAATTATTTTAATTCAAAAAATTAATAAATATTTTAAATAAATAAGATGTAAAACTAAATGAATATTTAGATTAATATCAAAATATATATAAATAAATATATACTAATTATTTTTAAAAATAAGTAATATATGATAAATAATATTAAGTAAAAAATAATAAATAATATCAATATAATAGTTCCATCTTCTGTCATGATCATTTTTATACAAACAAACCCCTTCTATCTAATAATAACTATTGTATTAAATAATTATAATTTTCTTACATATTTTCATAGTTCAAACTTCTATCATAACCACTTTTGAGGATTATAGATAATTTAGAAATTTAGAATTAATGATTATTTAAATTAAATATTTAATAATAAATATTTTAAATGAATAATAAAATTTACAATTTTGATAAATAATATAATATAATATTAAATATGAAATATAATTATATATAATAAAAATTACAATAATTTTTATAAATTAATACTTTAATAATATTTTTTGAAATTTATCAAAAAATGCTTCATAAATTTGCTACTTTAATTTGATATTTTTTTATGTTTATTACACTTATTATGATAAGACAAAAAATGTAGAAGTTGGAACTATTAAAATGTATAAGAAAAGAAAATGTTATATTTTTATATTTTATTTTTTTGAAAAAATACAAACTGAAACCATAATATAATAAGAATTTAATTTCATGCAGCTATAAAAGTTTTTTTTACACTTTATCCGACTAATCATATATACCATTTAAATAACTTTCCAAATATTGTATATCAGAGTAAATCAATTTAACTAACGTAACAATATATACTTAGATACATTGTATAACTATTTTAGAGAGTTAGTACATTAAAATAAAATTCATAAAATAATATTTTTATTAATAACTTAAGTATTAACTAAATAAAAATTAATATTATTATTTGGAAATTTTTAATGATATTTATTAATATTGTTATATGTCACTTCTTATTCATGAATTCAATTTTTTTAATAACCATGTTTAAATTTCATTAAATATAAAAATTAAAAAAATTGACACTTTCTTTCTATTATACATTAAGATTTTTTCTTTATAGTTTTTGTTATGCATTAATAGTGTAAAGTTATACAAAAATTCAAGAAAATATCAAATCATGATAGGTAACTATGCAGTATAACTACCATGGTTTGATAATTTTTTGAATTTTTATTGATTGATAATGTAAAATACTACTGTCAACTATTAAAATTTCAAAAAAATAATAAATCATCTTGGATAACTATCAACTATGATAATCAAATATTGATTTATAGCAATTATTTTTAATATTTTAATCTCATTCCATGTAATTATATTTCATGTTATTATTATTTATTACTTAACATTATTTATCATGTGTTACTTATTTTTTTAAAAAATAGTAATTATTTATATATTTTAATATTATTCTAAATATTTATTTAATGTTTTCATATTATTTATTTAAAATAATTATTATTAACATTTTTAAATAATTGTTGTGATCTCTTAATATAATTTTTAATATTATTTATGACTTCAATTACTATGTATGATAATGAAGCGGTCACACACAGTCAATCAATAGAAATTGAAGAGAATGTCAAACCAGTGAAAATTTATCAATCAATATTTTATTTTATGCTATCATTACATAATTTTATGTTATCATTACATAAAAATAAACTCATTATTTATTTTATAATTATTTTTATTATTTAATTTATAATTTATAAAAATCAAATCATGAAAGAGAATAAATCATATATATCCTAGTGAAATGGGGTGAAGTATAGGTTATTTAAACAATAGAGTGGAATGTCATTTCTTAATATCTCAATAGGGCTAAGTATATTTTATTTTATTTTTTTTAGACGTACACTACATTCACATTGTATTGTATAATCTGTGTTAATTATTATTCCATTATAAAAGCGAAAATTTATGTGCATGAGAAGAGAATGTACGTCAATGAATGCCACTTAATTATGATACAGAA
The DNA here is from genome assembly GCA_031216125.1 of Dalbergia cochinchinensis. Lineage (NCBI taxonomy): Eukaryota > Viridiplantae > Streptophyta > Magnoliopsida > Fabales > Fabaceae > Dalbergia > Dalbergia cochinchinensis. The sequence goes on from CM062368.1 coordinate 70,359,570, forward strand.
ATGCTATCTTGACATCTATTTTGGGTGTCTCAGTATAGACACCGTAGAGATGTACACATGGATTTAAAAATTTGGGTCCATAATAGTTGAGCTGGAAAAAGAAAAATTATGCCCCTCTAAAATTTGGTTTCCCTCCTCTCAGCGTCAAAACTCCTTCACTCCACTCTCCTCTCTCACTTCATCCTGAAACTAACTTTGCAACCCCAAAGCTATCATCCCACCCCCTTTTCCATATCCAGCCCTGTTCCAAACTCCCCAATCCCATACAAACATCTTCCTCTTACTCGCAAAACCCCAAATTGCTTCCCCCGCCACTCATTGCAGAACCCAAATCGATTCCCCCACCACTCGTTGCTTCCCCTAAATCGCGGAATCCCTAACCCGCACCAACCACTAGCTATGCCCTCAAGCTCATAAACTTCGTATAGCTCACTCTCCCTCACAACATTGCCACAGCCATAAGCGCCCTCGCAATCGCTCACTCTGGGCGCCTATCTCTGTCAGACCCTTCTCTCCGATTGTGCTTTGTTGGCGCCGCGTTTTATGCTGTCGTCGGTGGTGGTCTTTGGTAGTTCCCTATTTTTCTTGTTCCGTGTTGTTCTTCTCAGATTGCATGTGGGTTCTTTTCTTGGTGAGTGGTTGTGTTCTTTTTGGGGTGTTAGTTAATTCATTCCGCTATTGTAGTTGATCAATATGTTGCTTGTGTAGTTGTTTGTGTTTTGGAATTGTATGATGCAGTTGCAATGGAATTCCAGACTTACTCTGATTTTTTTTTTCATTTTTTGAGTGGAATTTAGCTTGATGGTTGTTTCCTCACTTCTTCAATAATATAAAATTGATCCTAAGCAAATTGGACGTATGGAAATTGGTAGTAAAATGATCACTGACAAAAGCAAACCCATTAAGACCTTCCTGATGCAAGTTTTTGAGCTATCTCATTCTCTATTTTGGTTTTGAGTGTAAATAGCAATGGGATTGAAGATCCTCACTCTATACCAATAATAGATTCTAGAGCTTTATGCTTGCTTCACGGTTGGAATAATACTAATTTATGTAGAGTTCTAATAGATTCTAGATGTTTTCTGATGCAGCATGTTGTTTTAATGGTTGTCCCATGTTGTTTTTTGAAGTATAGATTAGTCCAAATTCAAAAAGGAATAAAAGGAAAGAAATTTCTAAATGTGCTTTTGTGATTCCTGCATCTTATATTAACTCATGTAACATTCAGGAGAGTGGTATTAATGGTTATTCTAGGAGAAACTAGGAGAGTGGCTCGATGGAAATGCAGAAGTTACGTAGAAAACTGGAGAAAAGGTTTAGGTTAAATTTTGTACCCTTGAGTGTAAGTGATAGCTGACTTATTCTAGGAGCCAGGTGATATGAATGTTATTGCTAAGATGATGATTATTTTTTATTTTCATGCTAGTGGTGGTTAGGAAATATGAAATATGTTGCTTGAAAACTAAATTTTGTGGGAATGCTAATGCTAGTGTTGTTTCTTTGAATGATTTTACTTAAAATTTAGTTTTGGTGCCTGTTGATTCTTGTAGTTGATATATCTTGATACATGTATTTTAATTTTTGATACTCTGTTTTGTCAAGAAATCACGAAACCAAATTTATTATTCCCACGGGAAGCCTGTTTATGTTATGGGAGCTAAGTGTTGCAAACGGAAGTTTACAAAATTCCACAAATCATTGAGAGAAAGAGAAGTTGTTAGGCCTTTTACAAGTTCTAAAGATGTAAGTTAGCATTCTACTAGTCTGATACAATGATTAAAATTAATATGCAGAAGGACGTTTGTTGTGAATTTGTGATATATCTTGCATTTTTGACATTTGAACACCTAAGTTTTAATGGGTATGTTTCTTTATAATTTTAGATGACAAAAAGTTGAAGCTATGTGCCCCTTAATGACACTGCTGATGCAACTAAACGGGTTCATGAAGCGCTTGCTACTCGAGGGTGCAAACTGAAGACAAAGTAAAATTCTTATTTAACATACTTAAATTTTGTTATATATTTTGAAGGGCAGTAACCATTAGTTTTTTGCAAGGAATTGTTTTCTTTGATATCACAAGTAGGAAATGATGGAGTGTGCTATTCTTTCAACCTTGTCAATTTTTGAGGATGTAATATAACATAGAATATCTATATGATTACAACTTGTAAAATGGGATGAGGATGTTGGCATATATGCACCAAATGGCATTTTATTGATTAAGGTGAATAAAAATAAATTGCTTCTACTGAAAATAAAGTGTTCTATGTTTTCATTTTTCATCTGTTAGGTATCTGCTCATTCTTTGTTTTGTGATTCTTACCAATGTAATGCAACGAATGTTGTTCGTGTTGTGCTAGAAGGTTTGTTTACCTCAAATTTTAGCTCCAAAATGTTTGTTCTACGATAATATGATAAATTTATATGAGTTGACATGCCAATAGCTGAGGTTTTTCTTTTTGAATTACGTTATTAAACATTATAAATTTATGGCAATTAACATAATCCAGTTAAACCTGGTTGTAAAGCATATAAGCTTACAAATGAATAATTTTAAGCACAAACCTAGAATACAATACAAATTTATGGTGCTGATGCATTTCCTTTGACTCGGAAGAGACATGAGAAATTGGAAGCCATAGATAAAAGGAAACATGCAGAAGCAAATATGGAGGAATTATTGGTACATGAAGGTAGTGGCTTTCTCATCACTAAAATTCTGGCTATTAAATATAGGAAGTCATGGTCACAATTCACATCAGATGTGCGATTAGAACATGATAAGGAACTTTATAGGACATTGCAATGAAGTGTGAAGAAGGACGATATCAATGACATGTGATTTTTTTTTTAACTCCTAGTTGTGTTATAGGAATAGAATAGATATTTTATTAGATGGCATGTAAATTGGTCGGTAATTGTCTGTATGTTTTGTAGTATATGCACAATCCATTACAATGAATATTCTAATACCTTTATCCCCGGTGTCATACTTACTTGCGAGCATTGACCCCGAATAAGGCTATAGACTTGAGTAAAACTTATGGGAATGGGGAAAAAAAATTTTTAAGAGACTTGCAGGATTATTCGCTTTTTCTCTCAATTACCAGCACCTTCAGAATTAATTACCAGCATATTATGCAGAATTACTAGCTATGGACAATCCAATTCATGGGAATTCTAATAATTTTAGCACTAATGTTATTTTTATTTCTTGGTATTAGTCTAAAAAAAGAGCTACAGGCTATGGAAGACTTTAAGTAAGTTGAGTACGACCAATGGTATTGAAAAAAAAAATTGAAGAGCCTTGCAGGATTACTAGCGGTTTGACATAAGTACCAGCATTTTCAAAAATTGCTAGTCCAATTCAAGAGAAATTCTAATTATTTTAACACTAATGTCATTTTTATTGATTGGTATTTGTCCTAAAAAGGGGCTACAAGCTATGGAAGACTTTAATTAAGTTCAGTAAACCTTATGAGAGTGGAATTTTTTTTTTAAGAAACGTGCAAGATTACTAGCTTTTCCACGTAATTACTATTGATTTCAGAATGAATTACCAGCATAGCATACCAAATTACCAGCATTGAGCAGTCAAATTCAAGGAAAATTTTAATCATTTTAGTACTAATGTCTTTTTTATTTCTTAGTATTGGTCCCAAAAAAAGGGCTATAGGCTATAGAAGACTTTAATTAAGTTGAGTAAGGCTTATGAGATTGGGAAAATTTTTTTGAAGAGACCCACATGATTACTTGCTTTTTCATGTAATCACCAACATTTGCAAAATGAATTACCAGCATACCCTGCTAAATTACCAGCAATGAGCAATCAAGTTCAAAGGAAATTCTAATAATTTTAGCACTAATGTCATTTTTAGTTCTTGGTATTGATCCAAAAAAGGGCTACAGGCTATGGAAGATTTTAATTAAGTTGAGTAAGACTTATGGGATTGGCTTTTTTTTTTTTAAGAGACCTACAAAATTACTAGCTTTTCATTAGCATTTTTAAAATGAATTACCAGCGAGCGATACCAAATTATCAACAATGAGCAGTCTAATTCAAGGAAAATTCTAATCGTTTTAATACTAGTGTCATTTTTATTTCTTGGTATTGGTCCAAAAAAATGGCTAAAGGCTATGAAAAACTCTAATTGAGTAAGGCTTATGGGGATTGGGAAGTTTTTTTTTTGAAGAAACCTTCAGGATTACTAGCTTTTCCACATAATTATAAGCATTTTCAGAAGGAATTTTAAGCTAGCCATGCCAAATTACCAGTAATGAGCAATCCAATTCAAGGGAAATTCTAATCATTATAGTACTAGTGTCATTTTTATTTCTTCATATTGGTCCCAAAAGATGGCCGTAGGCTATGGAAGAGTTTAAGTAAGTTATGTAAGACTTATAGGCTACGATAGTCAAGTTCAAGCACATGAGTTTTTATTGCCTTAGCCAAACAGCATGCTTGAGTGTTTATCTGTGTGGTGGTGGTTTCGCGGGGGGTGGGAGGAGGAATCATCATAAGTCACAAATAAAATGGGACTAGCTAAAGACACTATTGCTTTGGTTCACAAAGACGACAATGTGTTTTCCTCATAGATGCTTTCTTGATTGTGATCCTTCTTGTTCATTAACATTTCAAATGAAAAATAGAACATAAAAAATGAAAAAAAAAAGAAACAAAGATAGTGCTGAAAATTGGAAATATCTTCATTATAGAAAATAAGTGGAGTTGTTCATAATGTAAGAACAGAAGCAAGTCACTCATAAACTAAGACAACACTTGATTACACACTTATGAAGTGAGTACAATTAATAGAGTGGAGGTGACAAAGCATTATTGGGTATTCACTTGCAAGATTTGGCTTGTAAAAATCCTAGGCATGTGACATGTGGTTGCCTCTGAATTTGCTTTCAAAAGCAATAGGAGCATCTGGCCCTACAAGCATGGCAATTGCAACTGCTCCTCTAGTAAGACGTGCAGATCCTTCAGCACACAACTGAACATAAAGTCAACACTGAGAAAATTGCTTAATGGTGTACATATATCTGCAATTGGATTCATTATTTGAGAAGAAATGAGCAAAAGTAGAATAGTAGTACAATAAGAACAAATGATGAGACACATAGAATCGTAGGCATTTCAAATAAGACTTCTATTACATGCTGCTTTCTTTCGAAATCAATGTCCTAGAAAGTTAATTTTGTACCATCAATGGGGTATAGACGGTGAAACTCAATTATATGGTTCAGTATAGCTTCTGCAGTTTGTACTTTGTTGTTTCATTAGTAGATGAATTTCTTTCATCCATGATTCAAGAGAAAATCATATCATTCTACCCAATAAGAAGCTTCATTTGGATAAAAACAACTTTCTAGTACTCAGCTAACCAAACTCCCTTAAATATTTTCATGTGATGGAAATATATTGAAAGAATAGCACACTCTATCATTTCCTCCTTGTGATATCAAAGAAAGCAATTCCTTGCAAAAAACTAATGGTTAGTGCCTTTCAAAAAATATAACAAAATTTAAGTATGTCAAATAAGAATTTTACTTTGTCTTAAGTTTCCACCCTCGAGTAGCAAGCGCTTCATGAACCCATTTAGTTGCATCAGCAATGTCATTAAGGGGCACATAGCTTCAACTTTTTGTCATCTGAAATTATAAAGAAACATACCCATTAAAACTTAGGTGTTCAAATGTCAAAAATGCAAGATATATCACAAATTCACAACAAACATCCTTCTGCATATTAATTTTAATCATTGTATCAGACTAGTAGAATGCTAACTTACATCTTTAGAACCTGTAAAAGGCCTAGCAACTCCTCTTTCTCTCAATGATTTTTGGAATTTTGTAAACTTCCGTTTGCAACGCTCAGCTCCCATAACATAAACAGGCTTCCCGTGGGAATAATAAATTTGGTTTCTTGATTTCTTGACAAAACAGAGTATCGAAAATTAAAATACATGTATCAAGAGATATCAACTACAAGAATCAACAGGCACCAAAACTAAATTTTTAGTAAAATCATTCAAAGAAACAACACTAGCATTAGCATTCCCACAAAATTTAGTTTTCAAGCAACATATTTAATATTTCCTAACCACCACTAGCATGAAAATAAAAAATAATCATCATCTTAGCAACAGCATTCATATCACCTGGCTCCTAGAATAAGTCAGCTATCACTTACACTCAAGGGTACGAAATCTAACCAAAATCTTTTATCCAGTTTTCTACGTAACTTATGCATTTCCATCGAGCCACTCTCCTAGTTTCTCCTAGAATAACCATTAATACCACTCTCCTAAATGTTACATGAGTTAATATAAGATGCAGGAATCACAAAAGCACATTTAGAAATTTCTTTCCTTTTATTCCTTTTTGAATTTGGACCAATCTATACTTCAAAAAACAACATGGGACAACCATTAAAAAATGCTGCATCAGAAAACATCTAGAATCTATTAGAACTCTACATAAATTAGTGTTATTCCAATCATGAAGCAAGCATAAAGCTCTAGAATCTATTATTGGTATAGAGTGAGGATTTTCAATCCCATTGTTGTTTACACTCAAAACCAAAATAGAGAATGAGATAGCTCAAAAACTTGCATTAGGAAGGTCTTAATGGGTTTGCTTTTGTCAGTGATCGTTTTACTACCAATTTCCATGCGTCCAATTTGCTTAGGATCAATTTTATATTTTTGAAGAAGTGAACAAACAACCATCAAGCTAAATTCCACCCATAAAATGAAAAAAAAAAATCAGAGTAAGTCTGGAATTCCATTGCAGATGCATCATACAATTCCAAAACACAAACAACTACACAAGCAACATATTAATCAACTACAATAGCTGAATGAATTAACTAACACCCCAAAAAGAACACAACCACTCACCAAGAAAAGAACCCACATGCAATCTGAGAAGAACAACACGGAACAAGAAAAATAGGGAACTACCAAAGACCACCACCGACGACAGCACAAAACGCGGCGCCAACAAAGCACAATCGGAGAGAAGGGTCCAATAGATATAGGCGCCCAGAGTGAGCGATTGCGAGGGCGCTTATGGCTATGGCAATGTTGTGAGGGAGAGTGAGCTATACGGAGTTTATGAGCTTAAGGGCATAGCTAATTGTTGGTGCGGGTTAGGGATTCTGCGATCTAGGGGAAGCGACGAGTGGTGGGGGAATCGATTTGGGTTCTGCGATGAGTGGTGGGGGAAGCAATTTGCGGTTTTGCGAGTAAGAGGAAGATGTTTGTATGGGATTTGGGAGTTTGGGAGTTTGGAACAGGGCTGGATATGGAAGAGGGGTGGGATGATAGCTTTGGGGTTGCAAAGTTAGTTTCAGGATGAAGTGAGAGAGGAGAGTGGAGTGAAGGAGTTTTGACGCTGAGAAGAGGGAAACCAAATGTTAGAGGGGCGCAATTTTTCTTTTTCTAGCTCAACTATTGTGGACCCAAATTTTTAAATTCATGTATGCACCTCTACGGTGTCTATACTGAGACACCCAAAACGGATGTCAAGATAGCATTTTTTATTATGATAAGGGTTGGACTAGGTATTAGACAATGAAATGTATGTGGTGTTGAAAGAAAGCCACTCGCGTGAGCATTTCGATCACAGATAATTCATCTTTGATAGAAGAAAGTGATTGCAGTAGTACTATCGTAACTTCCAAGCTTGATTGACTTGCTTTTCCCACTTGCTAGGCATGTCACGATGGGAAGGGAAGTATTTCTACTTCCCCCATGTTGCCCATATAATACCCACGGAAATTTGGACCAACTCTAATAAACTGCAACACTAGCCTTCCATACACGTACGGTGGTAGTAGCTTTTGTTCTCGAATATTTAAAAGACCCCGTTTACCTCCAGCATGACTTCGAATTCCTTCATGCTTGTCTTCCTTTGTATCCATGTTAGTCTCTTCAATTTGGCTACTCCCGAAACAATATTTCCAGGTTCTTCATGCTCAAACGATACAACCACTGCCAACAGCATCTACCAAGAGAACGTCAGGAACATACTCTATTCCCTATCTTCCAAAGCCACTGTCACCACATTTTACAACGACACAATCGGCAGCAGAAGCGCCTTAAACACAGTCTATGGGCTGTTTATGTGTAGAGGTGACGTGCCCTCTGACCTCTGTGGACAGTGCTTCCTAAACGCAACTCAGACATTATCCTCAGTGTGCTACTTGTCCAAAACAGCTATATATTGGCTCGAGGACTGCATGGTTCGGTATTCCAATAACTCTTTCTTCTCCACAGTGGAAACAAATCCGTGGTTTGTCTCTTATCAGTGGCGCTATCCCGACGATATCACCAACCAACCAAGCTTTATCCACTTGTTAACCCACACCATCAACAAAACTGCAGATGAACTAGCCTTTTCTCATGTTGGTGCCAGGTATGCCACAAAGGAAGCATATGTCTCTGAGAATCAGACCCTTTACTGTCTTGTTCAGTGCACACCAGATCTATCACCCCAAGATTGCAGAACATGTCTTGCCAACGCAACAGGGATGCTTCTAGACTGGTGTGAAGGAAGGCCGGGAGTGGCAGTTTTCTTGGCCAGCTGTAATCTTAGGTACGACTTGCACCCTTTCTATCGGTTCAATACATTAGGAGGACTCGCTCCTTCAACAAAGTATTCAGAAATAGACTCAAAATATTCACAAGACCCTGGTTATCTCTCTCACAATTGCTCAAGTGACATAGACCATAATTGGCAACCACAGCTTAGGGCCCTCCTCACCAACCTTTCTTCTAATGCCGCCAGCTCCGACAACAACGGATTCTTCAAGGCAAACATTAATGGCACAGCGTTCGGTCTCTACATGTGCCGCGGTGACATTCCCTCTCGCCTCTGTGAACAATGTGTTGTAAACGCATCCCATCGAATAGCCTCCGAGTGCGGCTCATCCATAGAGGCTATAGTTTGGTACAATCACTGCTTGCTTCGATATTCGAATCACCCTTTCTTCTACACAAGGAGCATGAGTCCCAGATTCGACATGCTGAATGTCACCAACGTTAACAGCGAGGAAAGAACCTTTAAGTTTCAATTATCGAACGCGTTGGCTGGGGTGGCGCTGAGCATGTGGAACAGAGATAAGTCATATTGGACGGAGTCAATGAGGTTAAATGATTACCAAACAATCTATATTCTTGCTCAATGCACGTCGGATCTGTCCGACGATGATTGCAGTAGGTGTGTATACTATGTGGTTGTATCAAGAATTCCGTGGCCTCGTTTAGGAAGTGTAGGGGGAAGAGTTCTATATCCTAGCTGCACCGTGAGATTTGAGTTGTTCCCATTTTACAGGAATGGTACTGAAGATCAGCCTCTTGCCCCTCCTTCTCCTCCTTTTCATTTTCCTGCACGTACAGGTAGAGTCTCTGCCAAAGTAATATTTTCACTTTAGTTAGGTACAAGGGTACATGGGAAGAAATTATTGCATGTGACATTTTGAACAATAATATTATTTCATAACCTATTTTTAAATATTTTATCTAGATATTCAGTTTATTATTATTAGATAAGATTAGAATATATATTTATCTTTATTCATTCATCTTATCTAATAAATGATGAAATAGATATCTAAATGAAATTCCTAAAAATAAATATTAAAATAATATTATTTGTTATTGGAATATTAAATCCGCTCCTTGCTTATTTCTTATGACAAGATTGCGGATAGAAGAAGGATTTCTCGCGTTGATAATATAAGTAATGTTATTTATTATTATTTTATTTTATGGACCCATCTTAACCCAACATGGAAGGAGAAAGGCAAGATAGGGCAGGTGTTGAAAAATAAAAAACGGTGGACCCACACAAATTACAAGTCTAAAAATTAATTTTTAGATGTACCAAAAAAAAAACTTATAGATAAATGAATATATATTGAATAAAATTAATAGAATTTATTTTTATTATAAAGTGTTGTGTAATTTCTTATGACCCCTTTGTGATATCATTGAGAGAATTAGTATTCGTACATTCTAATTTCAGCGCAGGTGAGCTAATGGACATAGGCTCCACACCATGTTCTTTTATTAATAATAAGTATCCATAGGAGGTTAGTGATGCCTCGACCATTTAATTGGATGTCTGAGAATTGACCTTTGGAAATGCAAAACATTTTGTTGGGAGACCTTAATCCTTCCTCTGAGACCTCTGAGTCAAGTCAGATTAATCAATTCCTTGTAATAGAGTCCGATGGTGAACTGGTTGTTTTCACAAAAGAAAAAAATAATAAAGTGTTGATAAAATTTTTTTAGCAATATTTTGAAAATATAAAAAGTGTTACTGAAACTCATTAGTAACATTTATGTGAATGTGGTATGTATAAGTTATGTTTTCTAAAAGAGTTTTACTACTGGCTCTTTTATATAACTTAGTAACAATTTCTAAATATTACTAAATCTTAATGATGTTGTAGTGCGGAGAGAGACGATAATAAAGTACCATATGAGTACACTTGGTAGGTGGATAAAAATAGAACAGAAAACCTAAGAGTAGTTTATTTTTGCTTACATCATGTAGGTGTCAGCATAGATGTCCACATTTGAATGCATTAAGACCTTTACGAGTGATAATTGATATGGGCTTATTTATTGTTTTAATACAGAGAAAAAAGATCGGTCGCGGCCAATTACGTTGATTGTTGCCTCTATCATTGTTTCGGTGATAATTTGCTGTTTTTGCTGCTATTTGCTACGAAGAAAAGCAGGAAAGAACCACAAGACTATTCTCCGAGAAAACTGTACGTACTGTGAAAAAAAAAATCAATTCATATTTTTCAATTAATAAGCTTACAAACTTGCAAACATAGTTTAACAATTTAAGCATTTTGGTCTAGTTGGAGATGAAATTACCACCGTAGAGTCATTGCAATTCGATTTGGCTGTAATTGAATCAGCAACAAATAACTTTTCCCCCTATAATTGGATTGGCAAAGGTGGATTTAGAGAAGTTTACAAGGTAGGACAAAATATGATAAATTTTATCATTATTCTATTTTTTTATTTTCTACATAATTATTGGTCTATATAATTTTAGGGTATTCTTTTCGACGAACGACATATAGCGGTCAAAATACTTTCAAGAAGTTCTACACAAGGTGTAGCTGAATTTAAGAATGAGATTTTACTGATAGCCAAACTTCAACATAGAAATCTAGTGGCGTTCATGGGATTTTGCCTTGAAAAGCAAGCAAAAATACTTGTCTATGAATATGTTCCAAATAAGAGCTTGGATTACTTTTTATTTGGTTTGATCCTTTTGACCTTATATTCTTTACTTATTAAAAGTTTAACATATTAATGATTTCATTACATAACATCTTAAACTATTTCAAGTGCCTTATTATAAAATATATTTTATTTAACTTTTTCTACTAAAAATTGTGTAGATACTAATTTGGAAAAGTCATTAAGCTGGTCAGAACGCCACAAAATTATAGAAGGAATTGTTCGATGAATACTTTATTTACATGAATACTTTATTTACATGAATACTCTCGTTTGAGGGTTATACACCGTGATCTTAAACCTAGTAATGTATTACTAGATGAAAATATGAATCCAAAAATTTCAGATTTTGCTCTAGCTAAAATTGTGGAAATAGATCAGTAACGAGGATCTACTAACAACATTGTTGGAACATTGTAAGATTGACTCATTTTACTCTCATAATAAATCATCCTTCTCACTTGAGTTTTTCCTACACACACACACATATGTCCTTTATATTGGTATATTTAAGCTCATTATTTGCTATTGATTGTTTTATTTCCAATATTTTAGCGGTTACATGTCTCCAGAATATGCAATGTTAGGACGATATTCAGAGAAATCAGATATTTTTAGCTTTGGAGTAATGGTCCTTAAGATTATCACTGGAATAAAGCACACATCATCTTATGAATCACACTGTGTTGCTGATGGCCTCTTAAGCTTTGTAAGTGAAACGTATTAGCAATATTGTTCATGTATTATGTGAGACAAAATTAAAATCAATGTATGAAGGTGATTTTAATAAGTTGATCGATTGCTTACAGGTGTGGAGACAATGCAGGGGTCAAACACCGTTGAACATATTAGACCCAAAATTGAAAGAAAATTTTTCTGAATTTGAAGTTATCAGATTCATTCAGATTGGTTTATTATGTGTTCAAGAAGATCCAGATGATAGACCTACAATAATGACTATTGCTTCATACTTTAGTAATCAGTCAATTGAATTACCTTCTCCACGAGAACCAGCATTTTTCTTGCGCCCTAAAATGGATGCAAAAAATGTTTCACAGGAATCAAGTTCTAGCTCTGTTAATGCGATGTCTATAAGTAACTTTCTTCCTCGATAGTGAGTGTGCCGTTATCTATTACTACTTTTGTTGTATAATAAATGATGTTTATAAGTAATTTTCTTCCTCGATAATGAGTGTTCTGTTATATGTTACTACTTCTAATGTATAAAAAACTTTGATTTGATCTTTTCAAGGCTGGAGATGGAATTATGTTTTATTGTTAATTAACTTAACTATGCTATATTCATGTTTATAAGTAAATCATTTTTCAGCCTTTTCAATATCAATCTTGGTTTCACTTTGATATTTCTTTCAACTTGTTCATGGAGCATTTATGTATTTTTGTATTTCCTGCATCTTCATTTTTACATACCGACTACGGCAAAGAATATATGCCACTAACTTGTTAAAATTGATCGGGTCTAATTCAACTTAAAAAGATATTTCAAGAGAATGGTATCGTCCAAAACACACTTTTGTTAGCTGCCTGGCCAATATTGGACTTAACACACCCATGCTCGTCACCTAACATTAAGCATAAAATGTGCACTAATACCATGGGAGAACTGAATGGACCACCAACACAGTCCCAACAATTGCATAATGGAGAGAAAATTACCCATGGTACGTTCTAGCATGGTTCTAAAAGTAAAACCGGATTGGCTGATCAAAACTGTTTGACCAAAAACCCATACCCAATCCAGTTCAGTTATGTGATTAAAACCAGAAATTAAAAGAACGGTCAACATCTGTTAGAACCCCTCAACTAGATCGACTTTCACTTTTCATCGATTTAGGTCACGTTTGAATAAATAGTTTATTTATGCCCTTATATAGGAATATTTTTTTAAAAGTAACGTATAGATAAGTTGTGTTATATTCAAATATATGATAATAAAAATTATTATTTTCATATTTTAGAAAGTATTTATTAAAAAATTAAATATTTTGACTTCTTAAAAAACACTAAAATTAACTTTTAGAAGAATAATAAATTTTTTAGTCAAATAAAATAAAAAGTAAAATATAACTTTTGAATTTCAAAATATAGAAAAATCAGAAAATTAAAAAAATAAAAAATTATAGTATCAAACTGGTCAATGTTTTCCGTATGGAATTGCCCCGATTAAAACATTGGTTTATTACGTTTTCAGGTAAATAATTGAGGGGTGGGAGTGGGCAAGCAATCCGCGGTGTGCGGATAAAGTACCTGTAACCAGAAAAAAAATTTACAAAAATAAATGATCAAAATGCCCCTGAGGTCATTTCCAAACCGGAATTCAAGGATAACCGGCCCGACAGTCCTCGAAGGGTCAACTCAATGTTTAAAGGGGATTGGATGATCCTTGAGTATTTTCGAAAACGAAAAACTTATTTTCTGTAGTTTCGAGTCAAAATGACCAAAATACCCCTATAGCGTTCGTTGGGCCCGAAACTTTCCCCGAAAATTTAAAATAATGTTTTCATGTGTTTAAAAGTGTCTGTTTAAGTCTCAGTAGTCCCGGGTAGTTTTTGTGCAAAATTACGATTTCACCCCCGAGATAGTGCTGTTTGAGCTTAATGACATAATTAAGCAAACCTAAGCAATATTAGGCTCTAATTGAAGATTAATTAATTTCTATAATTAATCTAGAGTCAAAATAAGTTAATAAAATTAATTAGGACCTAAAATTGCTTAGATTAAACCTAAATATCTTTTTAAAACTCAAGATTCCTAGTTTTGGAATCTTGAATAGTGTTTTTTCTCTCCAATTTCCCTAAATCAAGGAATTGTGTTGGCATTGGATTCCTTGTTAATGGAGTTTGACTCCATTAATTTAGTAAGACCACTTTCTAAACCTAGTCTTACAAGCCTCTAATTAACCAATTACCTCACCTAAACACTTTCCTACAAATTCCTAATCTTAAACATAATCTAAAACACACCTAAACACACTTCTAAACCACAATTAAATGGAAGAAATCCCTCCCCCATGGCTGATGCATTTCGGCCACATCACCCAAATTCCATCACATGTTTTAAATTTTAAACACTCATTGAGCCATGCTTTGAGCCATACCTTGAACCATATCTTGAACCATATCTCACCATGCCTCAAGATCACAACATCTCACCTCATGGACCTCATGGGCTGCCTTGCCTTGGCTGAAACCCTTCTCTTCCCCTTGCACCTTTCATTTGTTTCATTTCTCTATAAATAGCACACTTGAGTGAACGTGAAACACCTTAGTTCATTTGCTAAGTTTAGAGCACTCAAGGCTTTCCTCTTCTCTCAAAGACCAAGAGTTCTTCTTCTTCAAACTTCTCTATCTTCTTCATCCTCTTCAACATCATTTCACTTGGTAAGGATTTTATTTTAAATGTTTCTTTCATTTAAAGTTCTTATTTAGTCATTGACTTGATGGTTTCTCTTGAATCTTTTAGAACTTCTTCTCCTCCTCCTCTTTCATTTTCGGCCAAGGGCCTTTAGGGAGCTTGGAAATGAGAGCTTGATGATGGGGATTGCATGATGATGTTCATCACTTGAGCAACCCCTAAAGCTTGATCTTAGTTCTTGAGGAAAAGATGTTTTTAGTTTCTTTCTTTTTATCTTGAAAATTTAACTTTGATGTTGTTCTAAAATAAGTGTATGAACTCAATGATGAGGACACATGATCTTGGTGTTAATACATTATCAAGATCATGGTCTCTAGAGTTTCAAAGTGGTTCTTTTCTTATTCATGGCTTTGGCCCCTTTTTCCTTTTTCTTTCTCTAAGATTTCGGCCATCATTGGTGATTCAACATGAAAGCTTGATGACGAGAGTTTTTAGATGATGACCATGTGTTCATCACCATGAAACCTCTAGAGCTTGAGTTTTAACAAAAATGCTATTTATGATTTTGCTTCAAGGAATGATGTTTTGTCTACTTTAGCTTGTTGTGATAAATTCGGGTTAAGGCTTAAGTTCCTTCAAAATCTTGTAAGAGCTCTAGTAAAGATATAAAAATGAACTTGCATATTTATATTTCTAGTACCTCATATTTATATTTCAAGCTCTGCATCTCATATTTACCTTGCTATGTTATCACTAAACTCTAAATATTAAAGAAAAGGACTTGCAATATCACGTTTAAGTTCAAGCCTTGCATTGCACGTTTACATTTCAAGTCATCACTTAAAGAACTTAAAGATTTAAAACGAGAGCTTGCATATCACCTAATTAATCTCGAAGCCTTTCTATTTCGGCCTTAAAGTCGATTGTTGCTGGGCTTAAAGCACTAAAATAAAGAATTGAACTTGCATATTTACTTTCAAGTTTCGCATATTTACTTTGTGCTTTGCATATTTAATTTCAATTTCTTGCATTCCATATTTACTTTGAAGCTTTCACTTTACTTTATAACGAAGAATAAAATGGAGTGCATAGCATGTTTATATTTTGTTATCACTTAAAGAACCTAGAGCTCAAAGATTTGCCCTCATTATCTCAAGTTAAAGTTTGATTATGGAAACATCCCAAGGATGTAAATTTGGCCATTTGATGTGGTTAAACTCAAAATGAGTTTCATCTAGTTGCAAGGGCCAACAATATATGTTCAAAAGTTTTCCTATGTTTTTAAGAGTTCTATAAGGTCATGATCTACAAGATTTGTAAATTAAACCTCTTCTAAGAGTGTTTTAAATTAGTTACTACCCCATGATTGTTCTTAGCCTCTTTTATGAGATAAAATGTTTTGCAAAAGAGTTTTAGAAGTCCTAAAACGATTGAAGGAGAAACTAGCAACCTATATTTGCTAAAAATGAGATTTTATACGAGATATGTATATGCATGAATTCGGTTCTACCATGACATGATTGCTGTTGTATGATGATGTTTTGACATATTAGAATGTGTGAAATTTATATGTGTTGAAGTAGAAACCTTTCTATGCATGTTAGGAAAGAACCTAGTCTAACAAAAAAATCGTAAAGTCAAGTTTTAGCATAGTTATGACCCATTTATTTTTAGTTTCTGTCCAAACTGTTTTAGTGGGATAATAATCAGATTAGGATTGTTTAATCATGAAAAACTTGGTAACATTTGATGTAGGATCGATTTCTGGAGCTTATAGAGAAACTAACAACTAGAAAACCATAAAAAAATGCAATTCTAGAACTCTTAGAACATTTAATTTCCTGATTCTGTACAGCACCCTTATAATGTAGTAAACATGATTTATAAATAGATCAAAGGCTTAGGAATACCTCATAATTGGTTTAGATTTAACTTATAGCGCCTTAGGCGAAGATGGAACCAAGAAAGGGTCTAAAACGTAAGTTCTAAAACCCTGTAATCATAAAGATGTAATTCTACCCTTAGAGTATGATACTGCCCAGATTTATTAATGAACATAAATGCTAGTAAAAATTATTAGTTGTGAACCTTAGGTGCATAAGAGGTTAATAGAGAACAATAGAATAATTATATCTCAAGTTTAAGGCCCGTAAGGGTCAAAGCATAAGAGACCGTAAGTCCAAGGATATAATGAGCTTTTATGTTACACGAGGATGTATGTTTTATTTGAGAATGATCATGTCAATGCATGAAATTATGATTAAGGATACATGTTCTAATTGTTTATGTGGCATAAAGTAAATTTGGAAGAAATTCGGCATGCCGTTGTTATGTTGCCAAATTTCTGACAAATTTGGGGACTTAGAAAGTTTTTGAAAAACCTATGAGATTTTCTTGAAAAGAGATGAGGTACTAAGATGTGTTCTTAGATGACACCGGTTTGGCCGAGCACCTCTAAGAACTCATGTGACATCAGTATCAAGATGTATTCTTGGGTGACACCGGTTCGGCCAAGCACCCCCAAGAAAATGCCCCCTAAGCCCATACTAGAGAGTCGGGATTTATTTATAATCCGCTTATCAGTAAGGGATAAGTAAGAACTAGTGACGACTAGTTAGGTATGAGCTCATAACCTAGAGATGTGACACGTTTTGGGTGACACCGGTTCAGCCAAGCACCCCCAGGACGAATGTCTTTTAGGGTGGCCCCATGAGAAAGTAATGTATGATGATTATGTCACAAAGTTTTCCCCACCTATGATTTCAATTGCCACTTTATGCCACTATTATGATGTTACTTGATGTTATGATGAATATTCTTGCATTAAGTAGTGTCATGCATACATTCTTTAATATGTTGCATCCATGACATCAAGAATCATTCTAAAATGAATGGACCTTGGCTAACTATGTTTTGAAGCTTAAAATGAACTTGATGCATGCTCACTTATCTTATACACTAAACCTAAGGTTCCTGAGGACGTAGATGATGACACTTAGGTAGTAGGAGGCCCTATTGAGATTCTTTAGCAAGATTCTCACTCCCTCTATCTTTTCCTTCCGTCACATCTTCAAATGGCAACATTCGTGATTTTTGTGGACACCCCGACATGGGAGGTGCATCATGATCCGGACCATGGGTCATACCATTTTGTGGGTCGCTGTGTCGTTCGTGTATTCATGTTCGTTGGATGACCTTTCAGTCACCCTGTACATACTCACCGATTCTCTCCTGCCTCACCATTCGGTGACAATTTCGTGTTCAAGCGCGCACAGCCTCGAAAGGAGTGGATTCGCCGCACCCCACCGACAGCTTCTGCTATCCGGGACTACCCGCAATATGTGCCCCGCTCCCCTTCATCATTCTCCGAGACAGACACTTCAGAGGACTCGGCCACTCAGTACCTTCTGAGGGATCCTCCCCCACCGTACCGATGGACTTTGGGGAGGGTAGCGAGGCTTCTGTCACTCAGCCGATACGTGGAGGATGGGTGAGGATGATTCCCCGCTGTGGAGCTCATGCCCGGCCAATGCAACGTATAGCTACCTTGGCGGAGATAGCCCAGTGGATTAGATACATCCCTCCTTTCCAGAGAGGCCCGCAGTAGGAGACGACAGTCGTGTTTTGGTGCCCGAGCTCTGACTAGACTAGGATAGCCTCCTTTTGCCTTAAGGTTATCTAGTTGTAGGCGCACTAGAGTAGGAGAGTTTCTTTTTATGCCTTCTGTTGTACTTTCATTTTCCATGTATTCCTATTCTAGTGTATTTGTCCCATGTTGTACTAAACTAAGTCCCACCTTTCTTAGGTAGGCATAATATATATCCACTTATGCAGTTTGTTTTATTATGCTATGCAATTACATGTTCTATGATCGGATATTCATAATGTGTTTATTTGGATTTGCGTTTTATTTCTTTCATGCTTCATCGTTCGTCATGTCGCGCGGCTTTCACTTTACTTTTATAATTCAAAAAAAATTACCTGTATTTTTCGCTAAGTATTTTAAAGTAGACAGGAAACTATGTCGTAATAGACTAATGTTTAACCTAAATATGTTCTAGAGTATTGGGTTAAAAATTAGGATGTTACAAAGCACCTCCTGCAACATCAAATCATCCCTAGTCAAGAGCAACTTTGTAGTGGTCGTAGGATGATTTCCACGAGCAACTCATGATGGAGAGTTTACAACCTTTTTATTTGTCTATATAAACTCACTTTAGATACATAAATTTTTACCCACTTTCCTCTACTTTGTCTTCTCATCTACACTCAGTTATTTTCTTCACTCTCCTTCGTGCTTATAGTGTTGTTCTCCTTTCTCTTTCCCACCTTTTAACTGAAAGAGAAAATTTTGAGTGAGAAAATATGAGCATTGTTATAATAGTAGTCTATTATAATGTGTTCACAAAAGAAAAAATAATAAAGTGTTGATAAATTTTTTTTAGCAATATTTTGAAAAATATGAAAGGTGTTACTAAAATTCTTTAGTAACATTTATGTAAATGTAGTATGTATAAGCTATGTTTTATAAAGGAGTTTTACTACTGGCTCTTTTATGTAACTTAGTAACAATTTCTAAATATTTCTAAATCTTAATTATGTTGTAGTGCGAAGAGAAATGATAATAAACTACCGTGTGAGTATACTTGTGGTAGGTGGATAAAAATAGGACAGAAAACCTAAGGGTAGTTTATTGTTGCTTATAACATGTATGTGTCAACATAGATGCCCAAATTTGAATGCATTAATAACACCTTTACGAGTGATAATTGATATGTGCTTATTTATTGTTTTATTGCAGAGAAAAAAGATCGGTCACGGCCAATTACCTTGATTGTTGCCTCCATCATTGTTTTGGTGATACTTTGTTGTTTTTGCTGCTATCTACTACGAGGAAAGGCAGGAAAGAACTATAAGACTATTCTCCGAGAAAATTGTATGTACTGTGAACAAAATATCAATTCATATTTTTCAATTAATAAGCTTACAAATTTGCAAACATAGTTTAACAATTTAAGCATTTTGGTCTAGTTTGAGATGAAATTACCACTGTAGAGTCATTGCAATTCGATTTGGCTGTAATTGAATCAGCAACAAATAACTTTTCCCTGGATAATTGGATTGGCAAAGGTTGATTTGGAGAAGTTTACAAGGTAGAAGAAAATATGATAAATTTCATCATTTTTCTATTTCTTATTTTCTACGTAATTATTGGTCTATATAATTTTAGGGTATTCTTTTCGACGGATGACACATAGCTGTCAAAAGACTTTCAAGAAGTTCTACAAAAGGTGTATATGAATTCAAGAATGAGATTTTATTGATAGTCAAACTTTAACATAGAAATCTAGTGGCATTCATGGGATTTTCCCTTGAAGAGCAAACAAAGATACTTGTCTACGAATATGTTCCAGATAATCGTTTGGGTTACTTTTTATGTGGTTTGATCCCTTTGACCTTATACTCTTTACTTATTAAAAGTTTAACATATTAATGATTTCATTGCATAACATCTTAAACTATTTCAAGTGTCTTATTATAAAATTCCATTCAAAATATCAAATTAGAAACAGGAGTAACAAGATCTGGAGGCTGGAAGATGGAAATGGAGGTTGGTGTGCAACTCTAGCAAGCATTGGCGAGAGAGCCCAAGAGTATTTTTCAGAATTTATTCTCATCAAGCAGCCCCCTACCCCTGATATGCACCTGTCAGAAATGAATAAGAATGTTACAAATGAGATGAATAGATGGTTAACTAGACAAGTATCAGAAATAGAAATTAAGAGGGTCATGTTTTCTATTGATCCAAATTCAGCTCCTGGTGATGATGGCTTTACAGCAAGATTCTTTCAGTGCTATTGGGATGTAATTCAAAAGGATGTTTGTAGTGCACTGCTAATTTTTTTTAGCAGGGGAAAGTTACTCAAAGGATTCAATCATACCAAAATCTGTCTCATCCCAAAAATTCAAAATGCTTCTTCTATGACTCAAGTAAGACCAATAAGTCTTAGCAAAGTATTTTACAAGATTATATCTAAGATTCTTATGCATAGACTTCAAAAATTCATGAACAAACTCATTAGTCCTAACCAAAGTGCATTTATTAAAGGAAGACTCATAAGTGATAATGTGCTGGTTACTCATGAATGTATGCATTTTCTGAAAAATAAAAGATTTGGGTGTACTGACTGTGCATTAAAACTGGATATGAGTAAGGCATATGATAAAGTTGAATGGTGCTTTGTGTGGTTCATTATGGAAAAGATGGGCTTTAGCAAGAGATGGATTGATTGGATGAAGGAATTTGTGACTACAGTATCTTATTCTATTATTGTGGAAAGTCAACCAATTGGTTTTTTCAAACCTAACATAGGATTACGGCAAGGTGATCCTCTATCTCCCTACCTTTTTCTATTTTGTGTAGAAGGTTTATCTTATCTGCTCCACAAAGGGGAACATAATAATATGATTTCTGGATTACGAATCAACCTTAGAAGTCCTTCCATCAGTCACTTATTTTTTGCTGATGACTCTCTCTTATTTTGTCAAGAAAATATGGGACACTGCACCTATTTGAAGGAGATTTTGAATACTTACAGCAAACTGAGTGGTCAAGAGATTAATCTTAACAAGTTCGCAATTTTTTCAGTAAGAACACTCCCGAAACTACTCGAAACTAGATTGCTAGTTCTCTACAAGTTCCAAATGTTGACTCTCAAGATAAGTATCTTGGTCTACCTGTATCCATTAATAGATCAAAGAAAGAGACATTTAACTATATCAAGGACAGAGTGGCTAAGAAATTACAACAGTGGAAGATATCTATCCTATTGACAAGAGGTAGAGAGGTACTAATTAAAGCAATTGGATCAGCAGTACCTATCTATACACTAGGGTGCTTTAAGCTTCTTGATTCCTTGTTGGAAGAGATATGGAAGATGCTGATGCAATTTTGGTAGGGGCAGAAACAGCATGAAAAAAGGATGTATTGGGTTGGATGGGACACTCTTTGTCAAAAGAAGATTCAAGGGGGTTTGGGATTCAAAGATTTGAAGGCCTTCAGCCTTGTAATGCTTGGAAAACAAGGGTGGAGACTCCTAACAAAAGAGAGCACTCTCTGTTCTTTAAAATTTACAAAGCCAAATACTTTCAATATACTCCTTTCATGGAGGCAGAACTAGGTAATAATCCTTCATGGGCTTGGAGAAGTTTGCTTGAAGGAAGAAAGGTGCAGGAAAAAAGGGGTGAAGTGGAAAATTGGTAAAGGTGACTTGGTTAGAATTTATCATGATCCATGGATGGGGCAGTCATACCCATTCAAACCTCAGGTGATAGGAAGATCAAACCATGATTTGATATTGGTGCGACAGATTATGACTGAGGATAAGTAGTGGAATATCCCATTAATAAGAAGCACCTTTCCATCAGAAGTAGCTGAAACAATTATTCAAACTCTAGTTATGCAGAACTCTGAAGATAGAATTACATGGACATTGGAGAAGACTGCTCATTATTCAGTAGCCTCTGCATATTCAGTTGCTTTCCAATTTTTCCATTTGCACTCAGATCAAATGTACCCTAAATTTTCTAATAAGTGTCTCTGAAATTCAGTTTGGTCAAGTAAATATGTCCCAAAGATCAAAGTCCTAATCTAGAAATTGTTGCATGAAGGAGTTCCAGTCAAGGAAAAGCTCAAAAAAAGGATTACAAACATTGATGATAGCTATCCAAGGTGTGGGGGAGACTCAAAATCTATCTATGATTGTTTCATTTCATGCCCCCAAGTGGTCTCAGTTTGGAAAGCAGTAGGCTTTTCAAGCAGGAATGGCTTCATTAGGATCAACATTTCTGGGACAGGTGGATGGAGACCATAATTGAGCAGCGGACTAGACTAAATAGTGCTGACCATATTACCTTATTATGCTATCTGTTATGGGAAGTTTGGTTAGCAAGGAATGCAAAGGTATTTGAAAACAAATACATTGGCTGTCAAGAAATATTCAATAAAGCCAGGGATCTTACTAAAGAATTTATTAGACATAGAATGAATGTCTCCCTTCTTTCCTATTAGACATTTTTTTAGCTTCCAAAGCTATATCTTGAAAGTTTGTTAGGATATCCCTTTTCTAATTTTTGAAGTCCAAACTGGACTGAACTTTGTAATCTCACGATTATAAATAAATCTATCTATCTTTAATAAAAAAAGTGTCTTATTATAAAATGTTTTATTTAACTTTTTCTGCTAAAAACTTTGTAGATGCTCACTTGGAAAAGTTATTAAGCTGGTCTGAACGCCACAAAATTATAGAAGGAATTGTTAGAGGAATACTTTATTTACACGAATACTCTTGTCTGAGGGTTATACACCGTGATCTTAAACTTAGTATTGTATTACTAGATGAAAATATGCATTCAAAAGTTTCAGATTTTGATCTAGCTAAAATTATGGAAATAGATCAACAACAAGGAACTATTAACAACATTGTTGGAACATTGTAAGATTGACTCATTTTACTCTCACAATAAATCATCCTTCTCACTTGAGTTACTCCTATACACACACACACACACACACACACACACACACACATATATATATTCTTTGGGAATTACTCCGGTACCCTATAAAATTTATGGGTACCGATACCTTTTAGATGACTTGTGACTGAAAGTTTACCACGTGTCCCACTAACTAAATCAATTAATATTTTAAATGCTTATGATTAAATCACAACCCTTGGATTTAAAAGGGTACTAGTACCCTTCGGGTACCAAAGCAAAAACCATATCCTTTATATTGGCATATTTAAGCTTATTTGCCATTAATTGTTTTCTTTTCATTATTTTAGTGATTACATGTCTCCAGAATATGCAATGCTAGGACAATATTAAGAGAAATCAGATATTTTTAGCTTTGGAGTTATGGTTCTTGAGATTATCACCGGAAAAAAGAAAACATCATTTTATGAATCACACCGTGTTGATGATGGCCTCTTAAGCTTTGTAAGTGAAATATAATAGCAATATTGTTCATGTATTATGTGGAACAAAATTAAAATCAATGTATGAAGGTGATTTTAATAAGTCGACCGATTGCTTACAGGTGTGGAGACAATGTAGGGATCAAACGCCATATGACATATTGGACCCAAAATTGCAAGAAAATGTTTCTGAATTTGAAGTTATGAGATACATTCATAGTGGTTTATTATGTGTTCAAAAGGATCCAGATGATAAGCCTACAATGATGACTATTGTTTCATACTTTATTAATCCGTCAATTGAATTACCTTCTCCACGAAAATCAGCATTTTTCTTGCGCCATAAAATGGATGCAAACATAGTTGCACAGGAATCAAGTTCTACCTCTATTAATGCCATGTCTATAAGTAACTTTCCTCCTCAATAGTGAGTGTGCCATTATCTATTACTACTTTTGTTGTATAATAAATGAAGTCTATAAGTCATTTTCTTCCTCGACAATGAGTGTTCTGTTATATGTTACTACTTCTAATGTATAAAAAACTTCATTTGATATCTTCAAGGGTGGAGATGGAATTATGTTTTATTGTTAATTAACTTAAATGTGTTATATTCATGTTTAGAAGTAAATCATTTTTCAATCTTTTCAATATCAATCTTCATTTCACTTTGATATTTCTTTTAACTTGTTCATGGAGCATTTATGTATTGTTGTATTTACTGCATCTTAGTTTTTACATATTGACTATGGCAGAGAATATATGCCACAACTTATTAAAATTGATTGGGTCTAATTCAACTAGAAATGATATTTCAGGAAAATGGTGTTGTCCAAAACATACTTTTGTTATACGCCTAGCCAATATTGGACTTAACACACCCATGCTCGTGACCTAATAAGATAAGCATAAAATGTGCTCTCTCTGATACCATGAGAGAACTGAATGAGACCAACATAGTCCGAACAATTATGTAATGGAGAGAAAACTGCCCACAATATGCTCTAGCATGGTTCTGAAAATCAAACGGATCGGCTGGTTAAAACGGTTCGACCAAAAACCGGTACCCAATTCTGTTTGGTTATGTGATTAGCACAAGAAAGTTAATAAATCGGTCATAAACCGTAAAAATCGATCAAAACCCCGTTAGAACCACCGAACTAGACAGACTCTCACATGTCACTGATTTATTGTTTTCCAAATTTTTTCACCGTCTTGAGAATATGGGTCACATAATTGGCCCATATAGTGGTTTGATTTTTGTTCCAATCCAAGCAATAAGCCAATGAGCCATCCTTTAATAGGACAAGGCTTGGCTTGCATTTGAGTAATATGTCCGATGTGGGACTTCAGCCAAGCAATATCTTCCTCCATCCTACATGACTCAATTGCTGATAGAGGCATGAAAACCAAATGCAAAACTAATGCTATGGATTTTAGGAAGAAGACCAAGCAACAGCACCTGCTCTAGATGGACGACGATTAGGAGGATTTTGCATTTATGCTTGTTGAGTTTATAGCTTTATCTTACTTAGCATATGTCTCAGTTGGTTGTGGGCATCGGTTTTTATTTCGCCTTTATATATATGTTGCTGTCGTTCTTTTTTTTTTTTTATAATAAGTCTAAAAACGCTTTGCCCTACAAATTAAAGCTGAGGGCGCATAAGAATATCACAAAGAAGCATCGCATTGCCACAAACCATGCATACAAAGCAAAACAAAATTGGTAGCATCAAACATTAAAATCAAACCACCTACCGTACACACATTTGCCATTTTTATATGACTGAGAAGAGAAAGCAAGCTGACAGCCAGCCAAAAAACTGCTTTTGTTTTCTTAATGTTGTCCTTTTGTTTCTAAAATCAACGTTATCATGTTTAAACTTTTACTCTTTATTTGTATTATTTAATAACTTTTATTTATTTTATAATATCATATTAATTATAAGTATACATAATTAATAATTTTATATTTTTATTTGTTTTAATAATTTTGTTTTATGACATATATATATATATATGTCAGTTATATCCCGATTAAATTTTTGAACTAGTATCTTGTCTAGTTTGATATCTGATCTGGTTTTCAGAACCTTGCCTATTACTATAAGGATATCTTGGTGATATTCGTGTATCATAGCCAACAACACCCAACTTTTTTAATTGGATTAAAAAAAATCAATTGAGTTAATTATTACAGTAAAATACACTAATCCCCTTCAGATATTAAGAAATGACACTCCACGCATCCTGTTTATTTAAAAAACTTATAGTCTATCCTATTTCACTAAGAATATGTTTGGTGTAATCTTTCATGATTTGATATTTTTATAAATTATATATTAAATATATGAGAAATTTTAAGGCTCAAACTACATCTTCAGGTGACGCTAGCTAGTTAAAGTTGTTCGCGTCGTAAGTGACACCTCAATTCTTTTCTTGCTTTTTTGGTTTGTGTTTCCCTCATATTCAAACTGTGTACTCAATTAAAAAGACCGTCTCCAGAGGTTCTCCCTAAGCTTCTAAGAAAAGTCATGGTACAAAAAGGCTCGAAGGTAGAATGGGCGAAGCTTCCAAAGCACTGCCACGTGTCCAGATTCCAGAACAAATGTTGCAAGACGCAAACCACAGGAATTTGCTAATAAAAGCTAGGGATCCAATATTGTTCCACTTTGAGAAGATTCCAATTGAATCAAATCAACCATTCGGTTTTAGGAAATCCTATCAAAACCTAACTAAACTAAGCCTTTTCTAATCGTTGAATTTGGTTTGACTATTTGATTCATCACGGAAAATTAGGGCCTGTTTGGTTTGGTGAAAACAGTTTGCAGTTTTTAGTTTCCATGTTTTCAGTTTTCTAGATTTGTAAAGGAAAAACTGAAAAAACTGAAAACTGATGACCTGTTTGGTTTATTTTTTCAGTTTTCAGTTTTCATTTTCTAATTTTCAGTTTTCCAGATTTGTGAAGGAAAAACTGAAAACTGAAAATTTTAGGGCCTGTTTGCTTTGCATTTTCCAGTTTTCAATTTTCAGTTTTCCAGATTTGTAAAGGAAAAACTGAAAAAACTGAAAACTGAAAACAGGCAAAGCAAACAGACTCTTAGAAAACTAAAAACTGGAAACTGGAAAAAGTAAACCAAATAGGCCCTTAACAATCAAAATATTAATAGCAACAACACTAAATCTACATTTGTATAGTAAAATCAACGCTAAATCTTTTTGAAGTGGTCTGAGGTTTTTTTATAATCACTAGTAGGCTGTTACGAAAAGTGAGTACTGTGAGAGCTAATACCGGGTTGTATTGTGTCAAGGTGGTGTAGTGGTATTTAGACTCACGTTGATATGATTTTTGTGTACTGTGAAGTGATGTGCTCATACTCATCTGTACCCTTGACGGGAGTATTTAATTTTAATTAACTGTCGACAGAAAAAAAAATCAACCCTAAATCTTTATTTGAAAATTGAATATGATGAATTGATCAATTTTTAGTTTATTCATCAAATTGGTTCGGTTCAGTTCGGATTGAATCATTGAATTTAACTGTTATTTTTTATTTTAATTTTTTCCAAAAAGTTTCAATAAGAAATACCATAAGACATCAAATTTTATGTAAGCAAATTTACATACGCAAATATGATATTCTAGTACACATTGATTAGAAGCATAGAACATAGTATTCAAATAGCATAATTCGAATAGCACATCAATCAAACTTGAAGTTTTTCGATATCACAACATATTACACTAAAAGTACGTTTTAGTTGTTAGCTCCCGAACCCTATCAAAATACGCTAATTAGTTTTGAATAATAACAAAGCCAATTCAAAGAAAATGTTTTGAAGAATGACTAATAGTTGTTTTTAGTTTCTTGTAAGATTATAACAGGATTCTATCATTTAGCAAGAACAAGGCTTTATTCAAATGAGAATAAACTTCATTATACATGTGTAAACATGTTTGTCTCATTTAGAGAGATGTGAACTGAAATAGAAGTGAAATTATATCCTTATTTAAGCATAAGATAGCTAACAATCTGAAGAGGACATCAATGCTGCTAGAGACCAAGTTTTAAGACTTCGAAAAATAGCACAGGACATCAGAAAGTATACTTATAATGAAGATATCAAGCAATCTCTGAAAACTAGATGTTACACTATCTTCAATTAGTAGAATTGCAAACTAGTCATCATCATAAAGTTTGGATTGAAGATCAGAAAGTAAAGAAATCATCAAGGATCAGTTACCGCACGCCAGAAAACTCACTTCACTGTGGAGCGCTGAATGTTATTGGAAATGGAGGGAAATTTGAATTTGAATTTGAAAAAGTCAAATCCTGGTGTCAGAATCGGTTAATCATCTCTTTGTCCTTTGAAGTCAACTATCCCAAGTCTGAGAAGAAAAAGTTCAGAAACCATGGTTCAGAAAGTAAGAGTGATTTCTAAAGGACATCAAAAACTTCTATTTCACAATGGCTTCTGCAAACTAATCTGATAGATAGGTAGGCTACACTTCTAGACTATCTTTCTAAGATACAAATGGATGATCAACACGTGTCCTGGAAGAACTTTTCAAAGGCGACAGTCACAAGGAAGACCTTCTTTAAATAGAGATGTTGTGCTCTAATGTTTAAGAGAGAGACTACGTGATTAAAGAAGAAATACTACAACAATCTCTTTTCATCTACAGTAAGGTTCATATCATAATGTAATCAGGTTCCTTACTTGTAAAAATCTTCCTTCTACGTTCTTGAACAGATTTATATTCTCCCTAGGAAGAAATGATAGAAGGAAATCATTCAAGTTTTCCTAGGATCTTTTCATGTATATGTTAAGGAAATTTGAGTGGCAACCTAAACACAAAACCTTTGTATCCTCAATCCGATAGTGATCGCTATGAGATAGCTTGGAGAGGCTAATGTAAAA